>CM040912.1:12295083-12895083 GCA_023029165.1 Gobiocypris rarus
ACACAACTTCTGCATGGCCTGCATCGGCAGCTACTGGAAGTCCAGTGCCCTCTTTATGTGTCCGATGTGCAAAAAGACATTCTTCAAGCAGCCTGACATCAGCATCAACACAGTGCTGAGGGAAATCGCTGAGAAGTTTAAGGAAATGAAAACCAACCCAGTCGCAAACTTTCAGAAGACAATGCAGCTAAACCCAGGACTGAGCCCTGAGGAACTCCCCACAGAAATGCCGGAACTGATTCCTCCCAATGGACCGTGGACCCAGGAGGTGTCCTGCGACGTGTGCACTGGGCCTCAGCGACGAGCGGTGAAATCCTGCTTGGTTTGTTTGACGTCTTACTGTGAGGAGCATCTGAAGACGCACATTGCTCGCTTCACCAAACACAAGCTGATCGAACCCGTGCAGAACCTGGAGGACCGTATGTGTAAGAAGCACGAGAGGTTACTGGAGCTGTTCTGTAAGAAGGATCAGACCATAGTGTGTGTGCTGTGCACCGAGATGGACCACAGGGCACATTACACTGTTCCAGTCGAACGAGAGTGGACTGAGAAAAAGGTAAAAGTGCCACTTGTCATGACAGCACTATTTATGGTGGCCAAATCTCTTGTTTTGTCCACTATAAATAATGAACAACTGGATGGCAGTGAAACGCTTGGATTTACCATAAATATTGCGGTGTACTGGAAAGAAAGCTGCATGATCTGTAAGTCACTGATAATCATGACAAACACTGCAAAACACATCATGCTCATACTGTACATGCTATTTTTTATTTTTTTTTCTCCATTGGGAAATCTATTTTTAACAAAAAACGTATAAACTGTTAAAGACAGATCTACTGTAAACAGACCTGTAACTATCCGAGGCTGTTAGTCGATAGATAATAATTCATCAATTTGCAATAGGCTATTTCAACTTAATTTTTAAAGAATAGGCCTTTTTTATATTTTTATTATACTTACATTTATTCTAATTATATTTTGTTTTTAGAAAAAAAAAACACTTCTGGCATATATTTAAGTTGACGCCTGCCGTAGTGTTTCTTATTTGTTGTCACTGATTTTGATGTTTCCTCAGCCGATGCTCTTGTCTGGCTATCACCAGACCAAGCTCAATTTAAGACTGAACATTAGTCTGGGGAGTCTGCTATGTATTTTCTACAGCACAAGAGGCGTGATAAACGAGCATAATTCAAATGACTCTGTACACAATTGGATAGTCCTTCAACCAATCAGACCACAAGAGGCGTGATTAACAGGCAATGACCCATCGCTTCTCTATCTGTCATCATGTTAAACCCGCCAATAACGCGCCAGGTGGATAAGCCAGTCTGTGATTGGTTCCTGCAAAAGTGTAACAGAAGCAGAAGAAGTTAATGGTTTCCAGACTGAGCTGAAGGGCAAAATCAAATCGCCGGCAGATCAGGCTGGGTTTACCCAGTCTACCGATGCTCTGTATAAAGGTGAAGTATGTAGTTTCTGTGACATTAGTGCCATCTAGTAGAATTACAAAAATACAGCAAACAGCCCTTTTGCTTGTCACGCCTGACTCAACTCAAACACAACTCAACAGATTTTACGGGTGATTGTGTAGGCATCAAACAGTAAATTTAAGCTACTTTCAATAAAAGGTCAGACTTTTTAAGAATAGTTTTAGCAGTGTTGCTATGTGTCAGGAGATTAAGCAACTGAGTAGCTAACATTCTGTCTAGAGAGAATGTGAACATGCTTATTATAAACCCATCCATCATACCCGAAAAAAAAAAAAAAAACGTATATATATAAATACAAAGTTTTGTCATGAAACTCTAGATCAGTAGTTCCCAACAGTGCACATTTTGCATGTCTCATTTGTCTGACACACCCACATCAGGTCTTGGAGTCGCTACTAATGAGTTGATTACCTGAATCTGGTGTGTTTGATTGAGGACATGCAAAATGTGCACTGTTGGGGGGCCTCCAGGAACGGAGGCGTTGACCGAAAACATATGTAGCTGAGTCGTTGCCTCGCTGCCTTATCAGACAATGGGAGCGTTTTTGCATGAAGGCACCTCACAAAACTAATTTCGGACAGACTTCTGAGGCAGTGTAACAGTTTAATGGTCTACAGCAAAAAAGAGCGAGCTTTGGTGAGAACTAAACAAATATTTCATTACTACGTAATTTATCGCTAGAAATGACATCATAAGTGGAAAATGTTGGTAAAAACGTAAATTTAAACACAAACTGACCAGCAAACGCAACTTTCGGACGCCATCTTTTTTTCCAGCTCAACTGTCACAAAATGGAACACACAGGATTGTGGGATATCAAAGGCAGCAAAGGATACATATATGCTGCCTTCAAAAATCGATCAGATGTAGGTATTTGGAACGTGCCTTGATACCTTCTTGCCTTGAAATGTGTCCTACGAAGGCAGCATTTTCCAGGTTTCGGACGCAGCTAGTAACTCAATTTGTTAGCGATCACATCGTTATCTACATAGCGCAACTGATTGGTTGCTGTAGCATCAGTGAGCCACTGAGCTTGCTGCTTAACATTCAGTTACTTGGCATTATTTGCTGTAAGCAGTCTGCAGTGCACTTCAGAAACCCTCTACTTTCCCCAGCTACACCTGTATAGATCTGCTACATGGATTAAATTAAATCAGTTTGGTTAATCATTGATTAAATTGATGTATGTTACATGTGCATCAGAAACATACAGAGCAGATTTTTTAAGTTTAACACAATATATTGTGATTGACAGGCCTTGTTGAGGAAAACTGAAGCTGAAGTTCAGCAGATGATTCAGGAGCGACTGAAGAAAGTTGATGATATAAAACACTCCATAGAGTTGAACAAAGTAAGTGTTTGTGTATAGATAAGTTATGGGCAGATGCTAGCCTTTCTCTTCTTCTATCCATCTTCTTTCTCTGTCTATCCTCATTGATCCTTGGGCTGGTGTGACTTAAAGGTACACTTTGCAACTTTTGGCCTCTAGCGGTTGATGCTTAAAACTTAGTTCAGTGCAAATTCACAGTACATAGAAAAGTATGCAAAAAGTAGGATGGCCTACTGTGCTCCTTCTGGCACGAAAGCCAAAGTAGCACATCTGACCGAATGAGTCTGAGGCATCTGTTGCAAACTTATATGTGCGAGGCTTCTTGTCATTTGTTTGCAGTAATTTTAGCTGTACTAAAACAGTTCATTAAGCTTTTTGATACTGCAAACTATTATTTGTCATCATATTTGGCTATTTTAATTTAATTATCATAATCATCAACACTGGTTTGTTTCACAAATAGTTTTCCAGTTTTGCACTTTGTAATTCTTCTAGTTATCAGTCCAACTTATTTCGCAATGCGGAAGTAATTTTAATATTCTATTCTATTTTAATATTCACACATGTAAAAATAATATATCTTCACATTGCAAAATAAGGTAGATATCCAGCCAGACCTTCATTTTTTTATTTACAATATAATGTAACCATGCAAGGAAAAATGATGCGAAACTCACCATTTCCCTCAAAATCCAACCCAATACCTCAAGTTACAAATCATTATTTTAAAGGTACACTATGTAGTATTTTTGCAGTCAAATATCCAAAAACCACCAGGCCAGTGTTATATATCTTGTTCAGTTGAGTTCTTACAATATTCCAAATGTTTCCAACTATTTGTAAATTGTGAGAAAATCGCTATTTTTACCAATAAACTGAGACTTGTGAGCATAGCGTCTGAGGGAGTCGCCTGTCAATTGCGCCATATCTGCGTTACCCTCGTTTCCGGTTTTATTTTGCAGAAAAACTTTACTCTCACTGGAGTGTGAACAAGTGTCACAGCAGCCGCCGAGCGAATGCACAGAGTAACGTTATAACATCATTTTAAACACACTTAAATGTATATAATATAATAAACAGAACTGCGTTACCTCATACTCTTGACCGGAAAAGCGGAGATTGCGCCGACGACTGTGTCCCATCATAATAAAAGTCCTGCTGCTCGCGAGAAGTGTGTTTGTGTAACAATCGCTCCGGCGGCCTTGCTCAGCTCCACAGCATTCGCCCCTGCTCTGCTTCATATACAGTAACATTAATAACCGCATCCATGAACATGAGTTCTTTCCCGATTCTTTTCCACCGGCTGTGAGGTGAAGACCCCATGTCCCAAGATTCTGTGCTCAAACTTGCCATCATCAAACTACGCCTTTGTTTTGAACAGGCGCCCTCTAGCGGATGGAAAAGTTGCATAGTATACCTTTAAGCTTACCACTGTGTTTCTTAGCAAGGCAAGACATTTTTTAACACAGATAATTGGATTTATTATGTTCTGGCTCAAGAACAGTATTTTATTTTTGTTCATTTTTAACCAAAAAACTTTATCTAAAGGTTTAGTCTGCAGTGGTCCGTATCTATCCAAAGTGGTCCAACTATGTGGATGTTACTTTGACACATACCACCTATCTAAACATTGTTGCAGACTGTGTACACCCTTTCATGGAAACGGTATTCCCTGATGGCTGTTGCCTCTTCAGCAGGATAATGCGCCCTGCCACAAAGTTTGAGGTGTTGACTTAACCTTCAAAATTCCCCAGATCTCAATCCAATCGAGCATCTGTGGGATGTGCTGAACAAACAAGTCTGATCCAAGGAAGCCCCACCTCACAACTTACTGGACTTAAATGATCTGCTGCTAACTTCTTGGTGCCTGATACCACAGCACACCTTCAGGGGTTTAGTGTAGTCCATGCCTCGAAGGGTCAGGGCTGTTTTGGCAGCAAAAGGGGACCAACACAAAATTAGGAATAATCATAATGTCATAATGGTCATAATGTTATGCCTGATCGGTATATATATATTCATACGTCATATATATGCTGAATTATTTCAAACAAATATTTTTGTTTTTGTCTGAATTGATTAGTGTGTATCTCCTCCCAAATGCAGAGCAGCGCTAAGAGAGAAATTGAGGACAGCATGCAGGTGTTCTCGGACCTGATCCGAGCGGTCCAGAAGGCTCAGG
The DNA here is from genome assembly GCA_023029165.1 of Gobiocypris rarus. Classification (NCBI taxonomy): domain Eukaryota; kingdom Metazoa; phylum Chordata; class Actinopteri; order Cypriniformes; family Gobionidae; genus Gobiocypris; species Gobiocypris rarus. The sequence goes on from CM040912.1 coordinate 12,300,089, forward strand.
CCGAGCTGGTGCTGGACATCGAGGAGAAACAGAGCAAGACCGAGAGCTGGGCCAACGAACAAATACAAGAACTGGGGCAGGAAATAGATGTTCTGAAACTGAGAAACACTGAGTTAGAGTATCTCTCACACACTGAGGACCACATTCACTTCCTACAGGTGGAGCATTTTTAGCTCTGTAATTACATTTTTACAATTGTAATTTTGTCAATTTTCACAGTCAATTTTGTTCATGTGGATTATGATAAACAAATTGAAGAACTATTAAACAAATCTAGAGACCCATGACTATTTAAAAGTAACTGCCGTAATTGTACAGTGCTAAAAATGACTAGATAGATGGCAGACTCATATTATGGGAGATGCAACAAGCAATACAGCATATTAAGTCCCACCTTCTTAATAAAAGAAATAACCACTGATTGGTAAAGTCATTGCATTACTGCAGCTGCTGTTAATCTATGGATGCTACACAAACATTGCAAATATGGCCGCCGAGTGAACAGACTTTCCTTGAAAGGGAATTTGCTGTAACACTTCACCATGAGGTCTCATTTGTTAACATTACTTATTAACTTACATGAACTAATAATGAGCAAAACTGTTACATACATTTGTTACAGTATTTATTCATCTCTGTTAATGTAAGTTCATAAAAATCGAGCTTTTCATTGATTGTTCATGTTAGTTTACAGTGCATTAACAAATGTTAACAAACACAGCATTTGATTTTAATAATGTATTAGTAAATGTTGAAATAAAATTAACTAAGATTAATAAATGCTGTATAAGTATTGTTAATTCTTAATTCATGTTAACTAAAGTAGTTAAAGGTGCACTATGCAACTTTTCCGTATGCTAGAGGGCGCCTGTTCAAAATGTAGTTTGATGACGCCAAGTTTGAGCGCAGCATCTTGGGACATGTGGTCTTCACATCACAGCCGGTGGAAAAGAATCGGGATAGGACTCTGGCAGAAATCATGTTGATGGATGTGGTTATTAACGTTACTGTAGTATGAAGCAGAGCAGGAACGAGTGTTGTGGAGCTGAGCAAGGCCGCGGAAGCGATTGTTAATGAGAGGAACAACACATGCCTCGCAAGCAGCGGGACTTTTATTATGACGGAACACAGGCGCCGGCGCTATTTCCACTTTTCCGGTCATAAGTATGAGGTAACGCAGCTTTGTTAATCATATTATATATATTTGAGTGTGTTGAAAATTATGTTATGACGTATTCGGTCGGCGGCTGCTGTCACACTTGTTGCACACTGCTAAGAGTAAAGCGTTTCTGCCAAATAAAACCGGAAACTGAGGGTAACGCAGATATGAGGCAAATTGACACGCGGCTCCCTCAGACGCTATGCTCACACGTCCCGGTTCCTTGGTTAAAATAGCAATTTTCCCACAATTTACAAATAGTAGAAAACATTTGGGATATTGTAAGTACTCAACTAAGCAAAATATATAACACTGGCCTGGTGGTTTTTGGATATTTTACTGCAAAAATACTACATAGTGCACCTTTAACTACTAATGAAACATAGTAGTTTTACTGAATTTTCAGCTAGTCACTGTTGTATATCACACAGTTTCTTTAATGTCCACTGTCTTCTCTTCCAGAACTTTACATCATTAATGGCTCATCCACACACTAAAGACTGGTCTGAGACCTGTGTGCATGCGGATCAGTGTGTGGGCACCACCAGAAGAGCAGTGCTCAAACTAGAAGAGACACTTACAGAAGAAGTAGAAAAACTTGTAGAAATGGGTAAGAACTTTACCTGTTATTGTATCCTACAAATGTGCATCACTCTTTTTCTGCCTGTAAACTTAATATTCACCTTAACAAGAAGTAGTGCATAATTTATTGCGTGTGCACTTGTAGTGTACTTCAAATCTTCAAAGTAAGTGTACTTTGTCATTGCAGATTATATAATATTAATAAAATAAAAGTCCTATTAAATGTACTTAAAGAGAGTACACTTTTATGACTATGGGGCTTTTTTTTTAGGCCGTAATTAACTGTTCTAGCTTAAGGCCTACTCCTGTCTTAATTTAAACCCTGTCTGGGAAACCGGCCCTTATATTTCTTAGCACACTTTTAAAAAGGGCACATTGTAATAATGTCAAATTAAAGGTTTTACTTTAGATTACATTTTAAATTATTGTATTTTAATAATCATTAGTTGTACTTTAAAAATGTACACTTTTTTAATGTGTTGACTAACATTCTAATGCACAAACATCTTGTTATTTAATGTTGTATTTAAAGTACACACACACATATATATATATATATATATATATATATATATATATATATATATATATATATATATATATATATATATATATATATATATATATATATATATATATATATATATATATATATATATATTATTGATTAATTACTTTATTTTTGTCATCTTAAACAGAGCTGAGGAGAGTTCAGAAGTACTCAGGTAATGTGTCCTTGTTCATTGAACTGTGATATATCACTAGACCACTTTGGTGTGTTTATCTCGTCCTGGTCTGTTTGGTTTTCTTCTCATGTGTCTGTTGTATGTCCCCATGAAGTGGATGTAACCTTTGACCCGGACACGGCTAACCCTTGGCTGCAACTATCTGAGGACGGGCATCAGATGCGTCATCTGGGAGCATGGCAGGATCTGCCCGATACGCCAGAGCGCTTCGATACAGTGGTTATTGCACTTGGCCGTGAAGGATTGTCCTCCGGACGCCGTTACTGGGAGGTTCAGGTGGGCGAGAAGGATGACTGGTACCTGGGTGTCGCCCGGGCATCTGTTAACAGAAAAGGGAGGATTTCGGTGAGTACGGCTCATGGTTATTGGGCTTTAGCTATGAAAAAAGGGCAAGAATATCGTGTTTCTTCCTCTCCACCCCTCCTGCTCTCCATCGAGCCCAAGCTAAAGAGAGTGGGCATCTTTGTGGACTATGAAGAAGGACAGGTGTCATTCTATGATGTACAAAACAAAAGTCACATCTACACCTTTATGGACTCATTTAAAGAGAAACTCTTCCCGTTCTTCTACCTCTACTGCTGCGATAAGACCTCTGAGACTATGATGATCTGTCCTGTGCAGGAGACGTCTCATACTAAACAGTGCTGAAACATGAATGACTTGGTCTGGTGACATGATCTGCAATACTGCTGTTTCTATCCTGTTACTATATGTGTGTTTGAGAACCGCTTTCTTTGGGTCTGACTTTTATATGGATATTTCTACAAAAAAGTAATCATTTTTATTGCATGGCCATACAATAGCAATTATGACAAAGAACCAAAGCATACGGAACAAATTAATAAATATACATTATGTATAATTAACTGTTGAAATAAACATGTAAATCAGTGTATAAGTGTAAGACCTATTTCCACATATCAAACTATTAAAATACCACTGCAAGCTTCACCATTATTTTTGTTAGTGTTATTGGAAAATGGTGTACAATATAAAAAAGTAGGGTACAATGTTGCTTAAGGTGACTTTTTTCTTCTTCTCTCTCTTTAAACCACAAGATGGCACAAAAACCGTGTGTAGAATAACATCATTTTTGAAGAATATGTAATATGGGGGGAATAATATGCATAAGTATGATATTTGGTGTACAAAGCACACCATGCTGTTGTGGCGAAAGTCACAATAATAAACAGCTGGCTGACTTTTCCATTTGTTGACATGGCATGGTTAGAGCCAGATGGTAAATATTAAATTATCATATATTAAACATGCTGGTGAGCCTTTTCCTTGTGTGTCTGCATTCATACACCATGGGAGTAGTAAATTTAGTAGTTTAATACTATCTTTTTAATTATTTTATATATTTGTTTACCTTTTTGGTGAAGTTCAGAAAAATCTAAATACATTGTAAAAAAACAACAACTACAAAAAATAGTAAATACTATTTCAGTTTTTCTATTTTCACATTTTTTCAGTGTGTTACTTGAAATGTAATTGCAATTTATGAGTAAACATTTGTTTAAACTTTTTCTGTAGTGCAGTGGACAGGCAATATAAATGACCTTGGCAGGGGCAGATCTAGAAAATCATTTATAAGCTGGCAACACCAAAGCAAGTGCTAATGCATAGTTTTTGTGAATGGCCTGACATTCACAATCATGTATACAAATATGCAAAACAGCTGCATTATCACTTTATTGTGGTTAATTATTAGGTTAATATTTGCATTACTTAATTACAGTAATTTCACAGTAGGACTCATCTTGTATCTAACTGCACTCTCAGTAATTTCCTGTAAAAACTACAGTTGTCATGTAGTATTGCAGGGGAGGATGAAGGAAGTAAGGAAACGGATTACTTGCCACTTCAAGACACTCGTCCTTCGGATGAGACGTTAAACCGGGGTCATGTCTCTCTGTGGTCATTCAAAATCCCAGGGTGTTCTTGGAAAAAAGAGGAGGGGTGTAACCCAGGCATCCTGGCCAAATTTGTTCATTGGCCTTCTAATCATCCCCATATATATGGATTGGCTTCATCACTCGGTCTCCTCTCCACCAATAAACTGGTGTGTGGTGGGCTTTCTGGCACAGTATGGCTGCTGATGCATTGGTGGTGGTTGAAGAAACCTCCCCTTTCATATGTAAAGTGCTTTGAGTGCAGAGAAGAGCGCTATATGAATGTAACAAATTATTATTATTATTTATTTAACTCAATAAAATAAAGAAGGTAATCAAAAGAAAATATCCAAAAAGAGCCTATGTTTGGAACTTAAATTCTAATTACTGTGATGTTTTCCAGGATTATAATAACCATAATTCTGATAAGATGTAGTTTGTTTAGGGTTGTTCGGTGATAAGGTTAATGTTTCTTTGATAAGGAACAGCAAAACATGTTATTCTAACTGCATCAAAATCATTGGGACAAAGTAAATGTGATAATATTGTCATGATAAATAGTCTCACCTAACCTGACCCTGATGCAACTTCTACAGAGAATCAATCATTCATTCGACTTCCGTGGCTGCCAGAAAACCCAAAATAACTCTGTTAGGAGTGCCAAGGACAGGCTGACTCATCATTTCTCAGAGTAGTTTGCTTCTTGAAGTCTTTAGAGACACCCAGATGCTGACATTTCAAACGCTTTCATCTTGAGGCATTGTCAGGATTTTTCCTCAGCAGTCTTATCAAACCTGACGCAGATTTTTCCCCATTCAAATGTTAAGTCAAGCACGCATTTCAGAAAGTGACTAATACAATTTTTAAGATAAAAATAAAAGTAATAATTTTCTTGCAAATATTCAGCACTCTTCTCCACTCTCTGGAACAATCAAAGCAAACACTTCCCTGTGGATGTGTAAGTCGTTTTCCTGGCCTGCTTTTGTATGATTTACATGAATAGTGTAAAAGATGAGAATATCTTGAGTTGTGTGGATAGACAATCTCTTCCAATTAGTACCTACAATAAATAATAATAATCAATTATGCCAATATATATAGAAAATGAGAAAGTTAATTAATGAGTAATGGAAGCAAATTAACTTGTTAATGACAATGAATGTTAAACAATCCTCTCTGATGATAACTGTACAACTTCGAACAAATGTTATGACTATAAATCATCTATCATCTGCAGTTTATTGACTATCAAAAAGCTGCAAAGCAAAAGGTAGATACTTTGCCTCTTCATTTGCCATATATAATTGGAGATATCAGTAGCAATATATGGATGGAAAGCACAAAACACACATTGGGTTTTTATTATATTGCAATTTTATATTTTCAAAACATTGTTTATTATAATTATGAAATGACTTCCCATAGACAATGACACTAGAGAAAACTTTCAACACAACTTTTTCCATTTTCAAAAAACACAATTTAGTATGATTTTAGTCTGGTTTTCCCCATGGTCCCCACAAGGTCAAAAAGCAAGTTTAATTACCATATAAAGTTACAGGTAGACTATGACAGACAGACAGACATGCATATATATTTTTTAGTAGAAGTAAGAAGGTTCATTAAAAAAAAGCATTTCTAAACGCATTATAAATGTCACCAGATGTACAATGTAAAAATTTAACCCTAACCCATTTTTTCCCCGTTCTGTAAATTCTTCAAGGTCCCATATCAATAACAGTGTAAATGAAATGAACATTATTATTATATAAAAATAAAAAAAAACCTTCAAAATCCTCTGTTTCAAAATCAATATTTGCCCTTTCTCTCACACGGAGATTTCAGATTGATTGACAGCACAAATGACCAATGGACTTGAGTTGTTCCCGTCTTTGTTGGGATGAGGATTAAAGTATGGACGGATCGCGCCATGAAACCTGCACTTAGTAAATGTGTAAATGTGTGACAGAGTCACCATATCATAGAAGGAGACCAGAGCCTCCTCACAGTCCACAAACACTCCCAGCTTCTGGGGTTTGGTGTTGAGATGAAGCAGGACTGGAGGGTCTTCAAAAGCTCCATACATGTTTTGACCGCAGAGCACGATGGCCCAGTAACCATCGCTGGGTTTGTAGGAGACTTTCCCTTTCCTGTTCGCATCTTCTCTTACCACCCCCAGTTCCCAGCTCACCTTATTCCCCACTTCCACAACCCAGAAAGCTCTTCCTGACGTGATGCGAGGCTTTCCCAGGACTCCTCCGACCAGGTCGAACTGTTGTGGGCTGCCTGGGATGTTGTGGTTTTCTCCAGTAGCTTTAACCACTTTGCCATCTCTAGACACCTCTAAGTTTGGATGGGCTGTTTCTGCGTCCAGAGTTACGTCCACTGAGCAAAGACACATTTTTCAGTTACTGGATGTTTGAGAGCTTCGTAAGCCTAGTTCAGGATTTATTTGGCAACACTTTGCAATAAGGATTAATTTGTTAACATCAATTAACTTCAAGTTAACATTAACTAACAATGAACATTATTTTCAAAGCATTTATTAATAATATTAATTTCAACATTTACTAACACTTTTGTAAAATGTTAACAATTATTCTTAAACATACCTGAAAAGCTGTGAATTCTTCTAATTTCTGTAATGAGAACAGATAAGACAAACAAATCATGACGACAGCCTTACATTTACAAAGTACTGAGACAGACACACCATGAATGAACATATCTGATTTTTTATACACCATATTCATATGATAAATCAATGTTACTCTAAAATACATTAAATAATACCATGGTATTGCCATCTATACCACTGTCCACCTCTCCTTAACATATTATGTGTCATTCATGGATGTACACCCAGGTGAAAAAAAAAAAGGGCTTAATTTTATTGAATGCGCACTCAAGTGTAGGCCTTCTTCAAGTCTTTAAAGTATATTAAAAATTACATGCACATAATATAATACTAAATACCTAAGGAGAGTAACAAATATATTTTAAATAATTATGTTTTAATAATCTTTTGTTGTGCTATAAATAATTACATTTATTATGATGTGTTGACTTTTCCACTGTCAGGCCAGTGCGAGACCAGGGCAATCAAGGGCCGGGCAGGGGTAATAGCCTCGGACCTGTAGCTCCGAGCCAACAAACATGCTGTGTTTCCACTGTCAGGCAAAAAGCTCTGCAGTACTTCACTAAAACCCGCCCATAACCAGTGTTGGGCAAGTTACTGAAAATTAGAAGTTACAGTTAGTTTTAAAATTAATTTAATTACTTTACCAATTACTGTATATAAAAAGTAATTAGTTACTAGGGAAAGTAACAGTCTGAACAGTCAAACACAATAACAACATAATTTTTAGACCTATTTATTGGCGCAGCTTTTATCTGTGCATTAGTTAAGCATGAATTAATGCATATTAGGGCACCCGTATTGTAGAATTTTACTAAATATTTCTGCCCTATACGGTGCCTTATCCACATCGGATATTTCAAACACTCACTGCTGGGTAAAAGTGATTTTAAAAGTATTTAATGCTGGCTGTGCACCGCTGGTTAGATGAAATAATCTGCTGCGCTGCCGTCTCCAGACTCAGGTATAGAGGGTATGCACATGACGTCAGCGGTGGCTGAGTGACTGAGTAGCAAAAAGACTGAGCGGCAGCATCAAAAAACACATCTACAACTGGAAAGAGCTTTGAGATTGACTTTACAATAGGATTTGACAAGTCAAAAGTCAAATGGGTCGCTGCAATTCACAGAAACAACTGGAAGCTGTTATCATTTTGTGCCAATATGAAGAGTTCAGATGCAAAAGCTTTTAAATGAAAAGGTTCAAACAAAAGAAACACAACTCAAACCTTTGCTTAATATATATAGCCACCTTGGTCAAAAATGAGATAACAATACTGAGTGAATGCTCTCCGCATATAGTATCCATTCATAAAATACTTTCACTTCAAACCCACTAAATCCCAGCCTCAGCCCATTCAGAATTACCGGTACTTAGGTAGAAACCTATACATTGGAGCCTGACAAAAATGCTGACCTAGAGGACTTAGACTTAGAGGACTTAGAGGCGTTTGCTTCTGAAGTCTTCATGGTGAATTTTCATATATACAGTGCATCCGGAAAGTATTTAAAGTGCTTCACTTTTTCCACATTTTGTTATGTTACAGGCTTCCAAAATGTTTTAAATTAATTATTTTATTTTTTTTACTTTATTCTACAAACAATACCCCATAATGACAATGTCAAAGAAGTTTGTTTGAAATCTTTGCAAATTTATAAAAAAAAAAAATAAAAATAATAATAATAATAATAATTACATGTACATAACTATTCACAGCCTTTGCCATGCCACTCAAAATTGAGCTTCCAATGATCATCCTTGAGATATTTCTACAACTTGATTGGAGTCCACCTGTGGTAAATTCAGTTGATTGGACATGATTTGGAAAGGCACACACTTGTCTACATAAGGTCCCATAGTAAACAGTGCATGTCAGAGCACAAACCAAGCCATGTAGTCAAAGGAATTGTCTGTAGACCTCCAAGACATGATTGTATCGAGGCACAGATCTGGGGAAGGGTACAGGAAAAATGTCTGCAGCATTGAAGGTCCCAATGAGCACAGTGGCCTCCATCATCTGTCAATAGAAGATGACCAAAAACCTGATGGTCACTCTGACAGAGGTCCAGCATTTCTCTATGGAGAGAGGAGAACTTTCCAGAAGAACAACCCATCTGGAGCACTCCACTAATCAGGCCTGTATGGTAGAGTGGCCAGATGGAAGCCACTCCTCAGTAAAAGGCAGCCTGGAGTTTGCCAAAAGGCACCTGAAGGACTCTTAGATAAAAAAATTATCTGGTCTGATGAAACAAAGATTGAACTCTTCGGCCTGAATGGGAAGCATCATGTCTGGAGGAATCCAGGCACCACTCATCACCTGGCCGATACCATCCCTACAGTGAAGCATGGTGGTGGCAGCATCATTCTGTGGGGATGTTTTTCAGACTGGGGTGAAGGTTAAACTTCCAACAGGACAACGACCCTAAGCACACAGCCAAGATAACAAAGGAGTGGCTACGGGACAACTCTGTGAATGTCCTTGAGTGGCCCAGCCAGAGCACAGAATTAAAACCAATTGAACATCTCTGGAGAGACCTGAAAATGGCTGTGCAACGACACTCCTCATCCAACCTGATGGAGCTTGAGAGGTCCTGCAAAGAAGAATGGGAGAAACTGCCCAAAAATAGGTGTGCCAAGCTTGTAGCATCATTCTCAAAAAGGCTTGAGGCTGTAATTGGTGCCAAAGGTGCTTCAACAAAGTATTGAGCAAAGGCTGTGAATACTTATGTAAGTGTTTTTTAATTTATTTTTTTATAAATTTGCAAAGATTTCAAACAAACTTCTTTCATGTTATCATTATGGGGTATTGTAGAATTGAGAAAAAAATAATAACATAAATGTAACATAAAATGTGGAAAATGTGAAAAAATTGAAGCGCTGTGAATACTTAACGGATGCACTGTATTTGTATTGTTATATATTGTTTTGCCAACTCATCAATTAAATATTTAGCAACTTATATTCTGCATAAATTGGATGTTTTTAAACAAACACTGACAGAAAACAGGACAGGTTTTAGGGATGGACACATATATACATTGATATACCTGATCACTCGGATTTAGACCTATTTTGTATTTATATAATGCTTTCACAGGCAAATTTGCTTATCTCCCCAGTGTTGATATCAGGCACACATAAATGTCAGGAAACACGATTCCTGGCTGCATTTCAATATCCATAGATCACTGGATCTTTGGTAAGTTGTAAGGAACACTATATTAAGTCCAGTCTTTAATTTAAACTGATACTGTTCTACTTGTGTTTTCACAGTTTCCCTATTAAACCCAGTCACACAGCAGCTCTTCCGCCACTCAGTCCGGATGAGTAGTAGTTGTAGTAGTAGTACTTTATTGATCCCAGTTGGGAAATTAAAGTGCGTTAGCAGCAATACATGAAGACAGTAAAAAGTACTCACAATACACATAACTATATGTACTATACACATAAAATAATTATATGTATTTAACTGCATTAAGTACAGTTATGCGACAGTTATAGTAACCTAATTTCTAAAAGAAGAGTTAATAGTACTTGGCACAGGGATGAATTGTAAAGTCTCACAGCTGTAGGCATAAATGACCTCCTGTAGCTTTCTCTTTTGCAACGTGGCTGGATCAGTCGGTTGCTGAATGTACTTCTCATTCCCGCAAGCATGTCATGGAGGGGGTGTGAGGTATTGTTTGTAATGGTCACCAGCTTTGCCATTATTCTCCTATCTGTAACAACCCCAAACATTTCCAGATCCAATTCAATGACACAACCTGCCTTCTTAATAAGCTTATTCAGCCTTTTGGCATCTCCAACTTTAATCCCCGTGCCCCAGCACACTACAGCGTAAAACAGGGCACCAGCAATGACAGACTGATAGAACATGTAAAGCATCTTGCTACACACATTGAAGGACCTGAGTCTTCTCAAGAAATAGAGTCTGCTCTGGCCTTTCTTGAGGGTGAGTTATCTGGCAGGAAAGTGACATCAATGCATACTCTCTGTTCAGGAGGCCAAAAAACCCTAGCCACTGGCCCCGTGGAAGCCCCGACGAGGCCCGATCAAGCCCCAGAAGTGACAGGGGAAACGCGACTGGCCATGGCATGCACTAGCACGCCTGCTTTTGGCCCGACAGTGGAAATGCAGCTAAACCAAACCCTTTTTGCCATTAAAAAAAATACTGTCACGATTTACTAAAGACAAAATTTGCACTGAAAAGGTTTGGACGGCTATTTTTGCAGCTGACCTGCAAATTGCATATGCATGTATAGGAATATTTTACTACACTAAACTTTTTATTTTTTAAATAATCATGCAGGGTGATATACAAAGGTTTTCGCTGATCACGTGCAGAACTTTCCACTCCCATCTGCACTTTTTTGGAATTACACTCTCACGCTAATTTGCATGGTTTAACCTCAATTTTATGAAGCGACGCAAGTGCTTAGTTTGCACAAAATCATAATTTACCACATTATTTACGGAAATATTCACATGCAATCCAGAAGGGGGAGCACCACGCCCATTTAAGACCAGATGTTTTTTTTCAGTGAATGTGCTTTGGATAATATTAGTTTGTAAATATAGAGGTAAAGTACATTTTGTTTTTTGTATTTTGTGAAAACAAATCACTTGCGGGTTAAGTAGAGCACAGTTTCGAGGGTACAACACGGCCTGCGAGGGGCGATGGGGGTCGAAGGCAAGCAGGAGAGGGCAGAGGGCCGTGAGAATGGTGTGAGGCCAGTGGGGCGATTGCTAATGAGTGTCACCTGTGTGCCTAACCTTGCTACAATCAGCATAACAAAAGGGAATGTTTGCTAATTACATTACAACTTTCAGACATAGCCTTATGACTCACCAACAGTGCAAAGTTTCTCCAGGTGAGTCTCAATCTCATCCAATAAGGCTGCCTTTAAGTTTCTCATTGGGCCAAAGTTTAACTCAGTGTCAAGGGAAACAGTCCAGTCATCTTTGAACTCAGTTGGTACAGACGGATAAGACTGGAAAAGGGACAAAACGTGCATTAAACATTTATTAGATATATAACAGTATTAGCCTATTTGTATTTTTCAAATATTAGTCAGTATTTCATTATTAACTGACCTGGAGGAATAAGATGTCATCTTCCTCATTCATAGTGTGATTCAAAAAGTTGATGGCCTCCTTATACTTGAGGACATCTTTTTGTATTTGTTGTGTCTTCTCATCCATCTCCTTCTCCAAACACCTCCTTCCATCCTCCAAAGGAGCCAGCAGCTCCTGCTCTGATCTCTTCACAGACTCCATTACATCAGCAAACACCTCCTTTATCTCCTGCTGCTCTCTCTCTATCAGAGCCTGTGAAAAGTGGAGTCATATTACACTGAAGTGACAAGCATATTCTTAATCTGGCAAGCTCTAAATAATTTCTTAGTCCAGTTGCCATATTCACAAAACATCTTAAGGGTAAAAGTAGCTCCTAACTTGCCAATTTAGAAGAAACTCTTAAAAAATATTAATAATAATCCTGTCTTTTTGCACTAAGAGTATTACACTAAGCATTTAAAACTTAAACCTTCTTAATCTGTAAAAAGTTAAGGGTAGACAAAAGGACTCTTAAGTCACTAAGACCATTTTACAAACAATCCACCTCAGCATAGGCGATAGAGCCTTGGGTGCTGAGCCTTTTCTTCATAAATGCAATCAATATTTTGATTTATAGATTTTAATTTTAATGTATGCACCGACAAAATGCATTGAATGATGCAAAATAAAACATTGCAAGCAATTAATGTGCAATAATGATAATATTTTTTTTATTTTATTTGCCATGCTGTTAATGTTGTACTTAATGTATTTAATAGGAAATGAACAGCAACACAATACGATTCTGAAATTACTGTAATTTGTGTGATCACTTTGCTTATAGAAGGTTGTGACAGACACAAATCATCAAAGCTGTATAGTTGCATTTTTCCAGTTTGCCAAGCATGTTTATTACTTCCATTTCTGGCACTATGGCATTTTTGCGCTGTGTCTGAGATGTTAGTGTGTCTCTAATAAGATCGCTCACAAACATGATCTGAAAAGACGTCCCTCCTACAAGTCCCGTCATGGTTGAAAAATAGTTTCAAAATGATTTGCATGATCTTTGCATATTCTTCTTTACAAGGGACTTGACTTAAAGATGAATGTAAATACTAACGTTGCCTCTTGTCTTTATCTCATGTGGTTTGAGGAACGTGTTGATGTTTGTACTGTCACTATCATTCATTCAAGAGATTTGTTCAAAAACTAATTGAAGTAATGAAATAGATTAAGTCTTTATTAGTCTCAGCCTCAGATGTCACGCCCACGGACCACTGGCTAAACGTCTGATGCATATGACACACTTATCTGAAAACACTTTAGGAGTTTCAAAATCTGGGAAACAAATGCTGTGACGCCAAACCCCCTCATTGAAGAAGAACGCTGTTGTGTTTACAACTGTGACAATGAGCTCTTACCAGGATCAACTAACACTGGATTTTCAAAAGTATGTTAAGTTCACGGTTCCATTGTTGCAGTACTTGCACTCTCTTAAATTAATCATTTATAGATACGCCGGTCTGTTATTGTAGGGACACCGACTTTTCACGGCCCTAAAAATGATGCGGAACAAAACGAACTGTGACTGGATGCATTACATGTCAGTCAAACGTCCTCTTGGGCGGTCCTTGACCAGTGAAAGCTGCAAAAGAGTCCAGACCTTCTGCCGTCAGTCTGAAGGTCTGGCAACGCAAGACTAAGTGTTTATGAGTGAGATACTGAATCATTTATTCAAATCCATTTTTAAAAATAATAATTCAAATTAAATTATTTTAAATAGAATGCAGCAATTAACATTTTATCAGAACATATTATTTTGTTTAGTCTATTAAGAATTGTGGAAGAATCGTGATCTATATTTTAATAATAATAATTAAAATTTGTGTAGCTCTGATGTGAAAACAATATGCATTATGCAATGATAAAGTTTCAATAGAATGCAACAATGGGGCCGCGTGAACTCATCAGGCTGTATGCTTAATTTCGAGAGTAGTGTCAAGTTATACATTGTATTATTTTGATACAGTTTTTTTTGTGTTTTAAAGATGTATGTATTTACCTGGCATTTTGTGGCTGATTCCTTAAGCTCCTCAAGTTTGTTTTCCCTCTGATTGATCATCCTTTCCAGATCTTCAATAATTTTTTGCTGCTCAGCCTGTACACACACAGCCGCACACACAGCTTTCTGAGTACATTACGTAAATCTAAGGACCAGTTATTCATAGAAGAGTGTGTTGTTGAGTGCTTTCTAGAAGAGTGTTTAATAAAGAGTGGGGGAGTCTGACATGAGCAGTCTTGGTTTTGGCACACACTTTTGCTCTTGAATTTGCTCTTGTTTGGTCCTGACTTATACTTCAGATTTTTTTTTTTTTAATCAGAATTGGATTTTTATTCAGATTTTTTCATTCATTTTAATTTTGGTTACAGTTTTGTTACTGTGATGTTTGTCAGTGTTAGTATTAAATAATTTAAAATACTTTTATTTTATATTTAGTTTTTGGTACATCAAGTTATTTTGGTACATTAAGTTAAACTAAATGAAAATTAGAAATGTGACTAGACTGTGACCAAAATAGTCACAAATGCGAGAATTTTTTGATAATGTGCGAGTTAAAATTTCACACGGTCGCATTGGTGTAAGCTGCGACAGTCTGTGTTTTTTTATTTTAATTTTTTTCATTCAGCAACACCAGTTACATCACTTGCCCACCGCGGCACTGTTGATTTTTTTATAGAAATAAAATTCAGAAATAAAAATGGCGCTAATTCTAAACCAAAAGAAAAATGGAAACGGCCGCACTGTCATTCAGGGTGCGTGTCCACTGGTGCATTTTCAGTTAATTCCTGGAAGCTCTACTTTGCTTAACTTCGCTCTGTCCATTATGAATGCTCGAGTGTTTTACGTAAGCATTTTACTTTCGGTTTAGAATTAGCTACAGTATTTAACTCTTTCCCTCAAACACAGAATTTTCCGTTATTTTTGAGAAAACACTTCCCTGCCAAAAACGGAATTTTCTGGGTTTCCGTGTTTTCACTGTTAGACGCTAGAGGGGCGCTATTACGCATCTTCTGAATGAGTAGAGAATCTCCTGATCAAAACACACGTGAGCAGATGCATATGCAAAATAACGAGATAATCAACATTAAATATATTAATCAAAACTATCTATTGTTACTGAATGAAATGTGGACCCAGGGCGAGCTATAGAACTGTGCAAGCATTAGGGGTGTTTATGGACTCGAATCGATCTGCTCCATCTGCTCCATCATTTTTAATGAAACTTACCCGTATTCGAGTGTTGATAAAAAAAAAGGAATGCATTAAGCTAAAATAAAGTTTTTTTTTTTTTTTTTAAAGAAGAGGGTCAGCTCTTTCTTTTGATATACTGCATGTTCAGATACTCATAAAACAAAAAGCCCCTGCCAGAGATACCGATATTACCGGTGTTGTCATATTAATTGTTAAATTTCCTCACCGTCACACCCCTGGTGTGAGTACACAATGCTTTCCCCATGGCAATAATTCTTTTGATATATATGTTGTGTGTGATAATATTTTAGTAATGTTTTCTCTATGCTTGTTGGAAGCAATGTGATATTTTGTAAATATCAAGCTTTTATTCACTTCAATCTTTACATCAATGCAAAACCAGCATGTATAAAAGCATATATAAATCAAGAGAATGATTCATCAACATGCAAGGTCATTATGATTAATATTTTTTAAAAAGGGTGCGACCAATTGAGAAAGTTAGTCGCACCAGAGCAACCAGTGGGAAGAATGAGTATAGATCCCTGAATAGTATTGTTTATTCTTTTTGGGAAATAATTCAAACACTAGCTCAGGTAAAAAAAAATTAAAAAATCAGTCAATTGTGTTATTTCCTGAGAGCTTGATGTTCTCACCTGTCTCCTTTCTCTCTCTGTCTCCACAGATATCACATCTCCACCCAACTTCACACATAAGGCGCAGATGCAGCGCTCGCCCAGTCTGCAGTAAAGTTCCAGAGGCCTGCCGTGCACGTTGCATGCTCTCTGATCCAACTTCTCCATGGGATTCACCAGTTTATGGCCCTTGAATCTCAACATAGACTGGTGCTGCTTCAGGTGTTGATCGCAGTATGAAAGAAGGCAGTTCAAGCAGGACTTCACAGCTCTAAACGTGAGGTGCTCGTCACAGATGTCGCATGGGATCACGCCTCTTTCTCCACAGAAGAGGCTCATGTTTGGTAACTGCGTCTGGTGAAATTCCCGCAAAAGGGCCTCAAGTGCTGCATTCACGGATGGCTTGGTGGACACAGGATCATGGCAAAGAGGGCAGTGTGGCTCGGAAATGCTTATGTGCTGGTCCAGACAACGCTTGCAGAAGGTGTGTCCACAGCTGGTTGAGACCGGATCTGCTAAAATGTTTTTACAGATGGGGCAATGAAGGTGGCGAGAGACGTCTACAGGCGTCGTCATTGTGATTGTGTCAGCTGTCAAACCTGAGAGTAGACAGAACAGCATAATAACAACAACAACCATGTTTTAACGGCAAACGGCAAAATGTTCTTGATAATATTTTTAATGAAATATCAATAAAAATTAAAAGCCAAGTCTTCTCCGTTTTATTTATGGTCACAGACATGCATGAAACCACATGTGTTCGGGCTCTTAGTGAAACAGTGTGCATATTTGGACAAATATAGATTTATTTTAGCAGCCGGGTGACAGTGCGGGTTGTCACAGCAACCCAGGATGCGCCATTTCTTTTCTGGTGGACCAGGAAAGGGGCTACTATGGCTGATAAACCTGGGTGACCTGCGGAGTACAGTGAGGCTTCCCCGCCGAGTACATCTCTGTGGGTCCCCCACTCCTCTAGCGCATCGCAAGCATGTGTTCGTGGGTGGTTCATGTTCTCTCATGAGAGCATAACCATGTCGGCGCGTTGTTCATCTAGCCAAACACATGTTTACAAAATATTTTGTCATACAGAATAACATTTCTTTTAATTTCTCATTGAGTTATGCTGATCTGATATCTGATCTGTCGGTATAGCTATCCATGTCACCTGTGCGTGTTCATTGCCGGTTTGCAAATTGGCTAATTTTAATGCGCCTAATGACACTCCCCTATTTATGCAAAACCATTCCCTCCTTCCACACAATACCCATCCTACCTTTTCGCAGTCAACCGTTTTTAGAAGCCTTTTTTCATGACCCTTTAAGAAGTTCCAATCAACTACAGTGTGTCTTTATTGTCTTAATGCGTGGCGAGGAGGAAGGTTTGAGAGGCCAATGACTCTCCAAGGATCACAGATGGAGAATCGCAGAGATTAGTTGAATCTTGGGGTCAGAAATCCTTAAAAAAAATAACAAAAAAAAAATAAAACAACCCCTACATCACCACATGTTGTTTGGGAGGGATTCAAGAAAAATCATTTTTTCTCATTTAGAAACAAATTCCAGCATATTCAGTTGTCAGATATGACTGGAAATTCAAAAGGGACCTGGTTCTGTGGTCAGATGAAAATATTAAAAAAAAAAAAAGCTTTTTGGCAGCAATCCCACCAGATGGGTTTGGCGCAAACAGGGATAAATATTGCCCTATGTCCACAGTTAAGAAGACAGCTGGATCTTTAATGTTGTGGGCCTAGTTTTTTTTTGCTGAAGGCCCTGGACATAGATTCTAGCAAATACCAACAGATTAAATATCTAAACTTGACGGCCTCTGCTAGAAATCTTATAATGGGCCGTGGTTGGATCTTCCATCAGAACAATAATCCAAAACAAACATCAAAATCAACACACAGATGTGTCACTGAACAGAAAATGAAGCTTCTGCCATGATCATCCCGCTCCCCTGACCTGAACCCTATAGAAAATGAGTGGAGTGAACTGAAGAGAAGAAGCACCAACATTGAGCTGGGAGAATCTGAAGGATCTAGAGCTTCTGTATGAAGGAATGGTCTCTGATCTCTTGTCAGGTGTTCTCCAAACTCATCAGGCATGATAGAACAAGAATAATAAAAGGCTGCCAATAATTATGGCCAACGTGTAATTGAGGAAAGCATTTATTTCATAATGTGATTTACCCCACACTTTCAATTCTTTTACTTCAATGAAAGGTTAGATTTTTGTGATTTTTATTTTTTATAAAACATCAAAAGGATAAACAATGCAGATTTATTTTTACAGCAATATTTGATCATATTTACCAAGGATGCCAATAATTCTGACCACAACTGTATATGACACTCTTCTTTCTGATGAACACAGAGTATATATATATATATATATATATATATATATATATATATATATATATATATATATATATATATATATATATATATATATATATATATATATATATACATATATACATATTTGTCCAAGACCCAGCATTCATGATATGCATGCTCTTAAGGCTGTACAAACTCAAAACTATTTTGTACAAACATTTTTTTTCTTGGTTTTAGCAATCCTCTGAATCACTAAACTAATATTTAGTTGTATGACCACAGTTTTTTAAAACTGCTTGACATCTGTGTGGCATGGAGTCAACCAACTTGTGGCACCTCTCAGCTGTTATTCCACTCCATGATTCTTTAACAACATTCCACAATTCATTCACATTTCTTGGTTTTGCTTCAGAAATAGCATTTTTGATATCACCCCACAAGTTCTCAATTGGATTAAGGTCTGGAGATTGGGCTGGCCACTCCATAACATTAATTTTGTTGTTTTGGAACCAAGACTTTGCCCGTTTACTAGTGTGTTTTGGGTCATTGTCTTGTTGAAACAACTATTTCAAGGGCATGTCCTCTTCAGCATAGGGCAACATGACCTCTTCAAGTATTTTAAAATTTGCAAACTGATCCATGATCCCTGGTATGCGATAAATAGGCCCAACACCATAGTAGGAGAAACATGCCCATATCATGATGCTTGCACCTCCATGCTTCACTGTCTTCACTGTGTACTGTGGCTTGAATTCAGAGTTTGGGGGTCGTCTCACAAACTGCCTGTGGCCCTTGGACCCAAAAAGAACAATTTTACTCTCATCAGTCCACAAAATGTTCCTCCCTTTCTCTTTAGGCCAGTTGATGAGTTCTTTGGCAAATTGTAACCTCTTCTGCACATGCCTTTTTTTAACAGAGGGACTTTGCGGGGATTCTTGAAAATAGATTAGCTTCAGACAGACGTCTTCTAACTGTCACAGTACTTACAGGTAACTCCAGACTGTCTTTGATCATCCTGGAGGTGATCATTGGCTGAGCCTTTGCCATTCTGGTTATTCTTCTATCCATTTTGATGGTTGTCTTCCGTTTTCTTCCACGTGTCTATGGTTTTGCTCTCCATTTTAAGGCATTGGAGATCATTTTAGCTGAACAGCCTATCATTTTTTGCACCTCTTTATAGGTTTTCCTCTCCAATCAACTTTTAATCAAAGTACGCTGTTCTTCTGAACAATGTCTTGAACGACCCATTTTCCTCAGCTTTCAAATGCATGTTCAACAAGTTTTGGCTTCATCCTTAAAAAGGGGCCACCTGATTCACGCCTGTTTCTTCACAAAATTGATGACCTCAGTGATTGAATGCCACACTGCTATTTTTTTGAACACACCCCTTTCAACTAATTCAACTTATTGCCCAATTGCACAGCCTTAAGAGCGTGCATATCATGAATGCTGGGTCTTGTTTGTTTTCTGAGAATCTACTGAACCTACTGGTAACTTATTTGCCACGTAGCAATAAAAATATACTAAAAACCTTGATTATTCTGGTTATTCTGGTTTATTATTTTGAACAATACTGTATATATGTATATATATGTATATATATGTATCTATATATATATATATATATATATATATATATATATATATATATATATATAAGAAAAAGTATTAGGAAATTAATGCAACACATCACTACTTTCTTTTTTTATTTGCGTTTTCCATACTGTCCCAACTTTTTCTGATTTGGGGTTGTAGACTAAAAACGCATCTCTTTACTATGGCATACATTAATAATGAACATTATCAATTTATATTATTCAAATCAATTGACTGATTGTTAGGCTGCATATAGGTCAGCCGGAACCGGGAACACTTCCTAATAACACCTGATGTACTCGTTACATCATAAAAAGAATGGCATCTATGCTAATTTTAGTCTCTTTATCCCGAGGTTTACTGCAGTCAGCCGGATCCGGACCGTATCCAGACCAGATGTTGGACCTGCGCCCAAACATGATCAACGCATCCCTGAAGTGTCTGCAGAGACCGTGTCAATTAGTCTCTCCTATTCTGCACTATGCTGAATTCACCTCACCGACACGGGATCCTCAATAAACCTGTCTCTGGCCTGTTGACTCCTATAGGATGCCAAGTAAGGTAGTGATTGGTACTCATGTCACCGCTGACTTACTTAAGGTGTGGTTATGAGTACATCAGATGACCACCTTCCCCCTCTCTTAGTTTGTGACAATAGTCAAGGTCTTTTACCTTGACTGTATGAGAACACTCCAAATAGGAGGCTGTCCAATCATTTAGATGAATGTAAAGTGAGGAGAGTTGGTCAGCTGATTTATCTGAACGATTGTTGAGATTTCTAACTTGTAGAGCCTCTTCTGTATTATCAGCACAAGGAAGACACAATTGTAATAAAATAGATTTTATTAACAAAAAATAAACAAGAATAACACACAACTACTAAATTAATACAATGAATGATAAAGGTATAAAGTGCATAAGATGCATAAAATACATTTGATTAAGTGGAGTGTGGCTATGGAAGAGTTACGTTATCTTCTGGAAAGATAAACTGTTGTTTCTCTGAAATTAAGGTGAAAAACCTAATTATGCATCAAATAAATGAAAGATTAGTTGTTATTAACAAGCATTAGTTATATTATCTCTAATGTAAATTAGGAAATCATATACTGATAATATACATCAATGCCAAGGTCTCTAGATAGAGGTTTGGTTAAGTGATATTTACGTTCCACGTGGTTAAGTAAGCAGTCCGATGGTGATGACTTCTTCCACTGGTTGTGCTGGGTGACAATGCAATGGGGAAAGGAGCTGGAATCTGTTTCAACAGTCTTGAACATGAAGATCTGTGGGATGCTGATCTCCTGGAGCACCAAGGGGTCCTAAAATCTGGAACGCACAGATGAGGCCCTTAAGTATGTGCAGAAGATCCTTAATCTGGAACACGCAGATGGAGGAACCTTGAAGTGAAGGTTTACTCTCCTGAGCCTACCCTGTTTCAAATGTCTAAGTGTGTCTTCTGCCTTAAGGCTTCCAAACATAGTTATGAATGGATTTGGATGGATCATTATGGTCTTTCTTTGTTTCACCCACTACTGCTGAGGTCCTGAGGTCCTGAGGAATGTTTATGGCCATCATAAACCAGGACATTAGGCATTAGTCTAGATGGGTGAAGGTATGAAACTGCATGTGGACCAATGAGAAGTCTTGTCCTTCCTGGGCTTGGAACCAGAGGTCTTCTTCTTGCCCCCTAAGAGGTGTCTGGCTGTTGTCTAGCATCTTTATCTGATGGCGTTGGCGTTTGTTTGTGTTAGTCCAACAAGATCCAATCAAAATGTAGCAAACCTTTGTCCACTGTTATGGGCAGAGAGGGGCCCGGTCATAAACTGGCCCTGGAATGTGCTGTCCACTACACCACATTATCACTATATGATAAATTGAAATGAGCTGATGACATCAACATTTTCTTCAAAGCGAACATATAGCCGAATCAAATTTTGTTGCAATATTTTCCTGTTTAACACTGTAAAGCTGCTTTGAAACAATCTTCATTGTAAAAGCTCTATATAAATTAAGTTGACTTGACTATATGAAGTTAGGCAGCGGCTATTTGCACTAAGCGTTGTGATTTGTGATGAACAAAGTCTGCACAAGGTGGATTCGAACCCAGTCAATCGTGTCAAAATCAAGATGTTTAAGTTACACGCTTTACTGATTGCGCCACTGAGGATATTGAAATCTAGGCGATTTTTTAAATCTTGTTTGGCCCAAGCAGGCATTGGTAGGCGGAGCTAGTGCAAATAGTACTTGCCAACAAGGCATGCTATTTGCACTTAGTGTGAATAGACACTCTGATGAAGTTATTACATGTGTTGTTACAATTGCCCCATATGCTGTTACAATTGACCCCTGCATGTGGGGGCAGTTTGTTACATTTAACTTCTAATGTTTAAATCAATATTGTGACTCTAACATTGCTTGTAAAAACATTTTGTGACTGTTAACAAGTTGAACACAGATACAAGTTACTGACATAAAAATTGTATCCAAATATTTCAAAAGGTTTTTGAGTAATGACAACATGACCGAAATTTGTTACAATTGCCCCAGGTCTCCCCTGCTACAATATGCTGTTGTATAAATGAAATTGTAGTAAATACTATAATAGGTGTGGGCGGGGCACAACCTAATGCAGGGCTAGTTGCAACACATGGTTTAAAACCTTCCACACATGCCAGCTTGAAGAAACTTAGTATATTTAGTTACTACAATATCAACACTATATAGAGGGGAAAAAAGCACCAAAATTAAAAAATCTTTGGAAGATATATAACCATTAAAGTAAATTTCTTACTTAAGTTAATTTTTCATCTCTGTTTTTGTGTTTAAAATCTACTTTTTCATAGATTATGTTTGTCAGATTAACTCGAAACTTGACATGCATCATTTAGCAGAGGTGGGTAGAGTAGCCAAAATCTGTACTCAAGTAAAAGTACTTACGGAAATTTGTGTATAAATGCAACACGTCACATTAGGCTATTCAATGTGCTTCGTTTTGTGAAAAAAAGGACATGTAAATGTGCAGATGTGAACGTTTGTTCGTGGACGTGTGTTGTTTTGAGGAAACGATCTGTCATTGCTTGCACAAGAGCGCATATGAGGAAAAGACGGTGTGTGAAATAGCATTACAATAAGGGAAAAGTGCCCATAGTTGCAAAATTACCATTAATAGTGTTCAAATAGAGGCATCACTGTGACACTTACCGCTACATGTTTTTTCAGGTTAAAGCTAGGATTTCTTTTATGCTGACTTGCTGAAATGTCAGTTTGTTTCGGTGCACACAGCATGCATCGCATTATGAAACTATTCTGTGAAGACTGAACTTGAGGTCACGGGTGATCTGCCTCCCGTAGCTCACACACATCTTCCTCTGCCTCGGCCATCATCTTCCGACTAAACGCGCTAATTATACTATGAAAAAAAAAATGCATTTCATGTTAACCACGTTTTTTAAATAAAGCTGCTCTTTTCATTGATCACTTGCACTTGATTATTGCAGTGTTCTGACATATTATACCCCAGCCAACATGTATATGTGGGGCCCATATGGGTATGAAATGGGCCTCCATAATGGCCCCATGTTAATTGCCCAGATAGATTTCATATAGGATGGCACTTGCCACTAGGTGGGACCTAAGTGGGCAACGTGCACAAGACCAATCTTGGTCCCAGCTTTAACCCAGACAACATTTATATGTGGGGCTCATGTGGGTATGAAATGGGCTAAAAATATGCTCAAAATGGGATTGTCTGCAGGTTCCATAATGGCCCCTTGTTAACTGCCCAGATCAATTTCATAAAGGATTGCACTTGCCACTAAGTGGGACCCAACTGGGCAGCATGCACAAGACCCATCTTGGTCTCAGCTTTAACCCAGACAACATTTATATGTGGGGCCCATGTGGGTATGAAATGGGCTGAAAAATGGGCTCAATATGGGATTGTCTGTGGGTTCCGTAATGGCCCCATGTTAATTGGATCTGACCAAACAGTGTGAGCACATAAATCGTAAGCTTTGGCTTTACATCACATGCAATCTACATATGTAGTGCATACACAGTTTGAGAGGTCAAATAAACCTATTAAATGAATTGTCTTCATGATAAAGAAAACTGCAGAATGTGTTGGATGGTAACTGTACATCTCAGTTTAGTGCTTTGAAAATGAACTATTATTAAACATGTAAAAAAAAAAAAAAAACTATTTGTAAGGGAATAAGGAGACAACATGTTCTTCTCAAAGTGACACTTATCAGTAACAACAGTACATTGCAAGCAACATTAGATTGCAAACTACAGAAGATGAATATGACGCAACCATGAATTTCCATTAAAACTATGTGACAGGGTAATAGAACAAAAGCTGTAAAAGAACAAAACTATTATAGTGCATCATTAGCTAAGCCCTTTAAAAACACAAAACAAGCAGGGCCATACCCACCACACACATTGAGGGAGACAAGTACCACCCCAATATGTTTTTTAAACAAACTTTATTAATGTTTTTACTGTAAAGTTGTGCAGTTTATTGTATTTAAAAAAATGTATTTATATTTCTTTGCCTTAATTTGTAATAATTTAAATATATGCATTTATATAAAATGGCAACATTTATGTAAAATCCACTTTTTAAAAAAGATCTACATTTCTAATTTTCATTCATGGTGATAACATGAAGATGTGCATTGGTTTAGTGGATGTTTGCTGCCATCTACTGGAAAATAAACACTTTTAAAATTAAAATAACAATATTTTTATTTTTTAGATTTATGTTTATACATTTCTAAAATCATTATTATAACAATAAAAATTACTCTTATAATTGTTGGGGTGCGTGGTGAGATTTAAGTAGCTACATTTTTTATATTGACTGTTTATGCTATTCAATGACCCAATAATACAGTGATGTAAACTGTTCATATTTGTTATGGAATTTCACCATATTTTATTAAAATATGTTATAAAACACATTTGCACTTTTGACATATTAGTGAATACTGAATGTGTAAATATTTTAAATAAAATACTGTTTTCGAAGGGTTTAGCCTAAATGTATTACCTCACAACTAGGCTACAATTAGACTAGAACTTATTTTACTGTTCTTATTTATTTATTTTATTTTATTTATTGTCTTAAATCCATTTTAATCCTTATTTTATTTAAATATATATAAACCTAATTATTTAAATGCTTCTTTTGTCAAAATCATAAATGTAATCAAATTGAATTATAATAAGACACAGTAGGGCTGTTATCCACCAAGTTAAATAAGTATCAACAAAATTCATCTTTGCAGAGGAGAGGAAACACAGAAGCTGCATCTGAAGTGACATTTAGATACATTTACACTAATGCAGCTCAGAGGTGACAAATGAATAATCTGCAGTTACAAATGCATAAATGTTTTTTTTTTGTTTGTTTTAAACATAAAACATTGAATATTGATATTTGAAATTATTTAAAACATGAAGATACTTTAAATGTTAAATTAAAACCACGATTAGGTGTCAGAAGTCACTTAACGAGTGAGTCATTAAGATTCAACCTATTCATTCAAAGGGCTGGTTCATGGAATGAAGCATTTTAATCTATTTTAGGTTAATCGAATCATTGATTCAACTAATTCGTTCAAAATGCTGTTGCTCAGAGAAGCAATTACAGTGCTGTGGCTTTGTTTTGAACTATTTCCGTTGGCGAAATGGAGCAAAAACAGGCTATGGTGTCTAAAATGTAATTCACTTATTAACTTCTTGTTTAGTAAACTTGTATAAAATCAATATCACATTTGTTATGCTGATACCTGGAGAAAAACTGCACTCTTCATGTGATATTTATTAACTATATTAAATTCTATAAATATAGACTAACATGCAGTGAAAGCATGCACTCTAAATGCGCACTGCACTAGTCTAATCTACCAGACTACATCAGTGTATGCGTGTGCTCTCTGGGTGTGTGTGTGTGTGTGTGTGTGTGTGTGTTTGTGCGCGCGCGCGTGTGCGTGTGCGTGTGCGCGCGTGTGTGTGTGTGTGTGTGTGTGTCCTCGATAATGTCAGATTGCACATCGTTAAAACAACAATTGTGATATTATCGCAGACGATATATCCACACCTAATTACACCCCTAATTACGCTATATTTATGTGAATATAATATTTTGTAGACTATTGGGTGGATAAAATATAGAATTCCTTTAAAAAATACTAACCACTGGAACTTAGTCCCCCCTCGAAAACCACTCACCGGAATCCTGGAAAATGAAATCAATCGCGGTTGTGCGAGCACTTGCTTGTAAAAGTATACATTTGCAGTTTAGCCCTACATTTTATTTAAAGCAGCAGTCCGTAACTTTTTGGGGTTAAAAATGATCCAAAATCATTTTTTGAGCAAGTACATAACCACCCAGTGTTCAAAACTATCTGCTTACCTTAGCTTGATTTACAACGGTAATAATGTTTAAAGGTGGCGTTCCGTGCTTTGAAGGGGTTCAAAACGGAGACAGTTTTTTTTCTGCTGGACAGGTCAGACATTTCAATGGTTATTATGTAACAGTAGCAAACGCCAAATTCATACAGTAAAAGTTACAGAGTTTTCTTTGTTGTGCCTTTCTCTTTTTGCTACGTGCATTACGGTAAATAGCCATTATTTTGTGCTAGCTATGAGACGGAGCAGTTCATCTCTACTCCACATTAATTTGTTGATGACGATTAGAAATTTATTGCAATGCTTTTCCCACGTATAGGCCTAGTTGGTCAGCACAAAAGTGGATGTTAGCTGCTTACTTGTTCAGATGACATTCTTATGTTGGTCATCCGTTCAAAAGGTAGAATCTGTGATACCGAATGAAAGTATCCACACCGGCGCGGTGACTGACAGCCCTTCTCCTGACAGACGCGCATTGACATTCTACTCAACACATTGTATTCATGCGAGCTGTGCGGTGCCGAGGCACAGCTCACGTAGAGTTAATCATTCCAAGAAGTCGTCGCTGCAGCCTGTAGCACGATGACGTAGCTGGATCAGATCCAACACGTACTGGATGGTGGTTCGTTATGGCTAGTGCATAGTTATAATGCGAGTGCGAGTCTTGTTATAATGCGTGTCACTTAAGACCAGCGTATACGCATTATAACTACACGGGTCAGAACATTATAACTACATAGGTTAGAACATCATCTATGTACAATATTGACCTTGGTCAATATTGTATATGTGATGTTCTAACCTGTGTAGTAGTAGTAGCCTGCTGATAAATAATACGTAATTATTGATGAATAAGTAATCGTGATGCTGAAGTTATCCTAGTTTCTCTCTACATACATGCAAAACAGTTAAAATTGTAACATATTCTGGTCATACTTGCAGTTGAGTGGAAGCAAAAATGAATCAAGTAGCCTATTGTCTGTAATTTTAATCCTCAAGGTAAAACCGGTACACATTCAAGGGGAAATGCAAAGCGTGTGTCCTGATTTCGTGAGCATGTTATTAATAAATTGTTTTTGCGCGAGCGGTTTGAGTATTTATCCAGTTCACAAATCTCTCAACTGCGGCGTGCGCATGTGACGTCATCAAAATGTGAACGAAACCACCGCGCATGCGCGTCCAGTACGTGTTGGATCTGATCCAGCTACGTCATCGTGCTACAGGCTGCAGCGAGTGTCTCAATCATTCCGTGAATAACTGCAGTTGCAGATTTCAAACAGAGATGGCGACAAAGAGGAAAAACTACGGACTGCACCTTTAAGAAATGTAGTAGAGTAAAAGTAAAAGTTGACAGAAATATAAAAACAGATTCTTCCAAAAA
The DNA here is from genome assembly GCA_023029165.1 of Gobiocypris rarus. NCBI lineage: Eukaryota > Metazoa > Chordata > Actinopteri > Cypriniformes > Gobionidae > Gobiocypris > Gobiocypris rarus. The sequence continues at coordinate 12,327,790 of CM040912.1, forward strand.
TACTCAAGTATTGTAAGTAATTACTTTGTTACATTACACCACTGTTCTTTATTGCTGATCTAACCGAAAGCCGCTAGTCGGGTTTAAATCCCAGTTGTGCAGGAGAAGCATATTGTCACACTGAGTTGCAGTGTTGGGTATAGTTACTTTGGAAAGTAGTTAGTTAGGTTACAACGTTACCATCAATTAAAAGTAATCAGTTATGATACAGCGTTACCTATTCATAAAAGTAACGCGTTAGAGTACTCATGCGTTACTAAAAATTAAAAGCCATTTGCAGCGGCTCACACATGACAGACACTGCCCCCGGCCCCTTTAAATGCACCTAGAAGTCGTGACTCCCGACAGTGAATAATGTCAGTCATCCGACTAAATTAACACTGCAGGATAACAATAACAGGAAAGACAGTCAGCAATAGGCTATTCCACATGGCGTTTTATTTATTTATTATCACAGAACATATTATTAATCAAAATTCGCACGCACCCACACTGTAAACCCAGATGTTGTCATTAATAAAGATATCAAGTTACAATAACTTGACAATACTTAATATACCAAGTTTTGGCATCCAAACTTAAACAGGTGTGTTTAACTTACTCATTTGGCAGCAAAATCTGTTTAATTAATAGTTTAAGTGCTATGAGTGCACAACTTTAATTTATTTAAATTATTCACTATCTATCTGTTTAAAATGATTGGTCGTTCTTGAAATTCTGCCTTGACAACGCGCTGATTGGTCGATTTAAGTTTTTCCGTGCTGCTGAATTTGCTGACACACAGAGTGGCAGAACCATCTTGAGATTGAGTGAAGAAAACTAAAGTTAAATTGGTAAGTAGATATTTATATTTTAAACTATCATATAAGTTTGTCTTATTGGCTTTACGTTTTATTCGAATGTTATTATTATTTTCCCGTTTTACTCCGACAGCGACACAAGTAACGTACATTGGCTGTAAAGCAGGCGGGAAGAGATTCGTAGTGAAAGACTCGCAACGTTACGCTGGTAGGTAGGTTACTGGTAAAATATACGTGTACATTTTGCTTGGTAGCCTTTAAAATGTTTAATGTTATTTTTTGTAGAGTATTTCTAGTTATAAACGCACTTGAGTTTCTAACTTTCTATACGAACATTTGAATTTCCCGCTGTATGTTTTGTTTTCCTCCCCCAGCGGCACTAGCAGGCAAGACGGATCATGAAGCAGGAGAGGGGAGAGAGCGTCGATGATAAAGGCCAATGGATTACACTGGTAAGTTAATGTAACACGCCTGTACATTTTGGTTTATTGTCTGTAAAAACATATTTTATACGAATGGACAAGGTATAAATGCGTTTAAGTTAATATCAAGTTTCTGTGATAACTTCGAGCAGTCGGCCAACCGGCAAACTAAGCCAATGTTTCACAGACGTTGCTAATTTACAATAAACATACTATTGTGGCTCTAAATTCGAGTTAATTTACTCCCAGGCTCCTGAAATTTCCCCTTGTACGTTGTTTTGTGAAATCTTTTGGTGAAAAATTGGGTTACTATGTGATTTACTGACGTTATCTTTTAAATAATTTGGCCAGTCATGTTGACTTAAAAACTGCAGACCATTTCCCGCCTAAAGGGGAACAATGCGAGGCTAAAATTAACGAAATTGTGACACATTTACAGAAATAAGCCTATATTTTTAATTATTAGTTCTGTTGATGTAACGTGTCCCTGGTGCATAACATTAGTTGTTTTTTTTAATAGATTTTATTAAATGTATTCAATTGTCTCTATGGATTTTTCTACTTTTTAAAATAAAATAAAAAGTTAACATTATCAGAGCTGTGTGTATGTCCCTGTGAGCGATTTGTAGACTTTTATATTTATATGATTTTCACTGTAGGGTAACATATTTGGGGCAGTACCCTGGAATGGAAAACCTTTGCACTATATCCTCACCTAAATAGTGTATATTAGTACCTTAGAATAGGAATACACATCCAGGAATGTACAGAAAGTGCTTAATGTATTTTTATAAACCTATAAATATGTTAAAAAGGTATAAAGGTGTTTCTTTGAGGGCACTTTCCCAGTGACAATCTGTTAGGGTTAGTTCACCCAAAAATAAAAATTCTGTCATTAATTATTTTATGGGATTGTTTCACACCCATAAGACCTTTGTTTATCTTCGGAACACAAATTAAGATATTTTTCATAAAATCCAATGGCTCAGTGAGGCCTGCATCTCCAGCAAGACAATTAACACTTGCATTGCCCAGAAAGCTACTAAAGACATGTTTACTGTGACTATGGTGGTTCAACCTGAATATTATAAAGCAAAGAGAATACTTTTCGTTTATCAAAAATAATAAAATAACAACTTAATTCAACAATATTCGGAGCATGAATTATACTGCCAAATTCACGTGAACCATTGAAATTTAGAAACACTTGCCACGTTATGAAGCCTCGTTTACTAAAATCACTTGACTTTAATGCTCCGAACCACTGAATCGAAACACAATAAAACCCAAAACGCAGTGCCTGGGTACGGTTCGATTAGCTGGCCCCGGCCCACTTGGAAGAGGTGGGCCAGAGCACGGTTTGGTTTGGCTCGAGCAATATTACGATGGCAAACAACTTTATTACTGCTTTGATAGTACACTTTTCAATTCATGTACAATTAATTAACACAGTTAATTCGAGTGTATTTGGGTTCTCACCTTATTGAAGAACAGGAATTGTAGTTTGCGAATAAAGCTGCAAAATACCTCCATTAACGTCAGCGGCCTTCATAATTTGTAATAATCCTCTGATACATGCAAGTGAAAATTGCTACGCGGCATAAATTCTAAATCTATTTGGCAATATTTTAGAGAGAGTGCAAGACGTTAAAGGGTTAGTTCACCCAAAAAAAAAAGATTCTGTCATTAATTACTACCCTCATGTCGTTCGACACCTGTAAGACCTCCGTTCATTTTAGGAACACAAATTAAGATATTTTAGTTGAAATCTGATGGCTCAGAAAGGCGTCCATTGGCACAATGCACTGTACACTCTCAAGACCCATAAAAGCTACTAAAGATGTTGTTACAAAATCTCACTACAGTGGTTCTACAATAACTTTATGAAGCGATGAGAGAACTTAAATAATGACTTGTATAGTGATGACCGATTTCAAAACACACTGCATCATGAAGCGTTATGAATCAGTGAGTCGATTCAGCGGTTTGGATCGCCAAAGTCACGTGATTTCATCAGTTTGACACGTGATCTAAATCATGAATCGACTCACTGATTCATAACGCTTCGAAGCTTCATGATACCGTTTTGAAATCGGTCATCACTATATAAGTCGTTATTTAGGTTTTTATTACGCACAAACTATTATTGTCGCTTTATAAAGTTATTGTAGAACCACTGTAGTGAGATGGACTTTGTAACAACGTCTTTAGTACCTTTTATGGGTCTTGAGTGTACAGTGCATTGTGCCAATGGAGGCCTTTCTGAGCCATCGGATTTCAACTAAAATATCTTCATTTGTGTCTGAAGATGAAGGTCTGACGGTGTCCAATGACATGAGGGGGCGTCATTAATGACAGAATTTTCCTTTTGGGTGAACTAACCCTTTAAGTGCAATGTGAGTCCGCGGGCCAGTGGGGAGGGGACAATCACACTTGGCCTCGGTTCAAGGCAACTGTGCCTAGTGTAAGTACACCCTTTCTCATCCTCAGATCACATTAAATAAAGAAGTTTTTAGCTGAAACTGTTGTCTTGGGTGATATATAACGGGTTCATATAACGCAAGTCAATGGTAACCATCCCTTGAGTCAAAAAAACAACAACATACAATCAAAACGCAATAAATAATCGTGGCTCCTGACAATACATTGGGATGTTTTGAAGCAAAACGATTGGTCTATGCAAGAAACAGAACCGAACTTACAATATTGTTACCTTTAATCCACAGCCTCTGGAAACTGTCTTGAAGGCATTCACAACAGTCTGAAGCACTGTCTTGAAGGGATAGTTCACCCAGATGTTTATCTGCTTACCCCCAGGGCATTCAAGATGTAGGTGATTTTGTTTCTTCAGTAGAACACAAATTAAGATTTTTAACTCAAACCGTTGCCGTCTGTCAGTCGTATAATGCATGTAAATGGTAACAATCTATGAGAGGAAAAAACTCACAGATTCCCAACGTTTGATATATCATTAACATAGTGCTTTAGACTGTTGTGAATGCGTTTGCAGAGGCTGTGGATTAAAGGTAACAATGTTGTAAATACTAATTGTTTTGCTGTATGTTTTTTTTTTTATTCTTAAAGGGATGGTTACCATTGACTTGCATTTATATTGATTACTGAAGACCACAGTTTCATTTAAAAAAATACAAAAACTTTAGTGTCATACTAAATAAATAAAAAAAGTCACCTACATCTTGGATGATGTGACCGTAAATCAACAGCAAAATTGTATTTTTGGGTGAACTATCCCTTTGACTATATAATGTGAATTTTCATTTTAGGTCAACACATTTTTGACTGGGATGAATCTAATATTATTTTGAAATGATTTTTCTTTCCAGATCTACATGGAGTTTAACAGGATTGCTGGTAAAAACCTGAAAAAGGAATTTTACGAGACCCTTGATCGACATAGTACATGCCTCTTGGACATTTTCAGAGCCAAAAGGAGTTGCTGGTCAGCTCTTGATGAACCTTCTGAAGCAAACAAAGGTTTGTTAAAAATCCAAATATCATAGATATATAAATGTATTACAATAAAGTACATTTATCAAAGGGTTAGTTCACCCAAAAATGAAAATTGTCATTTATTCCTCACCTCATGCCGTTCCACACCCGTAAGACCTCTGTTCATCTTCGGAACACAAAAAATTAAGATATTTGTGTTGAAATCCGAAGGCTCAGTGAGGCCTGCATAGTCAGCAATGACATTTCCTCTCTCAAGATCCATTAATGTACTAAAACCATATTTAAACCAGTTCATGTGAGTACAGTGGTTCAATATTAATATTATAAAGTGACAAGAATATTTTTGGTGCGACAAAAAAATAAAATAAATAATGACATATTAGTGATAACCGATTTCAAAACACTGCTTCATGAAGCTTCGGAGCGTTATGAATCAGTGTTTTGAAATCGACCATCACTATATATGTCGTTATTTATTTTATTTTTTGTCGTACTCAAAATATTCTCGTCACTTTATAATATTAATATTGAATCACTGTACTCACATGAACTGATTTAAATATATATCTTAATTTTTTTGTGTTCCGAAGAACAACGGAGGTCTTGCGGGTTTGGAACTGCATGAGGGTGACGAATAAATTACATTATTTTCATTTTTGAGGGAACTAACCCTTTAAACCTGTATAATCTGCTATACAGACTTCATAGTTGATCTGTTGTGCTCAACTATTTGAATGCTGTTAGGAATATGTATGTATGTATGATTAATAACAAGTGGTTGGATGTAATAAAATTGTTTTATAAATTCCACTCAAGTTGTCAGAGCCAACTGAGGTCCGAACTTTAGTGCTTCAAGGACTACCTCTCGTGTTTGGAGATGACTCCCCTGCTTTCTTTAAGACATGTTTGGTAAGTGTTCCAAGTAGAAAATAATGTTCAAAAGACATTCACACTGTCTCACACATACACCTTCACACTCTCTATCATTCACACTCACTGTATCAATTTTAATCTAAAGGGTTAGTTCACCCAAAAATGAGAATTATGTCATTAATTACTCACCCTCATGTCGTTCCACACCCATAAGACCTTTGTTCATCTTTGGAACACAAAAATATATTTTTAATGAAATCCAAGAGGTTTTCGTCCCTCCAAATCGATCCAACACTACTATCACTTCCTTGTCTATAAAGGCAAGAAAGACATAATTAAACAGATAGTTCACCCAAAAATCTGATACTGTATACATTTCTTTGTACTGCTGAATGCAAAGATATTTATAAAATTTTGTAACCAGGCGCTTTGGGCCACCACTGACTTCCATAATAGGAAAAAATACTATAGAAGTTAGTGGTGGCCCAAAGCGCCTGGTTACAAACTTTTTCTAAATATCTTCCTTTGCAAATACGAAGAAATGTATACAGTATTAGATTTTTGGGTGAACAAAGGTGGATATGGAACGACATACGGGTGAGTAATAAGTTGAAGCCCTTAAGTTGAAGTTGCACCATTTGAAATGTACAGTACTGTGCAAAAGTCTTAGGCACGTTAGTATTTTACCCCCAAAATGGTTTTAAGCCAGTTATTTATAACTTTTATAATAGTGTGTCAGTAGGTTATATCAGTTTACATTTTCAAACATTAATTTTGCCATTAATGTAGTAATCCATTCCAGTGAGATTTTTGTATGCAGAAGAAGTCTGACAAAGAGTTATGATCCACACAGAGATCTGATCTCACCATCATCGAGTCCGTCTGGGATTACATGAAGAAACAGAAAAAACTGAGACTAAATCCAGAAGAACTGTGGCAGTGTCTCCAAGACTCCAAGACCTTCCTGCAAAGCTCCCTGAAAAACTATGAGCAAGTGTCCCAAAACAAAAGCTGTTTTCAACGCAAAGGGTGGTCACACAAACACTGATTTGATTTAGTTAATAGAAGTTAATTGATCAAAAATTAACAGTCTACTTATGACATTATTTTTGAAAGTTTCCTGACTTTACAGCATTTTTACACAAGTGTCTAAGTACTGTAGCTTTGCAGGAAGGTTTCTTCAAGCGTCTTGGAGACACTGCCGCAGTTCTTCTGGATTTAGTCTCAGTTTTTCTGTTTCTTCATGTAATCCCAGACGGACTCGATGATGGTGGGATCAGATCTCCATGTGGATCATAGCTCTGTTGTCAGACTCCTTCTGCATACAAAAATGGGATGGATTATTACAAATAATGGCTAAATTAATGTTTGAAAATGTAAACGGATATAACCTACTGACACACTATTATAAAAGTTTTAAATAACTGGCTTAAAACCATTTTTGGGGGTGAAAATACTAACATGCCTAAGACTTTTGCACAGTACTGTACATAATCTTGCATGCATGAGAATTTATGTTTTATTAATTAATTAGTTTTATTCATCTACACTAGATGTCCGATGATCGCGTGAATCTTGACATGCCAGTGGGGATTGTAATAGTTGAGGATGGGATGACTCTTCAGCCCCTCAACTCTCTGCATTTGTCTCCCTCCTCATTTGGGATCGTAATTGAGGAAAAGTGGTGATGGACAATCTACACAACCTTCCTGAATCAATGTGCCTTCTATTTGGACTAATTTATGCATTACACTTGAATTACCCAAAGTCGCTGAAGTACACATTTGAATTCATTCAATGCATTGTCCTTTCCATGGGGCAGAAAGACCTGCAGCCTAAAATACAATCCTTGGCTAATCAGCTGTTTGGTTAAAAAGGAGAAACAGGATCAGCACATGCATTTTCAAAACTCTTTTTTTTTAATGCTGTTAAGATACACCATTGAGGTCTAACTGGCCTTTCTGTTTTGTGCTTTTCCTGTCCGGTAAGAAGCAAGTAAGACTTTAACCACCACAGGATCAACGCCTTTTTTTTGTCTCAAGATTCTTTAAAATGATCACAAACTTCCCTTACAAAACACTGTGGCAGTACCAGATTATTACCATGGTATTGACACATTTCAAGGAACTGGCACATAGTTTACAGTTTTGTTGTTCATGTGTCTTTTAAAAATATGACTTAATGTGAGCTTACTGTTTAAAATGAGCTTACTGTTTTGTTGTTCATGTGTCTTAAAAGTGTGATCTTACTTTTAAAAATAACTTATGTTTTTCTTTTTTTTTAATGTGAACTTAAAAATTAAAGCTTACTATAAAAATTGTGAGCTTACGATTTTGTTAGTCTGTTTAAAATGTGAGCTTACTGTTAATAACTAGAAGACTACTGTTTAAAATGTGAGCTTTTACTGTTAAAAATGAGCTTGTGATTTTGTTTGTCTTTTTAAAATGAGCTTTTACTGTTAAAAATGAGTTTTTATTGTTAAAAATTAGCTTATGATTTTGTCTTTTAAAATGTGAGCTTTTACTGTTAAAAATGAGCTTATGATTTTTTTTTGTCTTTTGAAAATGAGCTTCCTGTTAAAAATTACGAGCTTATGGTTTTGTTTGTCTTAACAATGACTTAAAAGCTTACTGTTATGAGCAATGCTACCATTAATTATATGTAGTATAAACCTAAATATAAAGTGTAAAAATATAAAAAGTATAAAATAAAGTGGTTGTTGTGAAAAACAATACTTGTTTTAGTGATTTAATGATCAATTCATTACTCAAATGAACTGAGGGAATCCCTTTCCTCAAATCATTTGAGTTTAGTCCGTTGCCTTTTAAGTTATCTGTACTTAAACATTTAAGTTATCTGTACTTAAACATTTAAGTTATCTGTACTTAAACATTTAAGTTATCTTCACTTAAACATTTGAGTTATCTTCACTTAAACATTTGAGTTATCTTCACTTAAACATTTGAGTTACCTGTACTTAAACATTTAAGTTAATTCAATGAAGAGACCACATTAGGTCAACTCAATTAAACTGAGTTGTCAGTTTCCCATTACTCAAATGAATTGAGGGAATCACTTTCCTCAATTCATTTGAGTAGTCTCAACTTATTAGGGTTTACAGTGCAGCCCAGGTAGCCTAGGCTACTGTATATTATGAGCACTACAAGATAACTCCTGATTTTTCTTTAACTTTAAATAAAGGATTTTACTGATTCATCTACGGAAAGATGGAGACCCCACAGTTGTAATTGGAAGCATCTCCTCGACTACATAACCGGCCACATGTTTGTGAACCTCACTGATGGGGACTGTTTTAGCGGAGTTAAAACTCAAACGCTGTTGCTTTGGAGCTGGTGCACCACCTCGTCCTCCTCAGCAGGCTTTGCTACCAGAGTGCTAGATTGATGTTTGGATGCAAGAAGTTTTTTTAAATTTGAGGTAGAATTTTTGGCGGACCGTTATATGACCGTTATATTTTACCGTTATGTTCTTTTCTTTTTCGTTGACAAATTGAAAATAATGTGCGTACTTCCATAAACCAAACGCTGTCCTCTCTGCCATCTTGCCGGGAGTTCGGAAAAAAAAAACACACACAAACAGGGTCAGGCCCAGGGCACAGACGTATCACAGCCATTGACTTTACGATCACAGAGCTTCGGCTCCGCTGATACATCCGCAGGTGGCACAGTAGACCTAGGCCTACTGTCTGACAAAAAGCAGGCTGCAGTCGGGATTTTCCTTTCCTTAAAATAACGGATTACTTTTTTTTTTAAATAACGAAGTTACTGATTACTTATGCACGAAACTAACGCGTTAAGTTACACATTTCAGGAAAAAAGTAACTAGAGTACTCTAACGCGTTACTTTGTAGCGCGTTACCAACAACACTGCTTAGTTGTGTCCCTAGAACTATGCTATTCTATACTTTAATTAATTCTATTGAGAAACCATGAGAAAACTGTGAATTCTATTGAGAATCCATGAAAAAACGGCGAATAATGAGTCAATGTTCAGAAATTATTAATTATTAGTACTATTTATTAGTAGTATTAGTTTTGAACTATGCTGTATAACTGTTTTTGGTGTGTTTGTTGTCAAATAAAAAATAATAATAAAAAAGTTTATTTTTAATTATTACAAATGCCATTCTTTTATATGAAAAAGTTATGAATTGTATTTTATTGACAAAAATATTTTAGTTAGTCTTGGATATTTTTTTTTATTTCATCAGATAACATTTTAAAATCAAATGGTTATGTTACAATGTGCCCATTTTTCGGGGCAAATCAAGAAAAAAATATACACTGATTTAATGAAACAAAACCATATAATTGTATTGTACAGTACTAGACATGTGAAATGAATGTGGGAAAAAAAAAAAATACTCTGAACCCAAGTGGATTTACACAAACTGAGATATCATATCAATCAATCAATCAACTTTATTTATATAGCGCTTTTACAATGACGATTGTTTCAAAGCAGCTTCACAGTGTTAAACAGGACAACATTGCAACAAAATTTGATTTGGCTAGTTTAATTTGGATAGTTTATAGAATTATATATGACCAAATTAATAAATTCTATTTGTATATTTAGTTGAGTAACTTGGATCATAATTTGAGTGACATAAAGTCTTAGGTTTTCTTTGACATAAAGTGTTAGGTTTTGCCCTGCTCTCTCTCTACAATATATACTACAATTTACTACAAAAGGCTCCATGGGGTAAAAAGCTCCTTTGAATTAATTTTTTCTCTAAACCACTAGATGGGACAAAAACTTGCCTCTGAACTTTACAAAACATCCGCTTTTCAAGATGCATGTGGAAATTTGTCTGATCTTTGATGTGGTTGCAGGCAGCAGCGAAAAGTTGATTCTGCGCTCATTTGATCTAATATTTGATGTGTGTTTTTTTTTAAAATGTTGTCGATTTAAGTAGCAAATAAGAATCACTAAAATTACTGAATATATTTTGGAACAAAGGTCTTTTTAATCTTTGTCAGTTTTGTTCAAGGTAATTAAAGCAACAGTTTTTCAATAACAGAATAATATGTAAAAGTATGGTATTTTGAGCAAAAGGCACCATATTTAACATTATAATAACCAGCTGGCTGACTTTTCCATTTGTTGACATGACATGGTTAGATTCAGGTAAGTATTATATTAATTTTGTTCCACCTTTATTCACCACATTTATAATTAAAACATCACGTTTAAAAATGTGATATTAGTCATATAATAAAATATAATGTATTGTTACTACTGTAAATTCAATTATTATGGGATCTCCTTCAATTATTATAGGATCTCCTTTTTTTATTCATCAAAATAAACAGAAAATAGTTCAAACTTCGGTCAAGTGATTGTTTTGAACAAGTATTAAGTAAAACATTATTTCTTAAATGTACTGTTTAGTCTGATCCCGAATAGCAATGAACCTGTTTTACACACATAAGTGTGTTGCATCATTCCTGTCGGATCCAATATTGAAGGCACAGCATTGTGTTTTAATCTCAATATCTCTGCAAATCCAGTCTCTGTTTACAAACCATTATCTTGCTATGTTCGCCATGTGTATTGCTCAGTAGACCGACCCAGTTTAGCTCCACGAGTCGGTGGGCGGGGCTACAGAAGTATACGTACATCTGTATGACGAGCTCTGGGCAAGGTGTCAATAAAAGCTTTTCTTTGACTAACAAGGAAGTTTTCAGCTCTGTAATTTACAGGATAGTACATGACCTTTTATATATCAAAGGCTCAAGGGAATATTTATTTCTCAAATCATCAGAATCAATAAGCTAATGCCTTTTGCCCCATACTGATAAATGTGTGGTAAAAGGCCCCCTTCGTCACCTCATGCATTTTCAAGATTTTTTAAATAAGATAAACCAGATTTATGATTTATTTGTATTTCAAAATCTGTTGCTCCAGATAAATGTCCAATACAAACATATTTAGGAGTAGTGAAAACTTTAGCCCCGTTTTAGGCCCTATATATACTATAGCTCAAAAAAGTATTTACAAGGGTAATTTTACTATAATACACTATAGTATTATTAATGTATTATTATTATTATTTATGTAGCCACAGCAACGGTGCTTATGAACCAAGTTTTCTTCTTTCACGAACATAACCACTGCCTTATTCATGCTGGAGGACGAGCAAATGTTTTTATACCCGACCTGCTCCCCAGCCGACACAATTCCATCTTCTTCCACAGTTACGCCAGGTTGCCATAGCCTACGCTTGACACCATGGCAGAGCGAGGGAGACGCTGCATCAGGCCGACTCCCAGAACTTTTGGAAAACCATCGGGGAACGGGAGGTGCTCTTAAGGGGCTCGGCTTATAATTCCTCGCACACACTTGCGAGCTGTGCATCAACGCGATTTCTCCCGAGTGAAGTAATCGTTTGCGTGCTCGTACGACAGCAAAATTCGCTTTGTTGTTTTGAGAAAAAAAAAAAACAACAACAACAAACAAAAAAAAAAACACTGACTAATGAGCAATATTAGCGATCCTTTCCTTTGCAAACACCACTAGAAATAAGCAGGAATGAGACTTACCTTATTCAGAGGTATGAATTCTTTATTATTCTCTTCAGTGACTCTTACTCAATCTGCCTCTGTCTCTCTCCCCTCCTATTTATGTACAGTAAAGTTTCGTTTCCTCACAGGCTCTCTCCATTGTCACTTTCATTCCCAGGAAAACAAGCTACACCCTCTGTTACACCACTCCACATTTACCTACATTCTCATTACTTCGCATGGTCGTGTGCATTGTTTTTGACAAACAATACATCAAAAGCAACCACACTCAATCGATGCCCATAATCTGTCGCATTGTTTTAACTGTGTTTTATTGCCTGATGGCCAAGTTATAGGGATATTAAGCTACTGGACACTGAGAAATAACTAGTGAATTATGCTTCTTTTTGTAGTCGAGGTCAGTAAAAAAATATTACCTGCTTAAGGTAATCATACAGTATGTTGAGGAAGACCAGGGTGAATGGGGATGAACAAGTGTGCATATGGTTGGAAGCCTTATAATGTTTTCATTTGTTTATCCAATCAATTCTGAAAGTCTTAGTTTTATGATAAATGAATATGCATAACAAGAAGAGTTGCTATGTAAACTGCATCTGACCATTTAACTTTGAAGAACTTTATCACTATGTGTGTGTGTGTGTGTGTGTGTGTGTGTGTGTGTGTGTCATTCTTAATACATGGGCTCGCATGAAAAAGTATCTAAAGCAACACGGACGGAACAACAGAGCAAAGTTCATGGGAAAAGATTAACTAGTGAATTCATTTTCTTACCTATGTAAGCCCAAAGTTTATACCTTGGCACTATTATTGCATACACACCTTATTGTGTTTTTATTATATTGAAACCTGACATCCCAAGCCCTCATTCACAGAGCATCCAGATTATTCTTCAACATATCTATGACTGAACATGTTGCTTAACCTTTTTCACAAATCACTTTCATGTGGTGAAATGAAACATTATGCTTAAAAGCAAACTGTGAAAATGAAACCAAATGAGCATGTTGCCATGAACAAGAAAGCTTTTGGTGAAATGAAACTAATATGAGAAATATGAGAAACTATTAAACTTGTGAAAATGAGTGAGAAATAAGACAAGTGAATTGATATTAACAATAAAACTAAACATTTTTTTAATCTAAATAAATTTGAAATGTCTATGGAGAAAGGTCATGATGAGCAGTTGTCAATCTGAAAATGACTCAAATAATATGGACACATAATAGGCCAATAATGATAATTTAATGATGGTAAAATGAAGGATTGTATCCCAAGAACCTGTCATCGAAGAATGAAAAAAGGTTGCTCAAGATGATAAAAAGAAGTTGACAGGTGAACTGTTTGGACTTTGCCTGACATGGCTCTGAGCATTTGCAGTCTATACCAGAGTCATTATTAAAAAACAATTTTGTTAATTGTAATATAAATATAAGATCGAAAACTAAATTAAGATTAGAAATGTTGCTGTCACTAATTCCCATCACCAGCCCAGTCACCTTAGCACACTACATTTCCCAGCATCCCTCTTGTTCCTCACTCAGCCATCACCTGTACCTCATCTGCACACTCATCGTCTCTGGCATATAGAGGGTATGCACATGGCATCGAGTGACTGCGGTTATGCCCGTGAGTGGCAAAAAGACAAGAGTCAGCATTAGTTTTCAGCGTGAATGCACACAAAACCAGGCCCGGCACCAGAGGGTGAGTCGGGGGAGGATTGGCCATGGACATCCGAGGGAGACAGACTTGATACTAGCGTGTCATTTTCTCACTCAAACCATTGCCACCTGCTGCTACTGATTGATTTTAGAGAGAAAAGCTACCCATAACTTTCTCCGTAATAATAGCATATTATTAGTGCAATAGAGTTGTCAAAAAAAAAAGTGAGTAACTGTATTGCGCTCGTCAAATTATTAAATTCCCAACGTGTTTTCACGTTGAGTAATGTAGCCAATCGCAGACATGTTTGTTTATTTCTACAATGCAATGGCCAATCACAGGTGTTGAAGTTATAATCTACTCACAGCTCTCAAATTTTTGTCCAGTGCCTGGTTCTGCACACGTGTGCTTGTAGACATTATGTAAATAAGAGTTTCATTGTCGTCAACTTCATTGATTAATATAACAGAATTTTGTGAGATCGTGTTCATTGAATGAGTGACAGCTTTTAGTGATTATAAGGGGAGCGCTCTTTGCACACTGTCTAGGCTATATAAAAAAAAATATTAATAGGCCTACAATATATTCAGAATTTGAATAAAACTTTTGTTCTCTTTCAAGGTAACTCGCACTTCATCAAAGGGCTGCTGGAATGTCCCTGAGTGATTGCGTCGTAAAGCAAATGTGAAATCAGTCCAATGGCGTGACAGAATGTCATAGGTGGGTGATGGCATTGACCAGGAAACTACAAAGCAGCCCTGAACCAAACAATGTTGGCTTCTGTGTCTTCAGCAAGCGCTCTCTGCTGAAATCATGCATGTGTCGTCACCGGTGGTCGGAGTGACTGCGGTTACGCCCACTGAGTGGCAGAAAGACTGAGCGGCAGCATTGGTTTTCAGCGTGAATGCCGCGAAAAAAACTCACAAAACACAGCTAAAACGGGAAAGAGCTTTAAAGGATTAGTTCACTTTTAAATAAACTTTTGCTGATAATTTACTCACCCCCATGTCATGTCAAGATGTCCATGTCTTTCTTTCTTCACTCGAAAAGAAATTGAGGTTTTTGATGAAAACATTCCAGGATTTTTTGTCATATTATGGACTTCAATGGACCCCAAATGGTTCAAGGTCCAAATGTCTCTGATGGTAGAAGAAGGTCCACATGAAGTGCTTTGTATGTATGTAGGCCTTAAGGAGCTTGGGCCTTCTGGCCATCAGGTTTCCTGTTCCACACACACATTTGGCTCTGTGTGTATAAAGGTGTCATGTCCATTTGACTATAACTTGAGGCAAAAGTGTGTGTTTTACAAGCTGTGTGTCCATTAGTAAGCACAAAGATTTAAAACAAATTTGTTAAATGTAACCAGTGATTATGTGTCTGATTTGTCTCAATCGCTACACTATTGTATTGACAACTAAAATATTTACCATCATATATTCTGCATATTTGAATGTTTTTAAATAGGCACTGAAAAAAAAAAAAGTTTTAGGTCTATACAATATATATATGACATTGATATAACTATATATATTGATATAACTATTTTTTTTTTCAGTGCTTCTTTATTTATATCATATCACCCGGATTTACCCCAACAAGTCGTCATATAAAACGTTCACAGGCAAATTTACTGTCGCGTTCGCTAGTAGAAATGAACAGAAGGATCCAATTGCGAATAAGCAAAGATTTATTACTCTCAATACACAAGGTAGAACGAAGCAGTAATGTCTCAGGAAGCAGAAAGCAGCTCAGTCCAAAAGGAGGGCGGCAGGGCGCTGGAAGAACTCATTTCCTCACAATTCTTTAAGTTAATTTAAGACATTATTTAACTCTCCTATAAGACTCCTAATATGAGAATACTCAAAATGTTCTGTGTTGTTGTTATTGTTTGTTCATGAGCAAAAGAGAACTCGATGTGAGCAGGAGATTGACGCGAGTCTGCCAGTGCCTTGAGTGTGTTTGTGTGTCAGAGTGTCCCTCGATTAGCGGACATGAAACGCAGCCACACAGACAGGACATTGACATACAGCGCATTATCTTGTGTCTTGTCCTTACAAGCATTTACGTGTATTAGAGCTTGATCAAATAATGTAACGCTCTGCAAAAATGGAGATAAAAACGGACGATGGAAATTATCGCGACCGGAAAAATGATCAAGCTAATTTTTTTTATTGTGCGATTAATTGATTTATTGAATATCGCAACAGGCCTAGTGATGATATTTCTGATTATCACGACAGGCTGAATCTGAGCCTGAGTCCAATGAGCCATACCCCATGCCCCACCACTTTTAAAACAAGTCACCCAAACTGACGTGAAAAAAGCGGGAGGAGCCGATAAGCGCGCTGTTTGCATCCCTGATATCGATACTTAAGGTTCAGTTTCTCTAGTTTTTCGACCTGGCCGTGTTTGTCAAAATGCTGTTGCTGTCACAGAGCAGAGGAAGCTCTCAAGAGTGCTGCTCGTGCTCGACAAACATTCCCCTCTCTTAGCAAACTTGCGAAGAAAAACTGGGAGTGGTTGCAACATCAGTGCCAGCTGAGAGGATTTTTTTCAAAGGCAGGACAGTTAATTAGTCACAGGCGATCTGCGATAAAGGCAAAAAATGTGAACATGTTTCTGTTCCTGAACAAAAACCTCTAACCAAAACCTATTTTCTGTACAGTGGAACAGGGACCACAGGGGATTCTGGGAGTATTTCTTTGAACTGAAGGCTTTGGGTGTTGTTTAATTTTTACATTTTATATTTTGTATTTACAGTAATTGGTTTTTATTTATGATTTTTTTTTTTTTATCCTGAAAAGAAGTGCACTAAAGAGGAGAAACATTATTTTGTTCTCATTATATCGTATTACAAGGAGAATTTGTTTTACATTTTACATTTTCATAATCTTTCAAATGACCAGGCAATTTCCTGGTTCTTTGTGACCTTCTCATAATCCCAGCAGGGCTGATCGATTTATTCATTTCAGTTATGACCTCAGCTTGAGAAGAGTCCCCAGCCTTTTCCAAAGGATTGATTTTCCCAGGAATGTCCTCTGCCCCGGTTTCCTCAGTCTCTTCAGCAACTACAGAAGCAGAGTTGTCAACCAAGTCCAAATCAGGATATTTACAGTCCATTTTCTCCTGAAAGACTCACAAGCAACTTCTGTCGGCCATGAATTTGATCTACTTGTCTTCGGACCACTCTCCCATCGCCCAGCATCACTTTATACGAAAGCGGTCCAGTCACCGCCTCTATATTCCCCGGAATCCATTTCGGTCCATAGCTAAAGTTGCGAACCAGTACTGGATCTCCTACACCAAAACTGCGTTCGTGGGCCTTCTTATCATGATGTTCTTTTTGCCTTTGTTGTTATTTCTGAATTTTTCTAGTCAAATCAGGATGCATAAAGTCCAAAGAACACTGCAATTTCCGTCCTTGCAACATTTCAGCTGGAGAGAGACCAGTGGTGGTTTGAGGAGTAATCCTATAACTGAATAACACTCGGGCCAATTTAGTTGCAATCGTTCCTGCAACACATTATTTTAGCATGCATTTAATGATTTGTACAGCCCGTTCCACTAACCCATTACTGGAAGCATGATAAGGTGCAGAAGTAACATGCCTTACTCCATTTTTGTTCAGGAACTCTTTAGTTTCAGCACTAACAAAACAAGTAGCATTATCTGATACATTTAGTTCTGGTAGTCCATGGTTGCTGAAACTATTACGTAAACATTCAATGGTGGCAGCAGATGTGGCTGAGTTCACCGGATACACGTCCATCCATTTTGAATGTGCATCAATCAAGACCAAGAACATTTTTCCCATGAATGGTCCAGCATAATCCACATGTAATCTTTGCCATGGTTTTTCTGGCCAACTCCAAGGATGCAGTGGGGCTACCATGAACATTCCTATGCTCTTGACACATACGACAGGTTTTAACCAATCTTTCCACATCTTGATCTAACTTGGGCCACCACACATAACTTCGGGCCATAGCTTTCATCCTGGAGACTCCTGGGTGGCACTGATGCAGTTGTTTCAGGACTTCGGATCTACCCACACTGGGAATGATGACTCTGGCCCCCCAGAGCACACAACCATCCTGTACACTTAATTCATCTTTTCTTGATGTAAAAGGGTCAAACTCTGCTCCAATTAATTCATGCCCACCGCGTTGCACCATTTCTCTCACCCTGGATAATACTGGATCTTTTTGTGTCCACCCTCTCACCTGTTCCGCTGTAATCAAGGTTATGTCTGCATTCTCCAGCATCAGGACTCTTTCATCCTGTTCAATGCCTGATTCCATTGCCAATGGTAACCGACTTAGAGCATCTGCGTTTCCATGATCCTTGCCAGGCTTGTAAATGATGTTATATTCATAAGCTCTTAATGTCACAGCCCATCTCTGGATCCTAGGAGATGACATTTGGGGAACAGCTTTTAACTCATTAAATAAAGACAACAAGGGTTTATGGTCTGTAACAATAGTAAACTTCCGACCATATAAATACTTATGGAAGCGTTGCAAGCCAAACATGACGGCCAACCCTTCCTTGTCCAATTGGGAATAATTCCGCTCAGCTTGATTCAAAGTCCGTGACAAAAATCCAATGGGTCTTTCACTACCATCCGGCATCTTATGCGAAAGAACTGCACCTAGGCCATAAGGAGAAGCATCACATGATAAAATCACCTCCTTCTGGAGATCATAGTGGACCAGAACTTGTACTGATTGGATCATTTTCTTAGACTGAGCAAAAGCAACCTTGTTCCCCATCCCAGTTCCATTTTTCATCTTTTCGCAGCAATTTGTGCACAGGGGCTAAAACGGTAGACAAGTTGGGTAAGAACTTATTGTAGTAGTTGGTAACGCTTTAGATTACGGCCCGGAAAGTACCAAGTAATTTTAGTGAATTTACAGGGTAATTATTTTGTAATTATAGTGTAACTATAAAGTAAGTAGGTGTAGGTATAAGGGAACAATATGTAATATTGGGAGAATAAAGGGGTAACTAGCCCGGAAAGTACTGTGTAATGAAATCGTATTTACAGGGTAATTATTTTGTAATTATAGTGTAACTATAAAGTAAGTAGGTGTAGGTATAAGGGAACAATATGTAATATTGTGAGAATAAAGGGGTAACTAGCCCGGAAAGTACTGCGTAATGAAATCGTATTTACAGGGTAATTTTTTTGTAATTATACTGTAATGTTGTATGTGTTTAGGCAAAAAAACATATCAAGTTTGGGGAATAAAGGGGTAACAACATGGAAAATTACAAATAAGTATACTGTAAGTATTTTATAACTAAGGGCTAACTATTCTAATATTACATGGTACTTATGGCATACTATACCTAACAACATGGAAAATTACAAATAACTATACTGTAAGTATTGCATAATTGTATAAGTATTGACACTTCCAGATGAGAACACAAAAACATTTTTAAATATTACTTTTATATTTGTTTATTATTGTGAAGCTGCTTTCAAACAATATGTAGCCTATAGTTTAAAGCACTATTTAAATATGTTTTAACTTGACATAATGGAGATATTGCATGCTAAACAATCATTTGGGAGCAATTTAGAAAGCACATCCACTACATAACTTTTATTGTAATAATAAGTGCCATATAAAAGTTTTTTTTTAGTAAGGTCGTAAGATTCATAAGGTTTTTGCTATGATTTGATTTAGAATCAAGGTTACTTACCTGAGTGTTACAGATAATTGGTCTGCTATTCAGTTTGAAAGGCATTGGAGTTGGTGAAATGTAGTGGAAAATAAGCTTACCTCATTTCAGCTGATCCCAGAAAATAAAATATTCATATAACACGATAAAACACACTTGCATTTTACTACTTACTACAGTAGCCTATAATTTATATGATTTGATATACATGTTTCAAGGCAAGTAAGACTAAATTAATTAATTACTGGCAAAGATACCCTCTTGTTACACGTAGTTACAGGGTAACTACATCATCTGCAGGCTGTAAATTAAAGTGGTGCTTGTTACCCTTGTTACACGTAGTTACAGGGTAACTACATCATCATCATCATTTAAAAATGTTTTTGTGTTCTCATCTGGAAGTGTCAATACTTATACAATTATGCAATACTTACAGTATAGTTATTTGTAATTTTCCATGTTGTTAGGTATAGTATGCCATAAGTACCAGTAATATTAGAATAGTTAGCCCTTAGTTATAAAATACTTACAGTATACTTATTTGTAATTTTCCATGTTGTTACCCCTTTATTCCCCAAACTTGACATGTTTTTTTGTCTAAACACATACAACATTACAGTATAATTACAAAAAAATTACCCTGTAAATTAGATTTCATTACGCAGTACTTTCCGAGCTAGTTACCCCTTTATTCTCACAATATTACATAATGTTCCCTTATACTTACACCTACTTACTTTATAGTTACACTATAATTACAAAATAATTACCCTGTAAATACGATTTCATTACGCAGTACTTTCCGGGCTAGTTACCCCTTTATTCTCGCAATATTACATATTGTTCCCTTATACCTACACCTACTTACTTTATAGTTACACTATAATTACCGAAAATTACCCTGTAAATTCACTTTAATTACGTGGTACTTTCCGGGCCGTAATCTAAAGCGTTACCTAGTAGTTTAATAGTCCCGAATAGGCCTTCAACTCTGTCACGTTCTTTGGTGAGGGGGCATTTTGAATAGCAGTCACCTTCTCTGGAACTGGGTGGAGGCCAGTCTCATCTACTTTATGGCCCAAGAACGTTACCTCTTTTTCCATAAAGGAACATTTACTCCGTTTCAACCGCAGTCCTGCTTCCTGCAGTCTTTCCAATACCCTGGCGAGCGTTTGGAGATGTTCCCCATCATTCCGACCAGTCACCAGGATGTCATCCAGGAAAACGGCCACATAAGGAAGACCTTGCAGTACTCCCTCAATGGTCCTCTGAAAGATGGCAGGACTAGAAGAAACTCCAAAGGGTAAAACACGGTAAGTAAACAGGCCCTTGTGTGTATTCACTGTAACATATTTTTTTGACTCCGCATCTAATACAATCTGGTGGTAAGCATGGCTCATGTCCAGTTTGGTAAACTTTTGCCCACCTGACAATGTTGCAAACAAATCGTCTATTCGAGGAATGGGAAACTGTTCCAACTTTGACACTCGATTTACTGTTAGCTTGTAGTCACCACATAGTCGTACAGTATTATCCGACTTTAGCACAGGCACTACGGGGGCAGCCCATTCAGAGTGTTTAACAGGTTCTAGAATTTTTTCTCTTAACAGGCGTTCTATTTCAGTTTCGACCTTCGTCTTCATTGCATAAGGAACGGGTCTGGCTTTGAAAAATCTGGGAACCGCTTCCTTGTCCACATAAATCTTTGCTGGTGGACCTTTCAATTCACCCAATTCTTCTTTAAACAACTCGGCATGTTGGCTAAGCACTTCAGTCAAAGTTACACTTTCCACCCCTTGAATCTTATGTATGGCCTCCCATTTCATGCCCAAATCCTTAATCCATCCTCTGCCCAATAGATTTGGTCCCCATGGTAACTCCTTCATGGTTCCTTTGTGCCCAACTTCCACCTGCGCAGAACCTAACACTGTTAAAGGTTGGCCAGTATAGGTTTTTAACTTCAACGAACAGGTCTTTAACTCTGGAATTTTATGCTTTGTCCATAATTTTGAAAAATGTTATCCATTCATCACAGTAACACCACAACCTGTATCCACTTCAAAAGGTATGTTCGACTCATTAACCGCCAAGGTGATAGTCAGTGGAGCAACCTTTGGAATCTCAGTTTCTTTCAAACTGTGAACTGTAAAAATACTTTCTTCATCAGATGCACTTTTTTCATCTCTGCTCACATAATATGATCTCTGTCCTCCTCTGGTCCCAACTCTTTCGTGTTTCTCCCCCTTGAAAGGTTGTCTCTCGGAGGGCACTTTTTGATTTGCATACTTTCATTATGTGACCTTGTTTACCACATTTGTGACATTTCTCAGAAGCAAATCTGCACTCATTGGCCAAATGTTGCAAACTTCCACATCTGTAACAAGCTCTGCTTTGACTTTCCTCGTGCTTTACTGACATTTTCTGTACTCTCATCGACATGGATGTTTCTGAGCGTTTAGCTTGCAAATCCCATACATCTTTATTGGCCGTTTCCATGGCTTGAGCTACTTTCAAAGCCTTTTCAAAGGTTAGATCTGCTTCTGCCAACAGTCTACGTTGAATATGGTCGTCATTTATGCCACATACCAGTCTATCCCGAAGCATTTCTGTCAATTTTTCTCCATAATTGCAATCATGAGCCAATTTCCTTAATACTGCCACATACTCAAGTACAGTTTCCCCCTCTTCTCTTGATCTTGAATTGAATTTAAACCGTTGTACAATTTCACTAGGTTTTGGATTGAAATGCTCTTTCAGCAATTCTACTAATTCACCAAATGTCTTTGTTCCTGGTTTAGCTGGGCTCAGTAAATTCCTCAGTAGACTGTATGTTTGACTTCCTACAGTGCTCAACAATATAGCTTTTTGCTTGGCTGCTTCTGTAATTTCATTTGCCTCGAAGAAATGCTGCAAGATTTCACAATATTCTTCCCAAGACTGAGATTGACTATCAAATGGTGTGACTGTTCCTACCATGTTGGCCATCTTCTTTTCCAACGCTCCAACTTGTATGGATCAAACTCCTTAATCTTCCAAAACTTCTTTCCTCTTCAAGGCGTTTTCATTTCTTGCTTTCATCCTCGTCGCCAAAATGTAATAACTTGCAGGAGACGAATTCATTCAGAATAGTTCATTTTACTCAGAGAACAGTTGATTACCGGCCAGGTGGATGCCATGCCACCCCACAGGTTCTTCTTTGCTACTTTTAAGCCAAAGTCAAGCAACATTAGATTGCCCCCTACCGGTCAATCCACAGAACCTCACTCTACTACAACTTAGTAATCAGTGACCATGCCTCCAACAACACAGACAGAATGAGACAATGAATTTATGAACTGTGACATTTACTTTATGTATTTCCCTGTCGTCGAAATCAGAAACATATAAATGTCAGTAAACACGATTAGTTTAACCTAGTTTAATTAGTTTAACCTGATAATCCTTAGTTTTATTCGCGTTTTGCATTTTTCCCTATAAAATCCAGTCATGCAGCAGGCTCTTTTGCCACTCAGTCTTGACGTCAGTGCATGCCCTCCATAAGTATACACTCATTTGCTGTGTTAGACATTCTCCCCTCATTCACTATTCCCTACATTACTCCACCAATATAGTCTACTTGAAGGAGTGAATGAAAACAAGTGCGTGAATTCAGACACTGAGTGCTCTGGAAGGGCTACCCCTTTTGCATAGCTTTTGTTGGCTATTTAATAATGATTTGAAAATTAGCAAACAGACAGCTCCAGTAGTAAGATGAAAAGATTTATCTTGAACTCTGTCATGTAAACTAGCATGTATAAACATTAAAGTTATCATGAACTGGCTTTTTTTTATTTTTATGTCTGAGGTCAACTTTTGACGTTTGTGTGTTTTTTACATAAAAAAACATCATAATGAATAAGTAATAGGCTATTTTCTTCCTTGGTTTTGAGGCTCTCTCCTGAACGCTGGGTTTTGATGGGCGTGCGGCACTGAAGCCTTGGGAGTAAACGCCCACGGCTAGGATTGGATAATATTTGCATATTTAATGAGCTTCAACTCCCCTGTCAGTTCAAGGGAGGGATTGTTTTGGAAGTGGCAAGCGGAATGATTCTCTGACAGGGCTCTCAAAACGTATTTATCAAACAAACACAATGATTTATCTCTCATCCATCCATGATTTATTTATTTATTTTATTACTTGGCCTAGCCGATCGGTGGATATATAAGTGTGAACTGCGCGAGGGTGCGCACTCTTCAAATATCAAGTCAAGAAAGTGAACAATGCAGATCAAGAAATTAATGTTATTTCACTATTAAAAACTCACTGGCCTGCCAATGGGCTTATGTTTCGTCTGGAAAACACATATTTGGGCCTTGCGAGCCCTGGCCCACATGTCCGAGTCTGATCCCGAATCACAATAAACCAACAAATAAAGGATTTGCAGCCTGTGACAGCGTGCTAAGGTATGTTCTGTTAGACACGTAGACATGGGCGTCGGAAGCAAATAAAATGTGGGTGGGTCCTCTCTCAGAATTTTTTTTTACTGGAGTAACGTATGCCATTTACATTAAATACAAGTATACCGCCGTTTAGCTACTAAACGATTAATTGGGGCCAGAAAAATTATGGAAATCACAGAGTTATTCACCATAGCAATAGTGTAGGGGTAAGACGCGTGGTATCAAGTTTTGACGCAAATCGATCAGAGGTTCAAATCCACCTTTTGCCGAACTCGCTCTGCTCCCTTTTCCCATCACATATCAGATCGCAAAGGTCTTGTCCCACCCACACACAATGGTTCCGACGCCAATGCACGTAGACATAATCAATACGATCTATAACAATGCAATACTACCACATATAAAAAAAACATGTTTTACTCACATAAGTGTGTTGCACTATTCCTGTCAGATCCAATATAGAAGGCACAGCATTGTGTTTTAATCTCAATAGTTGGGAGAGTCGGTGGGTGGGGCTAAAGAAGCAGGCATATTTATCTGTAGAGTTGACGTTTTCCTGTTCTATTACATCATTGATCAATATATATTTGATGGCAATGCAGAATCCCCCCCTGGACACTGGTCACTGGAAAAACATTCCTCCCAAATATTTGGGACATAATGGTCAGTAATACAGGAACAAGGCTTGCTGCAAACGTTGGTGTTACTGCTCGTGTCTTCTTTGCTGGATATATTTCTGTCTGTGGGAATATCCAGTTCCCCTGTCACTTGAAGAAAGTGATATGGTATCCGTGAGGGAAGATGGTGTTAAATGCTCTAAAGGAGAAAATTCTATAAAAAGAGAGAATTTGATTAACTTTACTTTTTGTGGCTTTTTCCATTTTAGTATAAACACTTTAAGTGACCCTAAAATATTCAGATGATATTTTTAGTAATCGGTAACAAACTTGACCCAACCATGCCCATTGACATGTTCGTTCCATAAAGAAAGGTCAATGTCAGTTGCATCAAAGAGCCCTATCCATTAACATAGGTTTTCTTAATGACACCTACCTTCATCTGAAATGCTTTCATGTATTGTCAGGCAAGTCTGGATTGGCCTCCAACAGCTCTAGAAGAATGTCTTCTTTCACTGCTGTGTCAGTTTCATCCAAAATGTCAAGTTGAGCTGCCTAAACTTGTTTTTGACTATACAACGAGGTAATGTGACCAGATATAATTACCTTGAGCACGTTTTAAATCATCCTGCTTAACTGCTCCTTATTACCATGTCTTATAAATGTTAAACAAAAAGGATCTGCAGCAAAAGTATACTGCCATGTAACTGTGGACTGATAAACCCTACATTAGGCCAAAATGGCAAAAAAATGGCAATATCCGAAATCCTTGATGCAACATTTTTTTGGTCCCTGTGAGGAAAACAGCTTATAAATCATACTTGAAAATGTAAAAATGCAGAAAGTTATCTGTGGGTATGTTTAGTGGTAAGGTTAGTGTGTAGATAGAATATACAGTTTGTTCAATATGTGTTCAATGTGTGTGTGTGTGTGTGTGTGTGTGTGTGTGTGTGTGTGTGTGTGTGTGTGTGTGTGTGTGTGTGTGTGTATGTGTGTGGACTGGTAATCTTACGGTATGGGGACAAAATGTCCCCACAAAGATGGCAATATCCAAAATCCTTGTCCTTATGGGGACATTTTTGATCCCCATGAGGAAAACATCTTATAAATCACATTAAGTGATGTTTTTGAAAATGTAAAATGCAGCATGTCTCCTGTGACGGGTAGGTTTAGGGGCAGGGGCAGTGTAGGGGAATAGAAAATATGGTTTGTACGGTATAAAATGCATTACGCCTATGGAATGTCCGCATAAATATGGAAACACAACGTGTGTGTGTGTGTGTGTGTGTGTGTGTGTGTGTGTGTGTGTGTGTGTGTGTGTGTGTGTGTGTGTGTGTGTGTGTGTGTGTGTGTGTGTGTGTGTGTGTGTGTGTGTGTGTGTGTGTGTGTGTGTTAGGTCTCACCCCTTCATATTTGCATTTGTGGGAGATTTTGTTTTCCAAATTATATGCAAATGCTGTCTGTTGTAGTCACATCTGTGTTTCAGCATGTTCCACATTGCATGTGTGCTCTAGTACCAGGACTTAATTTCTGTGATTCTGGATTTTTTTTTCAGATTCTGGATTTATTTTATTTTTATTAAAAATTGAAAAATAAAATACATTTTTTGCCTTTCTCTTTCATTTTAAATGTGGGGCCTCAAAAGACCACAAGTGTTTTCTATTCTTACCTTTTTTTAACATACCTTCAGAACAACTGAAACAATCCCAGTTTGTGTTTAGATAGATAATGCCAAAATATCATGCCACTGAGATAAAAGAAACAATGTTTTTTAATGAGGGAAACATCACATGAACATCAAACGACACACACACACAAGGTTTTTTTTTTTCATCACAAACATTTTTTTATTACTAATTGCAACAATTACAACAATTCTTTATCTCCCTCTGCTGGTGAGAAATAAGATGATCAGACTGAGAAAGTGCTTATTATTAAGGCTTTATTCCTACTGAAGTGCTGCACTCAATTCCCATCTTGAATCCTCCCCATCTTAATTTAGGATTGACTGTTTGTGATGAAGTCAGATATTTGTTCACACAGGGTAGTCCAGGGTTTCTCAGCTCTGGCCCACAAGGTCTACTGTCCCGCAGAGCTGATCAAACACAGTCTGACCAGGGATCAGCATGATGCCAAGAGACTCATACTACACCTGAGAGCAGCTGTCAGTGTGATAGGTTTAAAGAGGTTTAAAAAAAAAAAAAAAAATATATATATATATATATATATATATATATATATATATATATATATATATATATATATATATATATATATATATTAATTAAATAAACTTTAAAGTGCTTTTCGACCCACTAAAGTGGGAATTAAGTACATATTTAAATGTTAAAGTTCATAATCATTAATATTGTTTAAAAATAACTTTTAATTTGACATTTATTACAAAGTGCACTATTTAAAGTGTACCTCAGTTAATTAAATAGGCATCAAGAGCGTACTCTCTTTATTTATTATATTACCTGCAAATACGTTCACATTTTGAAATACACTAGAAGTGCTCAATCAATGCAATTAAGTGCACATCTTTTTCACAAGGGGTCAAACATTTTTGCGTTTTTTGATTCTTGACTACAAAGAAAGTGTTGTTAGCCTGGCTCCGGCCTCCTTCGTAGGCTATTTCCGCGCAATTTTCATTTTCCTTCAGTTCTCCATCTGGGATTGCGGTATATTCTCTGGGTTTCTCCAGTCAAATTTTAACCGGTGTTACGAGATTTTCGTTTTCTGAGATTTTCGGTTTCAGTGGGCGGCGTTACATGAATATTCATGAGTTTCCCGGACATGCACGTGAAACTGAGAATTTTAGTTCACGCACGTTTGTTACTCAGCATGTTATGGATTATCTCAAAAAAGGTCAAGAGTTTCAGCGCGAGTTTATGACTAACTACAACCATCGTTTCAGACGAGTTTGTTTATAATTATATTTGCACGTTTTGTGTGCCTGAATGATGAGCAATTCGTCTCTGACTGAATGCAGTCATTCACTTCGTGTAATGTTAGGATAAGCAAACTTCGACTAGTCGTATACATTTAGCTATTTCATTTCGTTGTTATTTCCCTTTGTAGGCTACTTTTGAGATAGCGTCTTTTATCAGTTGATGAACTACCCGTAACAACTGAAATAAACCTTTATTTTATTGTATCTGTGAACATTATATTTTTTTGTAACATAGCCTACAGTGAAGATGATTTGTTAACTTTCCCTTTTCAAGAGCCAAACAATTGAACATTCTCCATGTTCTCTGATTGTGAACTGTCTGCTGTGTGGTTGTAAAATGTTGCTGAAATTGCATTGTTTTTTCATGTTTCCAATATGAATTGTAATGAATTGTATGATACAATACAAATTAATTGTACAAACAAATAAATGTACGAGTAATAATCTCATGGTTTAATGTTCCAATTACACTGTGAAACCAAATATTCCAGAACACCTGGATTATTACACTGATTTCCAAAAGAAGAGAAGATTCTTATGACAGATTATCATTTTATTTATTGTTATGCACTTCTGTTACCTTACCTTATGAAGCTTTAAAACTGTTATCCCTCTGGAAATGACTGAAATAATATCCACAACCATGTCAGTGGCCTAATAAACATTTTGCAACCTACACTTTATTACTCTCTGTCATCTGCTCTTTCTTTGACCATGTGTTGCCCTTCCTGGATAATACACATTGATGATCATTTATATCTGATCTATTTCGGTGCACAACAAACACTAAATTTATGAGTCATAAAGGCCTGGTTTCACAGACATGGTTTAGATTAAGCCAGCATTAGGCCTTAGTTAAATTAGGACATTTAGCTTTAATATTAAACATGCCTTAGAAAAAAACATTAATAGGTAAATCTTGAGACAAAACAATGGAACTGACATATTTTAAGATATGCTTTCAGTTAAAACAGCTTAAGCTTAAGCCGGGGTGTTTCATAAACATGCAGGTTCTTAATTGGGCTTCATTAGAAACACCTTTGACTTTAAATCTTGATAAATTAAACTTCTTTAAACTATTGAATCTATGTTAAAAACATGTACGACATTCTGTCATCTTGACTTTAATCACTCTTAAGATTTGCATGACAAAAAATTGGAATGATTCATGGGCGTCGGAAGCAAAAAAAATGTGGGTGGGTCCTCAGAATTTTTTTACTGGAATAGATGCCAATAACATTAATTACCTACAAATATAGAGCTTTGTTTGCTAAACGTATAGTTCGAAAAGACAAAATTACGGAAATCGCTGAATCATTGAGAGCGGCAGTAGTGTAGGGCTAAGACACTCGGCAATTAGTTTAGACACAAATCGACCCGCGGTTCGAGTCCGCCCTTCGCCGAACTTAATCTTCTCCCTTTCCCCATCACATATCAGATCGGAAAGGCATTTATTTTCATTAAAAATTTAGAAAATATTAGAGAAGTGGAAATAAAGCGTCTAACAAGTGTTTAATAATAAGTGTTTATCGATTAGGGGTAGGTAAACAGACATGTGCTGAATGTTAGAGAGTGGGTCCAATATCACTGATCGTAAAAAGTGAGTGGGTCTTGTCCCACCCACATACAATGGTTCCGACACCCATGCTATGATTTAAATGTTAACTTTTATTCAGCAAGAATGCATTATATTGTTTTTTTAAAAAAGACAGTAAAGACATAATGCTACACATTATTTATATTTCTAATAAATGCTGCTCTTCTAAACTTAAAATTCATAATGAATCCGGAAAACAGACGACCGTATAATGGTTTCCACACTTCATTAAGCAGCACAACCATTTTCAACTGTGATAAGACACGTTTCTTGAGCAGAAAATCCGTATAGTAGAATGATTTCTGAAGGGTCATGACTCATGACTCATGTAACACTGAAGGTTGGAGCTCTGCCATCACAGGATAAATAAATAAATTAGAGAAAAGTTGGCAAAAATATTTCACAACATTTTTTAATTTTTTTTCATCAGATAAATGCAGCCTTGGTGAACATAAAAATAAAGACATTTGAACAGTATTATAAGCCTATAACAAAATATGTAGACTTCTCATGACAGTTTTAATCCAAATTGTACTTCTAAGCAACACATTCATGCTTGTGTGTGGTTAAGTTATTTGATGAAGAAAAATGAACAAGAATTTTAGAACAATCACACCAGGATAGATTAAGTTTTTAGTTTATTAGCAAATTATGTTTTAATCCAACATAATTTTTAATCTAAATTATTTGTTTATTAACAAATTATGACAATTAGTAAAAGACCGATTTAAAGCATCAAGTGACACAAAGAAAAGAAAATCAAAACGAAATGAAATCAGTACGACTAACGTTAGTTGAAGTTTGCTTAATGCCTGCAATCTTTCAGTCAGGTAGGCCTACGACTGCACAAAACTTGCAAACTAATAAATACTTTGTAAACACAAACAACAATTGAAGTTTAGGCATACATTTGCGCGACATTGAAATGATTTACCTCTTCTTGAAACAATACATTATATCTGCTGAGATACAAGGAGGAGCGTGAAATAATATTCTCAGTTTCATGCGCATGTCTGTGAAACTCATGAATATTCATGTAAACTCCGCCCACTGAAACCGAAAATCTCAGAAACCGAAAATCTCGTAACACCTGTCAATTCAGCGAACAGATAGCGTCTAAGTGTAGTCTAGCAACTCTCGGTAGACCTCGGAGCTGGAAAAACCAAACTCTGGTCAGGCCAATCACATCGTGTAGGCGGGCTTAACATAATGAGGGCAGAGTTGCTGAGGTTCTGCGCTACTTGTAAACAAAGTGCGAACGGCGGTCTTTTGAATCGGCTTTGGCCGCGATTCTGGAAGACTTGAGTTAAGCTTTTCTTGAGAAAAGAACAAAGAACAGTACTGAAGTCATTCTTAAGAAGGGAAGATGTGTTCGGAGTTTTGCCGACCTGATACGGCGAAAATTTAGTAACAACTGGCTCCGCTTCACGTTGCTCTGGTCAATGGTGAGTTCCCAGACCCAACATCTTGATGTGGGTCTGGCTTGTCAGGCTAGCGAACAGAGGGAGTGACTGAGAATGATGACGTTGATGTTGGGAGCTAGACTGTAAAACGACATAAGACTGTAAAAAAAAATGGACGTAGTGTCCGTGATGTCACCCAGAGAATTCTGAAGAGTAGTTTTGAAGCGTAAAGCTGGAACGAGCTGGCCGTTGCCATCTTGGCAGCGTGTCATCACACGCCACTCCCGGATAATAGAAAATGGGCAAAGAGGCGGGACGTGGGACATGATGAATAACACACAGAAAATGAACGGCTATCACTTAAAGTGGCCACGCCCTTTATGCAGAATTTTAAGGCTAAGAATGAGTTATAAAAAAATTCACCCCCTCAGAGTTGTCATGAAGGGCAAAATTAGCTGTATAGACCAAAACCACGTACCAGGCTGTAAACTTATTTTTTTTTGCTGTAAAATCATTTTAACATGGAGCGGTTCTGCTGCCTTTTGTAGCCCTAGCGGCCGGTCGATGAATTGCAGTTTAGAGGGTTAGTTCACCCAAAAATGAAAATTAGCCCATGATTTTCTCACCCTCAAGTCATCCTAGGTGTATGTGACATTCTTCTTTCAGACGCATACAAGTTGAGTTATATGAAAAAAGTCCTGGCTCTTCCAAGTTTTTTAATGGCATTGACTGTTGCTCTGTTTTTGAAGTCCGTAAAAATGCATCTATCCATCAAATAATGTTCTCCACACGGCTCCGGAGGGTTAATAAATGCCTTTGGAAGTGAATTGATGCATTGTGAAAGAAAAACTTTATTAAGTTTGTTTCGGCCAATAGCTTTCCGTATTCAAAAAGTGTTGAAAGTGCCTCTGCAGTTCAAAGGCTTATGCTACCAGGTACGCTCGTCAGATGTCATCTACATCAGGTACGTATCTTGAACTCAGAGAAAGCACTTTAAACACTTTTCCATGGAAGGCAATCGGCCGGAATGTTAATTTAAAAAGTTTTAAATATGGATATTTTTCTCACACAAACACAACAATTTGCTTCAGAAGGCCTTTATTAACCCACCGGAGCTGTGTGGAGCACGTTATTTGACTGACAGATGCATTTTTTTATCGACTTCCAAAACAGAGCAACAGTCAATGCCATTATAAAGCTTGGAAGAGACCGGACTTTTTTTAATATAACTCAACTTTTATTCGTCTGAAAGAAGAATGTCATATACACCTCGAGTAAATCATGGGCTAATTTTCATTTTTAGGTGAACTAATCCTTTAAGTCATTTACGTATTGGCTTCAAGAGAGACCAGGGGAGGTTGCCGCTTGGTTTAAAGATGACATGCATGATGCGTCACGACCAAACGCTAGCGATTGGTCATGGCAGATCCAGAGTGGCTCTGGGCAGATCCAATAGTTTTAAACTTTAAGAGAGTACCCACCTTCAAGGAAGTAAACACTTGACAATGGAGAGTGGCCAGACTCTCTGTACAAATGAAATACGAGAGTCTGGTAGTACCAGGCTATCTTATTGTTGCCTGTGAAAAGATCATTTTTATGACATCCCACAGTCAGAGGAAATATATAAGGAGATTAACAGAAAACTTATAGGAAAGTCTGCTACATTAACAGCAATATGCAACTGATTGAATTTTTTATTCTCTCTGTCTGTCTGTCTTTTTTTTTTCTTTTTTTCTCTTGGAAAAATCATAATGTGTCGGTCTACTTGGTAAAATTCTTAATTTTTTTTCCTGAAGCTTCTCTATTGATACATCTTGCACTTTGCCATTGTTGTCCGGTCCATATAGCTCCTCTAAATGAACACACTTTGCTTTAGACTGCAGGTTGCTCTCCAGTAATACTTTGACACATTGATTCTATCATTCAGTTTGGTGATGGGATGTGTGTTAGGAACTACACCAGTCACCACATAAGCTATGTCATCACAGGATTTCAGGTCGTCAATTACAGCTTTCTCATTGCTGGTGTGGATCACGGGATAGAGGTGACCTCTGTTATAGGCACGATTCTAATAATCTCTATTCAGATAGATGCCTGATAGGTGCCCGTGTTTTTACCATAACCTTGAGACCTCATACATTCCTCAGGATCTCTATTCAGCTAAGGAAATGAGAAAAAAAAACTGACTGTTAAAATGCACATAATTTAGTGTTATTTCAAATTATATTTTAAGTGAAATATGCATTGTAATATACACACTTAACCTTAAATCTTATTCTTATGTGAATGTAAAAAAAATATTTACTTGTGGTTCAATGTAACAAGCATCATATCGCCCAATAGTTTTGCTATGGCTATATGTGTACACAGAGTAGATGGGGATCTTCCAGGTCGTGCTGTACAAAGTTGAGATAAATTGCCTGTAGTTTGTCATCCCAAAGACACTGATCTGCTTGACTGAAATGTCCACTGGTGGTGTGAAATTAGGAGAAGTGTCGCCCAAAAATAAATGTGTGCATTTTGCAAAATTATCTACAACTTCACTCAAACTGAAGAAACATACAGAAGAAAGTAACACAAGAAAAACAAGACTTTTCATGATGAATCTCTGAAATTTGATGTTTACCTGAGGACAAGAAGAGAGTTTGCAGAGAGGAGGTTAGCGCTGTCCTTTCTAATATAGTTTAAAGGGGAGGGACAGGAATCACGTTTGTTTAGCTTGCTGATTTATATTCTGTGTAAATTGTAGTAAGGTCACTGATCCCTTTATCTGTAAATTCCAATATTTCAGGTTCAAACAAAAGAAACACTACTCAAACCTTTGCTTGATATATATATATCAAGCAAAGGTTTGGTGAATGCTCTCTGCACATAGTATACATTCATCAAATACTTTCACTTCAAACCTGCTAAATCCCAGCCTAAGCCCATTCAGAAGCCTGGCAAAAATGCTAATTTTAAAGAAATTACTTAGATATATACAGGTGCTGGTTATATAATTAGAATATCATCAAAAAGTTGATTTATTTCACTAATTCCATTCAAAAAGTGAAACTTGCATATTATATTCATTCATTACACACAGA
Source organism: Gobiocypris rarus (assembly GCA_023029165.1). NCBI lineage: Eukaryota > Metazoa > Chordata > Actinopteri > Cypriniformes > Gobionidae > Gobiocypris > Gobiocypris rarus. The sequence continues at coordinate 12,361,353 of CM040912.1, forward strand.
CTGATATATTTCAAATGTGTATGTCTTTTAATTTTGATGATTATAACTGACAACTAAGGAAAATCCCAAATTCAGTATCTCAGAAAATTTGAATATTACTTAAGACAAAGGATTTTTAGAAATCTTGGCCAACTGAAAAGTATGAACATGAAAAGTATGAGTATGTACAGCACTCAATACTTAGTTGGGGCTCCTTTTGCCTGAATTACTGCAGCAATGCGGCGTGACATGGAGTCGATCAGTCTGTGGCACTGCTCAGGTGTTATGAGAGCCCAGGTTGCTCTGATAGTGGCTTTCAGCTCTTCTGCATTGTTGGGTCTGACATATCGCATCTTCCTCTTCATAATACCCCATATATTTTTTATGGCGTTAAGGTCAGGCGAGTTTGCTGGCCAATTAAGAACAGAACTGATTTCCAAAGGAAATGCAAAATTTACTTTCATCAGAGAACACAACTTTGGACCACTCAGCAGCAGTCCAGTCCTTTTTGTCTTTAGCCCACACGAGACGCTTCTGACGCTGTCTGTTGTTCAAGAGTGGCTTGACAGAAGGAATGCGACAGCTGAAACCCATATCTTGCATATGTAGTGGGATCAACGGTGCCTTGTATGCGCTTTGTATATACCTTTTTTTTAATTAAAAACATTCGCACGTGTATCCAATCACACACTGTGTTGTGGGTATATAAACAGGGGCTTTAAGCCATTGCGTTGTGTCAGAGCACCGTTATATTTATTTATTCTTTTATTTATTTATACATTTATTTATTTCTATTTTTATTTATTTCCACATGTATTCCTTTCTACATTTATTTATTTCTATATTTATTTATTTCTATATTTATTTATTTGTTTATGCATTTATTTCTTCCAACATTTATTCCAGCAAAGGGTAATGAGGAGGGCGGGGTTTACCTCAGACATAGCAATCGAGCTCAGAGTAGGCGAGGGTGAAGCGTTGAGGCCACAGTGACACCTTGTGGTGTGGCCGAAATACAATAAGTACAGCCTACTGACGCTGATACCAGACCATTGCATTTTAATGTAACTTCCAAAAACAATACTGACAGCAACAGAAACAATTTGTTCTATTAAGCGGTGGTAGTCTTTAGCCTACTTCCATAAACTCATGTCCAGGGGCAACTTTATTAAATGTATGAACGTCACGTTAATCCAAATATATGGCATGACGGAATCAATGTAGTGACACGTTTAATATGAAACTAAAACAGACAGCAGGTGGCAGCATGTCATTGTCTTAATGAGTGAGTTACTTGATTCCTTAAAATACACTCAAAAACAATGCGGTTCAGCTGTAGATTTGTTTCTGATTATTTCTATTTAGGCCTATATGCGTTATTTAAAATACTAATTATAAAAATAAATAAATAAACGCATGACCAAGTGTTCAAAACGTTGGCAGCAAAGGGGTCATGTTCGGGGGAACAACCTAATAGGCTATTTTTGAGTTTAATGCACAAACCTGCGTGACCATATAGCAGCTACATTCAGAAATGGAAATTACGAATGCATTAATATTTTGTTTTGAATTTCAGAAAAGTGTCACGGTTCATGAATTCGCTGTCTCATATCTTGTGTGTGTGTGTGTGTATGTTGTGAGTATGGGAGGGGGCGGAGCCACTGCTGTGCTGATGAGTCGATCCACCTGTCGTTACTGATCAGCGTCCAGCTGCAGATCATCAGCACACCTATTTAGTCTCTCTGTGTTCTCCTTGTTCCTTGTCAGAGCGTTGTTGGATGTCCATGTGTTCCTGCCTGTACCCTTCGTGTTCCCGTGTTGCCGTTCCCGTGGATTCTGTGTTTTTGGAGTTCCTTCACCTCTGCACCAGTCTGGGCTGTTCTCAGTGTCCCTGTGTCATCAAGTGCCAGCGAACTTTCCCGGATTCCGTCTCATGACTCTGTCTTTGCTCTTCTATCTAATTAAAGAGTTATTTTACTTGCATCTGAATCCTGCTTATCATTACGTCACAGAACGCTCTGACCAAGGATGGATTCAGCAAGTACACCTGATCTCAGAGAATTCCTGTCTCACAGCAGCTCCAGGATGGATCAACAAGAAGAGAATCTCGCTGTCACGGGACGTGCGGTTCAAGCCTTGGTGACACAGGTGTCCGAGCTGACCCAACAGATTCAACATCTCGCCGGTCCCGCTGTGCCCACCCCACCGCCGACTCCCCCCACACCACCTACCGCCAGCCGTCAGTTCGAGCCACGCCTACCCACGCCAGAGTGCTACTCGGGTGAGACAAACTATTGCAGAGCCATAATGCTCTATGTTTTTTGCACTTCAGCCCCAAACTTTCAGCACGGAGGAAGCGAAAGTGGCTTTCGTTCTCACACTACTATCAGGACGAGCGGCTCTGTGGGGAACGGCGGTGTGGGAAAACAAGCACATCTGTTGTTCCTCGTTCCAGGCACTCTCCAAAGAAATGAAGAGAGTGTTTGACCGGCGGTGGCCGGCAGGAGGCAGCTCGCCAACTCGCTGACCTCCGTCAGAATAACCGCCGGTCTCGGACTACTCCATTGAGTTCAGGACTCTGGCGGCGAGTGCCACTGGAACGAGGAGGCACAGTGGGACATGTTCCTGCATGGGCTGGCTGACCGCATCCAAAGAGAGATCTTCACCCTGGACCTACCAGCAGGACTGGACGGACTCATCGACTTAGCTCTGAGGGTGGACGCACGTTTGAGCCGGCTGGAACATCGTTCGAGGATGGTTCTTCAGTCGGGGAATGTCGAGGGCCCTCAGGCGAGCGGTGCGGATGCGGTCAGTCCCGTCGATCCCGAGCCCATGCAGGTGGGTCGCGCTCGGCTTTCCCGGGAGGAGAGAGAGAGACGGAGATCCCGTGGTCTTTGCCTTTACTGTGGTGGAGGGGGCCACTTCCTGAACAGCTGCCCGTTAAAAGACCAAGCCCGGCGGTAAAGGGAAGGCTACTGTCGGGCGGGATCTCCGTGGAAAAGACCTCATCCTCTACTCTCCTCCCGGTAAGACTGCTGTGGACAGCCCAGACCCACGTCTGCCAAGCACTACTGGATTCAGGGGCGGAAGGTAATTTTATGGACTTATCACTGGCACAAGATCTCGGCATACCCATCACTCCACTCAAGGACACCATATCCGTTAACGCACTTAACGGTCAGGAACTTCCACCCATCACACTCATCACCAGACCTCTGACACTTATCACATCTGGTAACCACAAGGAACTCATCTCTTTTCTACTCCTGGACTCTCCTCTGGCCCCGGTCGTCCTCGGGCATCCCTGGTTGGTCCAGCATAACCCGAGGATCGACTGGGGTCATCATTCGGTCTCATCCTGGAGTGATAAATGTTATGAGTCCTGTCTTGTGTCTGCTTGTTCGTCTGTATCTCGTCCTGTTTTCCAGAGTGAGGGCGAATTTGTCTAACGTGCCCCTGAGTATCTCGACCTGAAGGAAGTGTTCAGTAAGTCCCGCTGCTTCTCTTCCTCCGCATCGTCCCTATGACTGTGCCATAGAATTAGTTCCAGGTAAGTCTCCGCCCAAGGGCAAGCTTTACTCTCTTTCCGTTCCTGAGAGGAGGCCATGGAGAAATATATTTCTGATTCTCTGGCTTCCCAGTTCATCCGCCCTCTTCTCTTCTCAGCGGGGCGGGATTCTTTTTTGTGGGGAAGAAGGATGGTTCTCTGCGACCTTGCATTGATTACCGAGGGCTGAATAACATCACGGTAAAGAATACCTATCCTTTGCCATTAATGTCTTCAGCCTTCGAGAGGTTGCAGGGAGCATCCATCTTCACAAAATTGGATTTGCAATGCATATCATTTGGTTCGCATCAGGAAGGGGGATGAATGGAAAACCGCTTTTAACACCCCCAGGGGCCATTTTGAATACTTGGTCATGCCATTCGGGCTGTCCAACTCCCCAGCGGTTTTCCAGGCACTCGTCAATGATGTGTTGAGAGACATGGTGGACCAGTTCATATATGTTTACCTGGATGACATATTGATTTTTTCTTCGTCTCTCCAGGAACATATTCAACACGTCAGACGAGTGCTCCAGAGGTTGCTGGAGAATGGGCTTTTTGTCAAGGCGGAGAAATGCGCGTTTCATGCACAGTCTGTTCCTTTTCTAGGGTACATCGTCTCGTCTGAGGGAGTGCGTATGGATCCTGACAGGGTTAAGGCTGTGGTAGATTGGCCAAGTCCAGATTCCCGTAAGGCCCTACAGAGGTTTCTGGGGTTTGCTAACTTCTATCGGCGGTTTATTCGCAACTTCAGCCAGCTAGCCGCGCCTCTGACTGCCTTGACCTCTCCCAGAACGGCGTTCAGGTGGTCCGATACAGCTGAGGCTGTATTCGCCAACCTTAAAAGCCGTTCGTTGCTCCCATCTTAGTCGCCCCTGATCCCACACGTCAGTTCGTGGTAGAGGTCGACGCGTCAGAGATGGGGGTAGGTGCAGTTCTTTCCCAACGCTCTGCTTCAGATGGGAAGATGCATCCTTGCGCGTTTTTGTCCCACCGTCTTACTCCTGCTGAATCTAACTATGACATTGGTAACAGGGAGTTGTTGGCAGTCAAGTTGGCATTGGAGGAGTGGCGTCATTGGCTAGAAGGGTCGGGGGTACCTTTTTTAGTATGGACCGATCATAAGAACCTCGAATATATTAGATCTGCTAAAAGACTCAACTCCAGGCAGGCTCGGTGGGCACTTTTTTTCGGACGTTTTGATTTTTCCCTCTCGTACCGCCCCGGGTCCAAAAACATCAAACCCGATTCTTTGTCTCGCATTTTTGATCCATCCGAACGCCCGGTCACTCCCGAGTGCATTTTACCTGAGAAGATAGTTATCTCTACACTCACATGGGAGGTCGAATCGAAGGTCAAGCTGGCCTTAGAAGGGGTAACGCCTCCGCCCGGTTGCCCACCGAATCGATTGTTTGTACCGGAGAAGTTAAGGTCCGAAGTCATTAGATGGGGTCACTGTTCCAACGTTGCTTGCCATCCAGGAGTAAACCGCACTTGCAGTTTAATAAAGCAACGATTCTGGTGGCCATGTATGGCTCGTGACATTCGCAGTTTTGTCTTGGCTTGCTCGATTTGTGCCATTGGCATGGCGGTTGTTTTAACCGTAGTGGACCGGTTCTCGAAGGCAGCACATTTCATTCCCTTGCCCAAATTACCCTCAGCCAAGGAGACAGCGGTGTCTGTCTTAGACCACGTCTTTTCGGTTACATGGCCTCCCGATTGATGTGGTCTCAGACAGAGGTTCCCAATTTGTGTCAAAATTTTGGCGAGAGTTTTGTAGGTTATTGGGGGCGACAGTCAGTCTGTCTTCTGGCTACCATCCCCAGAGTAATGGCCAAACCGAGCGAGCCAATCAAGATCTGGAAAGAGTGTTGCGATGTTTGGTATCCAAGAATCCTTCATCCTGGAGCCAACTGCTCTCTATGGTAGAGTACGCGCACAATTCGTTACCAGTGTCATCCACGGGCCTTTCCCCTTTTGAATGTAGTTTAGGTTACCAGCCACCCATTTTTCCGAGTCTGGATTCAAGTCGCGGTCCCCTCCGCTCACGCCGTCCAGAGGTGCCACCGCACATGGACCAGAGCCCGCGAGACTCTGCTCCAGGTGGGGGCGCGCACTAAGGCTAAAGCCGATCGCCACCGGTCTAAGCCTCCCGTATACGTCGTGGGTCAAAAAGTGTGGCTTTCTACAAGAAACATTCCACTCCGCCGTGTCTAATAAACTTGCTCCCAAATTTATCGGCCCGTTCACTGTCACCAAGATCATTAGCCCGGTGGCAGTCCGCCTCAAACTCCCTCCAGCGTACAGGAGAATCCATTCCGCCTTCCATGTATCTAAATTAAAGCCAGTATTTCATTCTCATCTTAATCCGCCAGTCCCGGTTCCCCACCGCGCTGCGTAGATGGGGAACCAACATATTCGGTTAATCGTATTCTGGACTCGAGACGGAGGACGCGGATTCAGTACCTGGTGGACTGGGAAGGTTACGGTCCGGAGGAGAGAAGTTGGGTTCCTGCTAGGGACATTCTGGACCACTCTCTTATTGATGATTACAATCAACAGGTAAGTTCTCCTGGGAGCGTCAGGAGGCGCTCCTAGGGGGAGGGGTACTGTCACGGTTCATGAATTCGCTGTCTCATATCTTGTGTGTGTGTGTGTGTATGTTGTGAGTATGGGAGGGGGCGGAGCCACTGCTGTGCTGATGAGTCGATCCACCTGTCGTTACTGATCAGCGTCCAGCTGCAGATCATCAGCACACCTATTTAGTCTCTCTGTGTTCTCCTTGTTCCTTGTCAGAGCGTTGTTGGATGTCCATGTGTTCCTGCCTGTACCCTTCGTGTTCCCGTGTTGCCGTTCCCGTGGATTCTGTGTTTTTGGAGTTCCTTCACCTCTGCACCAGTCTGGGCTGTTCTCAGTGTCCATGTGTCATCAAGTGCCAGCGAACTTTCCCGGATTCCGTCTCATGACTCTGTCTTTGCTCTTCTATCTAATTAAAGAGTTATTTTACTTGCATCTGAATCCTGCTTATCATTACGTCACAAAAAGTCGATTGAATATTTACAGGTTTGTATCTCTTTTTTTTTTTTTCAGAATAGTAAAGTGTCTATCCAAGTATCATACTGATCAAATATCGAAGCTATCTCTATCTAATAGTCTACTTCAAAGATCAAATTAAATTATTGATTATTAAAAAATGTCTAGAAAAAAAAATGGCTCGGGTTATGTATATAACCCTTGTTCCCTGGGGATGCTCCTTTTTTTTTTTTTTTTTTTTTTTTTTTTTTTTGTGTAAACAGCATATTTGTGTATTTTTTTTAATTTTTTATTTAACATACAGACATACAAACCACAATAGTGCAGTAATTGACAATCAAGTAATTACATAATTCTAGAAGTGAAATAAAAGTGTGTAAATGTATAGGCGTGTGTGGGTGAGTGTAGGTGTGAGTGTGGGTGTGTGTGTGTATTCATAAGCAAAATTACCCATTTACTATTTATTGTATTATCACTACCATCACTTCATCTTCGTTCTCACCATCGATACCATCATTGTATTAATCAGTGTCCCTTTTTTTTTTTTTCCTATGTAATATTTATTATTGTCACCACTTTCAATGGATCAATTAATTTCACATAGTATGATAATAATATAAGATAACCCTCCCCCCACATCTTTTCAGTCCCTATACTTCTTTTTTTAATTTTTTAATTTTTTTTATGTTGTGTGTAGTGTCTAAGGTGCATTAAAAGAAGGGAGACATTGTGCGAGTGTCTCAACTTGGGACAGAGATGCTGTCCTAGAGAAACCACTTCTCGCCTGTCTTGCCTGCCTGAGTGTTTATGAGGTTTTCAATGTAGACACATTTCTCTTCTACATTGTGATGCATTAAAAACACATGAAAAGATTAGGGGGAAAATTAGAAATAATCAAATTGATTTAACTATAGTAGTAGTGGTGACAATGAAAACCAGGTTAGAAGTTCCGAAATAGCAATAATAATAGTTGATGATGATGATGATGATGATGATGACGTGATGATGAGAGCAAATACAACAATGAAAACAACAACAATAATAAAAATAATAATAAATAATAGCAACCATAACAGTAATGAAACAATAATGACAATAATAAGAACTATGCAGTAATATCCATAGGTTGATTAAGAGGTGGGAGGAGTCGGAGTTTAAGGAGAGAGAAGGGATTCAAAGTTGTAAGAGGTCAGAAAGTGTTGGATGGCAGAGGTCGCTTTCAGATGAGTAATTATAGGGTAGAGATGTGTATTCCATTGTAATGAAGTCGGTGAGAAGATTTTTCCAGTGGTTAATGTGTATGTTGTTACGAGTTTTCCAGTTCATGAGGATAGTTTTCTTGGCGATGGTTAGGGCTATGAGGAGAGTTTTAAAGTTTATAGTTTTATCTGTAATTATTGTGAGGTCCCCTAGCAAGCAAAGAGAGGGCGATAGTGGGATGTGGCAGCCCACTATAGTGGATAGTGACTGTGTGACCTCTTCCCAAAAGTGTTTGATTGGAGTGCAGTGCCACCCAGGCATTCCACACAAAGCGTGTGTGTGTCCGAGTCCGAGATGAAACGAGGGCACGGATGCACACACTGCTTAAATTCTCTCTGAGTCGCCATTCACAATCTTTTTACTTCTATTTGGACAATACAACAATAAATAGACAGACAATGTACACAGAGCGCTATGCTGAAGAGCAATAACTGCCGCCATTTTGCGCCGGCTCCCCTTTTATACTTCCGGGTACGCCGTCACAGTGACGTCATCACGCACGCCAATCGGATTGGACTAGTGTTTATTCAGACTTCAGATCCGCTGATGCTTAGGGAGCATCCCCAAATTCGTCTTTCCGACGCAGTGGGAGTTCCCTCGAAAGGGAACTAGCCTTACTAGCAAAGATGATGACTAAGCAAGTGTATCTAGTTTTCTACATGTAATGTACACCATTTTTACTATTAAAGTGATAAAAATAATCAAAAAATGTTTAAAAATACAGAAATACAACACATATGGTAATGACGCATAATAAGTGTACATGCCCAACACAAATAATAAAGAGTAGATTTACTTACTTTTCTGGACATGAGGGCATCAGTCTTGCAGCTTGAAATCCATGTGCTCCACTGTGAAATTAGGTTACCATGGCTACCAAATAAACTTTTGATGAAAAAAAGTAGGAAAGTGCCTATATGCATAGCGTGTTGGTTATGACGACTAAACCATGGGACAGGTAGAAATTAAGCACAATAAAGTACAAAATGCATATATATGCTTAATCTGTGCATAAGGTTTATTAATTCAGGTAACATTTCATTCATATGCATTTTTTAAAATTAATTTGTGATAAATAATGTTTGAGATATGGCATAACATGTGAAAACTCTGGTGGCAGACAACACCAAAACACAGATAATGTACCACAAAATACCAATAAAATGTGTTAAAATCATTAGTAAGAGCAGCCATAAAAAAGTCTAGGCTTGTTTTTATTTATACTAATTAGTGGTGCCAAAATGTATTAGATTTAATTCGTTTTTAATAGAATTACACCCTGTGGACGCAAACAGGCCCGAATTCTGGGAAATACCCATATATATATATATATTGTTAGAAACACCATACTAATACTGTGTACAGAACTGCCTTAATTCTACGTGACATTAATTCAACATGGTGCTGAAAGCATTCTTTAGAAATGTTGGCCCATATTGATAGCATAGCATCTTGCAGTTGATGGAGATTTGTGGGATAAACATCCAGGGCACGAAGCTCCCATTCCCAGAAACAATGCTCGGGTAGGCCGTGGCATTTAAACGATGCCCAATTGGCACTAAGGGCATTCAGAATATGTGTGCTAACCAAATAATGACTGGTGCTTTCATACTTGGTTCGATTGCCTGGATCGAACCCGAGTTCGATTGCTTCCCCCTCCCCCTGCCCCCGCTGGACCGTGTTCATATTATGTAAAAAGGATGGCTACTAGTAGCTCTCCCAATGTGAATTTGCCGGGTTGAAAACAGACCCACTACAGAGCGTCCGGTAAGAGACGTTCAACACAGAAGATCAGGTGTACGGGAATAACCCATTTATTGTCACCACAACTCAGTACACTGAATAAATCCTCTTTGCATGTGTGTGTGGTTTTCTACAATTTAAAGATAAAAGAGAAATAAGTACAAAATAACAATGACAAATAACAGTGAGCCCGACAAATAAGAACAATATCTCCACAAGGGATATTTAAATAAAAACGCGCTGCCTTGCATGTTCTGTCCCTAGCGCTGATTGGCTCGCTGGACGGATGCTGCGCCAGATGAAAAGGAAATCTACTATTCATGAATGTAACCTTAATAGTGGCCTTTTTTACATATTATATTATTTGGGTCCGAACCGGGGTGGGTTTGCATCACCAAAGCAGCAGCTGTTTACCCCGTTGCTTGTTAACGACGGCGAGAGAGAAGGTGGCAAAATGAATAGCGTTGTTCACCTAACTTTTTAATATTTTTGTTTTTGAACCATTGGTTTTGTTTGCCAAAGCTTCAGTAGGCCAAAGCTGGGAAGATGAATCTGTATTTAAACTGGGTCATTAATGTAGTAGAAATGTGAAATTATTTTTGAATTTGGTGCCTTCTAGACTGAGAAAACACAGAAAATGTATGTTTGTCTCATGGGGACGATAGACAACAATTCCCAGAATGCACTGCTTCACTGCCCTACTCTAGGCACGGCTAGTCGGCTACTGGATTACTGGATCACTTGCCTACCACATTCATTTTCAGAAAATCAGTTCAGTTAGAGACACTACAATTAAAAACTGAACGTGTCTGTTCGATATACTGCGAATGAGCCAATTGAGCGTCACGGCACAAACGCAGCAGTATCGGATTACATTCATCACATGAGCTGAGGTAATCGCGGGATTCGCGGCTGCATTCACAGCACATGTCTGGCACGTGTTCAGTTCATGTCTTTGGAAGCTTAACTTTCATAGGAAGTTCATTTTAAAAGTTAAAACACTCACTTTGGTCTCCACCACTCCATTTACATGAATCTCCGCAGCTCTGCGAACTGAGTGCTGTGTGTGTGATGTTGAAAACATGTGAAAATAGCGCCCTCTGCTGGGTGTAGTCTTCAGCCTCTGTCCAAAAACTTCTCAGATGACGCAAAATGACGATATTTGCGTCATCGGAGGAATTTTTCCAGAAATAAAATACATAATTCTCTCATCTCAGGGTCATATGAGGGGAAAGTACGATAATTTGAATATACTCCCGTGTTTCTACTGATACAAAGCTTAATGCTAATCGCTGAAGTAACCCTTTAACAGTATGTAACAGAATGTAACAGCTCTCTGCTTACAGTATATCAGTCACGCTCATCAGGACTCGAGTACGGTTCGTGGGTGCGCACCCGAGTTCGGAAGACAGCGTTCACGCTTGATGTGGTAATTTCACAGTAGGCATACACGCAGGTTCAAAGACTCGTTCTCGCTCCCTACAGTGCAATTCGGCTAGGTATACATCTGTGGTAAAATATCAAGGTGAAAGTCATCATAGCTTGCGTAGTATAGACCCAGCTCCCAACCCAAGTTTGAGAATAGATTAAAGGCAATATTTTTATAGTCTCACGTTAACGCAGCACGATAACGGCCCACAACTAATATATATATTAGACAAAATCCAATTATGAAACCAAGGTTTATTAAAGTTTATTTAATAATCATTGTTCAATGATTCTCAAATGATTCGATGGATGAATTCTTTCTAAATCCATCCTTTCCACGAGCTAGTCTGCTCTGATTGATTAGATGTCACAGTCTGTTGTGATTTGTCTACCACTTAAAGCGTACATCAGAAACAAACGGCCAATACCACAAACTTCAGCTCGAAACCTCAGCGACTGTACACATTTTAAAGACGTCGATTTTATCAATCTGAGTGTCGAGACTGCTAGGGGCTAGGCTCAATGCCAGTACCAAGGCACTCTGGGTTATCCAGCCGCAGGTGGAATGTTTCAACCCCAAGATGTCTTGGCAAGGGAATACATGTGCTCAAAAGAGCCTTACCATGGAAATACACTGTGTCCAGTCTAAGTATGCGTGAAGGGCATGTACTGTACATAGCAGTGACATGGCTGGGTGTGGCTCCTCCAAAGGCAGTGCTTGCAGGTTCACCACCTGATCCTTGATATAAAAAATTGGATGATCAGTAATTTCCTGCAACTTAATTCAGAGAAAAACAGAATTTTTAATCATTGGACAAAAAAGCTCCACAAATAGTAACCTAGAATACTGTCTAACCCTCGATGGCTGCTCTGTCAAGTCCTCGTCATCAGTGAGGAACCTGGGTGTGCTCTTTGATACCAATCTTTCGTTTGAAAGCCATGTTTCTAGCATCTGTAAAACTGCATTCTACCATCTTAAAAATATATCTAAATTACGGCACATGCTCTCAATGCAAAATGCTGAACAGTTAGTACATAAGTTCATGAGCTCAAGGCTAGATTATTGTAATGCTCTACTGGGTGGTTGCCCTGCTTGCTTAATAAACAAACTCCAGCTGGTCCAAAATGCAGCAGCTCGAGTTCTTACTAGAACCAGGAAGTATGAACACAGTAGCCCAGTTCTGTCAACACTGCACTGGCTCACTATTAAACATTGCATACATTTTAAAATCTTGCTTATAACTTACAAAGCACTAAATGGTATATCTCCCCAGTACTTGAGCAAGCTCTTAACACATTATACTCCATCACGTCTACTGCGGTCTCTAAACTCTGACCAGCTGATAACACCTAGAATATCAAAATCAACTGCTGGTGGTCGATCCTTTTCCTATTTAGCTCCTAAATTCTGGAACAGTCTTCCTAGCATTGTTCGGGAAGCAGACACACTCTGTCAGTCTAAATCTAGAATAAAAACACATCTCTTTTCTATGGCATACACATAAAACACTTTTTCAATTAAATGATTTATTAGGCTACATTATCTAGGTCAGCCGGAACCGGGAACACTTCCCATAACACCTGATGTACTCGTTACATTATCAGAAGAATGGCATCTACGCTAATAGTCTCTCTGTTTTTTCCCGAGGTCTACTGCAGTCAGCCGGATCCAGGCTGTATCCATATCAGATGTGACCAACACATAACCTTGAAGTGTCTGCAGAGACCGTGTCAATTAGACTCCCCCTTAAGCTGCCTCATAGACACGGCATCCTCAATAAACCTGTCTCCGGCGTGATGACTCCGATTGTTTGAATATTCCTAGTTAATAATTCTTTAAATCGATATGTCATCCTCAAAACAACCCGTCTCCAGCGTGTTGCCGCCGATCTTTCGAATATTACACTTTAGTAATTGTTTAATTGATACGGCATCCTCAATAAAACCTGTCTCCATCGTAATGACTCCGATATTTCAAATTATTTATTTTTTATTTAATCAATACATCATCCTCAATAAACCCTCTAAAACCCTCTAAAGTGTTGCCTCTGATCTTTCGAATATTCAGATCTATTATGACCTCTGACCTGCAAAATTGCCAGAATAATAATAATAATACGCTCTTTGTTAATTGGCCAGAGGAGAAATGGCACCCCGTCTGAGCCTGGTTTCTCCCAAGGTTTATTTTTCTCCATTAGGTCTCCTGATGGGGTTTTGGTTTCCTTGCCACTGTCGCCTCGGGCTTGGCTTGCTCAGTTGGGGAAACACAATTTTTCTATTAAATTTCCTAATAAATCTAATTATTAAACTAAATGAACCATATAGACCAAATGACTGATCTAATTACTGATCTAAACCCCACATTGTCACTGTATGATAATCGAAATATATTCTGTTGCATTATTTTTCTGTTTAACACTGTGAAGCTGCTTTGAAACAATCTGCATTGTTAAAAGCACTATATAAATAAAGTTAACTTGACTTGACTTGGGCACATATTCAGGCCGGGGTCTCAGGATCACGTGCCACGTGAATTCCAGGCACACTGCATCAACCATAAATGCCTGCTGGTCCCCTACCCTCTTGATGGAAGCAAGGGCAATCTTTCATTGAAAGGAACTCAAACTCTACGGACTGCAAGGGCTCAAAGGGAGCTCTCTGCAGGGTGTTTTATCACTGAAAGGTCCCAAGAAGGCATCGGTAGAGGGAGAAGTGTATTTAATCTCGCTCCTCTAAGAATCCTGTCCTACAGTTTTTGAGTCCAAAAGGTCATGGTGAACCGATTTTGTAGCCACATAAACCTTCAGGGTGGAGGGAGACAGCCTTCGCTCCAACCCTGTTTGGAGGATGGAGAGTACGGACCAGATCTGGCATTTCCTGGAGGCGAGAAGAGCACCAGGTGACGATGAGGTTCCACTTCAATACATAGGCCTGTCTTGTGGACAAGGCCCTAGCGGAAGTGATGGAAGCCACCACCGGAGATGCCAGAGGGTGCCCTGTCTCTGAGAAAAGTGGTTCTTCCTCAGAGGAATCGATCAGGGAGAAGCTGTCACAAGGAGTATGAGTTCGAAGAACCAGGTCCGGCCGGGCCAATATGAGGTGACCAAAAGGACCTGCTCCTTGTCTTGCACTGGACCTCACCTGGGGTAAACGTATACTTGCGTAGGCCCCACCATCAGCTGTGTGCTAGTGCATCTGTGCCAAGGGTCCTCTTGGGCAGGGAGTAATACCAATGGGAAGAGTCGTGGGAGGCAAACAGATCTACCTGTGCTCCCGGGATGTGAACGGCACAAAGCAACCTCAGATGCTTCTGACTCCATAGGAGGAGATGGCGGGCGAGTTGCGACAACCGGCAGGAGCTTAGACCACCTTGTCGGTTGATGCATGCTACTGTCGCCGTGTTATCTGAATGAGCCAGTACTGTTTGTCCTTCAGCAGGGCTCAAAAGCGGTGCAGGGCACGATGTACGGCCAGCAACTCAAGGCAATTGACATGCCATAAGCGCTGGGGTCTTTTCCAGGAGCCCGCGTGTCCATTGCACATGGCACGCCAGCCTGTGGCAGAGGCAGAGGCAACAATATGCCTGGAAACTCGTTCTAAGGGCACTCCGGCCTGTAGAAAAGTGAGGTTCGACCACAGGGTTAATGTCTAAAGGCACACTGCAAAAAATTATCTTCTTACCTAGTAATTTTTTATTGTTTCTAGTCTAAATATCAATAGATTAATTGACAAGATCAGTAAAATAACATATCTTTTCTTGTTTTCTTGAAAATTAAATCAAAATTAAGTGAGTTTTTGATTAAAATAAGCTAAATTATTTGCCAATGGGGTGAGAAATGTTGTTTTGTTTCTGATTGAAATCTTGTTTCTATCCCAAACAGAAATAAGATTATTTTTCTCACCCCATTGGCATATAATTTAGCTTGTTTTAAGCAAAAACTCCCTTCATTTAGATTTTTTCCCCAGAAAACAAGAAAAAATATCTTATGTCATTTTGCTTATCTAGTAAATGCATCTTGATTGAAGAATTTTTAGATATTTGGACTAAAACCCCAAAAAACTAAATACTAAATAAGAAGAGCATTTTTTTGCAGTGTAGGCCCGAGTGACAGGGACCCGGAGCTTGTGAGCTGTCCATACATGGCGACCGAGTCGATTTCCATACCGAAAAAAGAGATCCTCTGCATGGGGGAGAGTTTGCTCTTTTCCCAGTTGATCCAAAGGCCCAAGCATGTGAGGAGCACTAGGTCCCTGTGTTTGCAAACCTGATCCCGAGAGTGAGCTAGTCGTCCAGATAATTCAGGACGTGAACCCCGTGTTGCCTGAGTGGCACAAGGGCTGCCTCTACGACTTTCGTGAAGATGCGAGGAGACAGGGCTAACCCGAATGGGAGTACTGTAATTGGCCCCACTTTATATTAGGTGGCCTTAACTACTATGTACTTACATAAAAATAATACTGTATATTGTGTTGCAAAACACCTTTGCTGATATTGAGGTGGGATACGGGTAGGGTTAGGGACAGGTGTGGTGGGATGGGATGGGTAAGTTTAAGGGTAGGGTTAGGTGTAAGGGAAGTGTCAGCTGTGTAATTACAAATGTAACTACAGAAATTAATTACAGATGTAATTACATGCAGGTATTTTTTAAAATGTAAGTACAATGTAAAAACATGTATGTACACTAGGGATGCCACAATTCTCAATATAATATTGAACCGTTCGGTACGGCATTCACGGTTCAATACGCGCTTGTGAACTGTGTTTTTTTTCGGTTTCGCATTTAATAAATAATTTTTCCACACATTCTATAATTTGCCTCCATCCCAACATACTGAACAACGCGACATACATTCACATCACAGGTTAGTGGTAGAGTTATACTCACGGGACACTATAGTTATTCACAATCACCAAAGTTCATCATATGCATGCGTTTTAAAGCCTTGCCGGTTTCATTCGCGTACACTGTTTTAACAAGCGCTTTTCAGAGCGCGAGCACTAAACGCCTGTCAAACATTTTCATTTTCATTTTTGAGTGAAATATCCCTTTAATGTTAATACAACAACAAAAGACAAAGAGAAAATCACCCACTGCTCTTGACTGAAAAACGAATACAGTAGCTTTAATAAGAATCAATGTATATTTTATAGTGAAGTCTATGTGGTGTTTTATTTTTACATTTATTCATTCAATTTCATACTTAAATGCTGCTGTACAGCTCTGAGCTGCCAGTGTAAATCTTATATATATATATATATATATATATATATATATATATATATATATATATATATATATATATATATATATATATATATATATTTATTTTATATTATCAATACACTAGGAATGTGTAAAAAAGTTTTTTTTTAGTAAAGTTAAGTTTAAGTAAGGTTTTTCATTTCTTTTAAGTAAAATAAAGAAAGTATTGCAATAAAAAATAGTATTTTTTTCTCTTTAACCTCTTGCTGTTCCTATCGCCTAAGAATAAATAACAAAAAATGTATGTGACAAGCCATCCGAACCGAACCGAAAACCGTGGTTAAAAACCGAGGTATGTATTGAACCGTGGACTAACTGTATTGTTGCATCCCTAATGTACACAATAAGTGCAATGTATCAAATTATGAATTAAAATGTTAGTACGTAGTAGTTAAGGACACCTAGTATAAAGTGGGTCCCTATAATTCCTCAAATAAAGACCGGGCCTTTATTTACCTGAACCGCAGAAGGGAACAGGCTTTTATTTGAAACAGGCTTTTATTAGGGGCCTGTATTTCTAATTCCATCTGTTTGAAAAATAATTGGCATTGCCAATCTTCTCGGCATTGCCACCCACCATGGTATAGCGGACTCCCTAGGGAGGAGACGAACTGAAGTGCAAAGCCAAGCCTGATTATGCGAGTGAGCCAGCTAGACAGATTGGGAAGCTCTAGCCAGGCTCCCAAAAACTGAACCAGCGGGGTGATGCAAACCACAGGTGTACCCACGATGGGGCACCGAAGCAAAATGACCGGCCCAGACATGGGAGGCATGGGAGTGTCCCGAGGTGTGGGAGGGGTCGTATTCCGCCCCCTGACAGAGGAGACCAGGGAAGGACCAGCGTTTCACTGCTGTCTTGTCTGACAGGGGTTTGGCACCAGAGGGGGCTGAGATTGGCGAGGCTGTGAGTCGCACACTGCTAGCCACGCCCTCTTGGGGCTCAGAGGTAAATGAGTCAGTTCTTTCTTTAACCATAAATAGGGTGCCGCCAACCGTGAGGGAAGGGGAAAACAAAAGAGCTCCTCCACTAGGGAAAGGAGTGGTCCTTTTACCATCTTCTGGGAAAAATCAAGTTCACCATCGCCGTTTGGCTGGCTTAGAGGCGAAGACGGGCTGGGCAGCCTTCCTGCGACCACCTCCGCACCCTGGCCCGGGAGGGGCAGGAGTCGCAGGAGGGCAGCCTCGACGGGGGGCAGGCTGAGGCCACTGTGTTGACAGCTGGGTGGAGGCAGCAGCGGGCCGTCAGGGCAGAATATGTTTTATTGCCTCAGTCTGCTTCCGGGTGGCCGAGAACACCTCAAGAAGTCATCGACCGCCCCACTGAATAGCCCAGCC
The DNA here is from genome assembly GCA_023029165.1 of Gobiocypris rarus. Taxonomy (NCBI): domain Eukaryota; kingdom Metazoa; phylum Chordata; class Actinopteri; order Cypriniformes; family Gobionidae; genus Gobiocypris; species Gobiocypris rarus. The sequence goes on from CM040912.1 coordinate 12,378,941, forward strand.
TGGGAGATAGGGGAGTTGAGGAAACATGTTCGCTCAGAGTCCCGCATATCAGCCAGGTGTAGACATAGATGAGTTTCCAGGACCACAGCAGTGGACATCACCTGAACGAGAGAGCGTGCAGTAACCTTCATTGCCCGTGGGGCAAGGTCGGTTGCTGCACGCAGCTCTTGCATTAAAGCAGGGTCAGCATGGCCCTTGTGCATGTTTCTGAGCACTTTTGCCTGATGGACTTGGAGGGTGACCACAGCATGCAAAGCGGATGCGGCTTGGCCCACAGCTCTATAATTCTTCACCACCAAAGTAGACATAAACCGAAAGGCTTTGGACAGGTGCTTTGGGGCCACCACGCCATGTCGAAGCATTCTGCTAACACACTTGCATCGCAACAGAACGCTCAACAGGGGAACCTCAGTGTACCCTTTCACCGTGACGCCGTTGAGAGCAGTGAAGGCGGAGTGGCTGCCGAGCGGTCGCGAAAGGTCTATGGAGACCTCCATGACTTTGACACCTCTTCATGCACTTCCGGGAAGAAGGGCACTGGAGGCTTTCAGCGCCCATCAAATACCAATCATCCAACCTTGAGCGCTTGGGACAAGGCGGAGGGTTCCACTCAAGCTGATGCTCTCAGCTGCCCTGGCAAGCATGGCTGTGAGCTCCGGATCGAGACTCAGGCAATGCTGGGACTCCCAAAGGGAGGCAGCACAGCCAAATCCTTATCTCCGGAGAAATACATCCCACCTTGTGATGCGGCCATCGTCATGGTATCATTTGCTGGCGCCCCGAATGAGATGCTGGGCCCAGGATGGGAAATACCAGCGCCTTCATCCTGCAACACCACGGGATGCAGTGTGCTAGAGGGGAGTGTGGCCTGAGGAATGTTCGTCGGGTTGGCCCACACCGTCACCCTCAGATCACCCTGACCACCAGCTAAAGTATCGCCTCTCGTGGTAGATTGGGGTGTGTTAGAGGGTACCCTCTCTGACGGAGATCATGGAGTCTCGATTGCAACATACTGTATGTGTTGCCTTCAGGGACGTGCACAGGAATTTTGAGGGGCAGTTGCTCTGACCTAAAAAAAAGGGCACCAAACCCCAAGAAGAATGAATGATGGAAGTAATGCATCCCACATGAAAAAATACTATAGTATATTATATTATATTATAGTAAAATTACAGTAAATTTACTCTAGTAAATATAGTATGGTTCAAAAACACTATAGTATTTACTAGAGTAAATTTACTGTAATTTTACTATAATATAATATACTATAGTATTTTTCATGTGGGATGCATTACTTCCATCATTCATTCTTCTTGGGGTTTGGTGCTCTAGTGCCCCCTCCACTAGAAGGAGATTGGTGCCAATCTCCTTCTAGTGCCGCTCATGCAGGCTCAGCTCAGGTGCCTGTCGCGTGAACCGCTGCAGCCATGTAAACAGAGTTTGCCCCTACTGACGTCCCCTTTCGGACGGGTGCCCGAATATGGAAGTGAATGAGGCTTTGCGAAATTTTTTTTTTTATTTTTATTTTTTTATCTAGGCCTACGTGAAATTCTGCATCTATTGAACGATTTTTTTTATTTATTTTTTTCCACCTCGGAAGGGCAACGTGAGTCGAGAAGGGCATATGGGCAGTTGCCCGGGCAACCTGAGCAACCCCCCTGTGCATGTCCCTGGTTGCCTTTAAGTAAATTAAAAACAAACAGCGACTTATACTTGTTCATCATGCATTATATTGTGGGGATATATTATTATATATACACAGTGGGTACGTAAAGTATTCAGACCCCCTTACATTTTTCACTCTTTGTTACATTGCAGGCATTTGCTAAAATCATTTAAGCTCATTTTTTTCTTCATTAATGTACACACAGCACCCCATATTGTCAGAAAAACACAGAATTGTTGACATTTTTGCAGATTTATTAAAAAAGAAAAACTCTGACCCCGCTCTGTGATTTTACGTGGCCTACCATTTCATGGCTGAGTTGTTGTTGTTCCCAATTGCTTCCACTTTGTTAAAATAACAGTTGATCGTGGAATATTTAGTAGTGATGAAATTTCATGAATGGAATTATTGCGGAATTACTGTGAGTGACCCATTCTTTCACAAATGTTTGTTGAAGCAGTCTGTATGCCTAGGTGCTTGATTTTATACTCCTATGGCCATGTAAGTGATTGGAACACCTGAATTCAATGATTTGGAGTGGTTACCCAGTACTTTTGGCAATATAGTGTATGTAGGGTATAAACCCTGAACCCTGAATCAAATTTTTTGAATTTTTTTGCCCAATTAATTATTTAATTTAAATTATTTCAATTTTATGTTGCATATGAAATTATTTGAGTTTTATATAAAGTTTTTATAGAGTAAGACAGTATATAGGCCGATAATATGTACTGTTTAGACATGGAAACAATATGTATACATTTATTTCAAATGTTATGCTCTTAATGGTAATGTGTTTATATTATAACTCAGCAGTTATAAATAATTGAGTGTTTCAATATTTGCTTTCTATGGTGATTGCAGTCTAAAAGGAAGTGAAACTGCACATGCAATCTTGAGTACACACACACACACGTTTGTTTTTGTGAAATGTGGGGACATTCCATAGGCGTAATGCATTTTATACTGTACAAACCATATTTTCTATCCCCCTACACTGCCCCTGCCCCTAAACCTACCCATCACAGGAGACTGCGCAGTTTACTTTCTGTGAAAAAAAACTCATCCTGTGTGATTTATAAGCATTTTGAAAATTGAAGACATGGGGAAAGTCCTCATATTTCACCCTCTTTTTGTAATACCTATGTCATACCCATGTCATTATACACATTTGTGTCCTGATATTTCACAAAAACATGCCCACACACACACACACACACACACACACACACACACACACACACACACACACACACACACACACACACACACACACACACACACACACACACACACACACACACACACACACACACACACACACACACACACACACACACACAACTATAGTTATACATTTTTTATAATTTACAACAAATATATATTCTATCCAGCACTACCCCTAAACCTACCAATCACAGAAAATTTTCTGGACTTTTACAACAAACAAAAAACAACAACAACAACAACAAACAAAAAAAAAACATAATTTAATATGATTTAGCTGTTTTTCTCATGGGGATTTCTGTCTCTTCTCATTACATTTATGTTGGACAAAAACAAAGAAAACATTTTCTCCTTTTAATTTTAATTTGAGACATTCCATATGCTGGAAGGTTAAGACTTTTCAGTGAGCATAATTTATTCTGCTCAAAAAGTCAATAAAAATATAAAAATAGTTGTTTCAAGGCTTTTCAATTGTTTAACAAACACCTGCTTCTTTAGCACACACATATTCTCATTAGATGTGACATGGGCAGAAAAAGGTGGAGTGATCCCCAAATACGATGTTTATTTAATTTTTTTTCTGAAGAGTGAGTATATTGAAGCTAAACAATGAGACAAGACAAAATGTTCTCCAGACTGATCGACAGAACAACTCAGTTTGCAATGGTGTGAATATGGAGAGACTGATGACTTCTTAATGTCACAAATATGCATGTATGACAGCGACGTGATGCCTGAGATGGAGGTAAGAATTCATTCATCCTCATCCTCGTCCTCATCATCGTCGTCATCATCATCATCATCGTCGTCATCATCATCATCATCATCATCACCATCTTCATCATCTTCACCATCATTGTCATTGTTATAGTCATCTTCATCATCAGGGTTGATTTTCCCATTCATCACATCTTCGATCCAGGCGTCAAGCTCTTCAGCGGTAGGCATGTCCTCTTCATCATCCATCTCCATCCACACACTGTCAGCCTGTGAATAAGACAAAGAAGATAAATCCGAGACAGTTGTAAATTGCATTTACAAAATACCTGACTGATAGTATCAGAAATCATTTAAGAACTTGCTTGACTAAATGAAGAAAATGCCTTGACTTAAGAACCAGTCACTCAACTTGGACTTGAACTGGATGACTCGACACTGACTTTATAGCAACTGTAATCATCATTATTACTGCACAACTGCATGTTGCTGCAGCACGCCAAATACACAAGAGAATCTCCAAAGATTGTTTCTTTTGAATATAACACTTCAAAATTAACCATTTTCATAAAAGGAGATTTACTGTATGCACAATTTGCAAAGCCAAGGATATTGGATACGACTAAAACCATATAATCTAAATTGCACTTGCATGATCACCGATATTAGAGACATGAAATAAAATGATGTTCTCACATCCTCAACATCCACCACACCGATCTGGGGGGACGAGAGGTCAATGCCGAAGGTCTTCTCCCAGTATGGCACCATCTGCAGGGAAAGAGAGGGTCAAACATTGGTTCATATGGTACAGTACAGTAGTTCACTGTAAAATGTTGTATTTGTAAATGAGCGCTCACTCTTGCTAACCTTTAAAAAGTAGTAACAAAAAAGATTGTTACCACCTTTTGAAATTGTAATTTTGAGTAAGCCCTTTTAGAAATGGATATTTTCTTCGGACATTACTGCTGCATGAAGATAAATACACCCTTTTCCGATTGTCATATCTTAAATATATATTTTTTTTAAAAACAAATTTTCCTTGGAGGTTTTTAGAGCAAATATGTGCTACTGACTCATTAAACTCATTCAATGGTCAGTTTTCTCCTTTAGAGGGCATCAGAGTCAAACAGAAATCGGTAGTGTTGAAGCACCTGCTCTCAATTGTCATTTGTAAGAGTTCATTACATTGTATTTCATTTTTAACTGCTGATCATGTAATGTGTTGTATATGTTATATAATGTATTGTGTAGGCTATTTAATTTATTTTAATTATGAAAGTATGTATCCACTATATCAACAAAAGCACATTACAAATGTAAAAATTACATCAACAATATAGCTCTGTGCAGATCCTTAAAAAAATCAAAAATCAAAAAATCAAAAATATATATATACACAGGTCCTTCTAAAAAATTAGCATATTGTGATAAAAGTTCATTATTTTCCATAATGTAATGATAAAAATTAAACTTTCATATATTTTTGATTCATTGCACACCAACTGAAATATTTCAGGTCTTTTATTGTTTTAATACTGATGATTTTGGCATACAGCTCATGAAAACCCAAAATTCCAATCTCAAAAAATTTGCATATTTCATCCGACCAATAAAAGAAAAGTGTTTTTAATACAAAAAAAGTCAACCTTCAAATAATTATGTTCAGTTATGCACTCAATACTTGGTCGGGAATCCTTTTGCAGAAATGACTGCTTCAATGCGGCGTGGCATGGAGGCAATCAGCCTGTGGCACTGCTGAGGTGTTATGGAGGCCCAGGATGCTTCGATAGCGGCCTTAAGCTCATCCAGAGTGTTGGGTCTTGCGTCTCAACTTTCTCTTCACAATATCCCACAGATTCTCTATGGGGTTCAGGTCAGGAGAGTTGGCAGGCCAATTGAGCACATTAATACCATGGTCAGTAAACCATTTACCAGTGGCACTGTGAGCAGGTGCCAGGTCGTGCTGAAAACCAAATCTTCATCTCCATAAAGCTTTTCAGCAGATGGAAGCATGAAGTGCTCCAAAATCTCCTGATAGCTAGCTGCATTGACCCTGCCCTTGATAAAACACAGTGGACCAACACCAGCAGCTGACATGGCAACCCAGACCATCACTGACTGTGGGTATTTGACACTGGACTTCAGGCATTTTGGCATTTCCTTCTCCCCAGTCTTCCTCCAGACTCTGGCACCTTGATTTCGAATGACATGCAAAATTTGAGCGACAGTCCAGTGTTGCTTCTCTGTAGCCCAGGTCAAGCGCTTCTGCCGCTGTTTCTGGTTCAAAAGTGGCTTGACCTGGGGAATGCGGCACCTGTAGCCCATTTCCTGCACCTGTGCACGGTGGCTCTGGATGTTTCTACTCCAGACTCAGTCCACTGCTTCCGCAGTTCCCCAAGCTCTGGAATCGGTCATTCTCCACAATCTTCCTCAGGGTCCGGTCACCTCTTCTTGTTGTGCAGCGTTTTTGCCAAACTTTTTCCTTCCCACAGACTTCCCACTGAGGTGCCTTGATACAGCACTCTGGGAACAGCCTATTTGTTCAGAAATTTCTTTCTGTGTCTTACCCTCTCGCTTGAGGGTGTCAACGATGGCCTTCTGGACAGCAGTCAGGTCGGCAGTCTTACCCATGATTGCGGTTTTGAGTAATGAACCAGGCTGGGAGTTTTTAAAAGCCTCAGGAATCTTTTGCAGGTGTTTAGAGTTAATTAGTTGATTCAGATGATAAGGTTAATAGCTCGTTTAGAGAACCTTTTCATGATATGCTAATTTTGAGATTTTTGGAATTTTGGGTTTTCATGAGCTGTATGCCAAAATCATCAGTATTAAAACAATAAAAGACCTGAAATATTTCAGTTGGTGTGCAATGAATCTAAAATATATGAAAGTTAAATTTTTATCATTACATGGAAAATAATGAACTTTTATCACAATATGCTAATTTTTGAGAAGGACCTGTATCCAAGGCATCTTATGGATGTAGTCTAAAAGGTATGTTAAATATTTCTGGATAAAGTAAGTTTGTCATACTAGTGGAAAGTCATCAGGATCAATCCAGATGATACTTAAATCTGGGTTATCTGTGTTTTCTTGAGCCACTTCTTTCAGGATCTCCAGGAACTCATAACCGTCTGGGAAAAGTCAACATTCAATCATTCATGAAAAGTCAGTATAATGAAATTCTTCAAAAGACTTATTGTACTCAAATCAGTGTGTTTACCAGGGTCAGACTCCTCAGCAAAAGCAACAATGTGCTGTCCGTTAATATCATCATCCTAAGGCCAACAGAAGACAAGAACTGTCATGATAATGATAATTACAGGTGTTACATATGAAATTACATTAGACATCAACATTTTCTAAGCAATCACTGAATGCAGCCGTAATGACTTTCTACTGTGCCCTTTTTCTAATTAAAAACCATTACAAAAACATACATACCAAACAGTGATATTAAGTGATAATAATAGTTTTCAAACTGTATATTTTGAGAGACAAAAAAAAGATGTTAAGACCTTTTTTATTTTTTATTTACATTTAAGATATTAATTAAAAATGTTTAATGTAACATAATGACTGGTTATTTATTATTTATTATTAAATTATTAAAGACTTCCAAAAGACTGATCAGAAATCATGAGCTTAACTGAGATTACAATAAAAGTTTATAATGGTGAGTTTTGTATATAGTTTTGTAAAAAAAATGGTATTCATAGTTTCACACACAGTAAACAGGTTTTTGCTGTACACATGAAACTGTTGTTAGGACCATGTGGTCAAAAACTTTTATAATGTCCTTCCCTAAATAAGATGTCAGTAAGATCAAAACATAATTTATAAAGTGGAGAATGACACAGCAAGGACTGAACAGAAAGATGCATTTCCTGAGGAAGACTGCTGCACATAAACAGCAAATAAGATAAACGTATATAAAACACACTCTTTTGAAATCCCTGTATAGACTTTGTTGAAGTTAGTTTTGAATAATGGTTTACTTTGTCTTACCCAGATCTCATACATGCTGTGGGGCTCTAATTTTCTTAGAGTTGGTCTAAAATAAGTACAAAAATTAGTAAATTAATCATTTTATTCAGGCATCCTTCTGAAAGAACTTTTGAGGAAAAGTGTGATTTTATATATTTTTCTCTTCAGCTGATCAGAGTTCACCTGTCGTGTTCCTCAATGTAGCTAATGATGTCCTCCTCAATGTAGGGTTTGCCAGGGATGGTGACAGGTTTGCTCATGAAGGGCTCGTAGAAATCCACTTCATTCATCTGCAGGTTTAATTTCTTAGCAATCTGGGAACATTCAGAGATTACGCAGACCAGACACAATTCATGAATACAGGGCTCATTAAAGTACCCCTATTATGCTTTTTGGGATATTACCTTTTATATAGCTGTCTGTTATATAGCTATTGTCTCCCAAAAGAAAGAACCGTTGTGCAGTGTCCTCGTTGCGCCACAATGTATTTTTCTCTACGTGAGAACATGATTTGTGGCATGAGAGCGCCATGGCTTGTTGGACATAGCAACTGTAACTAAAGGGGGCGGGTCTTTGCGAACGGTCAATTGCCTGAAACAAGTCGTCAGTAATTCCGGTCTTAGGCCCTGTCCCAAATGATGCACTTCATGTGCATTTTCTTGTGGACTTACAAAGTACAGACTTATAGTAAGACCGCAAGTGTTTAGAGTGTAATTTGGGACTGGGCCTTACTTCCTGCTCGAACCTACGTCGTTTTGTAACAAATTTGCATAATGCCAGCCTATGGTCACTGTAGTTGTAGCTGAGACTGGAAGAGTATGTTTCTTTAGACATTTCAAGAAGATGCTGTTTTCTGCACTGCCAAAGCAAAACCACTTTGATGCGCTTCCAAAAGATGAGAACTTGGGCTGGAATTGATACTATTCATTTCACTCTATATTTGAGCTGCACGATGAATCGATAACTCTTTCCCCACCACCGTTTTTTTAAGTTGCCAGCCACTGCCAGGGTTTTTGATCATTTTCAAAAAAATTTAATGGCCCATAGAACATTGTGTTGCATGAATATCTGAGCATGCAATGCATGTATTTGATATAATATAATATATCAAAAGAAATTGCAGACCCTCTGCTTTAAAAAAAAAAATATATATATATATTATAGCTTCATGCTTTCCTTTTGACGATAATTTTACATATGCATCTGCTTACATATGATAGCTTCTTCTCCAGTTTTTTTTATTATAAGATTCTGTACTCATTCAGAAGATGCCTAATAGCGCCCCTCTAGTGTATAAACACGGAAAATTCTGTGTTTGGCAGGAAAGGGTTTTCTAACAAATAACGGAAAATTCTGTGTTTGGTGGGGAAAGACTTAAAAGATTACGATCTCGATTCAAACAACATCATGATTTTATTCCTAAATGACAACAATTTGGGTATTTCTATTAAATCTTTGACAAGTATGATCACAGCAAAGATTCAAATCTGTGTTGGCATATCCGCTGACCCAGTAAGAGCAGTTGTTATGTAGGCTATAGGTATGAAACAGCTTCTCAGTCTTTTCAACCACACATTATCATTATTTCTGTGTTAGGCTATAAACTCTGATGTCTACGGTAGCGTAAAAAAAAAAAGTAAATCACCTTTTGAAACTAACTTGCAGCTTCATGGTGCAGCTCTCCTCTGCATACAAGTGCTGAGGAAGATCCGGAGCTGAAATTCAGATGTGGGCATTTGGTTTCCGACACGCGCAGTAAGTGGTAGGAACTTTTAAAATAGCACAATAGGGACACTTTAAAGGCTTCTAGTCTGCTTTCAAGGGTTTATAATTTAAAAACATACAAGACAATGTTTTTCAACTTAATCCTAATAATAATTTGTGTTGTGTTAAAGCCGGTAGTCTTGTGACACAACAACATTTATTTGAAATATAAATCTTTTGTAACATTATAAATATCTTTACTGTCACTTTTGATCAATTTAATGCGTCCTTTTTGCATAAAAGCATTAATTTCTAAAGAAAGGAAAAAAAGGCTTTTTACTTGCTCTATCAGCATTCTTTATTTACTTATTTAATCAATTGGGAGTGCACACACAGAATTGATAGTTACGTACCAGTTTCCCTTTGTAAATTAATAATTTAATATATTAAATGAATGAATTTGTGAAAGCACCTACTTTTGGCTCGAAAGTGGCAAAGAACTTGATGAAGGGATGAAATTCCTCAGCTGCGTCATCATACTCAATGAAGTCTGAGAAATAACAAATTTGGCATGATGGAAGTTGTTAAAAATGTTAAAAATGAATTTAAAAAGTACAACCTAAGCTGGATTCATATCATGAAATTATCTGGAAATTGTATCAGTGTTTGTACAAGTCAAACCCTCAATCGCATACTAACGTGAAGATTTCTCGCTCTTGAAGAAGCCCATGAGTTTAATGTCCTCCTCGATGTTATGAAAGCCTCTGAGCTCTCTGTCATTACTGATGATCTCCACTGGTTCTTCAATCACCTGACAGAAGAATTACTCAATTACCAGTGACCTTTAGGTGTGCGATCTATAACCATTATGTATTAGCACTCACATCATAGAGGAATTCCAGCAGCGTGTCGGCTGCCAACTCGCCATCATACTCAATGATCTCACCATCGGCAAAGATGTAGATGCTCTCCAACTCCAGCAGGCCTGCAGAAAACAAGCGTCTGATGAACATTTAAGAGGTATTTCATGGAGTGATTTATTCAGCAGATAATAGATGGTCTGGTAGCTATATAAACATTTGTGAGAAATGATTTACCCTAGACATTCCCTTTTTATCAGCCAATGATAACACTATATTTCATTTTAAAATCAGATAGAAAATGTTTTAATGATAAGAGCATTGCTCTAATAGTAAAAAACGAATAGTGATCAAGGAACATGCTCTACTTTTGCAAATTTTATTAAAGCAATAGATCCTTCAACAACGAAAATATGTTAAACATTCATCTCATGTCATGTCAAATTTACATGACTTTTTTTCAGTCTGTTGCTGGAGAAAAAAAAAAAAAAAACTAGTGCAAGGTTTCAGAAGACCGGAGTTAATATGGACTACCTTTATGTACAGTAACACTTTCCAATAAAGTCCTATTAGGTAACAACATAATATGTAATTTTCTGTGATACAGAGCATTTATTTTCATTTGTTGTTCAACAACAGCATATACTTCAACAGACTGATGACTACGGAAACCAAAGGTAAGAATTACACCGATCAGGCATAACATTATGACATATGAGGTGACATGAATAATGCTGATTATCTCTTCATCATGGCACCTGTTAGTGGGTGAGATATAAAAGGCAGCAAGTTAACATTTTGTCCTCAAAGTTGATGTGATAGAAGCAGGAAAAACGGGCAAGTGTAAGGTTTTGAGCGAGTTTGACAAGGGCCAAATTGTGATGGCTAGAAGGTCAGAGCATCTCCAAAACTACAGCTCTTGTGGGGTATTCCTGGTCTGCAGTGGTCAGTATCTATCAAAAGTGGTCCAGGGAAGGAACAGTGGTCATCCGACGACAGGGTCATAGGTGGCCAAGGCTCATTGATGCACGTGGGGAGCGAAGGCTGGCAATGTGGTCCGATCAAACAGACGAGCTACTGTAGCTCAAATTGCCTCCTTTTTGGGCAATGTTCTGCTGGGAAACCTTGGATCCTGCCATCCATGTGGATGTTACTTTGACACCTACCACCTACCTAAGCATTGTTGCAGACCATGTACACCCTTTCATGGAAATGGTATTCTCTGGTTGCTGTGGCCTCTTTCAAAGGGATAATGCACCCTGCCACAAAGCAAAAATGGTTCAGGAATGGTTTGAGGAGCAAAACAAGTTTGAGGTGTTGACTTGGTCTCCAAATTCCCCAGATCTCAATCCAATCGAGCATCTGTGGGATGTGCTGAACAAACAAGAATAATCCATTGAGGACCCACCTCGCAACTTACAGGACTTAAAGGATCTGCTGCCAACATCTTGGTGCCAGATACCACAGCACACCTTAAGGGGTCTAGTGGAGTTCATGCCTCAAAAGATGCTAAGGGGGACCAACACAATATTAGGAAGGTGGTTATAATGCTATGCCTGATCAGTGTATATTACTGTAAATGGAAGATTATGGACAGATGTATTCATAGGATGGGATCAGAGGTTACCCAGCTTCTTAGCAACAGCTCTCTCTTTCTTTGAATCCACCAGGGCGAATCCAATGTCCTCATCCTCAAGATCATCAAGCACCTGGGCGGCAAGCTGCAGGAACAGCAAAGAGTTTATTGTGTACGAGTCTAAATCAGAAACAGTCTAAATGCAGAGCGTTCAGTCCTCTACCAATTGTGCAATTATTTAAGAGTAGGCCATTCAGCACTACAGCCATGAAACACAACCACAATCTCTCTCACACTCAATATATTCAAAGCCCAAACAAGACACAAGGCCATCAATGCAAAGGCCAGAAGTGCTGCCTTTGCAGCTTCTAAATCGGTGTGAAATTGGACCTAGAGATAGACAAGAGTTCTGACCAATGCAGGGTCTGATCAGGCATGTCAAAGACAGGACACATAGACACAGGTGCAAATATATGTATGCTTTTGCTTAGGTCAACTGCATACATAAACATAAAGACAGACCAATCACACTATGATTCTCAACACAACATAAGCATGTGACCAATCTATAATTTTAGCTTGTATACACACATGCTTGAAACGAGTGCATGTAAACATAGTAACATTCAATACATAAAAAATATGAATAAAAATGTCATAAATAAGTATTTACCTTCAGGTGGAAAACTACAATCTTAGTCAGACTGAACCTTTAGACACTTAGCCTTACCAAAGTGCCAAATCATGTGACCGTTTATAGCACTGCTTTTCTCACATTTGTACAAAAACCAACAGTTCACTCAAAAATGAAAATCATTTTAAACACCCTCACATTAATTCAAAGCCATACATTTGTGTGAAGAAAAAAAAGTGGTAAATCTGTGGTTGAACTTTTTACTTATGAATGAATGAAGTATTTATACAAAGCTTTCATATCTACTACTGTATACACAAAGCTTTCATATACTACAGCTTTACACTCATGTCAGGGGTCTCTCCTCAACCACCACCACTTGGATGATGTGACGGCAGCAACAGTACAACAGCTCCAGTGCACTCACCAGACACCAACGATAGGTGGAGAGGAGAGAGGGTGATAGAGCCAATTCAATGGATGAGGATTATTAGGAAGCCATGATTGTTTTTATTTTGAACCACACCATACAATACAGTATAGTATTAGGTTTTAACATGATAATCCATCATATTCCAACAATCTTAATTATATCAGACACACACAGAGAATACAAACAAATACACCGAGTACAGCGGGGAGGAAAGGGAGAAAAATAATAACAAATTAAATAAACAAAAATTAAAAATTATAGAGAAAGGCAGAGACGAACACAGGGTGGATATGATAGCAGCTCATGATCACTGGTGTATTAATGACTTTGAAAGACTATGTATTTAAGGGACTGCTTTTATAATAAATTAATAGCACTTGTTTGTCAATTATGTAGCTCACAGTAGAATGACATGGTTTCGAACGACATGAGGATGTGAAAATGATGACTACATTTTCATATTTGAGTGAAATCATTCTTTAACATTCCTGACTGCAATAAATCAGCACACAAATATCAAAGTCATGGCACGCACAGCAAGCTTCATTCCGCCACATTTTTACTACATCAGAGTTTGTCCCCATCTTCCTGAATAAAATCATCTAGGCTGTGTTTAACCAAGTTCATAATGTAGATGTTGGGACAAGCTCTGCTCCTCTCGGAGGGTGAGCGACGCATTCAAGAACAGACGAATACGTGGACGGATGAGTTAATGGCAGCAGCTGGTCACTGGTCTCTGCCTCACAGGAAGTGCTATCCTGTGAAAACTCACTGCGACAGCTCTCACCGACCACATCCAACACGTCTGAAGGAGCATCATTCATTCTCTCCATGGGTCTTACAAACCGCTCATATGTCATAAAACACCTTTAGAATGGCTCTAGTGAGGGGGGAAGGATGCTATTCAGATATTTTGGATGAAGCTTTAGTGATAAGCCAGACTTGAGAAACACAGAGAAAGAGAGAACAGAACAAAACACAATCATTTGAGGGCTTGAACATACCTGGTAGGTCAAGGCGGCAGGGCTTGTTAGTAACTGCAGAGAAAGGTCAGGTGACTTTAGATTTGAGAATAAAATAGCCAACAAAGCATACAATTAACTATTCTTGCTCTTAGTCACAGTTAAAGATGCCCACGAGGCTATCGGCATCGATGATATGACAATATTTTCAACTTGACCACAATATTTTATTCTCCATCATTCAATGCATATTGCCAACATAAATTAACCATTATGCCATCGCATATTAAAATGTATACATCAAAATATTGCATTTATAAAGGCTAAGCAGGCTTAGCATCCAAATTCTCTATCGCCTATTGCCTCAACCGTGTACAGTATCTTTGTTCGGATTTTTGAGGAAGATTGCTGGTAACAGCCATTTTAGAATATTTGTGATTTGGTCTTAGTAACTTGAGTCCTCTTTTCAAGCTAAAATTTTGGAATCCTAAAATTAGGACTGACATGCCTATTCATTTTAAAAGGTTTCTCCTAAATCAGCAAGTTAGGAGCTACTTTTAGCCTTAATATGTTTTGTGAATACAACCCTTGTTTTGTTATATTTGTCTCAGCATTTCTCATGTTTGTGATGTTCAGACTACACAGGCTCATTGGAAATTCCTGACTGCAAAACTGCTAAAACATTTACATGTCCTTCTCAAAAAATTAGCATATTGTGATAAAAGTTCATTAGTTTCCATAATGTAATGATAAAATAAAAATTTCATATATTTTAGATTCATTGCACATCAACTGGAATATTTCAGGTCTTTTATTGTTTTAATACTGATGATTTTGGCATACAGCTCATGAAAACCCAAAGTTCCTATCTCAAAAAATTAGCATATGAAGAAAAGGTTCTCTAAACGAGCTATTAACCTAATCATCTGAATCAACTAATTAACTCTAAACACCTGCAAAAGATTCCTGAGGCTTTTAAAAACTCCCAGCCTGGTTCATTACTCAAAACCGTAATCAGGGGTAAGACTGCCGACCTGACTGCTGTCCAGAAGGCCATCGTTGACACCCTCACGCGAGAGGGTAAGACACAGAAAGAAACTTCTGAACGAATAGGCTGTTCCCAGAGTGCTGTATCAAGGCACCTCAGTGGGAAGTCTGTGGGAAGGAAAAAGTGTGGCAAAAAACGCTGCACAACGAGAAGAGGTGATCGGACCCTGAGGGAGATTGTGGAGAAGGACCGATTCAAGACCTTGGGGGACCTGCGGAAGCAGTGGACTGAGTCTGGAGTAGAAACATCCAGAGCCACCGTGCACAGGCATGTGCAGGAAATGGGCTACAGGTGCCGCATTCCCCCAGGTCAAGCCACTTTTGAACCAGAAACAGCGGCTGAAGCGCCTGACCTGGGCTACAGAGAAGCAGCACTGGACTGTCGCTCAAATTTTGCATGTCATTCGGAAATCAAGGTGCCAGAGTCTGGAGGAAGACTGGGGAGAAGGAAATGCCAAAATGCCTGAAGTCCAGTGTCAAGTACCCACAGTCAGTGATGGTCTGGGGTGCCATGTCAGCTGCTGGTGTTGATCCACTGTGTTTTATCAAGGGCAGGGTCAATGCAGCTAGCTATCAGGAGATTTTGGAGCACTTCATGCTTCCATCTGCTGAAAAGCTTTATGGAGATGAAGATTTCGTTTTTCAGCACGACCTGGCACCTGCTCACAGTGCCAAAACCACTGGTAAATGGTTTACTGACCATGGTATTACTGTGCTCAATTGGCCTGCCAACTCACCTGACCTGAACCCCATAGAGAATATGTGGGATATTGTGAAGAGAAAGTTGAGAGACGCAAGACCCGACACTCTGGATGAGCTTAAGGCCGCTATCGAAGCATCCTGGACCTCCATAACACCTCAGCAGTGCCACAGGCTGATTGCTTCCATGCCACGCCGCATTGAAGCAGTCATTTCTGAAAAAGATTCCCAACCAAGTATTGAGTGCATAACTGAACATAATTATTTGAAGGTTAACTTTTTTAAAATTAAAAACACTTCTTTTATTGGTCGGATGAAATATGCTAATTTTTTTGAGATAGGAATTGTGGGTTTTCATGAGCTGTATGCCAAAATCATCAGTATTAAAACAATAAAAGACCTGAAATATTTTAGTTGGTGTGCAATGAATCTAAAATATATGAAATTTTAATTTTATCACTACATTATGGAAAATAATGAACTTTTATCACAATATGCTAATTCTTTGAGAAGGACCTGTATACCTATACGCACATTTCACTGCAGCTTCCAACTAATATAAACACATGTGGCAGTAAAACACCAATATATTGTATTCATTTTCACACAAATTATGATTACAGGTGCAGATTATCTAATAATAACAAGCATAGCGTTAATTCTAGCAGGTCACGTTAGTCAAGCTCGCATCAGCTGATATACGTACCTATAGGAAAACTATGTCTATCACAACATACAAGCTCCTTCAGAATTATCAGCAGCTATCGCGTCAGTCAGAATGAGGCATTCTGATTCCACTTGAATTAGAGTAAATTCCTGTATGATGTTGTACATTCAATATTGACATTAATGATATCTGCAATAAATTAGGTTGGTTCTGTTCTGTTTACCCTAGAGGGGTTACTGCTGCTCTCCCTGCTCTTATCCATGCTAGGCTGCTTGGATGCACTGAGAGTTATTTCCCAGAACAGAACCATACCGGCAATCCAAACTGTATGCTAATTGTCATTCATCTTTGACAATAGTGGTCCTGACAGAAACTTATTTTAGCATGGTTCCTTGCACAATGTGACCTCAAAATACTTTTGCAATCGTGCATGATTTGTAAACGAATACATCACACAACCAGCTCTATATGTGTGGCTTTTTTGACATAAACGTCAGCTTAATAAAATGCTTGTTAGCTCGCCTGGCTGGTACAGCATTCCACTTTTGATGTGGAATGCTCTGGCTCAAACTCCTATGAAACATGCATCATGATGTTAAAATATATGGAAGCAAGCTAAAATGGCATGGTTTCTTCAGCAAATGTGTTTTTATCTCATGTTTGCTTAACACGTTTGGCTTAGGTGGTACGTTATTTTCAAATGCGATTTTAACACTCACTCATGCCGAGATACTTACAATAGTCACTGTAATTAAATGTTGCAACTGTCATGTTGAAGAGTTTTGGAGGAAATTTAAAGGTACACTATGTAGGATTTTTGCAGTCAAATATCCAAAAACCACCAGGCCAGTGTTATATATTTTGTTCTGTGAGTTCTTACAATATCCCAAATGTTTCCAACTATTTGTAAATTGTGAGAAAATCGCTATTTTTACTAATGAACCGGGACGTGTGAGCATAGCTTGTGAGGGAGTTGCCTGTCAATTGCGTCATATCTGCGTTACCCTCGTTTCAGGTTTTATTTTGCAGAAAAGCTTTACTCTAACTGGAGTGTGAACAAGTGTCACAGCAGCCGCCGAGCGAAAGCACAGAGTAACGTTATAACATAATTTTAAACACACTTAAATGTATCTAATATAATAAACACAGCTGCGTTACCTCATACTCTTGACCGGAAAAGCGGAGATTGCGCCGTCTCCCGTCATAATAAAAGTCCCGTTGCTTGCGAGCAGTGTATTTTGTGCAGCACTCGCCCCTGCTCTGCTTCATACTACAGTAATGTTAATAATCGCATCCATGAACATGATTTCTGCCGAGTCCTATCCCGATTCTTTTCCACCGGCTGTCCCAAGATTCTGCGCTTAAACTTGCTGTTATCAAACTACACCTTTGTTTTGAATAGGTGCCCTCTAGCGGACGGAAAAGTTACATAGTGCACCTTTAACCCAATATTTTGGGCCAATTTTCATTTTAAAAATGCTGTGCTACACACAACGCAATAACATTTTGCAAAAAGTTGTGTGTTTATGATTGTGATGATGAAATAAAATGACAACATAGGCCTCCCAGTCTGCAATAGAATAATTATAATGGACGTTTGTCCATTATAATTGTTTTGTACAGGTAAAATAACTTGAAGCAGTGGACAACCGGAATCCTTTACACATTCAGGTTACAAATGCTGATCTTATGTTAAAAATCATAGGGTTGCATCCAGAATCACATACTTCCCTACTTTATAGTAGGCCAAAAACAGTATTTGACACAAGTATGTTATAATAATTCACAGTACACAGTACAGTATAACAAGCAAAAAGTACCCCAATGACCTACACTCTAAAAAATTCTGGGTAAAAAACAACCCAATGATGGGTCAAATATGGACTAACCACAAACAACCAATTGCTGGGTTAGTCCATATTTGACCCAACATTGGGTTAAAACAACCCAGCAATTTTTAGAGTGTACTGCTTCCGACGCATATGATGGACACTTTACTATCCCATGAGGCCACGGGAGAGGATTTGTGAATGGCAGTGAAGCACACCACTGACGCTGGTAGGTCACATGTCAGTGACAACATGGCAAATGTAGTGCGTCTGTATTATATTCATATTCATACAATATAAAACATACTTATTTCTGGCTCGCAAAGTAAGCACTTATTCACAATAATTTACATTGTTAAAGTACGTTTAAAGCTTCCGCTTTTTCCGGTCATTATGCTGTTTTATCATATTAGATACATTATTTGAGTGTTGAAAGTTATGTTTAAATGCTTCTCTGTGAGTTCGCTCAGTGGCTACTATGAGACACTTGTTGCATGCTGCAGTGAGCTAGATCGATATTAGGCATGGTAAATCATGGTACTCGCGGTAAATCAAGAAAACTAGATTTAAACAATAAGACTAACTGTGTTAAGCTATATAACAATGATTCATTTTCTGTTGATGAATGTATCCAAACAGTTGCTCACTTGTCTAATAAAACATAATAATTATATTAAAGCGTCTATGGTTTCTACAAAATAAATCAAGACTAACGTGGGAGTGATATCATTGATAGGCGTCTGTGTCCTGGTTAAAATAGCTTATTTCTCTGAATTTAAAAATTCTTGGAAACATTTGGGATATTGGATATTTTAATCCAAAGATCTTACATAATGTGCCTATAAAGGAAAATGTAAATAGTAAAACATTTTTTTGTTAGATCCTGATACTAACCTGCTTCATAAAATAAATGTTTCGCTGTACTTGTAGCACCAGATTGTTGATGAGAAGTATGCTTATTTGTGAGAATATGACAGCTGAGATGACTCAGCTATGATTCATATCTGACAGCATGTGTTCAGACAGTGAAAGAAACCGAGAAAAACAGAAAAAAAATAAAAACATTTATTTAAGATGATTTAACACCAAAATCACTTTTGACGTACTAATGGATGTTTTGTGTGAAAGGATTGAAAGGTCGAATTCAAATTACTTTCAATTTTTTTATATATATACTGAAAAGGAACTAATGTTAATTTTGCCACCAACATTTTTTTTTATTCCTCTTGTCTGTAATGTCTAACATGACTAGAGGGTCTGACCTTCATTTCAGAAGTCAATGTGTTCAGGAAACCAGAAAATAAAGAGGAAAATAGTTCCTTTAAATATCTAAACCTGCACTAGAGAAAGCCAAATGACATCTTTGACCTTTGGGTTCAGAGGTGAGTTTATAATAGCTACTTTAACAAATAACAAACAGTAGCATGCTGTTTCTTTGAGTTATTTTTCTTCCTTTAGTGAATGGCAAAATTGAGCAGTAGTCCTCAACAGTAGTCCTTGCTTTCAAGTGATAATTCAACACAGTACTAAATTAGTTCTTTTGTTGTTCAATCTATTGCTCTTTCTGGCTGTAAGGCCTATAACCCTTCAAACTTAAATGCATTTTAAATGTTTTATCAAAACTTTCAAACAAGACTTTGTCAAGTCAAGTCAACTTTATTTAAATAGCTCTTTATACAATTCTGATTGTTTAAAAGCAGATTTTTTTGTAATAAACAGGACAATAACAATCAATTAAGCAACTTTATCTTATATTATATTATATTTATCTTATATTATATTATATTATATTATATTATTTATCTTAAATTCTGCTGTAAAGCAGCTCTAAAAAAGAATAAGTGATATGTGAAAGCCAAATATGGTAATACTGTATTTAACCTATTCAAGTGCACACACATTAAGAATAGCGAGTAGTGAACACACCCATACACACACACTGTGAACAGTGGACACACACCTGGAGCAGATATTTTGTGGTTGGAGTTTGGTGCCTTACTCAAGGGCACCACAGTCATTCCCTCCCAGTATTGATTATCATACCCACAACCTTTGGGTTACCAGTCTGACTCTCTAACCACTTGGCCACGACTCCCCATAGTGTCATTATTCAGCTCTATTTAGTTCAAAGATGATTCAATTCAGTTCAATGACAGTGTCGATGTTGCAAAATGTATAATATTTTAATAAAACTAATTTGATTCAACTATATAAAGACAATATGTAACCCTGGACCACAAAACCAGTCATAAGTCGCACAGGTATATTTGTGGCAATAGCCAACCATATGTTGTATAGGTCAAAATGATAGATTTTTCTTTTATGCCAAAAATCATTAGGATATGAAATGGTTACTTCAGTGTTTTAGCATTGAGCTTTGTATTTAAACTGGGTCATTAATGTAGTAGAAATGTGAAATTATTTTTCATTTGGTGCCTTCTAGACTGAGAAAAGATAGAACATTTATTTTTGTCTCATGGGGATGAAAGACAACAACTCCCAGAATGCACTCGCTTCGCGGCCACTCCCAAGCCACCGCTACGCTACTGGATTACTGGATCACTTGCCCAATGCGTTCATTTTCATAAAATCAGTTCAGTTAGATAACAGACAATTAAAAGTTGAACGTGTCTGTTCAATAAAGTGTGAGTGAGCTGAACGAGAGTCAAGGCACAAACGCAGCAGGAGTCAGATTACATTCATCACTAGAGCTGAGGTAAGCGCAGCCGCTGCATTCTCAGCGTGTGTTCAGTCTGGTGCGTTTTCAGTTCATGCCTTTGGAAGCTTAACTTTCAGAGGAATGAATTTAAAAAGTTGAAACACTCACTTTGCTCTACACCGCTCCGTTTACATGAATTCCCGCAGCACGATCATTCAAAATAACATCGAATATACTCCCGGGTTTCTACTGATACAACGCCATTTGCTAAATCGCTGAAATAACCCTTTGAGTAAAGCTCACGTTCCATTAAGATATTTTGTAAATTTCCTCAATATATAAATATATGAAAAAAAAACAAAAGATATTATTAGTAGTAATATGCATTGCTAAGGACTTCATTTGGACAACTTTAAAGGTGATTTGCGCAATATTTAGAATTTAGATTGTTTTGCTACCTCAGATTCCAGATAGTCATAGTTGTGTCTCAGCCAAATATTGTCCTATCCAAACAAACCATACAGCAATGGAAAGCTTATTATTTTTAGATGATTTATAAATGTCATCTAATGTATATATCTGGTTTTCTGGTCCAGGATCACATAGTGCCATTTTCCAGTATATATATATATATATATATATATATATATATATATATATATATATATATATATATATATATATATATATATATATATATATATATATATACTTATATATATATATATATATATATATTACTTTGTCATTCCCTTTAAATGGCCGCTGAGAGCTAGAATGTGCAGCTACTGGTTGTCAATTCTTCTGTTGCGATGCACATGGTCTGTCAACACTGTGCACGTTTTCTTGGGGGTTTTATAATTGTCTTGGTTTGGGCTGGTGGCTCAGCGAGTGAATTTGCTCTGATGATTCATGTATATCAGCACATCACCTCTGACTCATCACTGCTGAGCTCGCAGACACTTTCCTCGCACTAAATGACAGCATCTGTTTCTTTCCCCTCTTCACATCAAATAATCCAGCATCTTCTTCTATCTGCCATAACCTGCACAAACCACAACGGAACGTTCTGGCTGCAGCTTGCTGTTTAACGGTGATAAAAAAAGAGTGATGTGGATGATAAAAGGCCACTAGAAAAGAATTATGCTTTTCATTTTGCTGAACTCAAAACATTTCAGTGAAGCCTAATGTTCTATCTTGCCATTTGAAACCACTAGGGAAATTTGAAATAGCTATGATTACAGAGCAAGACTATTAAAATCATAACTACAATCCTGAAGGCACCAAGACAATATCTAATGAATGAAATGAAGCTGTCAATTATTTTCACTTTCTTATTCTCTTCCGCCAATCACTTGTGCCTTTGTTTCACATGATAATTACATTATTATACCAGATGGTCCTATTCATACATTTACTAACTCTGAGCGTTTTGAAACAAGTAGCAACATTTAAGAATGTTTCACAGACAGACTTCTGAGAAAGTATAATGGTTTAATAATCTGCAGCTTTGGTGATTGCTAAGCAAATATTTAATTACTACAATAATAATTTCTTGCTAGAAATAACATCAGAAGTGGAAAACATTGGTCAAAAACGTACATTTTCACACAAACTGACCACCAAGCTCAACTTTCAGACACCATCTTTTTTTCTAGCTCAACTGTCACAAAATGGAAATCACAGGAAGGCAGCAAAGGATATACCGATATATCGATTTTATCCTTGCATAAAATCGATATATATGCTCTGCCTATATATATATTCTATATATATATTCACAGCCTGTCAGATAAAGGAAGGCTATCTAATTAGACATTGGATTCGGACAGTCTTAATGCCTACCTACCTTGAAATGCATCCTCCCAAGGCAGCATTTTTAGGCTTTCAGGTGCAGCCAGAGACTGCAGCAATTTTAAGACTATCAGTCCAAATATGATTTTTGCATATGTCCAATTGAAATTCGATGTGAATGGTGTGAATGGCAATTTTTTTATTTTTTTTTAAACACAGGATATGGGTTGCCTGAAATGCTGAAAAGTTCCTCACCTTCACTCAGTGGTTGTCCGGTCTCGTTTGAGATAGCGTGTGTGTAAGATTTCTGTGTGGATTTTGTATGGTTTCTGTGTGGTGTTTTGAAACATCATCATCATCATCATCATCAATATCTTCTTCTTCTTTTTTCTTCTTGTGTATTCCTGCACCCTTGCTGACAGAAGACAGGCCTGAAATGGATTATGGACAGGACTCGTTGATGGATTTGGACACGGAGGTACTCCCTCCCACTCTATTCCACCCGGTATTATCTGTCTGTTCTGTTAGGCACTGAGACTGTTTCGTTGACCTGTTGGGAATTGGAATTACCATTATTGATCACATCAAGCTTACCTCTGTCAACTTCACTGCAAAGCTCAGCCAGTCCTCCAGGCCCACCTCTGCTGGATGCCTGCAGCCCTTCATCTTCCCCGGAAACATCTTGCTGTGACGTGAAGCTGCAGGTCATGCAACCACCAGCCTCACCCGAGCGAGAGGATCCTGTGGTTCCACCTCAAGCCCGTCGACCTATCGGCTTCGCATTGGCTCCTCCCACCCTCGGCTCTACAAGAGACCCTTGACCTTGTGGCTCCACTGGGTTCCCTCGTCCCACCGGCTCCCCCTTAGTCAATCGTCACTTTACTTACGCCACAGACTTTCGAACCTTCTGCTGCGCTCAGTCTCTCCACCCATATGGCTACAAAGGGGTTACTCCTTCCCTCCAACTACACTCTGACTCTTCCTCAGATGCTTGTCGCCACTGCTTCACCTAGGTCTCCAGTGTCAGCGATGTCACTCTGTACCATCAGTTCTCCATCTGCACCCTGGGATCCTTCGACTACCTCTGTCGGTCATTACCAGAATGACGCCAGCCACAGCAACACCTTGGCTCTTCTATGATCCCTCCCTTCGCCTGCTCCTGTCACTATCCCTTTGCCATCTCCTTGTCTTCCTGCAAAGCCTTCTCTCCATGCCGCGAGGTCACAGCTTCCAGGAGGTTACAGTATAACAGTTCTGTTACAGTATAACAGCTGTGTTTGTTAGTTTCATTTTCATGGACTTTTATTTTGTTTTCATTAATAACATGATTCATTCTGTATGAGTTTTTCTGCCACTCAGTTTCCATGGACAACCATGAACATCACAACCACAATGCCTTTCAGCATGTTTCTTATAACCACGTCGGACATTTTTTCACGTGATTTGAGAAAGTCACATATATATATTAGACTTTAGCAGTCAGTATATGAAATTAGATCATAGCAGTCAGTTCCTGAAGTGCCAGCAGAGATTGTGTCAACTAGACTCTCCCCTGTAAAGGCCTAATTAGCACAACAGCCAGTGGCACTGATCCTCAACAAACCCGTCTCCTGCGTGATGACTCCGTTCTTCCTCCAGATGGAATTGGATAAATAATCTGAATGTTCCGATCCAATCCAACTTCTGATCTGTAATGCTATACCTGAATCATAATCATACACTGTTTGTTCGTTGGCCAGACAAGACTGGCCCCCGACTGAGCCTGGGTTCTCCCAAGGTTTTTTCTCCATTCTGTCACCTGATGGAGTTTTGGTTCCTTTTCACAATTGCCTCTGTCGCCTTTGGTTTGCTTAGTTGGGGACACTAAATATTCAACAACATTGCTGATCTGCCTGCCTGCCGATGACGTCACTTTTTTCTCCAGAGCGAACATTTATAATAATAATAACAACTGAAATGTTGCATGTATATGTAACAAGCAAAGTGTTTAGAATAATGTACTTTAAATAACATAACAAGTAATGTCAGAAAGATATCAGCTCTGTTGGTCATAAATACCAGTAGTGATGTTGTACAATGAGGACGTCACGTCACCTCATCAATGTCCATTACTGTCCTTACAAGTGCCCAAAATTGAAAACACAATATACTGATTCAAGACCTGAGGAGCTAGGAAGCTGATTAAGACGATGCGACTATGTTTGAGAGATGCAATTGCTTTTATTAGTGTGATTCATAGAGAAAGATAATGAAGCATGTGATTACTCATTCATAAAGCCTCTATGGAGTCCAGATGCATCCAATTCATCCGGTTTGTAGCTTTAGTTTGGATGAATATGGAGACTCCCTTACAAATGTGAACAGGAATTATACTAGAGGGTAAGAGCATGCGGTTAAAAGAAAATCTATGACATAATTGGCAGAGGAATTGTGTAATAGTCCTGATGGCAGCTAATTTGTCTAAGAATATACTCTTAAAGATATACTGCACCATATCACAATGACATTTTTTCTCTCTTATTTAGTTAAGAAATGGTGCTATTACACTAGTATACTGTCCATTTCAATAAATTGGTTTAAACCTGGTATAACAAAGATTATTTTGCATAATCGAATATATATTGCATCGTATATCAAAATGATAACACACTTATTTTGCTGCAAAAACATATATTAGTTTCTCAATAATTCCTCACTATTAAGACTCAATGTTTTAGTAGTTTCTTTGATACTAAACTTCAGAAGCAAAACTGATATAGTTATTAAGTAAATTTTCCTGAATCACTTCAAACTGGCCACTGAATTCATCCATGAATTGGTTCATTTTTATGGATTAAGCTGTTATTATCTAAGTAAATAGACATTCAAAAATGAAAGGAGCTTGCACACATAATCAAAGAAAAAGTCTTATACAAAAAAGTTTATTTTTTAATTCTTTCAGTATTTGGCACAGATGTTTTATGGACTTTAGGGCTGTTTTTGTTGGGTATGGTGTTTCTTCAACTACAGGCATTTTTAAGTGTGAGCTGTAAAATTTTAAATTTATGTTAAAATTTGTCATATGATTCTTAATAAAGATAAACACAATGCCATTTGTAAGGCAAACAGACATGGCTGAGTTATGGACAACACAAACAGACATTTGTCTCCACATTCCAAAGAGTGAAGAAGTGAAAAACCCCTCCTGTCCTTCCTTTACATTTGTTCCTTCTCCCCCACTTACTTTTACTCATTCTTTCCTTCACTCAGTTCACTTAGAATTTGTGCATAACCGTGCATAACACACACACACAGTAGTGCGCGCTCTGGTGCATACATGTTCGAGTCTGAGGGGCTGATCACGAATCGCAGGACAATAAACCAACAACACCTCAAATACAAAGCCTGTGACAGCGTGGAAGTTATGGTTAGTTAGACACGTACATAATCATATATCAAACCTAACAATGCAAAACTATCACATATTTAAAAAACAATTTTTACTTGCATAATTGTGTTGCGTCATTCCTGTCAGATCCAGAAACCACAGCATTGTTTTTTAATCTCATCCAGTCTGCAAATCCAGTCTCTTGTTTACAAATGAATCCAGTGAAATTACGTGAACAAATGCAATGTCTTCCTCACATGAGCTGGATCTTCATTCAAAAAGTTCAACAATACATTTTGGAAACCGTAGGAAATATGCCATAAGCCTTATTGCTTGGAAGTTTGATCCGGTTTAGCTCCACGTAGGCCTGTTATTTATCTTACATGCCAGGCATGAATCGGTGGACGGGGCTACAGAATTAGCCGTTCATCTTCTTCGGTTAAGGTGGCGTTTCACTGCTCTCTGACATCATGGGGACGCAAATTCGCAGATCGATCATTTGTTGAGCCAGTGGTCAAAAAAAACTTTTCTTTGACTAACAAGGAAGTTTTAAGCTCTGAAACTTACATGATATTCTTATATTACAATGACCTTTTGTATGTCAAATGCTCAAGGGAAAGTTGATTTCTCAATAAATGCCCTTGGAAAGGTGTGCCCTTTCCCAGGATCTCCATCCAAATTAGCTCCTGTTCCTCTACAACATGCAACGTCAACTGGCAGCCCGCAGCCCCCGGCCCGCCATAGATTTCCATCCGGCCCCCAGAATAATACTGAATTCAGGAATAGCATTGTAAGAGGAAAATTTTAGGGCTGGTCCAAAGCTTCGGTAGAAATGAACATCGACTATTCGAAGCTTTGGAGAGAGGGGCTGAACATATTTTTTTCTCTCTAATAAAGGCAGTAATCTGTGTCTGTATGTCCGTGTGCATTTTCATTATTTCGAGAACCGTTCATCCAATCGACTTCACAAGGAAGTGCAGTGTCACATTTGGTGCAATATAGATGGACACGTGAGATGCGACACATTCGGAATTAATAAACTTTTAGTAAATTACAGTCAGAACACTGCGAGCGGGAAGCGGCGCACCTCACGCGGGCAGGGCTTATGCTCCGAGAACGGACACTGCACTAGTGATATAAAACGCACATGTACAGGTGTGTTAAATTAAGCAATAGGCCTACTTTTAAGCTAGTCTAATATTTTTCCGACTAACAAATTGGCACAGTAAGGGTAGATTTAAATAAAGAAAAATGAAATTTGAATAAAGAAAAAATGAAATTTAAATAAAGAAAAACGAAATTTAAATAAAGAAAAAACTCAGCTGTTCTGCGCTCTAGCCAGAGAACACTCTCGTTGCTGGAACAGGCGTCGGTTCTATTTCTAGTATGCACGCATTTTCCGCGTGGCTCGAGCGCGCCTGAGACGCGCGTCTCAGTGTGCAAACTCCAACCTGTTAAATATGGGAGCCGAAATAAAAACGGACACGCTACGCAGCTGAGACGCTCACGCAGCCACTGTGTCGCCGGCCTTATTCAAGCGGGAATGAGAACCGTTTCGAGGGGGGTCAAAAGTAAATACACAATAGTCGTTTGGATATTTCATCCCCTTTTATAGAATCATATAATTATTTTATTTCTTATTTTCCTTTTTTTAATTTATTTTTTTATAAATAAACCCCATTGTTAACTTCTTTAAACTTACAGTTTGCCTTGCTTGAGGTTATTCAGGGCTGGGTAAATCTTCACACTTTTTAAGAATATTGCTTCAGGGGCATAAATATATTTGATCTGGGTTACCGTAGTCATATAGGGTAATAGCAGGATTAATTAATATATATTCGGGAGACATCTGTCAGAACTCGGTGCTCTACCCTTTTAAGGTCAAGGGTAGGGGGCGCTACATACAATTCGAATTTTATTTTATTTTATGAGTATCTGGCCCTTACAGTGTGTGCAGAGAAAAATTCTGGCCCTTGGACAAATATAGTTGATGACCCCTGTTCTACAAGGTGCAAACTCCCTAGGTCTATAACCCTAGTAAATGCAAATTCCAATTATTAATTTATGCATCCATCCATCAGGAAAAAATATATATATACTGTTAGTACCCCTATACAATATTTAAAAAAGAGGCTTTATTTTATCATTTGACTTTTTTTTTTCTTGTTTTCTTGTTTATAATTAATTGATTGAGGAATACTAAGAACGTTGATGTCTAACTTTTAAAAAGTGAATGAAGAGGTTTAGTGAATGACGTCCCGGGTCGCTAAAGACCCGAGGTATGCATTTAAGGGTTAAAGAAATGTTGCAAAAGACAGAGCAAGCACTGGAGCAGGCATGTAAATAGATAGTCAATTACCTTTGTCTAGTGACCAAGACTGGCGAATTTGTGACCGTGGGCTCTGTGTAAAAAACGGCTGTCGCAAGACCCTGAGCGACATGGGTATCCAAATGAACAAGTACAAAAAGAGTAAAGAGTTTAATAGAATAATCAAGTGTCTGGATAGATGATTATATAAATGCTCAATAATCAATTGACATTCTAACCTAAATTTCAGGTTGTGATAAAATGGAGTCAGATAAAAGTTTAATTAGAATAAAATTACTTTGCGTACTGAAAAGGCAGAGTGCAAGCCCCACAACTGTGGTCTCAATTCTGAGATAAGTAAAATGAGCTGATTATTTTACAATATGACATTATTTGAAATTAAATTTCTCTCTTTTTTTTTTTTTACTGACCATGTATATGGTTTCTTTTCATCTAAATGGACCTGTCCCAGACTTTTGAGTCCTTGCATCAACACTGAAAAAGACTTTTAATATGACATTTGTTCAAAGCCAAACAAATCTAGTTTCTATGGAAACATAAATAAGCCCATGAACACATGGCTGACAGATTGGGCCACCCACATTAGGTCACTCACAAGATCCATAAAAATAAAAGGATGAATATCATATTTTCTTCTGAAGTATGTATTGTGTTACCATACAGCTTAGCAATTGTGTATTTTGAATTACATTTCAAAAATACATACATTAGTGTTGAATACATGTATAGCAGGTGCTAAAAGTAAAAATGTATAGCAATAGCAAAAGCAATAGCAATAACACAAATACAATAGAAAATGCAAACAAATAAAATAAACACAGCTTTTTATGTTTTTCAGGTAAGTCTAAAAGTAATTTTCACATAGAGAAAATGAATAATCAAATGTAAAATAGCACTGCATAGTCTTCACTGTATAAATTAAATATGGAATAATCCTTCATTAAAATTACAAAAGTTATTTAGTAAAGAGCAGTGTTTTTCTCTTTGTCCTTTGTTGTTTGATTAACATTAAAACAAAGACAGCATCATGTTTATTATGTTTTAGAGCTGCAGGGATCCAATATACATAAAGTTTATTTCTCAACTGTTTATGTTAATTTAAGATATAACAAACTATGTTTACTAGGATGTTCAACAAGACCAGCATTTTCAATTCAGCTCAATTCAGCATTGTGCACACAAAACTTCTTACACTAATTTAGTTATCTTTCTTATCTTTGGTGTCTTGCGCTTGAATATTGAAATTGGCAAGGCTTTAAAACACGTGCAAATGATAAACTTTTGTGATGCAGCACTGGCCTGATCAGGCAAGTGACAATAGCATCAAGTGTCCAGAGCGAGGTTTGCGCTGACCCTGGCCCTTTGGGCAGTCCTTATTGTCGAGTCCTTATTGTATTGTATACAATAAGGATATATATATATAGAGATATATATATATATATATATATATATATATATATATATATATATATATATATAGAGAGAGAGAGAGAGAGAGAGAGAGAGAGAGAGAGAGAGAGAGAGAGAGAGAGAGAGAGAGAGAAAAAATATTGCTGGTTATTAAAATATTGCTGATTACACTGATTATCTCTTAATCGTGGCACCTGTTAGTGGGTGGGATATATTAGGGAGCAAGTGAACATTTTCTTAATTTTTGAAGCAGGAAAAATGGGCAAGCTTACGGATTTGACAACAGAGCATCTCCATCATGGGTCAGAGAATCTCCAAAACTGCAGCTCTTGTGGGGTGTTCCCGGTCTGCAGTGGTCAGTATCTATCAAAAGTGGTCCAAGGAAGGAACAGTGGTGAACCGGCAACAGTGTCATAGCCGGCCAAGGCTCATTGATGCACGTGGGAAGTGAAGGCTGGCCCATGTGGTCTGATAAAACAGAAGAGTTACTGTAGCTCAGATTGCTCAAGAAGTTAATGCTGGTTCTGATAGAAAGGTGTCAGAATACACAGTGCATCACAGTTTGTTGCAAATGGCGCTGCACAGCCACAGACCAGTCAGGGTGCCCATGCTGCCCCTGTCTGCCGCTGAAAGCATCGGACAGCAATTAAATTGGAGACCTGAAATTTTCCACAGTGTACCTGGGGAACACATGGCACCAGGATGCACTATGGAAAGAAAGGCAAGCAGGTGGAGGCAGTGTGATGCTTTGGGCAATGTTCTGCTTGGAAACCTTGGGTCCTGCCATCCATTTGGATGTTACTTTGTCACATACCCCCTATCTAAGCATTGTTACAGGCCATTCATGGAAACAGTATTCCCTGGTGGTTGTGGCCTCTTTAGGCAGGATAATGCACCCTGCCACAAAGCAAAAATGAGGAGCACAACGACGAATTCTCTAGATCTCAATTTAGTAGAATCCAATCTGTGGGATGTGCTGAACAAACAAGTCAGATCCATGGAGACCCGCCTTGCAACTTACAGGACTTAAATGATCCGCTGCTAACATATTGGTGCCAGATACCACAGCACACCTTTAGGGGTCTAGTGAAGTCCATGCCTCGACGGGTCAGGGCTGTTTTTGGAAGCAAAAGGAGGACCAACACAACATTAGGATGTTATGCCTGATCAGTATATAATATATTAAAATTATAACCCTGATTATTTAGAATTATATTTTTTTATTGCCCATATACACATGAATCCCCTTGTGCCAAAACCACAACAAATGAGGAATAAAACAGCCATGATGTCTGAAATGAGATATAAAGTTTTAAAAGGCTCTGTTGGTGTCTGGGAAAACAGCCTATGGTGTAAGCCTGTACTTTCCGCATTAATAAGTCATATGTGCCATGAAGCACACAAAGATTATTATGTAAGACTCCACTGGGCGACCATAAAAAATTCACACAGCCAGCCTATATATGCAAACTACAAGAGAACAACACAGTCTCAGAAAGAAAAGTTACAAAAGCTGTCACAGGGGTGGTACCTTTTCAAAAGGTACACTTTTCTACCCTATTTAACCGTAAAGGGTGCATATATTTGTACCTTAAATGTATTAAGTAGTACCTTTTGAATGGGCACCACTCCAGTGACAGCTTTTTTACCTTCTCAGACCATGAGGTCAGACCATGAATGATGGATAATTTATCAAGTTCCAGGAAAAGAAATGTGATTTAGGATTGACTGGGATTTCTACACAAGTTACTTATAAGGTTGATGTTATTGTTATCTGCATATTTGATTTAGGCTGTAAACATGATGTCGAGCAATGACTACATTTAATTTGAGAGTTAAAAAAACAACACTAAAACTCTGCTCTGTTCTTGTCGTGAGGTTACTGTTTACCTGTTCAGTGGTTTCTATAGTTATTTCACAAGATCACACGTACAAATAATATGAGATGAGGGCTCTGAGCTCTAAATTTTGGCCTGAATCCAGAATACCCCTATTTTCTGATTAGGACAGCTAACCAAGCAAGTGTGAGGAGACAGGGTGGTGGTGGGATGCAGGAAACTGTCAGGGAACCTAGATGAGTTGTATTTGTATATTATATAGGCCTCATCTCGTACTGAGTGGCAAAAAGACTGAGAGACAGCATTGGTTTTCAACGTAAATGCTGCGAAAACGGCTCGGGTTATGTATATAACCCTTGTTCCCTGAGAAAGGGAACGAGCACTGCGCCGAACGACGATTTGGGGATGCTCCTAAGCATCAGCGAATCTGAAGTCTGAATGAACACTAGTCCAATCCGATTGGTCGCGGCGTGATGACGCCATCGTGACGGCATACCCGGAAGTATAAAGGGGAGCCGCGGCGTGGCGGCAGCTATTGCTCTGAAGCATGCGCTCCAGGCGTGCCGAGGTGTGGCGACGCTGACGCAGTGCTCGTTCCCTTTCTCAGGGAACAAGGGTTATATACATAACCCGAGCCGTTCCCTTCGAGGAACTCACACCGCGCCGGAACGACGATTTGGGGAACGAGTACCCACTAGGCCACACCGAGGGTAGCGCCTGCCCTAGTGTGAAGCCGAGACCGGGCACAACTAGGACTGGAGCACCCTAGCGCCAGGCGTCGTAGGGAGATGCAGGCTTTAAAACCTGATGAAGGTGTGTGGGGTAGCCCACCCAGCCGCCTCGCAGATATCCTGCAAGGGGACCCCAGAAAGGAGGGCCACCGAAGAGGCCATGCCTCTGGTGGAATGTGCCCTCACGGCCATAGGTGAAGGCAAACTGCGCACCTGATAGGCCATGGTTATCGCCTGGACAATCCAGCTACTGATTGTCTGAGTAGACGCAGGCAACCCTTTCTTGGGTGAGCCGAACACACCAACAGTTGTTGAGATCTCCTCCACTGTGCCGACTTCGCCAAATACACTCTAAGCGCCCTAACCGGGCAGAGCAGGTGAAGTCTCCCTTCTTCCGCCCGTCACGTGAGGCGGAGGATGAAATGCCTGCAGAACCAAAGACCTGACCACCCTTGATGGGACCTTAGGCACGTAGCCTGGCCTAGGGTGTAAGATGGCTTTACTCCACCGGGGCAAACTCCAGGCAAGTCGGCGTTACCGCCAAGGCCTGGAGATCACCCTCTCCTCAGAGAGGTAATGGCGAGGAGAAAAGCCACCTTAAGGGTCAGGTTCTTTGGTTCAGCCGACTCCAATGGCTCGAAGGGGCCTCAGCCAGCCCTCCGAGAACCACTGCCAGATCCCATGTTGGAACTCTGGATTGAGCCACAGGCCTCATCCTCCGAACCCCACGGAGGAACTGTACAACCAGCCGGTGCCTACCCAAAGGCCCATCACCCGTAGGAGTGTGGAAAGCCGTAATGGCAGCCACGTACACCTTGAGTGTGGACGGGGTTAGACCGCAGAGAAGCGATCTTGGAGGAACTCCAGCACTGAAGCCACCGGGCAGTTAACTGGGTCCACCTCACGCTCCCTGCACCAAGTGGAAAATACATTCCACTTGAGGCTGTACAGTCTCCTTGTAGACGGAGCCCTGGAACTGAGTAACTCTACCACCTCTGCCGACAGGCCAGCCTCTAGGTACCAGACCCAAAGGTTCCAAATCTCGGGCCGGGGGTGAAATATTGCGCCCGCCGCCCGAGACAGGAGATCCCTCCTCAGAGGAATCTGCCACAGATGACCTGCCAGCAGAGCTATGATATCCGAGAACCATACTCGAGTCGGCCAACAGGGTGCTACCAGAAGTAGGCTGACCCCTTGTCGACGGACCCTCCCCAGGACTCCCGGAGCAGAGCAATCAGGGGAAATGCGTACAGACGCAGCCTCGGCCACGTCTGAACCATGGCATGCAACCCCAGCGGGGCTGGATGCGTGAGGGAGAACCACAGTGGACAGTGGGGCGCTCTCGAGACGCAAAATAGGTCCACTTCCACTGGGCGAACCTCTTGCCCATGGCCTCCACCACCTCTGGGTGGAGTCGCCACTCCCCGGGCCTCAGCCCCTGCCTCGACAGGATGTCTGCTCCCTGATTTTGGACCCCCGGGACATACATTGCCCTAATGGACAACAGTTTCCCTTGGGACCACAGGAGGATTAGATGCGCCAGTCTGCACAGAGGCGCGACCTGAACCCTCCTGATGATTGAGGCACGCTACGACAGCCGTATTGTCTGTCCGCACCAGGAAATGTTGGCGGAGGTCCGGGAAAAAGCTCCTGAGAGCTTTGTAGACCGCCAGCATCTCCAGGCAATTTATATGCCAGGAGGAATGACGGCCCTCCCATAGGCCCCTCACAAAGCGGCCGTCCATGACCGCGCCCCAACCAGTGAGGCGTCTGTTGAAAGCGGATCTCCGGCAGGACGCTCCCAACACTGGCCCCTGGGACAGAAACCAAGGTTCCTTCCATATGACTAGGAGCGAAGGCCACAGCGCGTTACCCTGATCATACAGAATGGATTTCCCCTCAAGGAAAGTCACCTGGTTTACTTCTGTATCAGGACATGGTGGCCGCGGAGGTCTGGGAAAAAGCCCCTCAGAGCTTTGTAGACCGCCAGCATTTCCAGGCAGTAAATGTGCCAGGAGAAATGCCGGGTCTCCCACAGACCTCTCGCAGCGGCCGCCATGACCACGTCCCAGCCAGTGAGAGGCATCCGTTGAAAGCGGTCTTCCGGCAACGTGATGCTCCCAACACTGGCCCCTGGGACAGAAACCAAGGTTTCTTCCATATGACTAGGGAACGAAGGCATCTGCGCGTTACCCTGATCATACAGAACGGTTTTCCCCTCGAGGAAAACCCCCTGATTTCCAGCCACCACTGTAAGGGTCTCGTGCAGCAGGCCAAAAGATATTCTGTTGACGAGCCGCAATGAGCCCCAGCAGTCCTTAAAACTGCTTCACAGTGATGCTGTGGCCTAGCTTCATTTTAGAGACCACCGCCCGTATGGACTCGTGCACGCAAGGGAGACAATTGTGCCCACGTAGAGAATCCCATACAACTCCCAGGAACACAGTTCTCTGGGAAGGCGTCAACACGCTACTGCGTGT
Organism: Gobiocypris rarus; assembly: GCA_023029165.1. Taxonomy (NCBI): domain Eukaryota; kingdom Metazoa; phylum Chordata; class Actinopteri; order Cypriniformes; family Gobionidae; genus Gobiocypris; species Gobiocypris rarus. The sequence continues at coordinate 12,413,557 of CM040912.1, forward strand.
AGAGTCTCAACCCCAAGCAGTGAGAGCACCCAAGGCGACACCTCAATGCCGAACTGCTGCTACCACTTACTTTATGCGAGGAAGGGCTAGGCCGTATAGAAGAACCCGATATTGGTACGCTTTGCCCCCAAAAGCGAACCTCAGGAACTTCCTGTGACACAGAAGGATGGATACAGGGAAGCATGCGTCCTCTTTAGACCCGTCGTGACAGACCAGTCCTCAGACTGGATCTGAATCACAACGGAGGAACTGTAAGCATCTTGAATCTGAATCTCCTCAGAGAACGATTCAAGTACCTCAGATCTAAAGTTGGACGCAACTTGCCATCCTTCTTAGGAACTATGAAGTGCCGGCTGTAAAACCCGGACTCCCTGTCTGGCAGAGGAGCACATTCTGTGGCCTCCTTACCAGCGGGAGTGAACTTCCTGTTCCATTACCGAACCTGCAGATATATCCGGAGGCATAACCCTGCGCCAAGATAATCTGCTAAGGGAACCAGCCTCTCGAGGCCGGCCTCGGTGTCAACCGAGCCTCCTCCCGACCCCTGAAGCGGCTAACCGGCAGGGCGAAATCGAGAAGATTTTCGTGTGCGTCGCGTTCGCTGGACCGCCGCAAGTCTTGCTAGAGGCGGCTGGTGCAGCACGCGTGCGCGGGGAAGCGATGTGGCCCGAAGCATACTAGATGGCGGAGCACAGCATCGATTCGAAAACTCCACAGGAGGCGACCTCGATCGCTCCGACCGGGAGAGGGGCGTTGGGTGTTACACGAGCCTCGTGCCCAACCCCTGAAGCGGCTGACCGGCAGGGAGTAGTTGGGAACGAGCCTCTGTGTGCGGACGCGCGAGCTGCCCAGCCGCAGGTCTTTTCAGAGGCGGCTGGAGCAGCGTGCGTTCGCGGGAAATCGATGTGGACCGAAGCGTCATAGACGGCGGGATTACCACATCGATTTCCCCAGAGCGCCGCGGAAGAAGCAACCTCAGTTGCCCCTTCGCGGGAGCCTCATCTAAGGAGCAGCTCTACAGGGCCGCACGCTAGGCGGACACTAGGAATAACAATTGCCTGAAACTGATGTGTCCCGCAGGCCACAAGGCGAGAACGACATCAACTTCAGGAGGGCTCCACCTAGATGAATATCCAGACAAGTCACCTGGTCTGAATGATAGGCTGAATAAAAATACATCTAACTCCTCAAAGTCAGATAATATTTTAATTTAATTCCTTGGAATTAAATACAGCCACAATAAGGTGAAACATGGTCTGAATGATAGGCTGAATATCTAACTCCTCAAAGTCAGATCATATTTTATTTAATTCCTCAGAATTAAATGTAGCCATAATCCTCAGGCGACACTGTTTTATTGTATTTATACGGACTCATAAACCACACGTTGCCTCAGCAACGTGGTTCAACTCCATAGTACAATTGGCTTTCATCGCTCGAGAAAAAGCCAAACAGTATCACGGTGAAACATGGTCTGAATGACAGGCTGAATATCTAACTCCTTAGAGTCGAATAATATTTCATTTAAATCCTCAGACTTAAATGCAGCCTAATCATCAGGCAATACTGTTTTATCAACCAGTATTCCATGCACACCGATCGTGTGTTCACCTTAATAGCAGACCCATACCTGCACGCTGCCTCGGCAATCGTGAGATTGAGTCTTGCATATAAGAAGTGGCGAGCTCGTTATAACCCGACTGCCCGATGCTGAGCACGTCTAATTCCCAGAATCAGACCGTTCACATCGGGTCCTCCGCCCCGGGGGAAGAAGCCGCATCGCGGGCTTCCACACGGGGAAGGAGAACATCTGAACTGACAGACAAAGACTGGGAAGATGCCTCAGCAGTCCCAAATCTCGCTGACATGTCCATCCGTGAGCCCCATGGCCGGTCTCGCCGCACCGCCTCGGCGAATGCGGGACCGATCCACGGGCTCACGAGGCTGGCCGGCCTCATCGAACACGGCCAGCCGAGAGCGGAGCAGCCTGAGTGTCAGCTCACAACGCTCACAAGCGGCTCCTCGAGCCGCCCGAGCATGCTGAACACCCAGGCATTGCACACAAAGCAGGTGTGCATCCGAGCCCAAATGTAGCGGGACACGGATGCACACACTGCTTAAACTCTCTTGCTTTCTCTCGCCTACTTCTTTCACACTTGCACAACTGGACAAACAACAGTAAATAGACAGACAATCACAGAGAGCGCTATGCTGAAGAGCAATAACTGCCGCCATTACGCGCCGGCTCCCCTTTTATACTTCCGGGTATGCCGTCACGATGACGTCATCACGCACGACCAATCGGATTGGACTAGTGTTCATTCAGACTTCAGATTCGCTGATGCTTAGGGAGCATCCCCAAATCGTCGTTCGGACGCAGAGTGAGTTCCTCGAAAGGGAACACAAAATACAGCTAAAACGGGAAAGAGCTTTAAGATTGACTGTACAAACATATTTGAAAAGAAATCTGAAGAATATTTTTACAGACTGCTGAAAGCTACAGAGAAGAGAAGCAATGGATCACTGCAATTCACAGAAACAATTACGTAGACTCCAGGCAGTGAAAGGTCTCAATTTGTTGATTTTTGGGGTAAAATCATACCCTATAAATTGTATTGTATCTGTAGAACACAAATTAAGATTTTTAACTCCGACCGTTGCAGTCTGTCAGTCGTATAATGCATGTAAATGGTAGCAAAATCTACCATTTAAAAGCTCATAGTGCATGTCAGAGCAAATGAGAATCATGAGGTCAAAGGAACTGCCTGAAGAGCTCAGAGACAGAATTGTGGCAAGGCACAGATCTGGCCAAGGTTACAAAAAAAATGTCTGCTGCACTTAAGATTCCTAAGAGCACAGTGGCCTCCATAATCCTTAAATGGAAGACGTTTGGGAAAACCAAAACCCTTCCTAGAGCTGGCCTACTGGCCAAACTGAGCTATCAGGGGAGAAGAACCTTGGTGAGAGAGGTAAAGAAGAACCCAAAGATCACCGTGGCTGAGGTCCAGAGATGCAGTCGTGAGATGGGAGAAAGTTGTAGACTTGTAGTCAACCATCACTGCAGCCCTCCACCAGTCGGAGCTTTATGGCAGAGTGGAAGCCTCTCTTCAGTGCAAGACACATAAAAGCCTGCATGGAGTTTGCTAAGATGGTGAGAAATAAGATTATCTGGTCTGATGAGACCAAGATAGAAATTGTTGGCCTTAATTCTAAGCAGTATGTGTGGAGAAAACCAGGCACTGCTCAACACCTGTCCAATACAGTCCCAACAGTGATGCATGGTGGTGACAAAAGTCGTGTCGCTTATCTATTTTGTAGAAACACCTGCTATTAACCTGACTTTTAATTCATCAATTGGTGTTAGAAATAGCTAATTTGAAAAGCTAAAACCCTCCCAAATGATGTTTAATACACTGAAATAAATTAGTTTCACTGAAACAAGATTTATCTTTTAATTAAGACAGAAAGGTCAAATTTTGGCAAGACAAAAGTTTTGTTGCCTATACAGAAATTGAACAAATTTACTGCAAATACAAAAATATGTCAGCAAATTAAGTAGTGGTGCTATGAGATCCAAATTTAATATCTTGTATGACTTCCATGAGCTTGAAGGACTGCATCCATGCGGTTTGGCAAGGATTCATACAATTTATTGATGAAGTCATCAGGAATAGCAAAGAAAGCAGTCTTGCATGCCTCCCAGAGTTCATCATTATTCTTTGGTTTCGTCTTCCATGCTTCCTCTTTCATCCTACCCCACATATGCTCAATGATGTTCATGTCTGGTGACTGGGCTGGCCAATCCTGGAGCATCTTGATCTTCTTCGCCTTGAGGAACTTTGATGTGGAGATGGAAGTATGCGATGGAGCACCATCTTGCTGCAGAATTTGGCCTCTTTTATGGTTGGGAATATAAGAGGTAGCTAAGATTTCATGGTATTTTAGACTATTTAAGTTGCCTTCCACCCTGCAGATCTCTCGCACACCCCCATACTGGATGTAACCCGAGACCATGATTTTTCCACCACCAAACTTCACTGTTTTCTGGGTGAATCTCGGATCCATGCGGGCTCCAGTAGGTCTGCAATATTTGTGGCGAATGTGGTGAAATTCAACAGAAGATTCATCTGAAAAACCCACCTTCTGCCACTTTTCCAGCATCCATCCTTTTAGCAGGCTGTGGGCTTTGGCAAATGCCACACGGTTTTTCAATTGTCTTTTGTTTAGTGCTGGCTTCTGGGCACTGATTCAACCATGGAGGCCATTTCGAGACAGAATCCGACAAACTGTTCTGGTTGACACAGGGACTTCAGGTGACCAGGTCTCGTGGAGCTCTGCTGCAGTGGAAAATGGGCTGGCCTTGGATTTTCAAGCCAACAAACGGTCCTCTCGAGCAGTTGTCTTGCAGGGTCTGCCTGACCTGGGCTTGTCATAAACGTCTCCAGTCTCTTCAGATCTTTTTTTTTATCCTCTGTACTTGACGCTGAGACACATTGAAGGTGTCTGCCACATCAGCAGTGGATCTGGTCTTCAGCCTCTTGATAATCAAAACTTTAGTCTCAGGGTGAATCTTAGACATGTTTGCAGAGGTCTAGTTGCAGTTGATGTGAAGGTCTAGTGTACTGGGATTCTTTTTATTCACACCTGAGATCTAATTGATCCATTATTAGTCACAGGTGAAGCTCATATGACAAGGTGACAACACTTATGTCTTTGCAAAAATTGACTCAATGGGCTTTACCAAGCTGTGAATATTAGAATATTTTTTGACAGTTTCATTTTGCACTGAAACATTATTACAAAAGCTATTGGGATTAAAATGAGCCATTTCTTGTAAAAAAAATCTTGATAAGAAATATATTTCAGCGGCACTTCAGTTCAATTTGTACACAAGCGACAAGACTTTTCTGCCCTACAAAACAAAAAGGCAGTAACTGCATATTTGGTCAAAAATGAGTTATTATCATTTTCATGACATTCAATGCATCCTTTGTTATGTGACAAAACAAGTTATCTCAAATGTGTGTCGTTTTGGAGAAAAATGGTAGTCGTTTGTACAGTAACTGCAAAAAGCCCTAGTGAAACAAAGCATGAATACAGTGACATCCATTACTGTATTCTTGTTATGTTTTACCTACCAAAAAATAACCGTGTTGCTGCGCTGTGTAGTTACTGTTTCCATGGTGAACACACACAGCTGATTTCGCGGCATCCTCACGGAACGATTTTAACATTTCCGATTTTAACATAACATTTTACCCTTCTTAATTTTATATGAAGTGATAAAGTCTACATCAATCAGCTCTGCATTATAATATACTTTATTATTATAAAAATACCCGAGACGGCTTGGAGAACTCAAATACACCATATCTTGGAGCAGTCGTGTTTACTGTCGTCATGTTTAATCAAAGTGTTTCTATCTTTAGCAGTCTACAGCGCTATCTTCACATTAGAGATTTCCTCAAAACGATTACTTCTCTGAGGCGTATGTGCCGTTCCTGCTCGAGGGCGCCCCCTGAATTCCAGTATGAATTAAACTTTTGGGTAACAAATAAGAAAAATAATACTTCTCTCTATAAATAAATTTATAGGGCAATCTATGTTTTTCTTCAGTTTACAGGAGGGTTTTTTTTCTCCACACAGTGGATGCACAAGAGGCTCATATTACATATTAAAGACATAGACTTTAAGAAATTGATATCACGGATTTAAAAAAACAGATTTTTATAATATATATATATATATTTTACAATAACTCCTTAGACCTTTCTAATGATTTTTAGTCATAGACTGTCTGCATAATAACAGGTAACCAAGCTGTTTTTTTTTGAAAAATAATAATAATAATAATAATAGTAATTTCTTATTTTGTGAAATATTTATAGCAATAATAATAATCCTAATTATTATTAGTCATGTTAATATATAAACACAAAATGTTATTTACACACACTTTTCATTTGTATTAAAAAAAAACAAAAAAAAACATTGCATTTTAAATCGCAATTTTAACCAGAATAATCACAATTAGATATTTTCCCTTGCTTGATACAGACTTTAAGTAGCCGTTTCAGCACCAGAACAGCTTCCGGCGGGAAAATATTGACCTAAAATGGTCAAATTAGTTTGGGTTTGGTATATCCATATTCAGGGAAGCAAATAGTTCCAATTATTTCAAATACAGTGTATCTAACACACCCAGAGCCCAAGTTGTGGCAAAATAGTTTTTGGAGAATCTGTAGTTACTGCCTTTTTCCTTGGTATTGTGCCACATTTTTGGTAAGTAATACAAAGCAAGAATACAGTAACTGCAGGTAAAATATCAAATTAAATATGAGGATTGATATGTACAAAGAATAAGCTAATATAAAGTAACAAAACAGCCACATGTCCAATTATCTACCTACAAATACTTAGGCTGGATGACAGGATAACTTTAAAGTCATTTTTCTCAGTTCTGCACTCTGCGTAGTTACTGCCTTTTTGCTTTGTAGGGCAGTTTTGTCAGGGACTGTATTTGTACTGAAATACAAAACACTGAGGTCAATTTTTTGTGATCCATTTATAATGTTTTTTTTTTGTTTGTTTGTTTGTTTGTTAGTTTGTTTGTTTTTTGCATTTTTTAAAATAATGTTTCTTCTATAGATGGTTGTTTTTTGCGTGTTTTGTGTGTTGTGTTCTTCTGTGTACTCTACTCCATGATATCCATTAAAATGTTATCATGTGCTGAATATTTCAAAAGGTCTGTGTGCTCCATCATTTTGTTGATGCTGTAACTAGAGCAACGAGTTTTGTTATTGGCAGACACAAATAAAGTCTGTCTAGCAGGTAAATAATACATTTGTGATACAGAACATAGTGTTGTTATAGGCTACACATAAAGCTATGTGCACATAAAGGCTACACACTTCTCAATTTTATCAAGGTTTTTGATGAAAGGATGCCTTGTTTATTATCTATAACAGTACCATCAATGTCAGATCCACTATATGGCAAACTTTCAACTTTAACCCAAACATAGTTTGACTTGAAGTGTTAGCATGAGGAAAGACAAGGAAAAGAAAGCAAAAACTTTTAAAGTGTGGACAAGAAAGAGGGAAAAACTTGAAAGGACAGAATGAGCAACAGAAGCAAGGACAGAGCGACTGAATGTGAGAAGGAGGTGAGAACATTGGTCATACAGGATAAAATTAGCCGCTAACAGACAGACCCCAATATAGCAGCTATTCTAGCTATTCTAGGTCCAGAAATTTCTGACGCATAGCTATTCCTGGACCATGGGGGTTGTAATTGTCATGGTCAAGGCACATATTCAGTAGCTGATGGTGAAAATAATTACATTTGAATACATTTAAAATATATTAGCATTTAAATCAGGGTCGGGAACCTATGGCTCATGAGCCATATATGGCTCTTTCCGGATTTTATATGGCTCTCCGATTTTACAAATGTCGACTGAAAAATACACCCTCAATGATGATAACAATTATTTTTAAACTATTAGTATACTTGATTCATGTAGAATTTAACATTATGAATATGTAAAATTGTTAAATGTTAAATTAAATATGTTAAAAATATTTAGGTAAGACACTCACAGCTTAATATGATTGACAGCGGTGTTTGGCCTGTATAGCCTACCTTTCAGAGAGCTGAATTTTAATTGGACGACGTGGTTAGGCCTGCATTATGTCTAGATCAAGTTAAGCAACCTATCTAAATTAAAAATCATCAACGAGAGCAAGATGGCAAAAAGAAAAAGACGACAATTACCGTTCATTCCAGCCCGAATGGACGGATCAATTTGCATTTGTGGAGAAGTCGGGGGCTGCAATGTGTCTCATTTGCAACGAACGTATTGCGTCGCTCAAAAAGACTAATGTTAAGAGACATTTTGAGACGCGCCATGAAGCATTCGCTGCAAAATACCCCGCTGGAGAATGCAGGAAAAAAGCTTGCGCTGAGCTTCAGCGGAGAATGGAAACTGGACAGCAGCACCTGCTAGCATGGACTAATAAAGGCGGGAATCTGAATTCTGCGAGCTTCGCCGGCGCTCTGGAGATTGTGAGGAGTGGGAAACCATTTACAGATGGAGAGTACATTAAGGGTTGCATGCTCAGTGTGGCTAAAGAACTGTTTAACGACCTCCCAAACAAGGATAAAATTATCCAAAAAATTGAAGACATGCCTTTGTCTGCAAGAACTGTTCATGATCGTGCACTTGTGATGGCTAGCCAGATAGGGGAGATGCAGATCAACGACATCAGTTCAGGTAGTTGCTTTTCTCTTTCATTGGATGAGTCTACCGATGTGAGCAACGTAGCACAGTTAAGCATTGTCGGGCGGTATGTGACGGGTGATACAGTGCGTGAAGAGAGTCTCGCTGTTTTGCCGATGAAAGATACAACAAGAGGTGCGGATGTGTTAAAATCTCTGATGGACTTTGCTGCGGAGAAAAAACTACCACTGAATAAACTTGTATCTGTGTGTACTGATGGAGCACCCAGTATGTTAGGTAAACATAAAGGATTCGTTGCCCTTCTGTGTGAGCATGTGAAGCGGCCCATCTTAAACTTCCATTGCATTGTGCATCAAGAGGCACTGTGTGCTCAGTCATGTGGAGAGGAACTTCGTGAAGTGATGTCATTGGTTGTTCGCATTGTAAACTTCATTGTGGCCCGAGCTTTGAATGATCGCCAGTTTAAGGCCTTGTTGGATGAAGTGGGGAGTAATTATCCAGGGCTGCTACTGCACAGCAGTGTGCGTTGGTTATCCAGGGGGAAAGTGCTCGTCCGCTTTGCTGCCTGTTTAAATGAAGTGAGGACATTTTTGGAAATGAAAGGAAATGTTCATCCCGAGCTTACTGACATTGAGTGGCTCCTGAAGTTTCACTACCTGGTGGATATTACATGTCATATGAACCACCTCAATGTGAAAATGCAAGGCATTGGAAACACAATCTTATCCCTGCAACAAGCAGTATTTGCATTTGAAACAAAGCTGGAGCTGTTTATCAGGGACATTGAGAGTGGCCGTCTCCTGCACTTCGAAACATTGCGAGCATACAGAGAGGATTGCTTAGCGAGGGACCCCGCTCATCATTTCGATCTCAGGCAGCTCGCAAGCTTCACATCGGATTTACTGATGTCATTCAAATCACGTTTTGCGGACTTCCGCAGACATGCCGATTTGTTCAAAGTGATAACTCATCCACATGTGTGCACCATGGACGCAGAAAAATTGAGTGTCATCCCTGGCATTTCCATTGGAGATTTTGAGCTGGAAGCTGCTGAACTGAAGGCGTCAGATATGTGGCTGTCAAAATTTTTCACTTTGAATTCCGAACTGGAAAGCCTTGCTCGTCAGAGGGCAGAACTAGCAAAGCAGCATAAGTGGGCAGATATGAGAAAACTCCAACGTGAAGACAATCTCATTCTGAAAACTTGGAACGAACTCCCAGCCACTTTCAGCACAATGCGTCATGTCAGTGTTGCTGTGCTTACAATGTTTGGCTCAACATACACATGTGAGCAGTCCTTCTCACATCTAAACAACATCAAAACCAACCTGCGCTCAAGGTTAACGGATGAAAGCCTGAATGCCTGCATGAAGTTGAATTTCACCAGTTACGACCCCAACTTCAAAGCACTCAGCAAAATGATGCAGCAACAAAAATCTCATTAATGCAAGTATAAGGTACAATACTTCTTGTTAATCGCGTGTTTATGCTGCCTGTTTCTCATTATTTTGTGTTAGAAATCAGCACTATGTCAGTGAACAAAATATAGTGCTTTGTATATATTGTGTAATAATTGTTAGTTTGGGTTACTAAAAAAACCCTGCATTTTTGCCACCTACTGGTGTTTTATACAACTACTAACATTGCAAGTGGTATGTTACTGCTGTTGTTATTGCATTAAACTGCATAAAAATGTGCAAATATTTCTAATAAACGAGTGTAAATTTAGCTGTGGCTCTTTTGAAATATTTCTCTACAATTATTTTTTTTTTTGGCTCTTCTTGGTAAAAAGGTTCCCGACCCTGATTTAAATGCATCATCATGCACAAAAATAAAAAAATAAATAAGTTTATGAATGAAAGAGTTTTGAAAGGAAAAAATGACAGATAGAAAGAATGAAACTCCTTTTAAACGAATACAATCAGAGTTCACTTTTTCTTGAGATAAGGGACAAAACATGTCCCAAACACAAAAGCCCTATTAATGTTAAAAAGTAAGATTGTCAAGACAATAAAAATACTTAAAAAGTTACATCTAAGAGAAATGTGTATACTCAGGACATTCATTGCTTTAACTTGTCCTCAATGTAAAACTGCCAAACAAAGTGTTTAAAACTGCAACAAAGTTTGGACTCTGAGGAGCTTTTACTATGTCCTGCTGATTGTGGATCTTACAGTAGGACACATAGTCCTGGAAGTTATAGATTTTGTAATATTTTAAACAAACAACATTGTTTCTGTAAATAGTTGTGGGATAAATCTTGCCATTTTGATAAGTTTAATAAGGCAGCTACAACTGAGGAAAAAAACTAAATTGCTCCACTGTACAACATGTGGTTAAGGTGGAAAAACATCACATTTTGTCAACTCCGTCAGACGTCAACTCCATCAAGTTTTCATAAATTAAGTTATGGATTGAATAAATATAATTTTTGGAAAAAATATTTTGGAAAAAACCTGTTCCCTACATGGTTCATTATACGAGACGTTTGTCTAAAACATGTTTTGTCCCTTATCTCAATCATTGAGTTATATTAAAAATGTCCTGGCTCTATCAAGCTTTATAATGGCAGTGATTGTTGCTCTGTTTCTGAAGTCCATAAAAGTGCATCTATCCGTCATATAACTGTTCCACACGGCTCCAGGGGTTAATAAAAGCCTTCTGAAGCGAAGTGATGCATTTGTGTAAGAAAAATATCCATATTTAAAACTTTATAAAGTAAATGATCTGGCTTCCGCCAGATTGCCTTCCGTATTAAACTTATGGAAAAAGTGTAGTGCCTCTCACAGTTCAAAATGCTTACGCTATGTCTGATGACATTGCACACCAGTTATTTTAGTTTTTTCTGATCTGGGGTATGTCACTTTCATCGGAGTAAGATTGCAGTACTTTCTTACATGAAAAATTACACAAAAATACAGCAAGGTTCTTAAAAGAACTGTATGCAGCTTACTGTCTCAGAACTGTAATGTGCACATAAAGGCTACACACTTCTCAATTTTATCAAGGTTTTTGATGAAAGGATGCCTTGTTTATTATCTATAACAGTACCATCAATGTCAGATCCACTATATGGCAAACTTTCAACTTTAACCCAAACATAGTTTGACTTGAAGTGTTAGCATGAGGAAAGACAAGGAAAAGAAAGCAAAAACTTTTAAAGTGTGGACAAGAAAGAGGGAAAAACTTGAAAGGACAGAATGAGCAACAGAAGCAAGGACAGAGCGACTGAATGTGAGAAGGAGGTGAGAACATTGGTCATACAGGATAAAATTAGCCGCTAACAGACAGACCCCAATATAGCAGCTATTCTAGCTATTCTAGGTCCAGAAATTTCTGACGCATAGCTATTCCTGGACCATGGGGGTTGTAATTGTCATGGTCAAGGCACATATTCAGTATACTGATGGTGAAAATAATTACATTTGAATACATTTAAAATATATTAGCATTTAAATGCATCATCATGCACAAAAAAAATAAAATAATAATAATAAGTTTATGAATGAAAGAGTTTTTGAAAGGAAAAAATGACAGATAGAAAGAATGAAACTCCTTTTAAACGAATACAATCAGAGTTCACTTTTTCTTGAGATAAGGGACAAAACATGTCCCAAACACAAAAGCCCTATTAATGTTAAAAAGTAAGATTGTCAAGACAATAAAAATACTTAAAAAGTTACATCTAAGAGAAATGTGTATACTCAGGACATTCATTGCTTTAACTTGTCCTCAATGTAAAACTGCCAAACAAAGTGTTTAAAACTGCAACAAAGTTTGGACTCTGAGGAGCTTTTACTATGTCCTGCTGATTGTGGATCTTACAGTAGGACACATAGTCCTGGAAGTTATAGATTTTGTAATATTTTAAACAAACAACATTGTTTCTGTAAATAGTTGTGGGATAAATCTTGCCATTTTGATAAGTTTAATAAGGCAGCTACAACTGAGGAAAAAAACTAAATTGCTCCACTGTACAACATGTGGTTAAGGTGGAAAAACATCACATTTTGTCAACTCCGTCAGACGTCAACTCCATCAAGTTTTCATAAATTAAGTTATGGATTGAATAAATATAATTTTTGGAAAAATATTTTGGAAAAAACCTGTTCCTACATGGTTCATTATACGAGACGTTTGTCTAAAACATGTTTTGTCCTTATCTCAATCATTGAGTTATATTAAAAATGTCCTGGCTCTATCAAGCTTTATAATGGCAGTGATTGTTGCTCTGTTTCTGAAGTCCATAAAAGTGCATCTATCCGTCATATAACTGTTCCACACGGCTCCAGGGGTTAATAAAAGCCTTCTGAAGCGAAGTGATGCATTTGTGTAAGAAAAATATCCATATTTAAAACTTTATAAAGTAAATGATCTGGCTTCCGCCAGATTGCCTTCCGTATTAAACTTATGGAAAAAGTGTAGTGCCTCTCACAGTTCAAAATGCTTACGCTATGTCTGATGACATTGCACACCAGTTATTTTAGTTTTTTCTGATCTGGGGTATGTCACTTTCATCGGAGTAAGATTATGAGTACTTTCTTACATGAAAAATTACACAAAAATACAGCAAGGTTCTTAAAAGAACTGTATGCAGCTTACTGTCTCAGAACTGTAATGCATCACATTACTCCTGTATAACCTTTGAGTTACTTTCACTACAGATAAAATAACTACAGAAGTAGAACTTAACATTCTAAAATTACTAAATGTAGGCTACTACTGAGCATTTCACATCCAGTAGAATGCGATATGATGTAGCATAATGGCTGTGGGCTATGCTAACAATATAGCATATAATTGGCAAAGTGAAGGCACAAGACAATACAAGAAAGGATAACAGACATAATCGCAAATGATCCAAATCTGTTATAAGTATGGTAAAGGTAAAATGATTATCTGGCAAAATTTGGGAATAGCTTTGGTCTATTCATATTTGACACAACAGAACTGTATGCAAACTCTAGTGCCATGACAAGATGCACATTTGTTTTTTTTTCTTATTGTTGTCATTATTTTATTTCTTTTTGAATTTAAGAGGGTCACAACATCATAACCATCATTGCAAAAAGTGCAAGGGATGTTTTTTGTTGTTGTTGTTAATTATTATTATTGCTAGTGCTATTTCATGACGTTGATAGTTCTTTTGGTTTTAGACAAAGTTTACATTTGACTGCATTTGCATTTGACTATTACGCTCTTGTTGTCCTTATCTTTGACAAACTCAAAGTAATGTGCAGTACAGTCTTCTTCTGCCATCTTCACCCATTAAGCCTTGTTTATACTTTCGTTTCCCACATGAAAAAATACTATAGTATATGATAGTAAAATTACAGTAAAATGATATTACTCTAGTAAATATTATAGTGTTTTTGAACTATATTATAGAAAAGATAATACAGTAAATTGTATTAGCCTATATTTTAATATATTATATTATTTACTACACTTTGTTAATTTACTGTAGTATATTTACAATAGTATGGTTCAAAAACGCTACAATTTAAAAATATAATTATAAAAACACAGTAATTTTACTATAATATACTATAGTATTTTTTCATGTGGGTTGGCTCTGCAGCACGAGCCTCCGCTGACTGCGCATGCTCCTCGTCCTTTTTGGGAGGTGTTTATACTCAACATGCTCGCCGTTGTGCTATTCTTTGATACAACAGAGACTTAAAGCCTTCTTGGTCCTTCTGATGTCTCTGTAGTGGTTAAACATTGTATTTACAATTTGTTCTCTGGCAAATCATTTTATAACAATATATTTTTATGTTACTATGTTACTGTTGTAGCCTATTAGCTCTGACTTTGTATATTTGCTTTATTTCTTTTACTTTTACTTATATAATTAGCTATTATTGGTCGTTAAAACTGACATTTAACAAAAAGAAACTTGGATGTCTTATATCATATATTAATTTTTTTTACAGTGAAAATAACCGTGAACCACATATTAATATGCTTATTTTTTATGTAAATGAAAAAAGGCAGGGTTGTGTTTTATATTTTGTTTTGTTATAAATATACTATCAGTGAAGATAATCAAGGTATGTGTTGCCTGAACCACATTTGTGTGGCTATTAATATGTTTAAGATTTTTTTTTATGAACATGAAAAGAGGCAGAGTGGTGTTTTATGACATATTTTGTTTTATTGTAGCCTAAAATATACATACAGATATAACCGGAATAGCCAGAATGAGTGACGTTGTCAATAACGCTACTGTTTAATGTGCAGAATTACCAGGTTTGTGTCCTCCCGTCCTCGGGAGTTTGTTCTCCTGAATCGAACTTAGCAAGTCTGAACTAAACTACAACTTAACCCAAAATTACAAACTTTTAAATACTTGCTGCTCACATATAATTGTCGCAGAGTTTGTGCTTAATAAAGTGATCAGACCTTAGCCATTAAAATGTTAAGTAACAGAAATGAGCACATATGTGTCAGGGCATGTTTGGGCTCAGAAAAAAACATCAGACCCCAGAGGGTTAAAAACACCACGTTGTCAGTAATTATCCGATAACAATAATAAATATAGCTGCAAGCAGCCATTATCGGGGCCAAGTGCAAAGAAGAAGATAAGACATGCCAGCATGGCTGGGAGTGTCGGACCATCTGCAACCATGAGCCATTAAAGACCTGTTAAGATCATTTAAATAGCTGTAAAATTCTAAATACAGTAAATAATAATGATTTAATGGTTTATCACTTTCGACCAATAGGTGATACAGTTACGAAATTGATGTGGCGTGGTCAGAATAAGGGAACAATGACCAAAGAACAAAGTTTTGTGTCAGTATATGACAATATACAGCCTCAAGAGTCATTTTGGCATCATGCCTCAACTTCGTCGCTGTGGTATATGAAAAATGTTTCATCTATCGACATTAAATCCATCACTATTTGTTGGAAGGCTCTGAAGATCATACGATTCAATTTTGGTAAAAATCTGACAAACGATTTAGGAAGAGTTTGAAAAAGTAGGTTTTTAACTAATAACAAGATGGAGGACAGGAAGTTTGGTCAAATATGGCAAAATTGGTATCTATGTTTCCAGCACAACCCAATGAATGTCTTATGACCAGTTTCATTACAATAGGCTAATGTAATCAAAAGTTATTAATTATATAAATTTAGTTTTAACTTTTTACCACAAGGTGGCGCTGCTTCAATATGTTTTAGTATCATGGTCCCATGATGTAATGATATGCCAAAGCGTTATTAAAACAAAGGCCTATAATTTTTTTTCATAATATTATATTGAAGTCAATGGGAATTTCATGTTTTGTTCTATTCTAGTGTCCTCGGAGTGAGCCCATACATGTGTGTGTCAATTTTGGTGAAAATATCTCATTTCGTTTTGGAGTTATAGACATTTATATAAAAAAAAAACCATGTAAAAAATGACTATCAATATTTTGACATGGTGGAATTGGCGTATAGTTATTGATCTATGTTTTTGAACTTCTGGCGCTGGTTTTGTCTCGATCGGACTGGCGGTTTCAAAGATATCAGCTAACATTTTTAAGCACTAAATTACAACACTGCACAAACCATACGCCAAAACCTGGCAAGTTTGGTATTATTGGACTCGGCAAGGATTCAGGAGACAAAAAAAAATTAAAATACTCCCATGAAAATAAGTCAACCACACCCAAAGTTATAAGCATTTGAAAAAAATTAGGTGGTGCACTAGGTGGCGCTGTATCGAAATTTCTCAGGCTCCTTCAAGGCAACTGATGACTCAAACCAAGTTTCGTAACAATCTGTTCATGTGTTAATAAAATACAGCATTTTAGCACATAATTCAAAATGGCTGAAAGCCAAAATGTCCGATATGGTAAAATTGGATATCAGTCGATTTGGCATGACACCCCGAAGCTAACAAGACCACATTTATGATTTTTGAAAAAATGGTTCAGATGTTATTAGCAAAAATAGCCATTTTTTGCATCTCCAGAACAGTATGGCGCTGCGTCAAAATGCTGCAGGTCACTTCAGGTCATGCTTGTGATGACATGCAAGTTTGGTTTGAATACGATAAAGTGTTTCCGAGATATAGCCTTAAGTGTATTTTCGCAACCGCTATGTAAAATTTGTTCATGCGTTTATCAAAAACGATTTGACGAATCAACTTTAACTTTTGGTTGGCATGGTCTGAATTTTTGTGTAAATCGGACAAACTGTCTAGGAGGAGCTCAAAAAAGTAGGTTATTCTGAAAATTCAATATGGCGGGAAAATTTGCATAACGGAAATAACATCATAGGGTGCAATCAAATCGGCTAGAGCCAAGGAATCAAAGGAAAAAAAAATGTTTGGTTTCTAGCCATTATGGTTAAAAAGTTATTAGCATAAACATGAGTCAAATTCTGGACAGTTGGTGTGGTTACTATTGGTACTGACCTCTATCAGTGTACCAAATTTCACAACTTTCCTGCAAACAGTTCTATGGGCTGCCATTGTCTCCAATGGCGGAATAATAATAATAGATCTATTATCTAACGATTTCAATCTAACGATTTCAATAGGTGCCTACGCACCGTCGGTGCTTGGCCCCTAATAAGAAACAAGCATGTTTTCAATAACCAAAAGAGCCTTAAGCAACAAGCATGTTTCCAATAACAAGTAGATAAGCCTTAAACAACAACTTTAAGAACAACCATCTTGCTGGTACCCAGAAAAACTTACCACAGCATGTCGCAATAATAACCAAATAAACCTAGAGAAAAACAAGCTATCACAATCCCCAGTCACTTCACCATCACCTGTCAACTTCACACTACATTTCCCATAATCCCTCCTTGTTTTCACCTGCACTTTTTCAGCTATCACCTGCACCTGTTGCTTATCACCCTCATCAGCAGCACCAAATATATTCATGCCACTTTATTCATGTTTAAGCTCAACCACTATGTATTCGTTTGTATGACTGTATGAGAATCTGTGATGTTACCCCAAAACAGCTCACTACCATAAATTGACACCATAACACTTATTATGGGTCATGAACAACATACACGACAGTTATGTGAAATGCATAATCATGTCCATGTAGCTCAAAGCTGCAGGTTTGTTATGCAGCAGCTTGGACTTAATTCATAGGTTTCTGGAGACACATCACTGGATATGCCTTTCATTACCATGCCATCTGTGAGGCAAAGGCTTTAAAGCTGCATAACCACGGGACAGTTACTCAGGGTGAAAATGGACCACGAATCACTTTGAGAATCCCAATAGGAAACCTAGTGTATCCTGTTTTAGAACAGGTTAGAAAATACACCTGCTTTCCCACCCAGTCTGAGTAGTTTAAATTTGCCTGCATATTCAGATTTGGAAAGCACTGCTACATATTGATGATAAATGTATTACTGGCGTCTCCTAATGTGTCAGCTCATAAGAACATCCAAATCACAACACTAATGCCTTTTTTCAGAGATGTATTAGCTGGGAGTGTCTCAGATGGTAACCATGACATATCTGTGATAGCTTAAGAGATTAAACTCGTAGTGTTTTCAGATGTCATATTCTGATGAAGAGGCAAATCAGGAAAAACACGAAGCACTGCAAGCGGCAAGAGGCACTTTGAGCTGGATCAAGGGGAACAAGGGGGCTAAAATAAGTGTTGTTTCCTTATTTCTGAAGGCTGTGCCTTTATACATTGACAGCACATGGGTTATTAAATGGTTTAAGGGAAGAAACAAGTCCAAAAAGGGGCAATTCTAAAATTCTCAATCTCAATGGCAGATCTATGACAAATTCAAACTAATAGACCTTATTTGACAACCTAAATTTGTCATCTTAAATGACGATGCAATTGTTGGAAGTCCATTAAAAATGTTGTACCATTTTGATGTCAATAAAAGCCAAAGAAGCATTTAAATTACTTACATAGTCAGCTTTAAGATGTTTTGTAAATTATTCCAAGCGGAAGAAGCATTATATTTAAAGCCTCTTTTTTCTACCTTCCAATGAAGTTATAATAACGCATCAAGTGATCGAATATTGTAACAGACATTTGTATTAGAAAAGCTGATGAATGCTGAAAATAAGTTGAGCATTAGTTCACAAATAATATATATTGTTTCAATTGTTACTGCCTTTAGTTATTATTTTGGAATAAATGTAAAAATTGGTAAACACACACACACACACACACACACACACACACACACACACACATATATACAGGTCATATAATATCAAATATCATCAAAAAGTTTATTTATTTCACTAAATCCATTGAAAAAGTGAAACTTGTATATCATATTCATTCATTTCACACTGACCGATATATTTCATGTTTATTTCTTTTAATTTTGATGATTATAACTTGCAAAATCCCAAATATTAGGCTTGTTTGAGATGCGCCTCGCCTCGCCTGAAATGATGGCGAGACTAGGCGGCTGCAGTGAAGGGAGGAGTGAAAAAAGTGCAGGCAAGACGGACAGTTCTGTCTTCTCGTAGTGGATCAGACACCTGCGAGATCAAAGGCGGATATCGCGGGATTCACACTCATGTACTGCGTTGCTGATAAACTGTATGTAATTTAAGTTCTGTTGCTTTTATATGAAAATAAATATTATGAACAAGACACTCAACGTTTTTGTTATTTATTTCCATTCGAAAGACGTGTTTATAATCATTTTTACATACATGTTTTTATATATTTTTATAAATATGACAACAATCACATAACACACAGAGAGGTCGCA
Source organism: Gobiocypris rarus (assembly GCA_023029165.1). Classification (NCBI taxonomy): domain Eukaryota; kingdom Metazoa; phylum Chordata; class Actinopteri; order Cypriniformes; family Gobionidae; genus Gobiocypris; species Gobiocypris rarus. The sequence goes on from CM040912.1 coordinate 12,432,518, forward strand.
CAGTTTGGGAATATTCACACATAATTTATAGACATTAAAACATGATATCAGAGTTTTAAAATCAAACATTTTAAAAAAGAATCACATGCCACGTTTGTTTAAACCAATGAGCATTAAGCTGTGTCGTCAGTAAGCCATTTCCCATCATGCTTTTGCTAAGCGCAGTCGGTGGAGAGCAACTGCGCTCGACTGCAGAATCCGACACATCCGCCTTTCGCTCGCGAGAGTTCTTTGACATACGTCAGCATGACATCAGAGGAAGGCGGACCGCCCTCGGACACATTTCTAACCGGCATGCATCTCGCGCTGATCACCGGTGATCGGTTCTGCGCAGATTTTGCTCATCTCAAACAAGCCTATAGTATCTCAGAAAATTAGAATATTGTGAAAAGGTTCAATATTGAAGACACCTGGTGCCACACTCTAATCAGCTAATTACCTCAAAACACCTGCAAAGGCCTTTAAATGGTCTATCAGTCTAGTTCTGTAGGCTACACAAACATGGGGAAGACTGCTGACTTGACAGTTGTCCAAAAGACTACCATTGACACCTTGCACAAGAAGGGGAAAACACAATTGAAAAGGTAATTGCAAAAGAGGCAGGCTGTTCACAGAGCTATGTGTCCAAGCACATTAATAAAGAGGCGAAGGGAAGGAAAAGATGTGGTAGAGAAAAGTGTACAAGCAATTGGTATAACCGCACCCTGGAGAGGATTGTGAAACAAAACCCATTCAAAAATGTGAGGAAGATTTACAAAGAGTGGACTGCAGCTGAGGTCAGTGCTTCAAGAACCACTATGCACAGACGTATGCAAGACATGAGTTTCAGCTGTCGCATTCTTTGTGTCAAGCCACTCATGAACAACAGACAGCATCAGAAGCGTCTCGCCTGGGCTAAAGACAAAAAGGACTGGACTTCTGCTGGTTGTGGTCCAAAGTTATGTTCTCTGATGAAAGTAAATTGTGCATTTCCTTTGGAAATCAGGGTCCCAGAGTCTGGAGGAAGAGAGGAGAGGCAAACAATCCACGTTGCTTGAGGTCCAGTGTAAAGTTTTCACAGTCAGTGATGGCTTGGGGTGCCATGTCCACTGTGTTTTCTGAGGTCCAAGGCTAACGCAGCCGTATACCAGGAAGTTTTAGAGCACTTCATGCTTCCTGCTGCTGACCAACTTTATAGAGATGCAGATTTCATTTTCCAACAGGACTTGGCACCTGCACACAGCGCCAAAGCAACCAGTACCTGGTTTAAGGACCATGGTATCCCTGTACTTAATTGGCCAGCAAACTCACCTGATCTTAACCCCATAGAAAATCTATAGGGTATTGTGAAGAGGAAGATGCGATATGCCAGACCCAACAATGTAGAAGAGCTGAAGGCCACTATCAGAGCAACCTGGGCTCTCATAACACCTGAGCAGTGCCACAGACTGATCGACTCCATGCCACGCCACATTGCTGCAGTAATTCAGGCAAAAGGAGTATTGAGTGCTGTACATGCTCATACTTTTCATGTTCATACTTTTCAGTTGGCCAAGATTTCTAAAAATCCTTTCTTTGTATTGGTCTTAAGTAACATTCAAATTTTATGAAAAACTGAATTTCACTTTTTGAATGGAATTAGTGAAATAAATCAACTTTTTGATGATATTTTATGCAGCACCTGCATATGTGTGTGTGTGAGAGGACTTTGACTCATTTTAAAACACCACCGCACACCATTGATGTCCAATAACTCTCATTAGAGTATTAGTAAACTGTCTGCTTAATATCTGCTAACACGTATTGTGATGGTCCTCCAACAGACATTCTACTGACTGTACTTAGGTTGGCATTAGTGGAATTGCATTGGAATGGTTTAAATCATACTTATCTGACCATTATCAGTTTGTAGCAGTAAATTAAGAGATGTCACACTGATCACAAGTTCAGTATGGAGTACCGCAGGGCTCAGTGCTAGGACCGTTGCTCTTTCACCCTGTACATGCTACCACTGGGAGATATAATTAGGAAGCATGGCGTTAGTTTTCATTGTTGCTGATGATACTCAGCTCTATATTCCTTCACGCCTTGATGTAACTTACCAATTCACAAGATTAACGGAATGAATAGCTGTTATAAAATAAAGTGGATGACCATTAATTTCCTGAAACTTAATTTTTAAAAAAAAATATATATATATTTTTTTTTTAATTATTGGACAAAAAATCTCCACAAGTAGTAACCTAGCATATTTTCTAACACTTTATGGCTGCTCTTTTAACTCCTCTGTCAATGCTCTACTGGGTGGTTGCCCTGCTCGCTTAATAAATAAACTGCAGCTGGTCCAAAACTCAGCAGCTAGAGTTCTTACTAGAACCAGGAAATATGACTATATTAGTCCGGTTCTGTCAACACTGCACTGGTTCTCTATTAAACATTGCATACTGTTTAAAATCTTGCTTATTACTTACAAAGCACTAAATGGTTTAGCTCCCCAGTACTTGAGCGAGCTCTTAACACATTATACTCCATCACATCTATTGCGGTCTCAAAACTCTGGCCAGTTGATAATACCTAGAATATCAAAATCAACTGCAGGCAGTCAATCCTTTTCCTATTTAGCACCTAAACTCTGGAACAGTCTTCCTAGCATTTTTCAGGAAGCAGACACAGTTCAGTTTCAAATTCAAATTGTTTCAGGCTGCATTAACTAGGTCAGCCGGAACCAGGAACACTTTCCATAAACACCTGATGTAGTCATTACTACATCGTGGTGTGGTGGAGAGGCTCAGTAGCACCATCTTTTGACAAAAGTGGGAGGGTTAGTTTTATCTACAGTCACCAAACTTGATATATATATTGTTATCTTTAAGCCGGAAAACTTTCTAATTTACAGTCATTATCTCCGACCAACAAGAAGTCAGATATTTAGGGCCAGATGTGTGAGGGCCCTATTGTAATTGCTCAGCCTATCATCCTCTCCCAAATTAATCACATTTTTGAGGACCTAAACATGCTCGAAAGCTCACGAAACTTTGCACACACATCTGAAGTGGTGAAAATATACGTCTGATATGGGTTTCAGAATTAGGTGGGATAAAATGGCTCAATACCGCCACCTACAAGATTTCAACAAAGCACCATTCGCGCTACGTTTCATGTACGAGTATGAAATTCAGTAAACGCATTTAACAGCCCAATACCTTTCTATTTCCAGATGTTGTACTTTAAAAAACTCCTCCAAGAGATTTAATCAGATCAACATCATATTTGCACAGTCTAATCTAAAGGCCTGGGTGATGTTACATTTTAAAGATCTTGAGTTTTCACTTAAGGGCGTGTCCGTGAATGTCCGATGTTTCATCATGAAACAGGAAGGTGCTGTAACTCGGGCATACAATGTCTGATCTGCCTCAAACTTAACATGTTTTTTAAGAGTCCTGACACATCAACATGCCAATATTCAGTTACAGTCATACCACCACCTGCGGGCAAAAGGAAATGGCATGTTTTACACTGTCACTTTCAAAAATGCTTTTGGGGTTACCACACACACACACACACACACACCAACGGTATATATGTTGTTCTAATTGAGCCAGACATCTTTCTAATTTACAGTTATTAGCTCCGACCAACAGTAAGTCAGATATTTTGGTTTGAATTTGGAATTTTTTAATAAACAGGCTTTGAGTTTTTTTTATAAACTATTAGTAGTAGATGCATGGAATCAACACCAAACTCGGTCAACATGAAACAAAGACACGGAAGATGCTATATTGCAAACGATTGTAGGATGTCTCAAACGGTGCTGCTATGGCGAGGGATTCAATGAAAGACAAAAAAGGGAAACAGAAAATGTCTAATTTCTTGTAAAATCATTGTTTGATTTAAATAAAATTATGTTTGTATGTTCGGTAATTGAACCTGGATTAATTTTAAATGAATGGACTATTTTCAGATCAAGATATTTATTTTATTTAATATATTTAATCTAAGTCTTACGCTCTCTCTCTGTGTGTGTGTGTGTGTGTGTGTGTGTGTGTGTGTGTGTGTGTGTGTGTGTGTGTGTGTGTGTGTGTGTGTGCTGCAGTAAATGTGGCATATTCAGATTATATATTTATTTAACATTTAACAGATTTAAAGTCATATCGCAGCAAATGATAACATCACATTTGAAATTAAACTATGACACTATTTCACTATTCAGACAAGACTAATTTTCTAAATGACGTTTGAGTTACAATTCTCATCACCTGACATCTGTGATTTCATATAAAAGTGTCTGTTTATAATAAACTTCCATACAATTTAGACACGCATCTTACTCTTATACCTGACTGATATTAAAATCATCGTTGTGGTTTCTGTGAATTTTTTTAATTTTTTAATTAACATTTTTTATTGGATGCCACACATATTGGAATGAAAGCACACTTTTTGGTGCATAAGATTGGAGAACAATCAGTAGCTAAGGTAGGTCAAAAACACATGAATAAAAGTGTTAGGATAATACAACATCAGCATTCGAACAGTATTCTGCACTCATTTTTAAATTGACATTTGACATCATCTGACATGAAATTAATAAAATGTAATTGATCTCATAGATGTGGCTGTTGTGATTCGTGGTCAGTAGCACCAACTGCTGCAGTTAATGTGGTGCATTCAGATGATTTTGACATAGTCCTTTTATGTTTTCCTATTTGAAATGCATATTGCCTGCCATGCACAGTTAAGCTGATGCCATTTTCCAACAGGACTTGGCACCTGCACACAGCGCCAAAGCAACCAGTACCTGGTTTAAGGACCATGGTATCCCTGTACTTAATTGGCCAGCAAACACACCTGATCTTAACCCCATAGAAAATCTATAGGGTATTGTGAAGAGGAAGATGCGATATGCCAGACCCAACAATGTAGAAGAGCTGAAGGCCACTATCAGAGCAACATGGGCTCTCATAACACCTGAGCAGTGCCACAGACTGATCGACTCCATGCCACGCCACATTGCTGCAGTAATTCAGGCAAAAGGAGTATTGAGTGCTGTACATGCTCATACTTTTCATGTTCATACTTTTCAGTTGGCCAAGATTTCTAAAAATCCTTTCTTTGTATTGGTCTTAAGTAACATTCAAATTTTATGAAAAACTGAATTTCACTTTTTGAATGGAATTAGTGAAATAAATCAACTTTTTGATGATATTTTATGCAGCACCTGCATATGTGTGTGTGTGAGAGGACTTTGACTCATTTTAAAACACCACCGCACACCATTGATGTCCAATAACTCTCATTAGAGTATTAGTAAACTGTCTGCTTAATATCTGCTAACACGTATTGTGATGGTCCTCCAACAGACATTCTACTGACTGTACTTAGGTTGGCATTAGTGGAATTGCATTGGAATGGTTTAAATCATACTTATCTGACCATTATCAGTTTGTAGCATTAAACTAAGAGATGTCACACTGATCACAAGTTCAGTATGGAGTACCGCAGGGCTCAGTGCTAGGACCGTTGCTCTTTCACCCTGTACATGCTACCACTGGGAGATATAATTAGGAAGCATGGTGTTAGTTTTCATTGTTGCTGATGATACTCAGCTCTATATTCCTTCACGCCTTGATGTAACTTACCAATTCACAAGATTAACGGAATGAATAGCTGTTATAAAATAAAGTGGATGACCATTAATTTCCTGAAACTTAATTTTTGAAAAAAAAAAATATATATATTTTTTTAATTATTGGACAAAAAATCTCCACAAGTAGTAACCTAGCATATTTTCTAACACTTTATGGCTGCTCTTTTAACTCCTCTGTCAATGCTCTACTGGGTGGTTGCCCTGCTCGCTTAATAAATAAACTGCAGCTGGTCCAAAACGCAGCAGCTAGAGTTCTTACTAGAACCAGGAAATATGACTATATTAGTCCGGTTCTGTCAACACTGCACTGGTTCTCTATTAAACATTGCATACTGTTTAAAATCTTGCTTATTACTTACAAAGCACTAAATGGTTTAGCTCCCCAGTACTTGAGCGAGCTCTTAACACATTATACTCCATCACATCTATTGCGGTCTCAAAACTCTGGCCAGTTGATAATACCTAGAATATCAAAATCAACTGCAGGCAGTCAATCCTTTTCCTATTTAGCACCTAAACTCTGGAACAGTCTTCCTAGCATTTTTCAGGAAGCAGACACAGTTCAGTTTCAAATTCAAATTGTTTCAGGCTGCATTAACTAGGTCAGCCGGAACCAGGAACACTTTCCATAAACACCTGATGTAGTCATTACTACATCGTGGTGTGGTGGAGAGGCTCAGTGGCACCATCTTTTGACAAAAGTGGGAGGGTTAGTTTTATCTACAGTCACCAAACTTGATATATATATTGTTATCTTTGAGCCGGAACACTTTCTAATTTACAGTCATTATCTCCGACCAACAAGAAGTCAGATATTTAGGGCCAGAGGTGTGAGGGCCCTATTGTAATTGCTCAGCCTATCATTCTTCCTCTCCCAAATTAATCACATTTTTGAGGACCTAAACATGCTTGAAAGCTCACGAAACTTTGCACACACATCAGAAGTGGTGAAAATGTACGTCTGATATGGGTTTCAGAATTAGGTGGGATAAAATGGCTCAATACCGCCACCTACAAGATTTCAACAAAGCACCATTCGCGCTACGTTTCATGTACGAGTATGAAATTCAGTAAACGCATTTAACAGCCCAATACCTTTCTATTTCCAGATGTTGTACTTTAAAAAACTCCTCCAAGAGATTTAATCAGATCAACATCATATTTGCACAGTCTAATCTAAAGGCCTGGGTGATGTTACATTTTAAAGATCTTGAGTTTTCACTTAAGGGCGTGTCCGTGAATGTCCGATGTTTCATCATGAAACAGGAAGGTGCTGTAACTCGGGCATACAATGTCTGATCTGCCTCAAACTTAACATGTTTTTTAAGAGTCCTGACACATCAACATGCCAATATTCAGTTACAGTCATACCACCACCTGCGGGCAAAAGGAAATGGCATGTTTTACACTGTCACTTTCAAAAATGCTTTTGGGGGTTACCACACACACACACACACACACACCAACGGTATATATGTTGTTCTAATTGAGCCAGACATCTTTCTAATTTACAGTTATTAGCTCCGACCAACAGTAAGTCAGATATTTTGGTTTGAATTTGGAATTTTTTAATAAACAGGCTTTGAGTTTTTTTTATAAACTATTAGTAGTAGATGCATGGAATCAACACCAAACTCGGTCAACATGAAACAAAGACACGGAAGATGCTATATTGCAAACGATTGTAGGATGTCTCAAACGGTGCTGCTATGGCGAGGGATTCAATGAAAGACAAAAAAGGGAAACAGAAAATGTCTAATTTCTTGTAAAATCATTGTTTGATTTAAATAAAATTAAGTTTGTATGTTCGGTAATTGAACCTGGATTAATTTTAAATGAATGGACTATTTTCAGATCAAGATATTTATTTTATTTTATATATTTAATCTAAGTCTTACGCTCTCTGTGTGTGTGTGTGTGTGTGTGTGTGTGTGTGTGTGTGTGTGTGTGTGTGTGTGTGTGCTGCAGTAAATGTGGCATATTCAGATTATATATTTATTTAACATTTAACAGATTGAAAGTCATATCGCAGCAAATGATAACATCACATTTGAAATTAAACTATGACACTATTTCACTATTCAGACAAGACTAATTTTCTAAATGACGTTTGAGTTACAATTCTCATCACCTGACATCTGTGATTTCATATAAAAGTGGCTGTTTATAATAAACTTCCATACAATTTAGACACGCATCTTACTCTTATACCTGACTGATATTAAAATCATCGTTGTGGTTTCTGTGAATTTTTTAAATTTTTTAATTAACATTTTTTATTGGATGCCACACATATTGGAATGAAAGCACACTTTTTGGTGCATAAGATTGGAGAACAATCAGTAGCTAAGGTAGGTCAAAAACACATGAATAAAAGTGTTAGGATAATACAACATCAGCATTCGAACAGTATTCTGCACTCATTTTTAAATTGACATTTGACATCATCTGACATGAAATTAATAAAATGTAATTGATCTCATGGATGTGGCTGTTGTGATTCGTGGTCAGTAGCACCAACTGCTGCAGTTAATGTGGTGCATTCAGATGATTTTGACATAGTCCTTTTATGTTTTCCTATTTGAAATGCATATTGCCTGCCATGCACAGTTAAGCTGATGCCACCGCAGTGGCGGTGCAACCGGCTTGGGCCCGTCATCGCTGCTCGCAGCTATATTTATTATTATTATTTCCCCTCAGTCACCTCCATGGTGGAAAGTGATCCACCCTATATTAGAGAGGAAAAATAGATATATCAGCATATTTTACTGCATTGACAGCCTTTGTTTCTGGTAACAGAATGTTTGACCTCCATCCTATACAGGGAAGGCTTTGAATGTTGTTTTGCAAGAGGAATGGGAAACCTTGAAGTTGCAAAGACTGAAAACCACTTACGTAAATTCAATAAATGACAGAGAATCAGAAAAGCACTCAACCCTTGATACATTTTTCTTTTCGGTGGGTGCACTACAGTTACTCACTGAGGGACTAACAGAAGCTCAGCTGAACTGTAAGATGACACTGCAGTGATCTAAAAATGCCAACACTGACAACAGCTGAGAAGAGCTAGCTGATCTCCAGTTAGCATTTTCACGTTTATCACAAATCACAGTAAGGAAACACATTTGTTAGTATAATAATAATAATAATTCATAGACCACATCAGATGGATATCAGGTTAATGGCAGAGCTTTCATCTTTCCAAGACAGGACATAGTCCAGAGGCCTCATTTATAAAACACATGTGCAATTTAATACCATGGATTTTTAAAATGGATTATCAAAAGAGAGGAACATATTAGGATTTATGAAAGCAGAAAATGACATGAAATGTTTTTTTATGCGTACACCAACTAAAGAGCATTTTTATATAAATAACTTTTTGGTGCTTGTATGGCAGTAATTACATTAATTCAACATTGTTTATGGAAATGTGATGATAAATGTGATCACATTATGCTTTAATTTAATTATATGCACAAATGAGCACATTTTAACTGATTTTCATTACATCAGTGAAATTAAATAATTTATATAGATTTTTTTTTAATAATATAAAAATAATATTTATATTTAGGCAGCACAAACACTTTTTTGAAATTTGATTTTTGTCATTTAAAATTTCAGAAACTGTCGTTTATTCATATTTAGGATCATTATATGCACATCTTTATAAATGAGGCCCCAGAACCATACTTGCCTCTCTGTGATTCAACCCGATCACCGAATGGTTCAATGAAGATCACTTCATTCACTTGAATCTTTTTTCAATTTGCTATCATTCCTTTCTCATAATTCTCCACGCACCTCCAAAGCAAGTTCCTCCACTTCAAACTGCTTTCTGGACATGCGGTCCTCGCCAATAGGTTTGTGGTAGTAGATCACCATGACATCATATTTTTTCATCACAGACTTGTAATTCTTGCTGGTCAGTTGATGGACACGGTCCTTCCCGTCATATTCAGGGAACTCCAGGCCCTTTTCGCTCCAACACAAATAAGCAAAAGATAGTAGAACCCCTAAAAGTACCCAACCCCACTTCATGTCACTGTTATATCTCACTTGAAAAGATTAAGAATGAGTTGCTTGTTTTTACTTTGTTCCTAACTAAAGTCAGACTATTAGGAACAAGGTCCAATCCATGTGCTCACCACCCAGAGAAGAGCAGGTCTCAGCCCCTACAGTCCCTTTTAAAAAGACACATGCACAAGTTGACTAGCTGATGGGGAGGGTGGGGAGCAACTAGTGTGAAACTCGAATTGCATCCAGACCAGTCAAGCTGTTAAGTCGTGACGTAAGGAATGCTATTTCCGGTTTCAAGCCTCTGTTTTACTTGAGAATACAATGTAAGCAACAGTCCTGACAAATAGACAAAAAATACTTTGACAGATCCAAGGCTTTCATGAAAACTACAAATTATTCTTCCGCATTTTTTTCATCCAAACCCACTGACAGGTGGATTGAGAGTTATTATTAAAACAGTTATTGTAAGAGTAGGTTCGTCAGTGAAAATTGTATTGAAAGGCTGTAAAAAGTAACGTCAGATTGTCTGGTGGAGGACAAAGAACACTTTTTGCAGACAACATCACGCTGAGTAAATCAACTAAGAATGGCTCTAATTTACACGTATTTCTTTCACTTGAATTTCCCCCAATCCAACTTCACCCCCTCATGCCGTGACTATCGGAAACGTACTCAAAATCTATATGATCTAAAAGTGAACAAATACTAAACAGTATATATGTGATTGATATCATTGGAAATGTAAATGGACTGCATTTATATAGCGCTTTTAACAGACCAATGGCCATCCAAAGCGCTTTTACATATTGCCTCACATTCACCCATTCACACACTGACGGCAGTGTCAGCCATGTAAGGCGCCATCCAGCTCGTCGGGAGAAGCTGGGGTTAGGTGTCTTGCTCATTGACACCTCAACACTTGGTCAGGACGAACCAGTGATCAAACCACCAACCTTCCAGTTTGTAGACAATCTACATGAACCACTGAGCCACTGCCGCCCAGTGGCTCAGTGCGACTGGTACAAATATCTCATCTCCACAGAAGCAAACAAGAACAAATTAAAGGTTTTAAGAGTTTAAAGAGATCTTGCATAGTATTGTAGGTGTGGCTTTCAACCAATTGTGTTTTTGTCAATACAGGTCTGAGACAGTGATTACATGTAAATTGCCTTTGTTAACATATGTTTCCATTTGAAAGAAGTGAATGTCTGGTCTGAGTACTTAAGGTGATGTAGCAGAAAGTTCAGGGTGCAATATTGTAATTCAGAGTCGCCCGTAACGTTGTGTGTCCAGCCAACGTTACGTATGGAATGTCAGGAACGCATCTCTCACTCTTTACTTAAGAGTATTCGATGTTATGTATTGAGGATCTTTGAATTGATTATGTAATTGGAATTATACCTGACTGTTTAATAAATTGTTACACTTTGATTTATTCTGACTTAGTCTACTCTGGAATTATTAACGATCTCTATGAGATCATGAATGGGTACTTTCCACAAAGGGTTAAACGGAATAATTAAATGTGTGGCTAACTATTAAAATGACCAAATAACAAAATTCTAATCTAAATTCTAAATTATGATAAAATGGAGTCAGATAAAGAGGAATTGGAATTAAATCCATTTTGCCCAGCTGAGAACACCGAACGCGTAAATACCTTCACCCGCTCTTCGCTGCCGCCATTAGAGCGAATTCAGCGGTCTTACAGTATCATACTTTATTTACTCTTTAAACATCATTTTGGTTAAAACCGGAACAATATGCAACAGCTTTCTTACTGTTGGGGTGTTGGACAATTGGACCGCAATGTGGACAACAAACACAGAGATTTTTCAGACTGTCTGTTGTGCCGTTCTTTCGGTATTCACAATTATTTGCAGCAATCTGCCACTGCCTATAACGCGGAACCTTTACTGGAAACTGAAAGTTAGACTCTCGCACATGGGAACAATACAAAAGTTGATACCATATGACTAAAAGTCTTTTAAGAAGTATTTCCAACAAAAGCAAGCCGGTATTTTGCCAGGTCAGTGTAACAAAAATGGTCAATCAAAAATATAAAATAACATTAGAACTGATGAATTTTTATTGAAAAAGTTTTTGCTTTTTAAACTATTATTTAAAAGTTTGTAAATATTAGTTTTACAATAGTTTAGGCCCTCTTTGAGGACCATGGACTTGGTAACCCTGGAAGGCAGTTTTTGACTGGTAAGCATAGCAGACTGGTGGAAGTGGCTTTGGATGGCAACATGCCCAGTGCATTATTGGTGTTGAAGATTTTTTCTCTGTTTGCTCTAGACAGGAAGAACCGATTTCAATCTCAGTCTCGGACACAAATATTTTAACGATTTATGAGATGATTTTTCGGAAGTGAGATTTTTCACATCGTGTGCATATTCGCACTGTTCGTTGTTTGCTTTTGAGCGTTTGTATACCCTTAAAAGGTGTAACATGACATCAGACTTAATGAGCGGAAATGCTAGTCAAATTTGACAGTTTTTACCTGCTGGTAAACTTAGAATGCTTTCGTTGAAAGAGGGCAGGTATTAATGGTGCCCTAGAATGATTTGAAACAATATTTAAAATTGTTCTCTGCTATCTACATAGATTGTGTGTGGCTTATTTAAGGGCAAAAATTGTCCAGATACAGTTTTACAGGTCCATTTACAACCCTAGAAATTGTGCCCAGGATGTAATGCTCGGTTTTTGCCTTATTTGGAAGGGTCATGAATATTAATGATGAGCTCTGCTCTGATTGGCTAATTTCAGCAGCTCACACAAGTGCAGTTGTTCAGCTATCTAACACAATCACAAACAGCACAACCAGCTCATGAGTCCTGACCGAACACAGATCGACTGAATGACACTTTAAGCAGAACATCTCAAATGGAGATCGCTCAAATGCAGCTTACTTGTTTATTGGTGTTTTCAGATCACCGAGAGAGTTTGCGTGCATATGGTTGCCAGATTGTAAATGTTTAGGTAAAACACCGGATAGATTACGTGTTCTTTTCACAGAAAAGCTCTGATTGGGGGATTAAAATGACTGAACTCTGGCAACCCCAAGCATGAAGACTCGAAAGCTCCTCTTTTTCCCCGACAAAACCAGTGCTTTAGTGCAAAACCAACTACATTTTAGGCTTGTCTTTTTTTCGTAAAAACGATATTGCATGTTTATATAGTCACAATGTACGCAGTGACTAGTTATGGTAGGCTTGGAGTTTCCTATTGTTACTGTACTAGCATCTTGCCTAGACAATGACAATGCTGTCTCTCTAAGAAACTTTCAATTTAATCAGAAATTGTTTAGATAGTCAATAAGTGGATACGAACACTATACTGCTTGCAGCAAAGTTGGAATTGCCCTTTTCTTCAGTTTTAGACGCTGAGCGTAGACTGCTTGATATTGTCCCAGGTTAGTAAAACTGTCCGTGGTGAAATGGGCTGAGCAAACGAACAATTTTGAATTGTTGCAGTATCCGATTATAATAACCATGCCTGTTGATATTTTTTCATCTGTGGGAAGGGTATGAAAAGTCCTCACATCCCCTGCACAGCCTGGAACATAACATTCGTGTCCATGATCTGCCATTTTCGCTGTCCTCGCGTGACGCTTGTTTACCTGCAGAACTCCCGATGATTCGGCTGCAGTTCCGCATGACATTGAACATGGGCTGGCATATGCAAATGTTGGGGACGTACATATTAATGACCAAATCGATTGCGTCATCGATGGCTATATGTTGAGATTCGCCTATTTTTCTGTGGTGTTTTTCACACACAAGATTTACATATGAAGGAGGAGGCAATGCTGTTTGAAACTCACTGTATGTGATTTTCATGTGTTGAACTCTTATTTCCCTATGACAAGGTTAATTCAATTTTTCATTCTAGGGCACCTTTAAAGTGGGCAAAAGGATGTCATTGCCATATTAAGTTTTGCAGGGCTTTGACCCTTACTAAAAATAAGGTGATGTTTGGACACTGAGAACAAGATGGCGTTGTGCCACTACATGGTCAAGCTGGCACAGCTGAAATTAAGTGTCTAGTTTCACTCTAATTTTGTTGGCCAAAGCAAACACTCCCAAAGCTTCCATAAAGGAAGGTGGGAGAAATTGTGTAAAAATAAACAATTAGCTATTTATGACTTTAGAACAATGTATTCTAAATTTAGCATAACCCAAATACAAAATAAAATGTTATTATAAAAGCATTAATATAAAAGTTATGACAAATTCATAAGCATAAATCATACATGTGTGCATATTGATACAAATTATTTTGATTTGATTTCTTTTATATTTTTATAAATGTTTTATTTATTTATTTTTGTTAATCTGCCCTCATAGAAGGAGATTCATAAAAAGCAGAAGATGGATAGAAAAAGAGATGAAGCATTGAAATCATATATTCGTTTACAAAGTGAAATCATTCAGTTGGGATATTAATAAAGTTTGACACTTGACCTCAGCTCTTATATTTCATGTGCTGCCAGCTAAAACAGTTTGAGGCATTTGAAGGGAGTTATGTTTGGGCAAGTGAAGTGGAGTATATGGACTGTAAATAATATTTTTTTTGTTTTTATGAGGAAAAATAGCAGTGATTTTGCTTCCAATGTGACCACATTATCAAAATCCCTCATTTTTCTTATTGGCAATTTAGATTTTGTTTTGTAGATGACATTGTGTGCTGTGTATTTTTGTTTTTGTATTAAAAGCTTTTTACATTATTTTTTAACATTAAAGTTTGAACATCTCATTTGGCATTGATAGAATGGCTACATTCACACTGTCAGTTTTTGGGATTGACAACCGCATTTACACTTGACACTGCGTCTGAGATGATGCTATGGGAATGCCTCTGCGTTATCGCATCTGAAGCACATGTGTAATCACTCATTGGTGGAACGCATCGTTAGCTTGTGATTGGCTGAAGTAAGTCACTCACAGGCATACATTAAGTATGGCAAGAAGACACAGCATCTCGTTCCCTACTCAGGAAACTATAGTTACAGTCATAACCGATATGTTCCCTTTCATGTTGCGTGGTAGATGATGAGAATGTGAATACCCACTATGCCATATTGAAAAATGTCCTGGTGTGAATCATGGCGAGCACAGGCTAGGAAATCAGCACTTGAGCACTTGGTGAGGAGTCCAAGTCTAGGCAAACCTCACAAATGTGTTTGGAGAGGACTATCCCACTGCATCATACACTTCTTGAAGGGAACCCTAAAAAAAAGTATGCCAAGTATACTTGCAGCCAGACTAATTTTCCGTATACTTGAAGTGTGTTAATGAATAGTTAACTTGAAGTGTGCTATTTTGAAACAACTAATTTTGTACTAAGTATATTTTAGTTGTAATTAAGTTGTGTTAAACCATAGCTTTAAGTGTATTTAGTGTACTTTTATGTGCTAAATTGGAACAACTTTAAGTATACTTAGTACAGTTTAAGTATAGGGCATAATTACATGCTTGATTAGTGATATTAAATGTGCTTTATTTATATTATAAGTATATTTTATTTGTATTAAGTATATTTTATTTGCATTATAAGCATACTTTATTTGTATTACTTTATTTGTGTTATATTATACTTTATTTTTGTTGTAAGTATATTACAAATTAATTACCAGTATCTTCAGAACACACAAGCAATATATATATATATATATATATATATATATATATATATATATATATATATATATATATATATAATGTAATCTAACAAACATAACTAATGAAGAGACATTTCATTAACAAGCCCAACGGTTTTTTTAATGGTTTCACATGCGGTTTCAGCAAACCTAAACAAAATTAACTTATGTTTTTCATTAAATGAACACTGGAAGATGTTGGAAAATATATTATTGAACTAATTCCACCTACCGTCTCTATACATAAATATAAATTACACATTATAACATTATATGCCATTTTCTGATGAGCTGCTGATTGTCACACTTGCGTCTGAAGGCGCTTACACATCAGAGACAGCTGACAGCAAACACTCGTGAAGAACAGCATCTGTTAACAGAATATACAAGAGATAAGGTCGGCTGCATACAACTTTTTATTCACGTTTAGTTACATTAGTCTAACAGTAACTTATTATTTACCTCCAAACAGCAGGACTTTTTCTCCGGTTCTCGTTAGGCCGTTTCATTCCAAAACAGTTTATCATCAACATCAAGGTCAGGCTGTGATGTGGCGTAATTGAACTGGTCGAAGAATGAGCCATGTACTTTACGCTTTCAATGTTTTATTAAATAAATAATGTAAACCAACATTGTACTTCACCTGCAAGGCTGCAAAGGTGCAAACCTCCTGGCTGCGAGTGAGCCAGCGTCAGCCAGACCGTCAGCAGCTTTGTCTCTGATTGGCTGCAGGCATTGAGCAACACAATCTGATTGGTCACAGACCAATTGAAGAGACATTTGAATTCCGATAAGACTCAACTACTCAACTTATATTTTCTTGCATTGTGTGCTGTTGGTTATAGATGTGTATATGATTGTAACACGATTCTTCTCTGCCATATTTGCACTTAAATCACTATATAGCTATTGTAACTAAAGTAGGGCTTATAGCATACACTGCATATAAATGGCCTTTTAGTGCATTAGTCATAATTTAACACTTATTTATTCATGCTTAATTTGAACACTTAAGCATGAATAAATAACCTTAAACATTATTTAACTTTAAATATACTACAGCTTAATTATAATTATGTATTTTTTATGCTTTGGTGCATTGTAAATTTGTTACAATGGCAATTTTGAGCATACAGTTTAAAATATACAAAAAATATATTTTAAAGTAATGTTCAAATAAGTACACTTTACAAAAGTACACAGAACTTTCATTTTAAGTATATTTTTAGAAAATATGTTTTAAGAAAATATACTAAAATACAATTATTTTAAAGTGTGTTAAAAGTTGTATCGTGAAAATATGATGCTAATATACTTTGTATATATTTAGAGATGGTACACTTTTTTTTAAGTATATTTCCAATATGCTATTGGAAAAGAGAATATATTTGAAATACAATAAAGTATACTTTTTTTCCTCGATAAGAAGGCTTTGGAGGCTGCCATACTCCTAGTTGAGTGCGCTGTAATGGCCAAAAGTGAGGGAAGGCCATGTACCTCGTAAGCCAAAGAAATTTCCACACTAACCCTTTGCTAATTCTTTGCTTATGCCACTGGGCAGCTCTGTGGATGTAAACATCTAGTGCTCTGACCCAACATAGCAAGTTTGATCTTTTCTGGTCCGATGTCTGAATGGGATTGAGGACAGAAGGCCTGTAAAACTATAGCGCATGCCACATTATTCAGCACCTTAGGGACCCGGTCTAGGGTGAAGTTAAGCTATGACTACGACATTGACTATGCCAGAAACAAACTCTAAACTTGTCAACTGTCAGAGCCTGAAAATCTCATACTCTCTTTAGAGATATGATAGCAAGCAGGAAGGCCAGAGGAACTTCTCTGACACCTATTCAATGGGCTAAGGGCACTTCGGACAGATCCTAAGCTGCCACCCTTGCAAGAGTTACAGGCCCCATTTTCAAAGTACCACATAGGAAACAAGACACCCAATTAGTTTCTTCCCAAAGATTCACCACCCAAGTGAAGACTCTCCACTTCAAGGTGTACAGTCTCCTCATGGAAGGAGCTCCAGAGTTTAAGATGGTCTAAACGACCTCAGTTGAGAGTTGGTCCCCCTCAAGGGTCAAATGTTTCCACAGTTCTGGCTGGGAATGAAGTGCTCCCGAACCATCATCTCCGCGTGTATGTCTACGCCGTGTGATTCCGCATGTATGTGTATGCCGTGTGATTCTGCGTGAATGTCTATGCCGAAACGAACCATTATGTGTGTGGGTGTGTATCCCCACAATGTAAATAGATTTATAAACATACTAAATTGTGTTTTTTTTTAAATGTAAAAATGCAGAATGTTTCTTGTGATGGGTAGGTTTAGGGTCAGGGTCAGTGTGTGTGTGTGTGTGATGGGTAGGTTTAGGGATAGGGGCAGTGTAGGGGGATAGAATGAAACGGCGTTGATAAATGCGTCTTGATAGCACGCCAAAATGGCATACGAATTGGCGTGTCATACATATGCCATTTCATGAGATCAGTCTGAACTGTGATACTAACTGTCAGAATTTGCATCATGGTTTCAAACTGGTAACTGTCTCATTGGTTCATTGGTTAAAATAGTAATTTTCTCACGATTTACAAATATTTGGAAACATTTGGGATATTGTAACAAACTTAAGAAAATATATAACACTGGCCTGGTGGTTTTTTGATATTTTACTGAAAAAAAATGTTACATAGTGCACCTTTTAAGGTGTTAAATTCTCAATAGAATTCAAATGAATATATTATTCTGGATTATAGAATTGCACATTTTATAATTGGTGTCACAATAGAAATGGCTCGTAGAAATCTTATCACACTTTTGGAGTGTAATAAGATTCAAAGTATACGGTGATTTGCACGCCTCTCATGCACAATTAAATAAACTTCAGTTTATATATATAATTGGTCTTTTCAGTTCGTACGGGAACTTAGCACTTATAAAAGCTCCGGACACATGATGTAGCTATTTTTAATTATTAGCCACTCACACCAATTACAACAAGTAATTGCAAGTTTACACAACAGCATTGGATGAGTGGGTATACGCAAATATTGATCCTTAGAAGTCATAATACACAAACAGCCCAGGGCAAAAATAGCACATATGGCCCCTACAACACTGCTGGTATTAAGGACTCAAATACAGGCCTGACAACCATATTCTGCTGCTGCGTGAACGTGGCCAATATAGCAATTCAAAATCAGTCAAGTGGTAATGTTATATTGCCTTTATAATTTAACTATAAGGAAAGAAAATGAAATATCGGACATGATACATCCAAACTTTATGACAGCACCCTCTTGTGGCATGGTTATTAATAAGCATTTACATGTGTACATCAATTTACATTTATGCATCTGACAAAAATGTTTTTATTCAAAGCCACACTGAATCACTGGAAACACATCCTAATACCAAGTTGAAACAGGGCCATTTTTTTATTTACTTTTTTTTTTTAGAACACTGTGATTGCATAATTTTCAGTATTATTGTTTATTTTATTATTATTTTTATTTATTGTGTGTGTTGGGTTTTCATGTTTTATGGGGACATTCCATAGGCGTAATGCATTTTATACTGTACAAACCGTATTTTCTATCCCCCTACACTGCCCCTGCCTCTAAACCTACCCATCACAGGAGACATGCTGCATTTTTACTTTCTCAAAAAACATCACTTAGTGTGATTTATGACCTGTTTTCCTCATGGGGACCAAAAAATGTCCCCACAAGGACAAGGATTTCAGATATTGCCATCTTTGTGGGGGCATTTTGTCCCCATACCGTAGGGATTACAAGGACGCACACACACGTGCGTGTGTGTGTGTGTTTATGTGAAATAAAAATCCAGGCAGCATGGACACTGTTGAGTGGTGACAGTGAAAGGTGAAATAGTGTCAGGCCTTTTTTTAGGTTAATTTAATTGATGGACATATATTCCATCAACTTTGGCCTGTGCTCTGATGATAATGTCATGCAGTCACATGCAAACATTTTCCCAAAACTACTCGATTGGCACAATGTCAGAAAAACTTAAGAGTGAAGAGAGTATTGCATTAACATGTAATCAACAAAACGTGACACCTATTCACTTACAAATCTGATTTACGAGATGCAGGCTTCAATCTGCTGTGGAATAGCCATTGTAAAATTCAGAACAGTGGAGAAACCATCACATTCACCTCCTAATTCTGTTCAGGTGGGAAAGAGGAAGTCATGCTTTCGCTGTGGGATGGAGGCACACTTGGCTAATGCTGTGAACTCAGGGAGAGGTGAGAACCAAACAATGCCTCTGTGATCTCTATTTGTGGCCAGGAATGGATGCTCAGGTTCATGATGATGTATGTTCCTGCTACGTGTGTCAGCTCAGGGACAAAACTGTCAAGTCACACCCTGCTCTTCTCCAGCCAGTGCGGAATGGACCATGGCAGAAAGTGGCTCTGGATAGTCTGGCCAGTTGACACTGCTGCATCCAACTGCAGGTTTGCTATAACAGTAACTGATTATTACAGAAAATGGACTGAGGTCTCCTTTACTCACATTGTCACTCTGTCATAAGTCTTCAGCCACCATGGAAATCCATTAAGTATAGTTACAGATAAGGATGTTCAGTTTACATTATGTCATGTGCTTTATTGCTGTGTGAGCCAGTCCCCATGTCTGTCCCAGTTGGAATATTGGTGGAGTTGGACTGCTTGGAGTGGCTTCTTGATCTGGATTACATCGAGCCATTTCCCACCCTTCTTCCTGCCCTTGGGCCTCCACCTCCTCCTCTGCTGGTCCCTTCCAGATGTCTGGATGTCCTGGTCCAGTCTTAAGCCCTTCCTGCTCTGCTGGTCCTGTCAAACCTCCTATCTCCTTCGTTGCCACTGGAACCTCCCAGCTCCAAGTCTCCTTCGTTAACACTGGTACCACCCAGCTCCAAGTCTCCTTCATCGCTGATGGTTCTGCCCATCCTCCCAATTCATTCTCCTCTGCCAACACCATTCAGTTCCTCAGCCCACCTCCGCTGGCTTCTTTCTGCTTCTTAAGGCTCCTCCTTCACTGGAGCTACCCAGCTCTTTTAAATTTTTTTAGGGAGTGTTTGTGAGCGCACTTAAACTCGCGCTAGACCCAAGTTATGGACAGCCTTATGATTGGTCACACTCTCTGCTGCTCCTTTTTGTATAGTTTATTCTGGGTAATATCATTTATTCATCATGCTGGTAAGATCATATTTCTTAATATTCTAATGCATAAAAACAAAAGCATTAAAATAATTCATAAATGGTTTCATAGATTGTTTTATCAATTAGAATGTGACGTGCAGTTTCCCGAAACAAAATATTTTATGTATATATTAATCAACGTCATTAATAATCATTATTACAATATCAAGAGCATTAACCAACAATAATGACTGTATAAAGAGTTCCTGTTAATTGTATAATTTGAGTAATATTGAACTTTTAAGGTACAAGTGGCCGTCACAGGGGTGGGACCCTTAAGGGTACTTTTTTGAACCTCTAAGTCAGGGGTAGGCAAGTTCGGTCCTAGAGCTGATGTCCTGCAGAGTTTAGCTCAGTTATACAGTCCCCAAGGAACAAAATTGTATACCTCTACTGTATCTTTTTTCTGAGAGTGTACACAGACGTTTCATGGAAGCTTAGGTCATGAATATTTGCCTAAAAGTCATGGAAATTTATTTGTAGAAATGTGTATGAACCCTGTGTTTTGCTATTTATTTTATTGTTTGCTACCATGTTGCTATTTATTCAGTTAGGTATAGTTATTTAATAATAACTGCTCATTGTTACTTCATGTTAGCTCAGGTCCACTGAATAATATTAAAGTAACACGCCGACTTTTTGGGACTTTAGCTTATTCACCGTAAATAGGAAAATGTTGGCGTTATTTTATCACTTATTGAGAGGTAGGCTGGATGGAGCCCTTTACCTCCAGTCTTTGTGCCAAGCTAGGCTAGCGGTGTGTGCGTCAGAGAGAGTTATGAGAATGGAATGTATGAACTTTTTGGGGATATGGTGAATAAGCTAAAGTCCCCAAAAGTCACTGTGTTCTTTCAACAGATACAACTTTTGATTTTAATAATGTGTTAGTAAATGTTGAAATAAACATGAACTGAGATTAATAAAAGATTTTGAAGTATTTTTCATTGTAAGTTTGTTATCTAATGTAGTTAACTAATGTTAATCTTATATAAAGTTTTACCAAAACAACATACACTCACCGGCCACTTTATTAGGTACACCTTTCTAGTACCAGGTTGGATCCCTTTTTTGAATGGACACTGAATCAAAAAGTTGATTTATTTCACTAATTCCATTCAGAAAGTGACACTTGTATATTATATTCATTTATTACACACAGACTGATTCATTTCAAATGTTTATTTCTTTTAATTTTGATGATTATAACTGACAACTAAGGAAAATCCCAAATTTAGTATCTCAGAAAATTAGAATATTACTTAAGACCAATACAAAGAAAGATTTTTAGAAATCTTGGCCAACTGAAAAGTATGAACATAAAAAGTATGAGCAGGTACAGCACTCAATACTCCTTTGCCTGAATTACTGCAGCAATGTGGCGTGGCATGGAGTCGATAAGTCTGTGGCACTGCTCAGGTGTTATGAGAGCCCAGGTTGGCTCTTCTGCATTGTTGGGTCTGGCATATCACATCTTCCTCTTCACAATAAGGTCAAGGTCAGGCGAGTTTGCTGGCCAATTAAGAACAGGGATACCATGGTTCTTAAACCAGGTACCGGTTCCTTTGGCACTGTGTGCAGGTGCCAAGTCCTGTTGGAAAATGAAATCTGTATCTCCATAAAGTTGGTCAGCAGCAGGAAGCATGAAGTGCTTTAAAACTTCCTGGTATACGGACTCTGATTTTCATTCCCTTCGCCTCTCTATTAATGTGCTTGGACACAGAGCTCTGTGAACAGCCAGCCTCTTCTGCAATGACCTTTTCTGTCTTGCCCTCCTTGTGCAAGGTGTCAATGGTCGTCTTTTGGACAACTGTCAAGTCAGCAGTCTTCCCCATGATTGTGTAGCCGACAGAACTAGAATGAGAGACCATTTAAAGGCCTTTGCAGGGGTTTTGAGTTAATCAAATCATCTTTTTGATGCTATTCTAATTATATGACCAGCACCTATATATATGGGCACCTTGCAAACATCAAAGTAATACAAATTCATAATGAAACGCACAGAGAAGACCAAGAGTTTTCAGAAGTGTGATGTCCTGTATCCAAGGTTTTTGACACCAGAGGACAGTTTTAGAGTGACATACAAATTTAAAGACTCATACTTTGTACTTTGTCACCCCTCATAAGAAGCATTGGAGAGTATATGTAATTAGAGTCTAACGCTGGAGCTTCAGATAGATATTATGTCCGGCCCACAGGGGGAGGCATTTTGCTAAAGCATTACCGCCTCCGGCCCTTAACCAGGTGAATGTAGGCTTTCTAGCATCCCTAATATCAGCCTCCTCTCATGGTGAATTCCCGAGTACTTTTCTGTACTGGTTCCCTCCAGAAGGGAACCCCTTGGTATCTAGCCTACAGCCTGGTCTACCTACCAGGTCAGGCTCAGTGCTCCCCTCACCGAGGGTCGCCTGTGAGTTCTCAGTACCTTCTCAGTCTGGTCAGACGCATACAAGGCTCTCGTGAGGCGATGAAACGTCTATTGGCAATGTAGTTAGATACCAGGTCTGTAGCCTCGAGAGGCCTCATGTGGGCGGCCCCGATATATGTGTTGACGCCCCCCTAAAGACGAGTTCCCGAGATTGGGCACTGAACAGCTACATGACTGGAGAGTTGACACTGCCACTGGCATGCACTCCCCTTAGCATGGTGGCGTGGGTATATCATTCCCCAAAGTGTCCTAGGATGCAGTGCGAGTCTCTTCGAAAGGGAATTTCTCAGGTTACATATGTAAACTATGGTCCTTGAGAACAGGGAACGAGACACTGTGTCTCTTTGCCATGCCTCAGGGCCTGCCTACCAAACAGTCCATTCAGACGATAAGGTGAATGTCAGTTTTGAAAGGTTCCTTTATATATTTTCGGGTCGCACATGATGACATCATGGCCTGTCGTCGGTCAATAGGATTGCGGTGACTTGATAGTAGTTTCAGACACCTGTTATGCTGAGGCTTTCCCCAAAAGCGTGCTAGGATGCAGTGTCTCCTTCCCTGTTCTCAGGGAACATAGGTTACATATGTAACCTGAGACGTTCTATTGAGTTGAGATCTGGTGACTGTAGAGGCCAGTTGAGTATAGTAAGCTCATTGTAAGTTCAAGATACCAGTTTCATATGATTTGAGCTTTGTGACATGGCACGTTATCCTACTGGAAGTAGCCATTAGAAGATGGGTACACTACCCATGGGTACACGAAACCACTGACGCATGCGCAAATGAGATTTTGCGCATGCCTGGTGGTGTAACATCATTACACCACCAGTAGCCTGAACTTTTCATAAGGCAGGATGGAGTTGTGTTTTCATGTTGTTTACAACAACTTTTGACCCTTCCTTCTAAATGTTTCATAAGAAATCGAGACTCATCAGATTAGTCAATATTTTTGCTAATCTTCTATTTTCCAATTGTTCGAATTGTAGAATTCCTGTTCTTAGCTCACAGGAGTGGCACCGAGTGTGGCCTTTTGCTGCTGAAGCACATCTTCTTCAAGGTTGTGTGCAGAGATGAGCTTCTGCATACCTTGGTTCTATCAAGTGGTTATTTGAATTGCTGTTGCCTTCCTATCACCGGCTGCTCATTAAAAGGTGTACCTATAAATTGCCGGTGAGTGTATAAAACTGTATAAAAATTATTGTTTGAAATTTATCATTTCATAGGTGATTCTTGTCTGCCTCCACCTTTTTTATTTATTTTTTATTTTTAACAGCTATTACAAAAATATATGTGGATGATATTGGAATAATAGTTTGAATGCACAAAAATGTTTAATGCACAAAAATTTACTTGAGCTCAACATTTGAACACTTTAAAACCAATGCTAGACCTAAACCTCTCCCATAAATAAATGGATGACATCTGCTCTCACAATAGCGCCTTTTTTATCCTGTTGATGTCTCTGTGTGTCTGATGAGGCACAGTTAAACTGTGGCTCGGATCTGGGCCTAATTGGGTGGGTAATTATGGTTTGACTCAAACGGAGAGCCGAAGAGTTAATTAACCACAGTCTGGCAAATGACATTGATAAGCATACTGGAAATAACGCTGCCTTCAAGTCATGTTGGAATGATGGTATTTACAAGATGAGAGGTCATAAATGTAATTTAAAGTGGGAAACTCTGGATTTCCAACTTTCTGAGTTCCAACTTTCTGATTTCCAATTTTTCTACTCAATTTTCCACTCAATTATGTTAATTATTATTAATATTATTATTAGGCCATGTGCATAATTAATTACCGTTCCCCTGTTGATGTCACTGTTAGTTTCGGGTTTTGTTTCACGTTTATGTTTTCATGTTTTTTATTTGTAATTTCATAGTCATGTTTCAGTTCCTGGTCTTGTCATGTGGTTCCCTTCCCATCATGTCATGTTCTTCCCTAGTCTCATGTATTAGGCTTGTTCGACTTAATGCAGTGATGCGCAGATCGATCTGCGGCTGACTTGAAGCAGTGCATGCCGGTTAGAAATTTTGTCCGACTTGAGGCAGGCTTTAAATAATGCCCAAAATGCCACATGTAAACATGTTTTTTTTCTGCTGTAAAGTTGGGCATTTTAACATGATGCTCAATGAGATTCTGCTCCCGTCTGGAGCCTGCCCCTAGTGGCCAGTCAATGAACTGCCGTTTAAGTCACTTCCGTGTTGGCTTCAAGAGCCAAGCGATGTCTCCTGTCCAGTGTATGTCCAGTACACTTTGAAGTGTACTCTCAGTAAACTACCGCAAGTATACTTGTAAGTTTTCTTTGAAAAAAATTGCATAACTTGAACATAACATCATACTTATAGTTTACTATTTATATTTTTTACTTAAATATACTATTATACTATGATCGGATTCAGAATGATGATCAAAACATAGATGGAGTAGATCGAGTCCATCAACACCCCCTAAGCTTCAGTCGTTTTTTCTTCATGGATTCAACGTTTCATTAGGTAACATTAGGTCAAGTTTGATTTATATGCTGTTTTGTTTGATGATTGAGTTGTTTTACATTTGAGTAAACAATCTACTATCACTTGTTTCTAAAGAAAATTTAAGTAAAGTAGATTTGAAGTTTTTTTTTTTTTCAAACAATATTTTCAATTAAAGTTTATAAGACTAAATGTAAAAAAAAAATGTTTTTTTTTATAGGTTACTCAATCAAAAGATTAAACACAACCGCAAGCCATGAATACTTAGAGTACTGTATTTCTAAGAAATACATTAAGTATATTTATGAGAAGTACATTAAAAGTAGACTGAAAATATCCGCTCTTATTTTTTTAGTTTTAAATAAGTATACAGTTCCTTCTAAAAAAAATTGCATATTGTGATAAAAGTTCATTATTTTCCATAATGTAATGATAAAAATTTAACTTTCAAATGTTTGAGAGTCATTGCACACCAACTGAAATATTGCATGTCTTTTATTGTTTTAATACTGATGATTTTGGCATACAGCTCATGAAAACCCAAAATCTCAAAAAATTTGCATATTTCATCCGACCAATAAAAGAAAAGTGATTTTAATACAAAAAAAGTCAACCTTAAAATAATAATGTTCAGTTATGCACTCAATACTTGGTCGGGAATCCTTTTGCAGAAATGACTGCTTCAATGCGGCGTGGCATGGAGGCAATCAGCCTGTGGCACTGCTGAGGTGTTATGGAGGCCCAGAATGCTTCGATAGCGGCCTTAAGCTCATCCAGAGTGTCGGGTCTTGCGTCTCTTAACTTTCTCTTCACAATATCCCACAGATTCTCTATGGGGTTCAGGTCAGGTGAGTTGGCAGGCCAATTGAGCACAGTAATACCATGGTCAGTAAACCATTTACCAGTGGTTGTGGCACTGTGAGCAGGTGCCAGGTCGTGCTGAAAAACGAAATCTTCAACTCCATAAAGCTTTTCAGCAGATGGAAGCATGAAGTGCTCCAAAATCTCCTGATAGCTAGCTGCATTGACCCTGCCCTTGATAAAACACAGTGGACCAACACCAGCAGCTGACATGGCACCCCAGACCATCACTGACTGTGGGTACTTGACACTGGACTTCAGGCATTTTGGCATTTCCTTCTCCCCAGTCTTCCTCAGGGTCTGGTCACCTCTTCTCGTTGTGCAGCGTTTTTTGCCACACTTTTTTCCTTCCCACAGACTTCCCACTGAGGTGCCTTGATACAGCGCTCTGGGAACAGCCTATTCGTTCAGAAATGTCTTTCTGTGTCTTACCCTCTCGCTTGAGGGTGTCAATGATGGCCTTCTGAACAGCAGTCAGGTCGGCAGTCTTACCCATGAATGTGGTTTTGAGTAATGAACCCGGCTGGGAGTTTTTAAAAGCCTCAGGAATCTTTTGCAGGTGTTTAGAGTTAATTAGTTGATTCAGATGATTAGGTTAATAGCTCGTTTAGAGAACCTTTACATGATATGCTAATTTTTTTTGAGATTTTGGGTTTTCATGAGCTGTATGCCAAAATCATCAGTATTAAAACAATAAAAGACCTGAAATATTTCAGTTGGTGTGCAATGAATCTAAAACAATGAACTTTTATCACAATATGCTTCTTTTTGAGAAGGACCTGAACTTATAGCACAACTTAGGGTATGCAGGCAAAATATTTCTTTGTACGAAAGCTATGTCCATATTGTTCTGTGTCTGTTGCTTTTTTCCCAACTCAAATCTAATTAAGCACTTCTGCGACTATAGTTTGAGTTGCTGTAGTTTTTTTTTTTTAAAAACTCAAGAGAGTGAGAGAGAAAGAGAGAGCGAGAGAGGTAAAATGACTCTGCATTTTCTTTGTTTCTCTGTTGACTCACCCTCTATTCACACACACAGACAACCAGTTCCTTTCAGCGACATCACAGAATGAGTCCAGTGGAACGGAGCTTTCTAGAACCATCAGATGACACACAGGCATGTGCTCTCTTTCTGTGAATGGTGCTTTCCACAAATAGGGCACAAAACAGGGTCTCTTAAAAAGAGTATACTTTTGTGACTGTTTCTTAACACACTGAAGACTATTAAAAATGAATGCTTGTCAGTACATTTAGCAGTACACTTTAACCATATTCCAAAAGACAATTTAAGTAATTATGAAAGTATAAAGATGCACTTAAGCTCAATAACAGTTTTTCTCAATCGATTTGACATATTCCTCTAAATGAATGTAGTTTCTCTCAAAACAATAAATGAACTAAACACATTCTTAAGTTAAATCATTTCAGTATTCACTGCATAATGAAGCACTGCATTTTATTCTAGTAATGCATTTATCAAAAGTAAATACTAAAATCAAAACTACAAATGTGTTCTCTGTTGATTTTATGACAAATTCAGCTGTAGATACACAAATGCATGAATGAAAGCACATGTTTTGGTGCTCTTCAATCGTGTTCTTCAAAGTTCATTTTCCATTGCTTAAAGAAGACTTAAACAACTAAACAACTACACAATTTTGTTCAGTTTGATCCTGATCACCCTGTAGAAAGTGGATCTCATTGAGGGAGTTTGAAAAATGTAGAAGCCTATATTGTGTGGCCCTAAGAAAGCATTGTGTGACATTGCAGCACTTGTTGACTAGCACAATGTTTATATTAGACTGAATTCTGTCCAGGTTCCCTGAAGAAAAGATCATAATTTATGTGTGGCTCTGATTTCATTTGAAACCTGCTGACGGTACTCTTTCCTCTCTCCTCTTACACCTTGCTCTCCCCTTTAGCTCTCTCCATGTCTTCTTATATTTTCTTATCTTGCTCTTTCCACTAATACCATTGCCCTCCACTCTACCATCTCTTCTCCCTCTACTCCTCTTCCTACATCCTCAGCTCTTCTTGCTTCTCCTAAATCCTCAACTATTTTTGCTGCTTATCCTCTACCTACCATCTTTTCCTTTCCCCTTATCCATTTCTATCTATTCCACTGTTCCTCTTCCTCTAAATATTACCATTCCTCTATCCTCTCCAAAACCTCTCACTCTTACACCTCTTCCTTTGCCCATTCTTATTTTTTGTTGCTGCTGTTGTTGTTTTTCTTTTCCTCTTTTATAGTATTTAGCTTAGTAAACAATTAAAAAATGTGTATTTCCTGTGTTGTGTATTACTAACTCAGCATATAGGCCTATTTATTTGGGAATAACTGAGAAAATTCCTTGCGCAACTGAAAATGTAACAAATAACAGAGTTTTGTTTGTTGTGTTAAATGGTGCAAAATTAATTTTGATTTTTGTAAAACCAATAAAAAGAGCTGTAATTGTTTTGTTTTTCCTGATCTATTATAGTTTTGGTTGGCTGAATGACCTACTGTGAAAACATTTGAGAATGTTTTGAAATTAAAATGATGCATGTGATTTGTAATTTGCATGAAATGAAGGAAAATGTACAACCTGTTTAGGACAATTACAAAGTGTTCAGATTACTGTGTTAACAGGGTTGCCACCCATCCTGTGAAATACAGAATCATAACAAATCAATCTGGGACGTGATTTGTCCCGTATTAGGTCCACACATAGTTTAATAAACACATAAGGATTTTGCAGTCTGGAGTTTACTAATAGCAAATATAAAGCAATCAATTTCACAATAAGTAGTAAGTAGAAGCTCATTTGAGTGTGATTGCTTTTTAGCGCTTTGTTGCCATAGCAACTGAGTCTTGAGAACATTCGCTATAAACGCTTTTGAAAAATACTTTTTTTTTTATAGCACTTAACAATAAGGTTCATTAGTTAACTACATTAGTTAGCATGAACTAATAATTGACTGCACCTGTAAAGCATGTATTAATCTTTGTTAATGTTAATTTCAACATTTGCTAATACTTTATTTAAATCGTGTTAATATTATTTAATGCACTGTGAACTTACATGAAGAAATCATGAACAACTATATTTTTATTAACTAACAGTAACAAAGATGAACAAATACAGTAACAAATGTATTGCTCATGGTTAGTTCATGTTAGTTAATACAAACCCAATTCCAAAAAGATTGGACACTGTACAAATTGTGAATAAAAAAAGGAATGCAACAATTTACAAATCTCATACACTTATATTTAGTTTACAATAGAATATAGATAACATATACAATGTTGAAAGTGAGACATTTTGAAATGTCATGCCACATATTGGCTCATTATGGATTTCATTCCAAAAAAGTTGGGACAGGTAGCAATAAGAACCCGGAAGAGTTAAGTGTACATATAAGGAACAGCTAGAGGACCAATTTGCAACTTATGCCAGCTGAATCTCTATAGGTCAAAAAAATAAGCCATATCTATGATCCAGAAGCTCAGGCGTTTTCTCTGGGCCAAGGCTAATTTAAAATGGACTGTGGCAAAGTGGAAAACTGTTCTGTGGTCAGAGGAAACAAAATTTGAAGTTCTTTTTGGAAAACTGGGACCCCATGTCATCCGGACTAAAGAGGACAAGGACAACCCAAGTTGTTATCAGCGCTCAGTTCAGAAGCCTGCATCTCTGATGGTATGGGGTTGCATGAGTGCGTGTGGCATGGGCAGCTTATACATCTGGAAAGGCACCATCAATGCTGAAAGGTATATCCAAGTTCTAGAACAACATATGATCCCATCCAGGCCTTGCATTTTCTAAAGAGGAAGATGCGACAAAAAAGACCTAAGACAGTTGAGCAACTAGAAGCCTGTATTAGACAAGAATGGGACTACATTCCTAAACTTGAGCAATTTGCCTCCTCAGTCCCCAAACGTTTGCAGACTGTTATAAAAAGAAGAGAGGATGCCACACAGTGGTAAACATGGCCTTGTCCCAACTTTTTTTAGATGTGTTGATGCCATGAAATTTAAAATCAACTTATTTTTCCCTAAAAATAATACATTTTCTCAGTTTAAACATTTGACATTCAACATCTATGTTGTATTCTGAATAAAATATTGAAATTTGAAACTTCCACATGATTGCATTCTGTTTTTATTCACTATTTGTACAGTGTCCCAACTTTTTTGGAATCGGGTTTGTCTTTTAAATAATGTTAACTAATGAAACGTTATTGTAAAGTGTTACCATTTTTTTTAACTTGAAACCACTCAACTTTTCTACTTGCTGCTGCGTGGCTTCAGTTTAAAGCTCCGTCAAGATTTAGGCTAAGTTCAGCTTTAACTTCCTTGCAACCAATCACTGATCTTTATTTTTATTTGTGTGTGTGCACACAAAAATAGGATAATGGCAGGAACATTTATAACTAAATACATAAAAATACAAAAATATATATATAACAAATTATATCTGTTTAGTATTATATGTTAACATTATGTCATTTTAATTGTCCAGAAGGTCAAGACCTCTGAGATGTAACAGCCTCTAATTCTCATTATAAGGGGAAATACAGATTTCCATGTGTTAAATGATCTACTTTTCATGATGGGTTAGATTTCTTACATAATAAGCATAATAAATACATGGGATTTGTGCCTTTAATGCTCTTAATGGGACCCATTTGTGGAAAGTGCCTAACAAATCGACAAAGTCCAAAAACTTGTTTTTCTTCTCCAGTTTCCCTCCCTCCCTCTCTGCTTTCTCTTTGTCTCTGTGTTTCCTCAGGATGTTTTTAGAAGTTCTTCTATGAGTCTCTTTCTTCTCGGTTTCGTGAACGAGTTGGTCTTGTGACAGTGAGAAAGAACTTCCCCATTATAGCATTTCCCGGGGCACACTCACAAATACGCTGCTTTGATATGTCAGGTTTATGAATGTCAGGGTCTTGCTCTCATTTGCATGAATGTGTTTTTTTGTCTATGCACTTGTATTTTTGTATGTTCATGAGAAACTAAGCATGCACAAATGTATGCCAGAGGCAATGAAAAATACTGAATAAATATGTCAGCACATGATCAATATATGACATGACTATTGTGCATACAAGGTTCAGACCACATGTAGAAATATCTTCTGTGCCTCAGATGCAGAGCAGAATCTGGTTGGCTTTTCACTCCACGGCAGACTCACGCGTGTGATGTAAGTCAAAGCAAACTGGGTCACGGCAGCATGGCGGACTGCCACCGTCAGCACTGCACAGCGACTAAATCCTCTTCCACTGCACTTACAAATCCCTTTCAAAAAGCAAATTAAAAGCTAACTTTGAGTTAATACTACACTGATACCAATGAACTTCACTCTCAACAGCAGGAATTTGCATTTCAAATGTACGAACACAATTTCCATACAACTGCCTACTGCTGAAATATGCAAATATAGGCATGCAGTACTGATGTGCTGCACTGTGATTAAGTGGCTAAAGTCTCTCTCTCAGTTCAATTAATATATTTTAATTGGCATGACAAAAGGCCTACATTTTGAATATTGTCAAAGTATTAAACAATAGAAAATGGCTTATAGCCTAACTGAACAGCTGAAAAACAAAGTAATATAATAATGACATCAATCATGTACTTTATTAAACTTTATTCAATTTTTATGAATGTAAGGTCAATATTTGGATGTGTAATTTGTGGCAGACCTAGTCCCGAGAGAACTGTAGGCTACAGTTTAGCTGTGTCCATATAGCATCGCAAGATCAAGTGCTGTTTAAAAATCAATACTAACAAGCAGATGCTCAGAAAAGATTATGGCCTACCACATAGCACTGACACGAACGAACGAACGAACGAACGAACGAACGAACGATAGATAGATAGATAGATAGATAGATAGATAGATAGATAGATAGATAGATAGATAGATAGATAGATAGATAGATAGATAGATAGATAGATAGATAGATAGATAGATAGATAGAATTTCACGTTTACAATCGCACATGTCTTTTGTTGACATTGTACGACTAATAGGCTAACTGCCCCTTGTGGGCATATGCAGTACTGCAGATCCCATTCTACACCCAAATGTAAACCACTGGAATTCTATTGGTAGTTTAACAATTCTTGCCATATTATAGCCTATACTGTAATTATTTTTCTTTTAAAGATCGAAAAGGTGGCTCTTGTCAGCGGATTTATCGCAGCGAGAGAATTCGAGCAAGCATGATGATGTAGGATTGTGTGGAATAAAAAGGAGGAGGGATTATCTGACCGGATAGCAAAGTGACATCAGGCCCGAAAAATGCGTGTAGCCTATGTGTGTGTTTGAGGCTGCAGACAGCGTGACTGGGAAAGAGAGAGAGGAAAGGAGGAGGGGGTTATAGGGAGGAAAAGGCGTTTCCATCCTCAACCGGCGTGAAACGCGCGAGCACGATCGAGTGAACGGACGCTTAAAGTTTCTTCGTTTATAACCACACTTCATCATATACATTCGCAGTCTTGTTTTGATGCTTTTCGTTGGTGTTTTGACTGAACTGTGTTTGTGGTGAACTGGACTTTGTATTTGGGTGGCGAAAGCGCACAGCGGATCTCATCCATCACCACACCGAGAACATCATCATCTTCGCTGGATTCCCGAGCGCCCGGAGTAAGTCAGTCACCTATTTACTAAAGCAATCTATGGTCGCATGACATTCTTTGAAGTCCTTATATATTGAAGCACATACCTTGGCAGTTGGCACATCTATCTATCTATCTATCTATCTATCTATCTATCTATCTATCTATCTATCTATCTATCTATCTATCTATCTATCTATCTATCTATCTATCTATCTATCTATCTATCTATCATCTATACTGTTTTTTTTGTACTGTGGTGTGATAATTAATTTGGTCACACGGTTTTGTTTCGATTCAAGTCATTCTTATCGCGAATAGCGCTCAGTTCGCCACGCAGACCGCTTTTATGCGCTCGATTCCGTCCGGCTTAATCCTCGGCGGAATGTGCGTCTTATTAAAATATTAATTTAATTAAATACACATTTGTCGACGAAACAGAATCCGAAAGCCTTTGAATAGCTGAACTACATTCCAACTAAAATGTTGAGAAATCATATTTAATTTATTTATTTATTTGTTTAATTCAGCCATGGGGTTGCATAATCATATGTATAGCTAAGTGATAAAAATCCAGGGAATTAATTGAAATTCCTGTAGCCTACAATGTCTGCTTTCACCACCGCCCCTTTATTATTATCACTATCTGGCAGTCATTGAATATTTGGGTTTATTAGCTAAAGGAGCACAGCAAAACTGCTGTGGAAGCAGTCTGGACTAACTCATAATGCAACCTCAGTCTTGACACAAACCCTCTTCCTCTTGGAGTCTAGTGCTTCCCTGTTCCTTTCACAGCCCTTTTTTTTTTCTTCTCACTTGAACAAAGTAAAACCAGATCCGAGTGTGCAAGTGCATTACCAGATGCAGTATCTGGCGGTCACACAGGTGTGTGCGTTTCCTGCACCTGGCGAATGGTTTCTGCTCTCCTATCTCATATATTGATTTGTGTTTTGCCTGTGGTAAGGGAAGGAGGCAGCTCAGCAGAAACACACCTCCCTCATTGTCCTTGTGTGGGTGTGTGTGTGTCTGTGTGTGTGTGTCTGTGTATGTTTGTGTGTAAAGAGCGTTTCAGGCTGAGATTGTTTGCGGGCCAAAAAAGATGCTGGAAACCTTGTTTAACAGAAACTTTAGACCAATAACAATCCCCAGCTATACTGTTTTCTTCCGGTCCTGGCAGTCTTCAGTCTCTCTTTCTCACAAACACAGCAGTAGCTGTTAACTGGTGTGCTGTAACCCCAAAATGAGTCGCATGTCTGTTCTGAAAAAAAGAAAGAAAAAAAATCAGAATGCAAAATTATAACAGACTAATCTTGCATAGTTGGGGATAGCAAGATACTTATCAAGGGTGATGGAAAAAGCCTTCCATATCTTTTGCTACTTATGCATGTAAGTAACACATTTTCTTCTCTTACACTTACTTGGTAAAAGCTAGTTGAATTAGGCAGTTTTTTTATAGTATGATGAACAATTTTGGTATGTGTTGTGTGGAGTTGAGAACAATTGATCTAAAATGTGTTCACAGATTATGCAGGTTTTCTTTTCCTCTTTCTTTTTTTCTTTTTTCCGATTCCAATTCTTTCAACATTTATTATCTTTACTGTTGTCTCTGGTTAATTGAAAAAAAGTTTGCTGCCTTTTACAAACCATTTGTTTGTATTGTTTATTGAAATTCAATCATCAAAAACATGTCTAATCAATTAAATTTAGTAATTTATTAAGCATTTTAAGAATAATAGAGTCCTATGAAATGTATTTTATTCAGAAACATGTCCTCGAACATGAGTTTCCTCCTTTTGAAGCCTTTTTTGTCCACATTTTTTGCAAATTGGATATCTATCTTCGAGGACAACCGTACATTCGTTTTTCTATATCCAAGGTATTCCCATACTGCAAATTTTAACTTCTTTTTCAATGGGGGATAGAGATTAGAGATAACAGCCTCGGACATTGTATCCGCTGTACGTGTGTGTGTGGAGTAGGGTTGCAAAGGGGCTGAATATTTTCGGTACATTTTCAGAAACTTTCCAAAAGTTTCCGAAAATTTCCAAAAAACCCTGGAAAGTCTCCAAAAATTCTGGAAAGTTTCTGGACACTT
The DNA here is from genome assembly GCA_023029165.1 of Gobiocypris rarus. Classification (NCBI taxonomy): domain Eukaryota; kingdom Metazoa; phylum Chordata; class Actinopteri; order Cypriniformes; family Gobionidae; genus Gobiocypris; species Gobiocypris rarus. Next base: position 12,467,492 of record CM040912.1, read on the forward strand.
TGCAACTCTAGGATGGAGCAAGTTGAGTGTCTTAGCAATCAAGTGGAAAGAAGTTGCTTATGTGCAGGTGAGATTCTGTCTAATGAATTTTTTCCCCCCTCAAAACCGTAGGTAAGCAAATGTTCACGATATGATAACGGTTCGTGTTCATATGTGATATACCGTTACAACCCTAATCTGACAGAAGTAACTGGCGTTTGCTCTCGTCCGGTCTTCATTTACATTTACACATTTGACAGATGTTTTTATCCAAAGCTGTGGAGTGTGGACATGCTTTCAATACATTTAATCAGTTCATGCATTCCCTGGGATCAAATCAAATTCATGATGACCTTGGCATTGTTTATGCCATGCTCTACTGTTTGAGCTACAGGAATGTCATTGCCCTCCTATAAGTTTTCTCTTTTATCCAAATTTTGATAAAGAAAATGAACTGTTCTGTACAATTTTCAGAATTCGAAATATACCAGTCTGAGTCAGGACCACGTGAATTCAACTTTCTTTGTAGGGTTTTTCACTGAAGTTTTTAGTAAGGCTGTGACTGTTGCTTTTGTTCCTCTAAGTTTTAGTTGGAATTCTGGAAATGTTATATATTTTGGCATAATACTGAATGACACTGGATTGCAAACAAAAGCATTTGATAAGGAGTGTTCTAGTGCCATGGAAGTCTCTCTTGAGTACTGTTACATAAGATCCATTTGGGGTTTCAGGTTTTCTGTAAATATGTGTGTGTGTGTGTGTGTGTGTGTGTGTGTGTGTGTGTGTGTGTGTGTGTGTGTGTGTGTTTGGTTCTCTCTGGTAAATCTTAGTCCTGCTGTTCAATCTCCTGAGTGATATAATGACCATGCAATTTTACATCCGGTCCGTTCCGGTCTCACTCACAAGGTCGGGCTGAATCTATCCTCTGTTGAGTCTCATTTAAACAGTCAAAGGTTCATAGCACCTCTGATCTCTAGCAATGCTTGTGTGTGTGTACAACTGAATGGTAGGGATGCACCAATCAGCATTTTTGCAGCCGATACCGACCACCGTTTTCTTGTCATCATGATCGGCCAATCCCGATCATTCAAGCTTTATATAAATGATATGTAAGCTCTCAGTTTTACAGCTGGAGCACGCTTTGATTGGATTCATGGCTCAGGTCTTGATTTACCGTGTGCATAGAATAGCAGCGCACAGCTTAAACTGAGCTGGAAGTTCATCAATCATCAAAGAGGATCTTATTAATTGTTACTGATTTAATTTTGTGTTAATTTTATGCTTTGTGGTAGGGATGTCACAGTACCAAAATTCCAGTAGTTGGTACAATACCATAAAAATTGTATGGTACTCGGTACCAATTTCGGTACCACAGCAAAATGTTTTTATTTTTATTTTATTTAACTATTTTTTTTACATTTAATTAAATTAAATGAGTTTATCATTTATGATAATAATCATTATAAGTAAAAATGTCTTTAAATTTCAGTACCGACTTGTGACATCCCAACTTTGTGGCAATTACATAGTTATTTTTTTCAGTAAAACACTCAGATCACTTGATTGGATTGGTTTTTGGACTTTTAATAAAAAGGCTACCATGGATCCAAATGCCATAACTTTTAATTGCTTTGAGATATCAGTGAAGGAACGTCGTCCATATTTTTTTTACAGTCTATGACTACACGCGACGCATTGCTGCGACATGCTAGGTATATTTTCCATGTTAATTCAAGTTTTTGTTCTAACCTGTCGCAATGGCGACACGCGATGATTCTATTTTAGAAAATCAGATTTTTTGGTACATTTTAATCAGTTGATGAAGAATAAGCTGATTTTCATTGTAACAATCGAAACAATGCAGATAACAAGGTATCTAGAATTATTCACAGAGCAAATAAAATATCTATAATCATTTATCATTTTGACATAAAAGGCTGAAAATGACTAGGTTTTAACAGTGGATGTGATCAGATAACTGGACTAACCAGCAGACCGATCGCATCACACAGCATCTCAAATGTTTGTTTAGTCATTCTAAAATTCCTGAGCCAAAGTCTGTCGACAAAATTATTTGGTTTAATTCCCTCCCAGAACCATCTCACATGATTGCGATCCCAAACACCAGGCATCTGTATGCAAGATAACATGACAGTGTTTATTGCGGAGCTGCAAGGCCTTTATGAAAAAGAGCCACATTTTCTTCTGCAACTGCTGCACATATTTTATTTCCCTGGAAGTGACAGTTTTGTTCTCTTGAATACATGGGATGGAAACTGCTTTGTTCTCAATTTTTTTATGCAATATTCCATTTTTTAATGCATAAGTTAAATTCCAACTTTGGATGGAAACAAAGCTATAGGAAATGTGCATCATAGAACATATTTAGAAAGTTAAAGACTGCAAACACATCAAAGGATTATAAAAAAAAAGTCAAAATAAATCTGGACTAACAGTTGCTGAGTGGTCAACCAATCTGCCCTCTGCAGTTTCTCTCACATTCACATACTGAGATGCTCACAGGTACACACTCACACTCACAAACACATGCACACAGCACCCTCATAATTCACTCCCTCTTCAGCCAAATGAAATGTCTCGCTGAGAATAATTGGATTTGATAAGACCTGATTCAGTTCAGACTTCTGCACTCAATTTGTGGTGCTACTGAAAGCATCTGCCAAGGACCGAAGTGTGTGTGTGTGTGTGTGTGTGTGTGTGTGTGTGTGTGTTTGAGTGATGGTGGGTGTTGAAGTGGGAGTTTTTAAGTAAAGGCAACATGATGCACCGCCTGCTGTTTTATTTGGAAACAAATAAATATATAAGCATCTATTTATCATGTTATAGAATAGTATGAGCTTGAATTGTTTCCAGCACACTGCAAACTAGTCTTTGTTCATTTACAGAAAACTGAGCCATTCTTTCTGTTAAATCATTAACTGATTTTGCATTTCTTAGTTTACAAAATACGGTGCACTGATCTTTCTGTTGGTTAATGGAATACACAGTGTTCTGGTGTTTGTGTCTGCCAGTTCTGCTATTGATTTTTTTTGTCTTTTAGATGAGAGTAACATCAAAGCGTTAGAACTTAAGGTCACAAAAGCTTTTGAAATTCAGATAATTTTCCCTATTTCATTAGCTTCTTGAGAATGTTACAGGGCTATATACTAAAGTTAACTAAAAAACACAAAAACAAGCAAACTAATAAACAAGTTTTTTGTAACTTAAAAATAAACTAAACTGAAATACATTTTTATTTCAGCTAGTTTGATGTAATAAAATACCATAAACTGATGTTAATACCAAATGTGGAATTGAATAAATGGATAAAGCACTTTTTTTTAAATTTATTTATTTTTTAGGAAAACGTAATAGATTAATAATATTTTTTTTTTTTAAATTGATATTTCAGCCAAAAAAAATGTGTCCTCATTTACTCACCCTCATGGCATTCCACACTTGTAGATTTGTCCTGTGGAACACAAAATAAGATATTTTTGTAAAATGTCTTATGTTTTTTATCATTAAAACTCAGTGGGGTCCTAAAGAACATTTTATTGTATGGACCAAGAAATACAATCTTATGTGTTCCACATACATTTTCATTTTCATTTTTTATTTTTTTTTGTGTGTGTGTGAATTTTCCCTTCAGGCTTTGATCAAATGGCCTGATATTTTGAGCTGTAGTGCAATACACAACAGCTTTATTTTCACAACTCGACTGTGTTCAGTTCAAATGGATGGGGGTTGTCATGGCAACGGCTTTCCTATACCCTCATTGATGTCATGTTCTGATGATGTGTGGATGAATTGATCTTTAGACTGAAGGCACAGCATCCCTTTTAAAAGGATATTAATCCTGAATGGGAGTGAGTGTTACTAAAGATACTGATGTAGATGAAATATATATATATATATATATATATATATATATATATATATATATATATATATATATATATATATATATATATATATTTCATCTACATCAGTATCTTTAGTAACACTCAAGACTAACACTAACATTAACAAAGATTAAAAAATGCTTTAAATATATATATATATATATATATATATATATATATATATATATATATATATATATATATATATATATATATATATATATATATTTAAAGCATTTGTTAATCTTTGTTAACGTTAGTTAATAAAAATCTAATTGTTAGTTCACTGTGCATTAACTAATATTAACAGTGAGGACATACACTCACCTAAAGGATTATTAGGAACACCTGTTCAATTTCTCATTAATGCAATTATCTAATCAACCAATCACATGGCAGTTGCTTCAATGCATTTAGGGGTGTGGTCCTGGTCAAGACAATCTCCTGAACTCCAAACTGAATGTCAGAATGGGAAAGAAAAGTGATTTAAGCAATTTTGAGCGTGGCATGGTTGTTGGTGCCAGACGGGCCGGTCTGAGTATTTCACGATCTGCTCAGTTACTGGGATTTTCACGCACAACCATTTCTAGAGTTTACAAAGAATGGTGTGAAAAGGGAAAAACATCCAGTATGCAGCAGTCCTGTGGGTGAAAATACCTTGTTGATGCTAGAGGTCAGAGGAGAACGGGCCGACTGATTCAAGCTGATAGAAGAGCAACTTTGACTGAAATAACCACTCGTTACACCCGAGGTATGCAGCAAAGCATTTGTGAAGCCACAACACGCACAACCTTGAGGCGGATGGGCTACAACAACAGAAGACCCAACCGGGTACCACTCATCTCCACTACAAATAGGAAAAAGAGGCTACAATTTGCACGAGCTCACCATAATTGGACAGTTGAAAACTGGAAAAATGTTGCCTGGTCTGATGAGTCTCGATTTCTGTTGAGCCATTCAGATGGTAGAGTCAGAATTTGGTGTAAACAGAATGAGAACATGGATCCATCATGCCTTGTTACCATTGTGCAGGCTGGTGGTGGTGGTGTAATGGTGTGGGGGATGTTTTCTTGGCACACTTTAGGTCCCTTAGTGCCAATTGGGCATCGTTTAAATGCCACGGCCTACCTGAGCATTGTTTCTGACCATGTCCATCCCTTTATGACCACCATGTACCCATCCTCTGATGGCTACTTCCAGCAGGATAATGCACCATGTCACAAAGCTCGAATCATTTCAAATTGGTTTCTTGAACATGACAATGAGTTCACAACCCAATAGATCTCAACCCAATAGAGCATCTTTGGGATGAGGTGGAATGGGAGCTTCGTGCCCTGGATGTGTATCCCACAAATTTCCATCAACTAAAAGATGCTATCAATATGGGCCAACATTTCTAAAGAATGCTTTTAGCACCTTGTTGAATCAGTGCCACGTAGAATTAAGGAAGTTCTGAAGGCGAAAGGGGGTCAAACACAGTATTAGTATGGTTTTCCTAATAATCCTTTAGGTGAGTGTATTTTTCATTGTTCATATAGATTATGTCAAATGTATTTGAGTTCTATGCTCTTATTTTATGTGCAGCACCTAAACGTGCTTTATAAAAAAAAGAAATTCATGTTAACAAATGAAACCTTATTGTACAGTATTAAAATCATACAAGAATAATCTAATTGTGAACTAAATTAAAGAATGGTAATAGTTATCAGATGAAATTTACACTCATAATAGAAATAAAAGATAGACAGTGCAAAAAATTAAATAAACTCATGCAAAAATGAACTAGAAGATTATGAATGACACATTCATATTGTTTGTGTAGGTGCGTCATTCCCTGCTGTAAGTGTTTGTAGATTAAAATACATCACAATTATGTGTAATGACTGTCACTGCCCTGGCACACTCTCTCTAACCTGTCTATAAAGCAGTATGAGATCTCACTCTCTGATATCTCAGCACGAACCCTGAGCTGTGTGAAACTGACAGCCTACAAACCATCTGACCAAGCGGCACACGATTCCCACGCAAACTACATTAACCACAATCCCCTGTGTGGCACTGAGTCAGAGAGAGAGCCATCAGGACACACAGTAGTGTCCTCTAAGGAATTTTGGCCTGAAATCATTCAGATTTTACACTTCACATTGGCAGAATTTCTCCAAAACACATAAACAGTTGGAGATGCATCATGCATGTCATGAAAAAGCCAACATACTGTTCTGTGATTTAAAGTCACCATGAAATTGACAATTCTTATTTTTTCTATGGAACAATATTGCATATTATTTAACCGTGCATATAATTGTTATTATTTTTTAATTTATGTGGCTAATAATCTTGAATCAAAATGACTTCCCCTCCCTCTTGCAGCGACACCTCTTCTCTGATGTGTTTACTGCCGTGAGGGTTGTACAACCTGCCAGTCACACAAGCTTCGACTGATAGCAAACCACAACCATCCAGTCAATTCCCCATCGACAAAATCAAGCCCTGCCTTACATTTGTTCTTGCTCCAAAAGCCATTGCCCTCGGATATATGTCACATTAGGGAAGAAAAGACACAACTTCCTTTTCGATCTATCTTTCTATTTAAACTACTTTAAACTTTTACACTATGAACATCAAGCCAAATTTGTTTACACATTTTACTATCTAGTTCCAACATGACTAGTTAGATAAACCATGGTACAATGCTTTATATCTGTGTGTGTATTGAAAGTCCAACAACGCCAATCAGATTCAGATCAGATTTAGAATGATGATCAAACACAGATGGAGCAGATCGAGTCCATCAACACCCCTAATGCTTCACAGTCCTATAGCTCGTTCTGGGTCCACATTTCATTCAGTAACAATGGATAGTTTTGATTTATATGCTGTTTAATGCTAATGATCTCGATATTTTACATATGCATCTGCTTACATACGATTGCTTGTTTTTTGCGTCTTCTTAGCCTGTGTTTTGATCAGGATATTCCGTACTCATTCAGAAGATGCATAATAGCGCCCCCTAGCGTTTATAACAGTGAAAATACGAAACCCAGAAAAATTCCATGTTTGGCAGGGAAGCGTTTTCTCACAAATAACAGAAAATTCAGTCTTTTAAGGGAAAGAGTTAATTAGGGATGGGCGTATCGATATATCGATGCTGATGTGAGCATCGAATAGTATCCATACTCAAATAAAAATATTGATACTAAGGTGTTTTTTTACCAGTAATTTTGTTTACTTAAAAAGATTATTTTATGCATATAAAATGAATAATCTATGTTTTCAAATAATTGTGTAGTACAGGACTATTTTCCTGCTCATCTGAACCATGATCTGAACGCACACAAATGCTGCAAGACACAACCAATCAATCACAGAGCGTTTGCTCAATGCTGACACTGTATTCAAACAGAGCTGCATTTCCCAAAAATATAATAAGAAACCATTGATGCTTTTGAACACACAGCCCAGAATAAAGCTCATCACAAGACAGAACAACATAATATGTTTGAGTCATTTCACAATACAAATAGAAATTGTAGCCTACATAGTGCAATAACACTCTTTAAATTCAATGTTAAAAGTTTATATTGATCATGTTCTATTCTGTAACTAATGTTAATATAAATCATATACTATCAGAATAAAAAAAGATTGCATTTTATGTACGTTCTGTCACTGGCAGTCCCTTATGAAAATTAACCATGGTTTATTTTTTTACTGCTCTGAATCCAAAACAATCACAGAATATGTACGAGAGGGGTGGTTCTTTGTTGTAATTTATATATTTTAATTTATATAATTGATCTTTTATTATTTAACGTCTCAATAGTAAAATGTATGAATTATAATAATATATTCAAAATAAATGTAAGTTATTTTGCGGCCCACCCAGAGGATCACTGAAGCCCCTGTGGCCCACAGGTTGGGAACCACTGCTCTAAGCATCCCATACGCTCGTATTGTGTGTGATATTAAATATTAAATTATATCGAATTTTAGCTTTGATTTTCGGAATACAAATCGTAAGGAAATTCTGGTTCTAGATCTAAAAGTGATTAAGTTTGTTTGTTATTAAAACCAAATGAATATTAACAGCTCATGAGCAAATGTTGTTGTTTGCACCCAGAGATTGGCAAAATTATGAATTTTAAGAATTAGCTCCCAATGCCCATTTCATCACTATTCGCTGTTTTTGCGCAGCTGTGACTGTGTATGTGAGTTTAACTTTGTAGGCCCTGGGTAGGTGTAATTGGCTGAAGACACAATATGTACCATCAGATAAAATGCAGCAGCATCCTAATGAGGAATAAAATCAATCATAAAATTGACTTCTGTACGTGTGCGGGTGTGTGTGGGAGTGTGTGTGAGAATATAGCGAAACTCTGCAACAGTCTCCAAAATATCTGCTGCCAGTGTGGAGGAGGGACAGAGAAAGAAGGAGATTGAGAAATAAACAGAAGATGAAGGCCCAGACTGGAGAAACACCAGAGACAAAAAACAATGAGGAAATTTGTTTTTCTTTGTCTTTGTCTAAAAGTTTCAAAGATTATTACTGTATAGAACAGTGGTTACTGCATATTGCCTTAATATATGCCTAATAAATAAATAAATGTCAATGTGTGTAATATAGTAAACATAACAACAACATTTATGACAAACATTTATGGTAATAACTAAAATAATAACTAAAATACGCTTTTATATTTCTATTTAGTATATTTAAAATAACTTTAAATGTAATACTGAATAACACACTACAGTTATGATCAAGTACTTTACATGTGCTTTAGTATGTCAGTTCAAATCAATTTACAAAGTGCTTTTCACAATGCATCGTTTCAAAGCAGCTTTACATTACAATTTACAGTAATCTGTTATCAGAGGTGGCTGTCCAAGTAATGTCCATGTCAACAATGTACATTTCTAAGATAATACAAAACATGCAGTTAGCTAAAATCACGAATGAATTTAGGCAGAAAGAATAATCTCATCAAAGTAATTATTACAAGTTGTGATCATAATGATTACAAAATGTAGACAATTTGGTACTGGTGCATGTTGATTCAGTGTCATCTAAAGTCCTCGCAGGGGTTAGTGTCATCTATTTACAGGTGTTGGGCGTTTGAAATCTTCGTAAGAGGCTGGATCCAAACTGCTGCTGATGTTGGAGATTTTGAATGATGACTGAAAATCTTCATAGATATCTTTTTTGGAAGGAGCACAATTGAATAGTCTAGAATGTCTAGAATTTTAGACATAAATGGAATATTTGAAATGGGCCTGTAATCTGCTAATTCACTTGTATCCAGTTATGGTTTCTTAATGAGAGCTTGAACTGTCTTGGGACATGACCTAGAGATGAGATAATAATATAGAGAAGAGGCTCTTCTGCTTCAGTAGTTAAGTGAATATTGGATCTAATAAACATGTTGTTGGTTTAATGCATTGATAAGTTCATTTACCTCTTCCTGTCCTATAGTTTTAAAGCACTGCAATTGTTCTTGAGAGACAATAATTGAGGCTAAATCTTTAAACGGCGTCAAAGGTTGCACATTTCTATTTCTGCAATGTTCTGAATGAACAACACAGCAGCGCTACATCGAGTGAGTTCAACGGGATAGGCTAACAAAAACATTAAAATGCGAAAAATGACTCTTACATCATCATAATTGCATCTCGTGTGCCACTTATAATGCTGGCTGATGCACTTGTAAAATTGTGTGTGTGTGTGTGGGGGGGTGATAGGGTTATTTTAAATTTTATGAATATTCGATTCTGGTGTCGAAGTGGTTAGAAATGTTGAAGAGGTTCTCACCCAGAGCCTGACTTGCACTTTCCACTGTTGGTCCGATATATCTAAAACCTCTGATATTAACAATCAACAATACTTTTAACAATATTTATAAACAATCATATTCTCAGTGAGAAAACGTGTAAATAAGACGCGTGGCAGCAGGGAACATGCTAGAGATGCTAACAATCAAAGTGTTCTTATTTTTATAGAGAATAATATCAGGAGATGCTCACCCTCTGTAGAAAGGAAAACGTATGTTATAAAATAGATTTTAAGAAGAAAACGGAGGATTAAGGGTGTACTCACACTAGGCGCTCTGAACTGTGCCCGAGTGCATTTGACCCCCAAAGCCTGGTTCGTTTGACAAGTGTGAGCGCTCCGTTCCGTGCCCTGGCGTGGTTCGTTTGGCTGGCCCTGACCCACTTGGAAGAGTTTGTCCAGAGCGCGGTTTGCATGCAGTGTGAGCGTTAACCGTGCCAGAGCACGGATCAGCTACTGTCATCCTACATGTTCCCATAATATTTTTCCCTTCCCGATTCCGATACCTGGGCTCAGGGTATCGGCCGATACCGAGTACTGAGCCGATACCTAAGTGTGTGTCTCTGTAACTTTATATACTACTATCCCTGTATAAATCGCTAGAATTATTTGATGGTGTGCTTCAGACTTATCCCTCATTAAAACATGAACATAATTATTATTAATAGAGACATGTTGTTATTAAATAGAGATACAACAGTACAACAGGAGCCTAATATATTCTGTCTATTTCTTCGCGTTAAATCAAACTTTTATTTTGACGGGTTGCCGTGAAGACCTTTGAGTGTCTGTGTTCATGATATGACAGTGGTATCGGATCGGTACATGGGTTCAAGTCAAGTCAAGTCAACTTTATTTATATAGCGCTTTTAACAAAAACATAAAACTTTTACTACGGATACTCTTTTCGATTAAATCAAGTATATTTAGATTTATAACGGTCCTGGTTTTCACTTTATTGATGAACATGAATTGTAGTTTGCAAGTAAAGCTGCAAATTCCTCCATCAAAGTCAGCTGCCGCGGTAATAATCTTCTGAAACGTGCAGTGCAGTCAAATGAAAATCGCTGCGTGGCATAAATGATAAATCTATTAGGCAGTCTATTAGCGAAAGCGCCTTTCTTCCTGTCTACTTCAAAACAAAGTGTTGCATCGGGAATGACGTAAGTGTGCTCCGGCCCGGTATGTTAAGTGCAATGTGAGTACAGGCCAGCGGGGGAGTGGGGACGGGACAATCACGCTCGAGCACGGCACAAGACAACCGTGCCAAGTGTGAAGACACCCTAAGAATCAACTTGACAGAGCTCCAAACTCAACACATCAAAAGTGTACTTTAAAGCAAAGATCATTCAAACATTGTTATTTAAAATGTATGTTGAAGTAAAACTTTTAATTTGACTTTTAAAAGTAAGAAACAGTCATGAAAGTGAACTCTCTTTAAAGGGATAGATAGTTGACCCAAAAAATGGAAATCATGTACTCATCCTCAAGTTGTTCCAAACCTGTATGAATTCCTTTCTTCTACTGAAAACAAAATATATTTTGAAGAATGTCAGTAACCAAACAGTTGATGGGACCGAATTACTTCCATAGTATTTTTTTCCATGAGTAAGTAAATGATGACAGAATTAAAAAATTTTTGGCGATCTATGCCTTTAGTGCACTTAAATGGCATTTTATTTCATTAATGTTATATTATCAGCAAGTAGTCACATTTAATACCATTAAGCACACTTCTTTTTTACAAGGTTTGTTAGAGCAGCTGTGTGGTCAGAAATGTTTTTTTGTAAAACAAACAAACAAATATTAAGATAACTAGTCCCCAGTAATCGACTAGTTGGTTGTTGCATAATTAGTCAACCATCTTAACCCATTCCTACTTCTGTTGAAGTAATATGTTGACGCGCTTACTGGATACCTGAGAGGAGATAATCTCACTGAGATGTAAATGTGCTCTTATTTCGTCTCTTTATAACCCACAGGAAGCAGGTAGACAGATGTGACGAGCGCTTCACACTCACCTGAGGTGTCTAATTGCCTCACATACACATTCACTGGCACATTCACTAATTTCTCATTTCTTTGTCTTTTGAACTCTCTTTCTCTCCCCCATACACACAGAGCGAATCTCTGTCTTGTTCTCCCTGAGGCGGTGATATTTTCAGTGTTAATGAAGTAAAAGCTTTCTCCTCAAATATGCCGTATCTTTCTCTGTCACATGGACAGAAATGGCTCGATGAATTTGATTTATACTTCACAAAATATCACAAAACATAATTAATGACATTCATAAAACAACCGCAGCTAGGGATATACGGTACGTTTATAAACCCAGCTGCCACAATTTACTTTTCTGAAGAAAAAAAAATGTGGAAAATAAAGAAGACATCTGTTCGGTGACTCATCAGAATCAGAGCTCTGAATGAGCCGCTTGTGTAGAGAATTAGAACAGACATTATGGTAGGGTTGCCTGTGATCTAAACTAGGTTTTTCTGGTAATGTAACAGACGTTTGCCTGTAAAAAAAAAAAAAACGCAGAAGTGTGCTTAGATAATATAAAGTTAGATAACATACATTGAAATAAAACACAACTTAAGTGCACATAAAGATGGAGGAATGCTCCTCCTGAACCAATGTCTGAAGCATGTGTTCTACATGCCAATTTTGATTGGCTACTCTGGTCGACTTCTAGAGAGGACGTCATCAGCTTTTTTTTGTCTTAAGGAATCCGTTTGTCTGTAAAGCTCAGTGTGTGAACTTTCTGTGTGTCTGTGGCTAGGAGTGAAAAATATGTCCAGCAACGCATTTAGGAAGTGTGTGCCACCGTGTCAAAGCTGGTTGCCCTCATCGTGACCACTTCAAGCTCTGCTCTTGCCTGGCATTTTTCGAGGGGGATGGAAGCCAGGTCTCAGGGCCCCGCGGATCGGATCCCGTGGCTGCTGAATCACCCTGGCGATTACAATCATGGGGGTCACAGATAGAGTTAGCAGATAAGCTTGAGAAGGGTCTGACCCTTTCTCAGGCATCACCTGCTAGCTAGCTCTCATGCCAGACCTGGAAGCCCGCTTAGCGGTTCAGCATTATATTGGCCCAGTCTAGTTCTGCATAACTAGACGTGATGGAAGTCAAGACAGATGTGCTGAGTATGACTGTATGCGAGGGAGTGTTGATGGTCATGAATACTGATGTTATTCACACCTGAGAAGACAATGGCCCTCCCCTATTAATGTGAATGTGACTGCGAGGAACCCAAGAAAGGAGATAAAATAAAAATATATATATATATATATATATTTGTGTTGGTACAGTGCTGTCATAGAAAAACAGTTTGAAGAGACTCGTGTAAAAGTTTGAGTCTGCAGGACTCACAAGTAGTATCCGATCCATGTAAAATACATTTTAGATGCAATGAAAGGTTGCCTATACTTCATATTTCAATGTTTAACTAGATTTTACACATTTGAGTCTGGCGGTTTGAGAAAAGCCCAACTTTATAAGTTTGTGTAAAAATAACACATTTATGTCAGAATGAATCACTTCCTGATCAGAAATAATATCCTCTACTTGATCAAGCTACGTGACACATCACATTGTTCTTCTAAGGTAAATTCAAGGCTTATTCCTCATAGCTCAGACGAGAAAGATTGGACTTCTCATTGGTTTCATACGGATTACATAAACTGAGCTTTTTTATTTTTTTCCGATTTACTTAATTCAAAAGTAGACACTTCAAGGTTTCTATAGACATGTTTCTCATGTACTGTATGTGTGGCTGAGTTTAGGTTCATTCTTGTGACACGTTTCAGAAAGAAGTTCACGGAGACTGAGATAGCAGAAAGTGCACTCTGTTTTAGTTATTTTACAAAAGCACGTTTTGTGCACACAAATAATGACCATAAATGACAGAGTATTTTAAATTCTTTCAGCTGGTATCAGGATGCAAGTGCAAGTGATTGCACCGGCACCTCAGCTGACCCCAGAGTGTTAAAGCTAGATTGGTCTATGGAGAGAGAAGAAATCACCCTTAGCCGTTTGGATAAGCGATTCATTTTGGGTCATAGGTGTCCTGCTCCAGTGAACCTTCCTTTCATCCTCAATCTCCATAATGAGTTCACAAGATCGTGTGATAAACCATTCTTCAGATGACATCTAGGCTCGTAGGCACATGTGGCAGCATGCCAGGCTGGCAGAGCCCTGCACACTGTTGCAGGCTTATCAAGCCAACCATTTAAAGGATCTCAATCTGGACAAGCGAATACCTCAGGATGAAGTCCTGGAGTTCTGCCGTGCAACAGATCTTGCAGGCGGCTCACAGTGTGGGTCACTCTACCGCTGCTTTGGTAGCCATGGAGAGGCATCTTTGGCTTAACCTTTCGGGGCTCAAGAAGAAAGCCCTTTTCTTACTGATGCCCGATGTTGCATTCGGGACTTTTTGGTACAAACAGACAGTGGTCCAAGAAGACAAGGGTTAAGTCAGCGGTATTCGAGTGGTACATTCCCCACCACAGTTCAGGTCCTACATCCTGTGATGGGGGGACTGCATCAATCTGGGAATAAAGGAGAATTTTCTTTATTGAAAATTTTGTAAAGCAATCAAGGTCGAGTTTTCTCCCTCCTCTTGTAAATATTTTGCTCCTCCGTACAGACATTGATGACAAAATAAAAGAGTAAATGTGTTGCAGGGGTTGGGTCCTTGTGTGAAATACATCATACAAATTTCCTGAAGAAGTGTAAGCATTAGCTCTCTTCAGCATTTAGCTAGGAGATTATATTTGTATAATATTTATAATACTGTTCACTTATCGAATAAATCAGACTAGTGCAAAAGTACTGGCTCAGATATTATTTTTAACTGTTCAAATCTGTTTCAATTTTTTTTTTTTAAAGGTGCACTATGCAACTTTTCTGTCCGCTAGAGGGCGCCTATTCAAAACAAAGGCGTAGTTTGATGACGCCAAGTTTGAGCGCAGCATCTTTGGACGTGGTCTTCACCTCACAGCCGGTGGAAAAGAATCGGGATAGGACTCTGGTAGAAATCATGTTGATGGATGCGGTTATTAACGTTACTGTAGTATGAAGCAGAGCGGGACCGAGTGTTGTGGAGTTCTCGCAAGCAGCGGGACTTTTATTATGACGGGACACAGTCACCAGACGCCGACAATTTTTCCTGGTCATGAGTATGAGGTAACATAGCTCTGTTTTTCATATTAGATACATTTGAGTGTGTTGAAAATGATGTTATGCTGTTACTCTGTTTGTTTGCTCGGCAGCTGCGGTGACACTTGTTCACACTGCTAAGGGTAAAGCGTTTCTGCGGAAACCGAGGGTAACGCAGATATGACACAATTGACAGGTGACTTCCTCACACGCTATGCTCACACGTCCCGGTTCCTTGGGTAAAATAGCAAATAGTTGTAAAGATTTGGGATATTATAAGTACTCAACTGAACAAAATATATAACACCGGCCTAGTGGTTTGTGGATATTTTACTGCAAAATAATACATAGTGCACCTTTAAGAAAAAATGGTCATGTTTGAAAGTAGTCAGAGTGTACGTAAAATTAAAGATGTGAAAGCTGTAAACTTGTAATTACAGAGTTGACATGAATGCACCACATCATTCACCGGATAAAACCTGCAAGTCATTTTTTTCCCTTTTGTATGACACATACACTCATATGAACTCACTGTCCTCTTAGGACAGCCTGTCACTACCAACACACACACACACACACACACACACACACACACACACACACACACACACACACACACACACACACACACACACACACACACACACACACACACACACACACATACACACACACACACACACACACACACACACACACACACACACACACACACACACACACACATTGAAACACACAGCCTTCTTTTGTCTGCTGTTCTTTATTGTGTGTGTTAAACAGAGGATGTCTATGCACAGAGTGTGAGGATCCCATGTGTGTCTGGGCAGTTTCTTCACATTTTCTTCACATGTGTTTTGTCTCCTCTCCGTGACTAAACTCTTAACACCCCTCCCCCCTCCACAGGGCCCCAATCCACATGCACACACACACATACACACACATATACACACCCACTAACAAATCCATGGTTTCCGTGTTTTATGGCTAATTTCCATAGACATAATGATTTAATGCGTTATATACTGTACACTAACTTTATATTATATCGTATAACCCTCCCATTAAACACAACCCTCACAGAAAACTTTCTGCATTTTTACATTTTCAAAAAACATAATTCTGTAGGGTCTATAAGCTTTCCTTATGGACCAAAATGTCCTCACAAGTTCAAAAATTGCTGGTATTACTATCCTTGTAGGGACATGGTCCCCATAATGGATAGTTTATCAGGACCTTGATGTACTAAAATAACTAAAACTGAAATGAAAAATAATGAAATAAAAATAAAATCTATATAAATATTAAAAAACTAAAAATGTAATGAAAATAAAAAATCTTTAATTAAAAATGTATTAATAAAAGCTAAAATAGTATCTAAATTACACAAAAGTAACACTGACTCTCTCATTCATCTCACACATTCCCACAGTCTCTTGCAGCCGCCTGTCACGTATCGTCATGGCGACTCTACCTTCAGCCGGTGATGACGTGTTCTTCAAGGACAGAGAGCCGTGAATGTGTGTGTGTGTGTGTGTGTGTCTGTCCAAAATTCATTCACCCTCCACATGGCTGATGTCCCCATAACAACCGTTCCCGCTTGCCTTTCAGCCTGGAGACTGTAACCTAGCAACAAGCAGGAGTTTTACCCCACCCCCACCACATTGACGTTCCCACCAATGAGATCTTTTTAATAAGTCAATTGTCTCTTTTAGACACCAATAATGGAATGAATGGATGGCAATGTTTCTTGTGAGAGAAAAGACTCCAGTATTCTAAGATTTAGTGTTTCAGAAGACAATGCAACAATAATGGTTATTAGAATGTAGGGCTGGGTGATAGAGCTAAAACATTTATCACGATATAATGTTTCATATAATTCGGGATCGATAATTATTGAACCTTTTTTTTAAATCAAAGACCAGTAGAAAACGTTTTGAATTTAAGCACTGCATTTTTAATTTGGCCAATATCAAGGCAAACAACAAATAATGTTTGTTTAACAGTCAAACATAAAATCAAATTTAAACAAACATCTTTCTTATATATTATATGAAGATTTAATAAATGTTAATGGGATAGTTCACCCAAAAATGAAAATATATGTTTATTTGAATGATTACCCCCAGTGCATCCAAGATGTAGGTGTGTTTGTTTCTTCAGTAGAACACAAATTAAGATTTTTAACTCCAACTGTTGTCATAATGCATGTGAATGTGTAACAATTCTATGAGAGTAAAAAAAAAATGCTTAGACAAATTGATGTCTTAAGACACGAACCGATCGGTTTCTGTGAGAAACCGAACAGTATGTATGTTTTTTGTTTTTTTCTCATATCAGACGAATCTCATCTAGTATATTCCCCGGCGCCATTACTTCCGTTGAATTAGGTCAAACTGGCATGATGATGAGATGAGATTTTTTTAATCTCATAGAACTGTTACCCTTTCACATGCATTATGACTGGCAGACAGCAACAGTTGGAGTTTAAAAATCTTCATTTGTGTTCTACTGAAGAAACAAAGACACCTACATCGTGGATGCACCGGGGACAATGGGATTAATTTTTGGGTGAACTATCCCTTTAAATAAACTTTTGGCTTGTCTCCTGAGGCCACAAGAGGGCGCAATGAGCAGAATATGAATATACTGCAATAACTTATTTAACCTCTTAAAGCTGCAGTTGGTAATTTTTGTAAAAATGTATTTTTTTTTACATTTTTGATAAACCTGTCATTTTGTCCTGATTGTAGAATATGAGACAGATAATCTGTGAAAAAATCAAGCTCCTCTGGCTCCTCCCAGTGGTCCTATTGCCATTTGCAGAAATACACCGCTCCCGGTAAGAAACAACCAATCAGAGCCAGGAGG
The DNA here is from genome assembly GCA_023029165.1 of Gobiocypris rarus. Classification (NCBI taxonomy): domain Eukaryota; kingdom Metazoa; phylum Chordata; class Actinopteri; order Cypriniformes; family Gobionidae; genus Gobiocypris; species Gobiocypris rarus. The sequence goes on from CM040912.1 coordinate 12,485,228, forward strand.
AGTGTCTTAGCAGTGTCAATCAAGCTTGTGCGCGCTGATCACACCCCTCTTATAAACAGCGCGTACAGGCAGGCGTTCAACCCAAACTGCCAATTCCTCGAGTGGGACTTGCTCATAAATAAAGACGGGTAAACGGAAAAAGACAGATGACGATGATAAAAAAGACAAAAATAAATAATTAGATAGAGCCCGAAATAAAACAAGGGTAAATATCGGAGCAGCTTTTCCGAGGTGGAGGGAGCTACGTGTCCTGAAAGGATTAAAGGGGTGATGAATTAAGAATCCAACTTTCCCTAGAGCCTTTGATATATCAAAGTTCATCATGATATAAGAATATTCTGTAAGTTTCAGAGCTGAAAACGTCCTTGCAAAGAAAAGCTTTTATAGACACCAGGCCCAGAAAACGAGAGCTGGAATCCAATGACGTCATGGGAAGACGAAACGCAACTCAAGAACACAGTCGCTGCATAAGCTTCATTCGGATGCTACTATTAGGAATGAGTGGTTGAACTTTATTTTGAATGAAGTTCCAGCTCACGTGGGGAAGACATGTACGTGTGTTCGCTTCATTTCACTGCGGAATCATTTGTAAAAAAGTCTCAGGTGCTGGATTTGCTGACACAGTGTTGTGCCTTCTATATTGGATTTGACAGGAATGGTGCAACAAACTTATGTGAGTAAAACAGCTTTTTTAAATGTAGTGGTCAGCAGGCCTATGAATCTCAAATAGTGAAATAATATTCCTTTCTTGATCTGGGCGCGTGCACGTGTGTGTGTGTGCGGTTCGTGCTTATATCGACTGATCGGTCGAGCCATGAGATAATATTCCAATCAATCTCAGGTGGATGAGAAATAAATCATTGTGTTTGTTTGATAAAGACGTTTGAGAGCCCTGTGATCGAGAGAATCATTCCGGTTGCCGCTTTCAAAGCGAACCCTCCCTAATGTGAACTGAACCGACAGGGGAGCTGAAGCTCATTAAATATGCAAATCTTATCCAATCCTAACCGTGGGCGTTTACTTCCAAGTCTCCAGTACGGCACGCCCATCGAAACCCAGCGTTCAGGAGAAAACCTCAAAACCAGTGTAGAAAATAGCCTATTACTTATTCATTATGATGTTTTTGAATGTAAAAACCACACGAACGTCATTAGTTGACCTCAGACAACAGTATACATTTTTTAAAAAGCCAGTTCATGATCCCTTTAAAAACCGATGCAGAGTTAGCCACATCCCCTGCCTGATGCTCCGCGCACACCACGGCTTCCTCTTCTCCCCGCCTGTTGACTCCTCGAAGTCGCTGTGAATTCCTCCATTGACTCTAGCCGCATAACATACAGATAAAATGTCACGCACTGTGCAAAGCAACTATTGAAACCTACTAATTCACTGGCTTGTCATGTTGCTGAAATAATATACTAGCAAACCTTATTTAGCATTACATATCGATATAATAATTACTTGCATACTGTAACGTTAGTTACTGTTATTAGCTATTTATTACTTATAGAAATAGTGCAACATCATATACTTACATTACATGTATTGCAAAATACATAATGTTTTGAGGACCAAGTTTGTAGTCAACGTATGGGCAGGCCATAGTCAATGTAAATCATATTGTTGATGTTTCGTCCGTACCAGTGAATGTGCTTATTGAACTGTTTATCTGCCGTCATCGGTGGCCCTGCTTGCTAGCCTGCGCGTTCACGCGTTCGCGTTGTGATGGGGGAGGAGTTGTGGAGGGAGGGCTGTAGCACAGCAGAGAGCAAGGGGGAGTGACCTGTGAGTTGTGCTTGTTCAAATTTTCAGGCTAAGTCAACGATTTCTAAAAACTCCCTACTGCAGCTTTAACCAGCTGCCGTATTTTTGCGAATTTTCTGAAAAAGACATACCCAAATAAAAATCTCTGCAGCTCTTAAACCTTATGGTCTATATTCATAAATCTGGTCTCATTTTAAAATAGACACTTGAAATGTTGTTACCCAAGAGTCATAATAACTCAAAGTAGTATAGGAATAGAGTAAAACAAGGGGAAATATACATGAAAGTGACTCCCTTAGGGAAAAATGTATGAGATTTTAATGTTGAGGCCCTGAAAATAACCTAAATATAAAACTGAATGTCTGATCATGTTTTGATTAAAATCTGAGGATGATTCTCTTGCCTCATAGACAGTAAAAGATTGCCTGTGAACATCTCCTCCTGCTTATACGGTAATTTCTCTACTGCAGACAGAGTCACGTTGGTTATGACGCAATCGTTAGCCTATTTTTTACAAAAACGGCTTCTACGGGGCGATAGTGTAAGATACAAGCATTTTATACATTGTCGTGTTTCTGTAGAAATAAACAATGGACAAATGGAGTCTTTAAACGCCTCAGATGTTAAGTTATTCACTGTCAAAGTGACGCCAAAATGAATGGGAGTCAATGGAATTCTAACAGCAGGTGATGGTTTGGTTTGCAATGGCCGCCCTTATGGAAGGTACGCTTTCTGGGGATGGATTACCCTTGCAGAAAGCCTATGATTGAAGCAGAGAGACCTGGGAGGGTTTAATATGAGAGGAAGAGTACAAAGTACAGGCTAGTTTGCAAAATTTAATTGAAAATGGACATGATTGATTACTCTAACGCAAAACGCTCATGCAAACAACGGTGCGGGTTAAGAAGATTTATTAAAATCAAGAAAATAACATGACTTTGTAAAAGTGCATAATTAACATGTATAAATCAAATATAATTTTGGAAACTGCATATACAATTATGAACAAAAGAGTATAATGTGTATAGCTTAATACAAAGAGCCAAAGTGCCAATCACACAGATTGCCTTTAAAAACATGAGCATTGGAATTAAACAAAACCCACAAGTCTCAAAACATTATATTAAACATATAACTTTTATTGACTAAACAAATAAGACAGCAACCTCCTTCTTGTGGTACGCTTGAAGGTGTGTGTGTCTGTGTGTGTGTGTGTGTGTGTGTGTGTGCGCGTGTGTGTGTGTGTGTGTGTGTGTGTGTGTGTGTGTGTGTGTGTGTGTGTGTGTGTGTAAATTATAAGTGTTACCTCCGGATGCTGCCACCTTCATCAGGCAAAGTTTACAGTTTGCGTCATTAATTTTTGCAGGTTCCCAATTAGCATTGGGTTTAATATTTAACATTGCAATTCATTACCCAAATCTTCCGCCATCGCCTTGTCAGGCAGCTCGCCTCACTATTCTTGTCGGTCAGCTCACCTCTATCTCGTCACGTCATAAATTAAATCTGACTTCTGCTGCTGATCTGTGCTGCGACTTGTTCAACTCTCTGACCCAGTTTCTTCTCTGGCTTCCATGGCTGCAATACGCTATGTTTTCCACCAACTGGCAACCTGGGGTGTTGAAACACTATTGGATAAACTGGCAGCGTGTTTTCGCACCGACCAAAACAAAAACAGACATTTCAACACGGAACACACATTTCAAAGTAGAATAACTGGCTGTAGCATTGTTTTAAAAAAAAAATACAGCTCTTTAATCATCTGAAAAGTCTGGTAGCAAATGTTACGCTAGCATAGCATATCTTTCTATAATGATGCTCACCATGGAACATCTTGAATGCTTTCATTGATGTTTTGCTGCATTCCCTGTTTTTATCACTTTGAGTGTATTTTATAATAATTTTTTGTGTTTTTAAATATAATTTAACTGAATTCATTCACAGCTGTTGAAATAGCTTTTACATACATTATAACATAAATTAGGTTAAAGGTGCACTATGCAACTTTTCTGTCCGCTTGAGGGCGCCTATTCAAAACAAAGGCGTAGTTTGATGACGTCAAGTTTGAGCGCAGAATAATGCAGGATCTCCGCTTTTCCGGTCATGAGTATGAGGTAACGTAGCTCTGTTTATCATATTAGGTACATTTAAGTGTTTAAAATGATGTTATGACGTTATTTCAGCTGTCGCTTACGGCGTAGACTTGTTCACACTCCAGTGAGAGTAAAGCTTTTTTGCTAAATAAAACCGGAAACTGAGGGTAACGCAGAATCGCAGATATGACGCAATTGACAGGCGACTCCCTCACATGCTATGCTCACACGTCCTGGTTTATTGGTTAAAATAGCAATTTTCTCACAATTTACTCATAGTTTGGGATATTGTAAGAACTCAACTGAACAAAATATATAACACTGGCCTGGTGGTTTTTGGATATTTTACTGCAAAAATCCTACATAGTGCACCTTTAAACTACTGCATGTCCGCCCATACAAAATAAATAAATAAGAAAAAATGACCAACTGATTAGCAACACACAACTGTTGATCCGTGACATTGCCCTGTACACGACCAAGCTGTATTCATGTTACGCCGGCTTCACACCGCACGCGCTAGCAGTGCGTTGGCCGGGCAGAAGCGGTGCGTATGGAGAGCGGAGCCGCGGCGCCAGTTGTGCTTTCACACTGGCAGCGTTTGTCTCGCGCAGCTGAACCGCGGCTCGTATATTGCAAATACAGACGAATATCGTCCATTCTGTCACTTTCCCGATGTTCTCCTCCGACCCCTGTCTGTCTCGTTCTTTGATTAATGATGGGCAGCGTATATCTGATGCAAATGCGACTGTGTTCCCCTCTGTCCCAAACACACATGCATATAACATGCTGTATAAAGGTAGTTTACGTGATAAAAGTAACCTTAAAGTTAAAATAAGCCTCTAGTTTTAATCATTTAAACAGGCCTTTGAAGTTTGAGCAAAAACTGGCAGTGATGTGTTTTCGAGTATTTTTTTTTTTTAAATCACAGCGCCGGATGTCATGTGGTGTTTTTGAAATACACAGAACACTTCACTACATGATTTCAAGGTGAAATTAGTTATTTTGCATGTTAATCAGGTCAGTTTTGATCAGAACAATGCAATGTGGCTTTAATTCAGCTTGAGCAGCGCGTCAAAAATAGACCCGGCGCCGAAACGATCAAGGCACTGAAGCTTCTGCTCTGCTCCTTCTACGCGCTGCGGCGCTGCCTCTGCTGCCGGTGTGAATGTACTAATATGTTAACATGAGCGCCGGAAAAAATATGCGCTGCTTACGCGTGCGGTGTGAAGCCGGCGTTACCTTTACTCTTCAAAATAATTCAAATTGCTCCTGACAGTAGACATCATGCGCTTTCCGGCAATATGTGGATTGGTGTCCATAAACAGAATGGAGACTGATCATAATTTAGGGGATCTGTGATGTAGAACACTCACACACACACACACACACACACACACACACACACACACACACACACACACACACACACACACACACACACACACACACACACGAATGAACACACAAAGGTTATTGGAAAAACTATTCTCATGCGAATCCCTACTGCTTCTATTTTTGCTTGACTATTCCTGTTACACACATGCAATAAACACAGCCTTTTCATTCAAACACTGAAAAGGCCAACAGTTCACTTCCTGTCAGCATCAAGTTAAACGCTCCATTAGCTGATGAGCAACCAAAATATGTTCACACACACACACACACATACATGTTGGGTTTTCATGATTGGGGACATTCTATAGGCGTAATGCATTTTATACCGTACAAACCGTATTTTCTATCCCCCTACACTGCCCCTGCCTCTAAACCTACCCATCACAGGAGACATGCTACATTTTTTACTTTTTCAAAAAACATCACTTAGTGTGATTTATGACCTGTTTTCCTCATGGGGACCAAAAAATGTCCCCACAAGGACAAGGATTTCGGATATTGCCATCTTTGTGGGGACATTTTGTCCCCATACCGTAGGGATTACCAGGACACACACACACACACCAGTGTAGTGAACATTTGTTCATGAGTTTTGCCTGCAGACAAACCACAGGAAGACACATAAAGAGCACACGCATGCGCGCAGGTTTTGCCCAAAATTTCATCACTAGCCAATATGTACTCAACAATATAGTTAATTGCAGCTGGATCACAATTTTTGAATGCTCATAAATGAACCAAATTGAGCTTGAAATGATGTCAGCTTGTCTCTGTTAAGGTGCTTAGGGGATAAATAAATATGATTTAGCAAATTCAAATTAGTTTGGTATGTAGTATCTATGACTGTTTTATTTTTTATTTTTCCATTTAAATTATTCTGGATTCATTTTTTTAATGGTTTAATGCAAAATGCAATCGATTGAAATGGAATTCCTTTTTTTATGCTGAACAACAGAAGCTTACTGATTAAATAAAAAAGACACATTTTTAAATTCCTTGAAAAAAAATCATAATTGTATTAGTACTACTAGTACTACGCCTACATTCTAGTGTACAATAGTAATATATTTGTCATAATTTCTTCAAGTTAAAATTAACTTTTATTTTTGTGGTTTGTAGTGAAGAGCTTTGAGTTTCTGTGTGTGTCTTATAGTTCCCACAAATGAAATGGTGAATTGCTGGTGAAGTGACACTCTGGAGATGAAGTTCATGTGTTTATGTCCTTATATAGTGAGACGGCAGACTCTGAAAACACCACGATTGTCACACGTGCTTGAGTTTGTGTAGTAGGCCAAACTGAGACCAACATGCAGACTTCAGATTTCAATAGCAGTCTTTAATATTCACAGACACTAGTCCATTCTGCCCTTTGGTTAAAGGGTTACTTCAGCGATTAGCATTAAGCTTTGTATCAGTAGAAACCCGGGAGTATATTCAAATGATCGTACTTTCCCCCCTCAAATGACCCTGAGACAAGAGAATTATGTATTTTATTTCTGGAAAAATTCCTCAGATGCCGCAAATATCGTCATTTTGCATCATCTGAGGAGTTTTTGGCCAAAGGCTGAAGACTACAGCCAGCAGAGGGCGCTATTTCCGCATGTTTTCAACATCACACTCACAGCACTCGCAGCACTCGGCTCGCGGAGCTGCGGAGATTCATGTAAATGGAGCGGTGGAGAGCAAAGATCATTTTAAAATGAACTTACTATGAAAGTTAAGCTTCCAAAGACATGAACTGAACACGCGCCAGACTGATCACGCGCTGTGAATGCAGCTGCAGCCGCGAATCCTGCGATTACCTCAGCCAATGTGATGAATGTAATCCGATCCTGCTGCGTTTTTGCCGTGACGCTCAATCGGCTCACTCGCATTATATCGAACAGACACGTTCAGTTTTTAATTGTAGTGAACGTGGTAGGCAAGTGATCCAGTAATCCAGTAGCCGACTAGCCGTGACTAGAGTAGGGCAGTGAAGCAGTGCATTCTGGGAATTGTTGTCTTTCATCCCCATGAGACAAAAATACATTTTCTGTTTTTTCTCAGTCTAGAAGGCACCAAAATAAAAAATAATTTCACATTTCTACTACATTAATGACCCAGTTTTAATACAGATTCATCTTCCCAGCGCTGAAGTACCCCTTTAAGTATACAGCCCTACTCTTGATTTAGTCATCTAAAATTTTCCAAATTCCATGATATTCCATGTAAACCACAGGTATAAAAACACTGCATCTATGTAATGTTTGTGTTCCAGACTGTTTGCAATCAGAAATCATGAGTCATGATCCGCACACATCCATGTCTCATCCTCGCTCTCTGGCTCTGGATGAGATGAATCTAGTCAATGTTTCAGGGTGTGCTTGTGTGTTGTGGTGATGCATTGCACATCTGGCATTCATCGCATTCCTGTGCTCTGTATCGGGTTGAGGCCAGACTGTAGGACGAAGCAAAATGTATTCACTCCCTGCCGAGCGCATGCATGCACATGGGCGGTTGCATTACTCAAAGAGGTCAAAGGTCAAATAGGAAAACGAACACTGTAGATACACACATTCCCGCAGTGACGAGGAGGAGGAGGATATCCTCTGTCTATAAACACAGCACGCCACTCATCCTCCCGTCCCTCGCCACTCTGCCTATTCATCGCAACTGGAAAAAGTGTGGTTGCCATGGAGACCCAGCTGTGAGTGGCCAGCCGGCCCTCACTTCCTGCTGTTACTGTGGTTTCACTTCCTCGCTGGCTCAGAGGGCAGCAGAAAAAGCAGCAGCTGGATACGGAAGCAAGACGTAAACTACTCCTTTTCCCCTCTTTCTTCTACCAGCAATCACTATTCCTGCTGTTAATGCATTTCATGTGAAGTATAGACCAGTTGCAGTGCATGCAAAACCCTTGGATTTACCTGGATATTTGCAAACCATTTGCGCTGCAATATATTAAAATAATATAAGAAATACCCGTTTGGAGTGGCAAGCAGCATAATTGACTGTTCTGTATGTTTCTGTGTTTAAGCAGACTGAGTTTGAGAGTCTTTTTGAATCCATCAAATGTTCTGCACAGTTGCAGAAATTGGGAGGGTAATAGATCAGATATTCAAAATATTGTCTACACCGTGTGATTCCGCGTGTATGTGTATGCAGAAACTAACCATCATATCCGCGTGTATGTCTACGCCGTGTGATTCCGTGTGAATGTCTACGCCGAAACGAACCATAATGTGTGTGTGTGTGTGTGTCCACAATGTAAATGGATTTATAAACATACTAAATTATGTTTTTTTTTAATGTAAAAATGCATCACTTCTTGTGATGGGTAGGTTTAGGGTAGGAGCAGTGTAGGGCATAGAATGAAGCGACGTTGATAAACATGCTAAAAAGCGATTATGTCTTGATAGCACGTCAAAATGGCATATGAATTGGCGCGTCATACATATGCCATTTCAGGAGATCAGTCTGGATTTTAATACATATGAATCAGTCTTTTGTTGCATAACATTTCACATTTTTTCTCTTATACTTAAATATACTTATATATATATATATATATATATATATATATATATATATATATATATATATATATATATATATTATGTTTTGCAGTTACAAAAACAGTGAAATACAAACAAAGAACATTGTTTCATCATTATGTGAAGACTTGATACCACGACACACTGTCTGACACCCAGTTGAATGCAATTAAATAATCATTATTCATTAACCTTACATTTACGTTTTTAGTTAACAAATAATAAACAAAAAATGCAGCTTTTAGAACTGAACTGCCTGTGTTATTGTGTAGAATTGCATAGCGCCACCTGCATCCATCCAATACTAATACCAGTATAACCTGTTTGAATGTGGATAAAGTCTAATTTAAATGTACAAAAGTGAGGATGAGATTTTGGAGCTGACATTAAATTTCAGTGATTTTGTCCCTTACTGTAGATATTCCAATATAAGTATGTCTCATGATCACAATTCGGAGGTCTGTGTGTTTTGTGTAGAAATGTGTGTATTAATAGCACTTTTTTGCCTAAATGACAAATGGCTGCCAACGGTGTCAGGAGTGCAGCAGATGGCTGAATGGAGAAGAACACAATTGAACTAATGTTAAAGTTGTTTAGAAGCAGAGTCTTACTTTCTGTCATTCGTCTTTTTCTTTCCATCTCTTTGTCTGTTTAACTCTTCCTCTTCAGCTTGATAGGAAGTGTTAAATAATAGCACAGTAGGCTATTATAAATGGATTGAGGATGTACATGTTCAATAGTCATCCTATTCATTTTGAAAATCAAATCAAATCTCAAAAAATTTAAGCCTGATGTATGATAGACACTAGGGGTGTAAATCAGATGGTTCATCATGATTCGATACAATTTCGATACTCATAGCTAGCTGCGATACGTTCTGCGATACGTTCTGCGATACGATCACGATACTATTCGATTCTTATTTCGATATTATGATATTATGTGCCTATTTTACACAACCAGTTACATTTTTATTATCTCACAATTGCAAACTAATATATAACATTCATGTTCCACATCATGCACCCTGATTGGGATATCCACAAATAAAACATTCACACAGTAATCTAATGACAGCTTATGACATGACAACAGTCAAGAAAGTATTTTAGGCTTCTGTGCTAAAATATGTCATGTCAAAAAACTTTTAAAAAATGATATATAAATACTATAAAGTTAAAAGGCATTATTTTAAATGTATATCACAGAGTTTTAATGAAGCAACAACATATTCTAGGTAGGACAAAGCAAGATATGCTATTAATATTCTTTCATTGTGCAAAACTATTATAATATGAAAGGCTCCAAGAAATAGTGGTACAAAGCACTTATGAGCATCCCGTGTGCAGAATGATGTGCTTGAAGCACTGAGTCACAGTGCACAGCGCTCCTATGCAACAGTTCATTGAGCATTTTCTTTTAACTGTTTTAAATTTCAGTGTGAAGAACTATTCATAGTGCGCTATTCTGCTTATATGCAAAACCATAGACCTTTATCTACTGAAGCACAACATTTTTTATAAAAGAAGACTCAATTCAGTGGCCTATTTGTGCTCTGTTTGAGATGAGTGTGCGCTGCTTTTTGCAAGGCTTTAAACACGAGCAAATTAGAAACTTTCACAAGTTCTGAAAGGTAATTTAAATGAGAATGCACGCATTGGCGATAATATAGACTAAGGCCTAGTCCACAGGTATTTTTTATAAAAAATATATAAACAAAAAGTCTTTCCCTCTTCCGTTTAAAAAAAAAAAATCTTGTCCACATGAAAACGCAAAACACGCAATGAAGCACTGTCAAGAGCATGCCAAACCAACAGGTGGCAATATAACCCTAACCGTAAAGCCATGTTGGCCAATTAGAAGCCTGGAAAAAAATGATATTTCTGGTTCTGACGCAACAAGTTTCACTGTCCACACAAAAACTCTGCAACCGGAGTTTCTCGGCTAACGTATGCACTGTTATTGATACAGTTCCTGCATGTGCACCGCAATAAATTAGAAACACAAACACACTGATGCTGATAGTGAGGAATTACAGCTGAAACATCTCATATTGTACCTCAAACTGAGTAGCATCACTGAGAATCGTCCTGCTCAAGGTTTGGGTTGAATAACTAGTTCTTCCAATGTTTCATCATCGATTCAGACTGGCGCCGGGATTGGTGTAAAATCAACATCAGCGTTACTATCTTTACAGTGTGGACTATCGCTGAGCTTTAGGAAGCCTCTGGACGGAGCTGAAGTTTATGGTAATGGTCGTTTGTTTCCAAAATATGCTCTGTACGCAGTAGACCAATCACAACAGACTGGGCCATCTGACCAATCAGAGCCGAGTAGGCTTGCGGAAAGGATTTAAAATACATTAAAGGTATTTTGACCTTTAATGCATGTAAACCTGTTGCAAGACCTCCACAACTAAGTTGGGAAACTTTAAAATAGCATAATAGGGCAGTTTAATGTCACTTACATTTTAGACGCAACATTGAATGTTTTTGTTCTATTTCAACAGTACTGAAAATAGTTCCATATAAAGATCACAGCTGAACCATATAGCACATTTCACAGCAACACTGTGTTTCATTACTGAATTAAGTAAAGCCTTTAAAGGTAATGTAATGCCCTTGGGTTAAATATGCAGATTGAATTATGCCAAAGCTGATAGAACACTGATGAGAATATTGCTTCAGAATAAATTATATTAACAGCATAACATTTTTTTTAAATAATAATTCCAGGACAAGCAACTTTTTTACTCGGACAAGTGAATGACAAGACTTAATGTTGAGCCCTGCTTTAAGAATATCTCGAACAAAAGATTGAGTACAAGTGTAGATCAAATATACCTAGACTTTTCTGTCAGTATTAGTCAAGTTTTTAATTTTAATTGTAAGTTTAAGTATATTTCTGAGAAGTAATGTACATAAAGCTTATTTATAATACATAAAAAGTAGACTGAAACTATACTTCCTTATTTTTAGTGTAAAAGTATAGACTATAGCACACATGCCTTTTTGTAAGGGTAATCATAATATTTGCATTCTGTCTTATGATCTATTTTATGGTGTTCTTTCCAAACTATTTGCATACTGCATTGTGATTGTTCTCTCTCTATTATTTATATGCTGCTCAATAAGGTTTTTTTTTGTTTTGTTTTTTACAGTACAAAAGCAAGAGGCATGTTTGGTGTCATGATTATAGCTAAATCTATACCTTCCTGAAACTCTGTTATTTGCATTGCTCTTCAATGTTTCCTTCAGAAATGGCAAATCTAATATACACTGTTGCATAAGACATGAGATGTCAAACTACATTTGCGTGGACTTACATTATTATTAATCTCTCTGTCTCTTTCTCTCTCTGTATCTCCTTATCTTTTTCTTCTCTCCCTCTGCTGGTGGATTGTGTAAATGTAGCAACGTATTTAGGTCACCAGCAGATCAGTGTGTTTTACAGACACTATCACACACGGTAGCAAATAAACAGCAGCATGTCAACAGTATTTGTACGTATATGAAATTTGTATAAAGAGTGTGTGGGGGATGCCTTTGTATTTGCCCCACTCTTTCTATTTCTTCTATCACTCACACTCACACACACACTCGCACACTGTATTGTAGCAGTGACATTGAGGGTGATGAATGTAGAATGTCTGCACTGTTAAACCGGCTGCCACAAAGCACAAACAATACATTGTAAAATAACAGAGGCGTCCATCTTGGCTCTGGATCCTGCACAGTTTCCTCAGACCTCTGTCCTCATGTGGGCTGCCAACAGCAAAAGCGTTCAGATTGATTTGTTTGCCATCACAGTAAATGTGGCCACATGGAGCTTGCGATATATCGTACCACGTCTTGGTATTTTGACAACATGAAGGTGCTGATGATAACAGCACTGTTTGTGAGGCAGACATTTCTGAGGAAGTGGGAAGATCTTGCTTTTGTTAATTGTGATGGTCATGAGCTCCACTAGAGGGAGACTGAGAGCAGTGACAAGAGAAACTTTGACCTATAACTGTCAAGGTCTGTCCCATAGAATGTAAAAAAAAAAAAAAAAAAAATGGAAAAGGTGTCTCTGCTTCCTTCCTCATAGAAAAATTAAGCCAAAATTTCCCAGAAATGGTCGTTGCTTAACCTTAAGGGGACATTTTGTGTATCTCTAAGTCAGGGGTAGGCAAGTTCGGTCCTAGAGAGCTGATGTCCTGCAGAGTTTAGCTCCAACCCTACTAAGCCACCACAGTATAAAACTCATGGCTCCCAGCATTTATTTCAGCATTAAGTATGTCACTATTGTTGAGATTCATATGCTGATTCTTAATATCTGTGTGCGTCTAAACTTTTCTCCCCTAGAATGTCTGATCTGTGGAAAGAAAGTATTGAATATTATTTATCAACATGTTTAGTCAGTGATGAGTTTCGTCAAAATAAATTCTTCATGACAATTTTTATTTATGGTTTCTTTTCATTTGAACAGATTGTTTTAAAACCAAAGATTCAAACTGTCCAACTAAAGGAAACATCTAAAACTGTTAATTCGCAATACAAGATGTCTTTCAGTGTTGGAGCCAAACTCTGCAGAGGCCTGTTGCATGAAGCTAGCTGAACAAACTCTGAGTTTCAGAGTAGGTTTAGAGTTGACAAATCCAGATAAATCCAACCTGGTTTAGATCAAGATTAATTGTTTCTCAAAGCTTTGTATAAACTTTCTCTGTCAACTCAGGTTTAATCCAGAGTTTGCAATTAACACTGAAGCGCGTGCACCTGAAAGCGTGACACATGTGGCAAACAGCCAATCACAGTGTCTGTCCGATTCACTTCTCTTCTGAAGATTGAGAGATCGTTCTGAAAATTATCAAGAAATTAAATGTGTTTAAAGCAGGAATAAACACTTATGCTGCAGCGTCAATTTAAGAAGGCAGCTGAAAGAATATCTATATCATATTCCATGATGGTAATCAAAGAAATATGCCTAATAATTATAGGTTCACAAAGAGCTCAAATAAATACACGTTGTTTAAAAGAATTATGAATGCATGTTTTATATTTATATTAATATTTGGCTACTTGTCAATATAATATAATTATATGAATATATTATGTGAATTAAAAGTAATTGTAATTCATATATTATAAATATAATAAATAATTTGCACCAAAAGATGAGCAATTTTGTCTCAAGTTTTTTCACTATAAACTACTTTAATTTGAGAGATACAGGTGGTGTGAGTTTTACTTGCAGCTGATTGGTCCAGTTTGAGTTTGTGATCTCTAACCCAGAATAAAAGCTGCTCCAGAGCAGGTTAGCTGTGTAGTGTAAGTTACCATGGTGATTAACACTGCTAAAAACCAATACACCTTCTTGAGCCCGAAAAACCAGAGTTTGCTCAAACTAATCTCAAACTTACCTGGGTAGCAACTGAAGCCAGCTCTGTGCAACAGGCCACTGGACAGCAAATCACTAGGACCGAACTTGACTACCCCTGCTCTAAGCAGAGGAAAACAATGGTATAATTGTACTCTAAGGACCAATTGTGTACCTTTTAAAGGTACAGTTATATGTTTTGTTCCCCAAGGGACAAAATTGTACCTCCACTGTCCCCTTTTTTTCTGAGAGTGTAGTTGCATTCAGTACTAGTCCTTGAAAGAGATTTCTGCTCTTTTTGGTAATACTGTTTGTATTGCCGAAAGACATTCTTAGGTTATTCTGATAACGCACAATGTGAAACAGAGCTTACATATACGTTTTTGTGCTTATCTGTCCATTCTGTCTGTTTTTCCCAGAGAATGTCTGAATACAGCTCGTTGTTGAGTGATCTGTCTGAGAACATCACTAATGAAGATGTGGAGCAGCTGAAGTCGGCCTGTAAAGATGACATCCCTGAAGATCAGAGTAACTCCATAACCTCTTCTAAAGAGTGGTTCAGCTACCTGGAGAAGAATGACAAACTGGCACAAGGTGAGTCAGTGAGCAAAAGATATCCGCCCTTTTCAAACAAAAGTAAACTTTAGCATACTTTACTAAAAGTATTTAATATACTTTAAAAGTTTTTTCAGTTGGTAACAAGCATTGGTCTATACTGAAGCCACTTTTTCAGAAGTATGCATTACTAAAATAAATCTTGGCCAAACAGTTAATTTCACCTCCAAAACTCACGCAGACCAACAAGACACTTCATATATGTCTCAAAATAAGCTAATTCCAGCATAACACTGGCAACAATTATCATACAGTACATTGACATTCATAACACTGACAACAGGGAGCATTACATTAATGATAAACTTTGATTTTTGAATGATTTGAATTATTTTTCACATACATAAGTATTTTATTATATGATAAGAATATGATCTTTTCATTTTCTGTTGACTGTATTACTGCACAAAGAATGAATGAGTAATCCAGCAATTGTTGTTTTTTTCTATATTCTTTACATATAGTAATTAACTTAAAAAAATAAAATAAAAAAAACAACCCAAACTTTTACAACAACAAAATCAACAACATGTATAGTATAATCAGGTGTGCACATTATTAGAGTCCCAGCTGTGTCAGGATGCCTTTCTGTGTGGAGTTTGTATGTTCTCTCCATGTTGACAACATTGCTTTTCTCTGGATTTACTACACAATCCAAAGACATACAGGACAGGTGAATAATACTATATAATAGTATAACAATTATAATAATAATAATACATTTTATTTATTATGCGCTTTTCTAAACAACAAAGCACTACAAACAATAACAAATAGAAACAAGTAAAATACAAAAACAATGCAATACAAAGAAATTATACAATCATAAAATAGCCATTACAGTACAACACAATAGAATACTAATCACGATAATCTATATAAGCAATTTTGAATTTTTAGTTTTTACAGTTTTTTACAGTTTACAGCTTGAAACTGGCTAATGTGGGAGCATCTCTCCATAGGACAAGCGCTGTTTGAAAATTGGATGGATGGATGGACTGTGAGGGTTCTAGTCCTCCCTCTCTCTGTCACTCTTCTTTCCCCACTGATGTGTCTTTTCTTGTTTCCAAACAAAATCATTCTGAAACCATCCCATTTTACCAAAAAAATAAATAAATACCACTGCATTAGAGACTAAAAATGCAGCTGAAATTGCAATTAGTTGTGTTTCTAATAATTGTAATTTAATTGAATTGTAAATATTCTGTTTATATTTTATATTTCAAACTAATTCCTGCAGAAATGCACAGAGTTTGCCATCATTCTGATTTGAATATGCTTTTATCAGTTTTGAAAACAGTGTGTTAGCATTCGAAAAATGTGCTACAAAATATACAGTACAGTGTTTTGCAGATAGTGAAGTATGAATGGCAAAAGTGTTCATGAATTTCGAAAGCAATTAAAAATGATGTTTGGTCCTAATACACTTCTGTTTCGCCAAATGTGTGAAGTTTTGAAAATGTGGCTTCAGTATTGCCCCTGAGAGTACGGTACCACCAAAGCTCTTTCTATGGCATATGAGATTTAGGCCCTGTCCACACAAACACGGGTATTTTCAAAACCGCAGTTTGGCTGTTTGTCCACATGCAAATGCAGTATCCGGTTACTGAAACCGGACTTTTCTGAAAACTCCAGCCAGGGTGAAGATTTTTAGAAACTCTGGTTACAGCGTTGTCGTGTAGATGGTGAAACCGGAGATTTCGCTTTTAAGTAGAAGTGTGTGCTGTTCTCTCCTTTGTTTGACGTCAGATTTTGCACGTTATCTCTTTTGATTTACAACTGTTGAGTCTATGAGGCAGACTCTGCTAACAGCGCTTATCACATGTTTAACCTACAGATACATGCACAGTTATTTCATTGTATTGCAGAACAAAGCCGCCAGAATGCAATAATACAAAATAGTAAGGCAAGTATTTGAAGCTATTACACTGAAAAAAATAAGAAAAGTTGACATAACTTAAAATTGTAAGGCAACTTGCTGCACAGCGTTTTTGAGTTTACGCAACTTTTAAACGAAGTAGTTCACTCAACTTAATTAACTGAGTAAGGTCATAGGCTCCCAATTTAAGATCTTTTGATCAGCTGATTGAGGTCTTTTTTTTATTTTGTGTTTAAAAGCGTTTTTTTTTGTCACTGGTCACCATCATGGTGATCAGTGTTTTCTTTAGTTGGGCAGACGACTTTTCTCTGGCTGCTGAATAAGAATATAATCATTGTGTAGTGGTTTAAATTCACTGATTTTATGACTGAATTTAATATGAGAAATATACTATTAACTTTGTTTTATTGTGATTCTAGAAAAGATACAGCACAGTTTTAATCAGAAAAGCTGAATAAGATTTAAAACCGATTGTACATTAAGCTGTTTGACCTCCTGTGAGATTTACTCCCACAGACATCATGAATCAGCCTATGAATCTCAACAATGGTGACATGCTTCATGCCGCAATGCATTCTGGGAGCCATAAATGAGTTTTGCATGCTGCACCCAGAATGCATTGTTAACTTGTTGCAACGCGTATGCTTGTTAACTTGCAATTACAAATCAAATTTACAATTAATACTAGGTTGGTCCAACAATTGTTGAACCAACTTCTTTCCACTGGTTAAGCCACATTTTTTGCATTTAATTGTCCAGTTAACTCAAACATAATCATTAGCATAAATTTTTGTGAGTTGGATTTTTTACAGTGTTCAGTCCACTTCGGCCCTGCACCTATACAGTTACCTGTCACTGAGTCCAAAGTAAAGGAACTTGTAGAAG
Source organism: Gobiocypris rarus (assembly GCA_023029165.1). Lineage (NCBI taxonomy): Eukaryota > Metazoa > Chordata > Actinopteri > Cypriniformes > Gobionidae > Gobiocypris > Gobiocypris rarus. The sequence goes on from CM040912.1 coordinate 12,502,747, forward strand.
GGTTTCACTGAGCCCATGGCATCCCTCAGTGCTATGTGCATCGGACCCATGTGGAAATCAGGCAGGCAATCCAACGTGGTTTTGCGTTCTCATGTGGACAGATTTTTTTTTTAAACCGTGCTTGTGTGGACGCGATTGTTTTTTAAAACGGAGGAGGAAAAATACCCATGTACGTGTGGACTAGGCCTAGAATGTTCAGTGACATAACTGCCAGATTAAAACTGCGCTTGAGCTGGCGCTGAGCCAGAGACAGAAGCACGCAGCCCCTGTAATATCACAACTATGCAGTGTTTTCAACCACATAATGTTTATTTTATGTTTCAAATATTTAAATACACATAAGTACTAGTGAAACAATACATTTAGAGTTTGTAAAATACACACTGGTGTCTATGGAAGCAGCAATAACAATCCATTCAAATATCATTTACAGACGTGTTTTAGTCATATCAGATACACATAGTGTAAGTAACTATAAAGTTTACTATTCTTACTTACATGTATTTCGGGAGAAACAAATTAATTTACTTGGTGTAAATCTGACTGACAGGATTCAATTGCGGCTTGAACAAACTTGGCGGCGCCCATATCACGTTATAGATCAAGACCATTTATAAAGGTTTTTAAATGACAAAACACACAAACTTACATACTCCGCAAGAACAGAGAAAAAAGTTCTCACTCCCAGGGCTGCCCAGGTTTGGGAGTTCTTCTCGCAGCTTGTTCTCGACACATCTGAGCAGAACTTTTTTCTTGTGGGTGTCCGAGAACTATTGTGTGATTGGTCAGAGATGTAAAGTGGGCGGGGTTTATGCGGAGAAACGAAAATGTTCGGCAATGCTTTTCTCGAGAAGCCTGGAATTTCCTGGCAGAACAAACTTTGTTCTTGCCTTCTTGCCACCTCGAGAAAATGAACACATTTCTTTGTTCTTGCGGAGTATTCCGTATTTTTCGGAAATGTAGACCAGAAAATTGATGACATGGTAAGCAAGTTTGTGAATATTTTGGAAAAAAAATACATCTGTCTGCGGTGTCACGTGACAAGCATGATGCGTCGCCATGGAAACAGTAATGTGAAATGTTCTAAAATAACAGTCACCTTTAAAAAAATTAATTTTTAAAATTCTTAGATAATGTTAAACTCACGCATGAAAAGGTTAAGATTTGGAGTACACTACAAGTGCACATTCAATACAATTGACCCTTCGCTAAGCCCCGGCCTCCTTAGTTACTGTTGCTACACCTGTCAAGCTTTTGCGCCTGGCCCATCTATTACAGTATGTGTGTGGCGGTGTCAGACATTCCCAAGCAGATAATTAGTCATTTTTGGTGAACAGGTGAAATATCTGAGAGAGCAAGACAAAAGGGACTGCAGTATGCATTTGAGGGATATTTCCTCGGCATAATATACAACCGATTAGAGAATCATTTCATCCAAACTTAAGGTAAAGCCTTTCGGTCCCAGCGCAAGCAGCAGCCGCCTCATACGCTGACCATTCAAATGAGAAACACACACACTGAGGAACAGTTATGTTCATGCACAGCAGGGTGAGTTAAATTAGAAAACGATCTAATAATTATAAATCAAACAGCTTATCCATAAGACTTGTGGAATAAACACAATACATTAGCCTGACCACTTTGCAATGATTTTATATATTTATTCTCCCACACTGCTTGATCCACAACAGTCTGATAAGGTATTTTGCTCTGTAAAATCGTTTTCCCCAATAAGAATCCTCAGTAAAGGTACACTGAATTATTTCACGTAAATTAGTCACAAACACTAACACGCAGTAGGATTTTTCAATACGGTAGCATGGATTGATAGATATAGCTATAACTTTGCGCTACAGTAGGAAAATCTGACAAATCGACAGAACAGCGTCATTTCTCCCCTTGGGTTTTAGGTTTGGGGAAGGAAAAATATTCCACCCCCAGTCCAAATTTATAGGATACTGGGTATCAGATTTGCACAATCCATAAGCACAATGTTCCACTCGCTTGAAAGCTTTACAGACCTTCCGCGCCTAGTTATGGTTGCTAAGCCACGATTGGCCTGTGGCGGTTTTCGGGCGTGGCTTAGCGAAGGGTCAATTAAGTGCACTTCTTTTTCACAAGGGTATGACATATTTTGAAGGATCATGAATATGTTCAAAAAAGGAAGTTGAATGAATTTGAAACAGCATGAGGGCAAGTGATTGATGACAGACTTTTTCATTCCGTTAAATAACAGTGTAATTTATTGTACAAATATGTATCCATGCTTTTGTTCCGTTTTATATGACATTTCTGTGATTTGTCTTTCTCGCACAGATAACCTATACTACATAGAGCACATCTTTGAGATCTCACGACGACCTGACCTCTTGACCCGGGTCATTGAGTACCGCACAACCGTGCTAAAGATCTCTGAAGACGACGAGATCGACACTAAGCTCACACGCATTCCCTCTGCAAAGAAATACAAGGGTACAAATCACTTTCATTTAGCAGTCTCTATGTCTTACTTCTTGAACATAAACACAATCAAAAGGCCACAGCATTATTTCTGACATTGCTCCCGTTTCATCCTATTTACGTCTGAAGGAGTGACAGTCTTACTGTTAGTCTTTGCTGTTTACATGTGCTTCATAGGGAGTAATTTACCCAAAGAGAACCTCAGATTACATTACTTTAACCGTATAAAGCCAACTGTATCATATCGGATACACTAATTTTCAAGGCCTCTACATAATTGCACACAATCTACGACATGCCTTCTGTGGTCTGATTGATAGTTTATAGCATGTTAGCTAGTAAATGGCTTATTAGTATAATAATTATAAAAATGTACCTTTAGGTTGTGACACGTCTTTTTTGCTGTGAAATCTTTACAGATTTTCATAAAATAAATGTAAGAATAACTTATAGTTAGCAGCATTCCAAGACACGTACTAAACTGAAGCAACTTAGGTTTACTTGATTATCCATACCTCATTTTTTAGGAAAAATGTGAGTATCAAATATCCATCAGGCTTTTGAGGAACATTTATTTGATCATCTCTCAATCATCATTGTATTGCATTGCATTATTTGTTTTTAAAACTATGGTTAAATGACTCACTGAGTGATGATTCAAATGATAAATAATGTGTTTGTCAGAAGCTGATTAGATGTGCAATGTTAAGTGAATCCTAAAAGTGAAATGGTTTCTGTAAATGCAGTGATCAAATGCTGCGTGGACCTCAGTTTTCAGTGATAGGCGCCTGATGAGTGACTGGTCTGTGTGTGCAATTCCACAAACCTGGAAGACCGTATACGTATAATATAAGCAGTAGAATTTTATAGAAAGGAAAGTTTAAAATATAGCGAAAGTAGATTTAATGATTTATGAATAACGAATACATTTACTGCAATTGTTAGAATAACATGAAATTCTGTAATCAATAGAAAAGTAACTGATTATGAGTATTTTAAAATGTAATATAATCTTATTTACTATTTAATCCCGATTACATGCAATCATTACATTACATTACTACCCAGCACTGTGTGTAATGTCATCCGTAACAGAGTTCTCTTTGTGTCTTTCTTTTGTGTTCTAGATATCATTCGCCAACCGTCAGAAGATGAGATTATCAAACTGGCCCCTCCCCCTAAAAAAGCATAAGGTCAAAGTTCATGACCTCTGCTTCTCATCCCCGGCACTTCATCTTGCCCATCATAGTCACCAAACCATGCCCACCACCCCACCCACTTCACCTCCCACCAAACAGAAGCCAAGCAGCCAATCAGATTGCCAAGATGCTTTACAGCAACGCCCACGCCACGGAGGCATGGAACGCATGGAAAACTAGAACGGAAGACAAAGATATGGACAAAAAGGAAGCGACCAAAAAACTTGTAGTCCGGTTACAATTGTACAGTGAATGGGTCATAGGTCAGGTTGTGTGTCGGAATGAAAAACAATCATTCTGTGTTCGCTGACACTCGTGTGGAATTTTGTATGTGTGAGAGAGAGTTTATTTGGACCCTTGATAGAATTAAGTGGGATTGTCAGATGTTGGTCAGACCAACGTAATGCGGAGTTTGCAGTTGATGTCTTAACGTGCCACTGGCCTAAGGTGTAAATCTAGTTGTGAAACAGGTTTAGCCACTGGATCACTGTTCCTTTAGACACATTTATTCCCTTGTTAGTAATGTGGGTAGACTTGAGGTCGGTACATTCCCTTTAAAAACAAAAACAAACAAACTCATATCAACATTTAAAAGTGTTACAGAGAATTCCTCTCTGAATTTGTGTGATTGCCACTTAGAAAGCCAATATTTGCCTTCTTTAGAAATGAAATGCATTATTGCAGGGTATGCAATTACCTAGTAGAGAATTAATATTGCTTTTTATATTTCTGTATATCATACTTCTAGGAATTGTAGTTTATTAAATTATCAGTTATATTATAACCATTGTTTATTATCAAACAACAGCAGTCTTGAATAATATATCAACACAAGTGGAGTTTGTTATAATAGTATCCTAGTACATATGGGAGACAAAATTAGACATTTATATCCTATATGATTAAATGTATAACTTGCCTAAAAACAGGAAGAGTCCATCAAAACACAACAATGTAGAACACAACAATTATGAAAATATATATATTAAAAATGTGTGTTTAGTACCATTTTAGCTCAATTTCTGCAGTATTTGCATCAGGAAATAGAAGGCATATATTTTTTTTAAACGTTAAATTTGACTACTTCTACTGTGAATTATTTATTCAGATGCCTCAGTATACATTAAGGTGATATCACATATATTTTCTGTTTATAATTTGTATACTGATATTGGTAGGAAACAGCTGCGACTAAAACAGGGATATTTACGTCAAGGATGTGGTAAAAATAAATATATATTAATGAAATGGTAAATACATATCCATAAATTGCAGCACTATGTGGCCAAAAGTCTGTATGGAACACGTGTGTCTAAACAGCACATCATTTTTAGCTGTTTTCTTCTATTTGTACTCTAACTTTTCTTTTGTTTCACAAAAGTAGGCTATATTTTAATAAGACATTGATTGGAAATACACACATCTTTGCCAATCACTCTTACACAGCATATTAAGATCATGCTGCGTTTACAAATATTAATATCATGATTATGATTGTGATGTTCTTTGCGTTGGTTGTAAGATTACGCCTTTTATTGACACCATCTGCTGAAAGACTGTTCAAACACGACTAAATTTGCTAGATCACTGTGTTGTTGCTTAGCCCCTGCAGACTGTTGTTTTCATATTATAAAGCCAGAACGGTTATTGAGGACATGCCATGCGTGTTTTTATGCGTCTGCATTTCCACCCACGCATGAGGGCAGGATGCATCGTTCAGTTACAAGCTGTTTTTCTGCAACTCTCTATTATTCTGTTGTGCGATTTCATTGAGTCTAAGAAAAAAAGTTCCAAGGCCTCAGCAAAACCTTAAATCGAATCTGAGACTTTGTATTTGTTGGAAGTCTGGAACATTTTGAAAAAGATAGACTGCAACTATCCGTGAACATTCGTCGCACTTCAAACTTTTTTTTGAGGACTGTAAAGTTTCTTACCCAGCCGGTATATTCGTTCCAAACCCATGCTTTTACTCAAAAAGAGATATTTTGTAGAATGTCCACTTCCATACAATGAAAGTGGATGGGGACAGGTCAAGGCTTCAAATGGACAAGACAAGTATCTCATTAGCACTTCTACATATTTAAACGTGGTGCCACGCATTCTGTCGTGCAAGAACCAATGGGATTTAGTATCAATGACTTAATGTACTGTACCACATTTGAATGCACCCAAATCCCCTTTCATTGTATGCAACAGTTCTCCTTTTTTGTTCCAAGAAATAATAAAAGTCATACTGATTTGAGGGTGAGTAAATGACAGAATGTTAATTTTTGTCATTTTTCAAAGTGTAAAATCCAGATAAATGCGACAAGTCACAAAAAATCCAGATTGTACATTATTCTATTTATTAGATTTTTTTATGTTGTTGTTGCTGTAGTATTGATGTTTCTCAATTGTGTACAAATGTCATCTTGTGAATTTTGCGGTATGTGACATTGTGACTGTGGTGATGTTCCCTGTCTAGTGTCTCTTTGGACACACGGCCAAACTCTCAAACCACTCTCATTGGGCACACCATGTTCGGTCTTTGAATTGATTCGTTTTTCTGTTCGTTTGGTTTAGTTGTTTAGCGACGTTGTGGTTGTTTGGTTGGTTTTGTTTGTGTGCATCCTCGGTCCTGTCATCCGTGGACTGAATTATCTGTGATATCTGATTCTAGATCAGCTCTCTTTATGTTTATGCTAGTTTTACCAACCAAGCATAGACTTTTATAACTTCCCCAGACCAGCAACCAAGGGCTTCAGATGTCCTCACGTCATTTACAGTGGTTTTCATCGCATACTTAATGTGGTTCTGTCGCTCATATATTGTGTGCATGTCTATGAGCACCTGTAGGTTAGCCTTTGTTGATTGATAGATTCGTCTATATTAAGGGCCTCTGTTAAGCACTGTGCTTTGCGCTTTAAATCATTTTACCAAGTGTATTTTTAAAACAGCGCCTCGACTGGAGAACATTGGAAAAGCCATATTATCGCTCGCCCTTTTCCATGTTTCCTTTTTGAACAGTAGAGGCGTATTCAGATGAATTTCCTTTGCCAGCAGGATATTATGCAGCGCTCAATGGAATAAGAACTTTCTTTGCTGCGTCTTTCTCTAGTTTAATGCCACTTCTTTTCCTCTATGCAGAGAATATATTCGGCACTGTGCACACGCATCAACTCTAGACACATTTTCAATGTTGTTAATGACCACTACATGCAGTTCTCAAGAGAATTATGTGTTCGGCCAAATGGAATGATACTGTAAAAACTAACAGACCACTGAAGCCATATACCCATATGTCATTTGATTGAAAAAATTGGATGTCACAGTATTAAAACATATCAGCCTTGATAATGCTGCAAAAGCTTTGTAATGCTGAATATTCATCACTATTGGCATAACAGAAACAAAACTCAATGTGTTCTATCCTACTTTTACTTATTGTGTCCAAAACTTCATTAGCCACTGATTCTAGCCAAACAAAACATAAAACCTGTTGAAAACCTTTTGGGTGAACTGTCAAGGAAAGTTCTCCTCAAAATAAATGTAATAAAAATATTATTTTTATAATCGGGCCATTTCGATTTTTGACATTGTGACAAAAAACAAAGCACATTTAAAACCTCCAGTTCTTGTTTTCACCTGGTCATCTTAAAACACGCACACAATATGTATTGATAGAATTATTTCTCACTACTGTAATAGAGTTATTTTTCACATTATAATAATGACAATGGGGGAGGATGTGCTTATTTGTCATGAAAATAATGCCACAATGCAAAACAAAAAAAGAACTAAAAACTAAAAATCGGCTGTTATCTTTAGCAAAATATAATTTCCTTTCTTCTTTTTTATGTTATGACTGATGTTTTGTTCTTAAGTTGTACATACAAAATATGGTGGATTTATAATGGTGTTTTATTATGAATTAATTTATTTAATGCAATTGTATCTTGTTTTGGTGTACTGATGTATGTTTACTAACTGGACAAAATTGGGACGTCTATTCATAATTGTAAATGTACGTGTGATGGCTCAGATGAGGTCTGTTCTGTTGGTTTTAACATAGGACACTGGGCTCAAGATCCTTTTCTATAATCTTCTGTTTTAATAACTACAGCATCATTTACATGTGTTTTTGTCAACTCTTTCTTTTTTGTATCTTTATTGTAGTGTTCTTCCAAATGCTTGTTCTCTTTCTTAGTAATGCTTATCAGCATAATATGACAATTTTGACTGTGTTGTAGTAGCCATGCCTTTGTCATGTTGTGAAATGTTTATATGAGAGGCCACTGGCTGTAAATGCAAGAACACCTTTATTCCTTCATTTGTTTATGTACGTATCAAATGCCCCATCAGAATGTGGAATCTGTTTGCGTAGAGATGGCAACACTTATCATTAGTTTATGTGATGCTGGTAATGAGATTGTCAGAGGATTGCGGCAGTGATTTTGACGGTGTTGAAATATGATGTAGTTTGAGGGCGTGGATTGTAATACAGTGCTTTAATGAATACAGGAACATTGATCGTCACAGAACTGATGAAAGAGAAATGTGGTGATTTAGCTTCTGTATGGTGGATCTCACAGAGAAATTTTAGGGTCATTTTTTAACACAAAATATATAATTTAATAGTAAGAACATTAAATGTATTTTAGGACCATTACGACTTATTGTACATTGTGTATGTCAGGTGACAAGAATTAATTCATTTAGCTTTTTTTTAAATTTTTTATCATTACTTTAGGGTGGAATATGGCCCAAATATATTATTGACCCTTTCCGTGAGATTCACTCACCACAGGTGGTGTTGGTTTAAACTTGCTTTCTTTTTTTCTTGACTTTAGATTCCTAAAATATTCAGGTGTAAATGTATAGACCTTGTAGAGAATGATTGAGCTGAATAACTCAAGTTAATGCTACTGTAGAAACGGAAAGGTGTAAAGAAAGACAAATAGAGAGACGATATATATTAATAATAGAATTCACATTCGTAGCAGAAAAACACATTAAAATATAGAGCACATGCAAAATGATTGTGTGCATAAGAGCTATTCTCGTAACGTTTACACTGAGGACTAAAGCATGCTCTCATGCTATGACAAAGTGCCAACTGAATTCTGGTTTGTTCAGAAGCTTAAAACACAGACTTTAATATTCAGAATTATTTATGAATCTCGTGATAAGAAGCTTACATACAATTTAAATAGCGTTTGCTCCCTAGAAGTTTTGCTTTTTCATTGAGCTTTAGTGTTTAGATGCTCGGATCTGTTCTTTTAGAGATGCAGTGACCTATAAACTAATGTGGGATTGCCATGCTGTGCTGAGGTCGGTTAGAATAGCTGCTTGGTAAGAAAATAGATACTGAACTTTGGTCGATTGTAGACTCTTGCTGAAAGTCTTTGTTTTGGCATTTTTGGTTATTGCATATTTATTTATTGATGTGTTGTTCTCTTTTTTTCTAAGTCAGCAGCAAGTTATCGCTTCACAAGACACTTTGGCTTGGAACGCTTTGCAATTCGCTGATGTTTGAATCTCATTTTTCTCTTCTGACATTAAATGTTAAACCTTCATGGGCAGTGTGCTGTTAGCATTTCTTCAGTATTCGTTTTACTTTTGTTTTTCTTCCGTTGCAGTGAAAACAACGAAGTGATGGACAGTTTGAAAAAAAATTTTTTGTTAAATATACCTACAGATGTGGCTTCTCTATTGGAGTAAATTTAGCTAAACCAAAATGATGCCGTTTTGTCATTGTGCTTAAATGAATATATAAATATTATATTATATATATTAAAATATATTTGCTAACCTACAGATCTGTGCAAGCCAGTTCTTTGCCACACACAATGATAAATGAAAGGTTTATGCAAGTTAAAGGTACACTATGTAGGATTTTTGCAGTCAAATATCCAAAAACCACCAGGCCAGAGTTATATATTTTATTCTGTTGAGTTCTTACAGTGTCCCAAATGTTTCCAACTATTTGTAAATTGTGAGAAAATCGCTATTTTTACTATTTTTAATAAACCGGGACGTATGAGCATAGCAAGTGAGGGAGTCGCCTGTCAATTGCGTCATATCTGCGTTACCCTCGTTTTCGTTTTATTTTGCAGAAAAGCTTTACTCTCACTGGAGTGTGAACAAGTGTCACAGCAGCCGCCGAGTGAACGCACATCAACGAGTGACGTCATAACATAATTTTAAACACACATAAATGTATCTAATATAATAAACAGAGCTGCGTTACCTCATACTCATACGGAAAAGCGGAGATTGCGCCGACACGACTGTGTCCCGTCATAATAAAAGCGAGAAGTGTGTTTGTGTAACAAACGCTCCGGCGGCCTTGCTCAGCTCCACAGCACTCGCCCCTGCACTGCTTCATACTACAGTAATGTTAATAACCGCATCCATGAACAACGATTTCTGCCAGAGTCCTTTCCCAATTCTTTTCCACCGGCTGTGAGGTGAAGACCACATGTCCCAAGATTCTGCGCTCAAACTTGATGTCATCAAACTACGCCTTTGTTTTGAACAGGCGCCCTCTAGCGGACAGAAAAGTTCACAAAACATCACAAATGCATAGCATTCATAGTAATAATATTTGTTTGTGCTTTCCAGAGTTGCATTAAAAATGAGAATTTAACAAAAATTTTGCTGTGAATCTAAAGTGACCAGTTACAACTCTTTAGCAAAAAAAAAAAAATAATAAATTAAAAAGTGTTTTATGTTCACTGGAGGCTGCATTTATTTGATCAAAATTTTACTGTAAAATGTAGTTTATTCCTCTGATGCAAAGCTGAATTTTCAGCATTTTCATCACTACTCCAGTCTTCAGTGTCACATGATCCTTCAGTAAACAATTTCTTATTATAATCTATGTTAAAAACTGTTGTGCTGCTTTAAACATTTTGTGAAAACTGATACAGGATTCTTTGATTAACAGAAAGTTCAAGAACAGCTTTTTTTTTTAAATTATCATTTTAATAGAACTTGTGCAACATTGTAAATGTATTTCGTTCTACTTTTGATTAATTTAATGCATCATTGCTGAAGAAAATTATTTATTAAATCTTACTAAATGTTTGAATGGTAATGTATCATTGTTTCCACAAAAATATGAAGCAGCACAACTGTTTTCAACATTGATAAGACATGTTTCTTGAGCAGCAAATCAGCTTATTTGAATAATTTCTGAAAGATCATGTGACACTAAAGACTGGAGTAATAATGCTGAAAATTCAGCTTTACATCATAGGAATAAATATTGTCCGGATTGGGGTTGAGGGATGAGGTGACGACTCAATGCAGAATGTATGGGCTTTATTTAATAAAAAAAAGAAACGCCAACAAAAGCCACCCTGAGGGCGAAAACAGGACCAGCAGCTGGATTTGACTGGACCAACAACAAGACAAGATCAGACAGCACAATAGATATGTGAGCACATGGCACAAAGAAACAGACATGATAAGCCATCTGCTCACACTTAAAACAAAAACACAAGCACATGGCCAACGAAAACAATCACAAGCCAAGTGCTCAAACAAAACGAGACACGAACACGCAGCTAATGAGAAATGTAAAACATAACATGAAAGCACACTGCTGAAGTAAACACGAGCCGCATGCTACACAGAAAAACACACGTTGACAGAAGAGTGTACGGCCCGTGCGAACACCTAACCACACGCTCACACAAGCCAGAGCGCGCAGAGAAAGAAGACAAACGCACAAAGAACAAATGTCCGAATCCTGACACAGAACCGAAACCATACTAGACCGAAGTGCCAGGATCTGAACACCATGCTCCGTGCTCAAAACAACTCAGTTGAACAGAGGAGCACACAGGCTGAGTGAACTCGGAACTACATGCTTACCATGATAAGACAAGAGGAGTGTCAGAGCTCTGTCACCAAACAACAACTAACAGACCAAAGAAACCCTGAGGCCTGTTGCATGAAGCTAGCTGAACAAACTCTGAGTTTCAGAGTAGGTTTAGAGTTGACAAATCCAGATAAATCCAACCTGGTTTATATCAAGTTCAATTATTTCTCAAAGCTTGGTATAAACTTTCTCTGTCAACTCAGGTTCAACTCCAGGTTTGCAATTAACACTGAAGCGCGTGCACCTAAAAGTGACACATGCGGCAAACAGCCAATCACAGAGTCCGTTCGATTCACTTCTCTTCTGAAGATTGAGAGATCGTTCTGAAAATTATCATGAAATTAAATGTGTTTAAAGCAGGAATAAACACTTATGCTGCAGCGTCAATTTAAGAAGGCAGCTGAAAGAATATCTGACTATATCAATGCATGATGTTAATCAAAGAAATATGCCTAATAATTATAGGTTCACAAAGAGCTCAAATAAATACACATTGTTTAAAATATTTTTTTTATATTATATTTATATTAATATTTGGCTACTTGTCAATATAATATAATTATATGAATATATTATGTGAATTTAAAGTAATTATAATTCATATATTATAAATATAATAAATAATGTGCACCGAAAGATGAGCAATTTTGTCTCTAAAGTTTTTTCACTATAAACTACTTTAATTTGAGAGATACAGGTGGTGTGAGTTTTACTTGCAGCTGATTGGTCCAGTTTGAGTTTGTGATCTCTAACCCAGAATAAAACCTGCTCCAGAGCAGGTTAGCTGTGTAGTGTAAGTTACCATGGTGATTAACACTGCTAAAAACCAATCCACCTTCTTGAGCCCGAAAAACCAGAGTTTGCTCAAATTAATCTCAAACTTACCTGGGTAGCAACTGAAACCAGCTTTGTGCAACAGGCCACTGGACTTCTTGACATTGGACTTCAGGCATTTTGGCATTTCCTTCTCCCCAGTCTTCCTCCAGACTCTGGCACCTTGATTTCCGAATGACATGCAAAATTTGAGCGACAATCCAGTGCTGCTTCTCTGTAGCCCAGGTCAGGCGCTTCTGCCGCTGTTTCTGGTTCAAAAGTGGCTTGACCTGGGGAATGTGGCACCTGTAGCCCATTTCCTGCACACGCCTGTGCACAGTGGCTCTGGATGTTTCTACTCCAGACTCAGTCCACTCCTTCCGCAGGTCCCCCAAGGTCTGGAATCGGTCCTTCTCCACAATCTTCCTCAGGGTCCGGTCACCTCTTCTCGTTGTGCAGCGTTTTTTGCCACACTTTTTCCTTCCCACAGACTTCCCACTGAGGTGCTTTGATACAGCACTCTGGGAACAGCCTTTTCGTTCAGAAATTTCTTTCTGTGTCTTACCCTCTCGCTTGAGGGTGTCAATGATGGCCTTCTGGACAGCAGTCAGGTCGGCAGTCTTACCCCTGATTACGGTTTTGAGTAATGAACCAGGCTGGGAGTTTTTAAAAGCCTTTAAAAGTCTTTTGCAGGTGTTTAGAGTTAATTAGTTGATTCAGATGATTAGGTTAATAGCTCGTTTAGAGAACCTTTTCATGATATGCACATTTTTTGAGATAGGAATTTTGGGTTTTCATGAGCTGTAAGCCAAAATCATCAGTATTAAAACAATAAAAGACCTGAAATATTTCAGTTGGTGTGCAATGAATCTAAAATATATGAAATTTCAATATTTTTATCATTACATTATGGAAAATAATGAACTTTTATCACAATATGCTTATTTTTTTAGAAGGACCTGTAAATGTCAGGAAACACGTTTTCACAGTTTTCATTATTAAATCCAGTAACGCATCAGCTCTTTTGCTACTCAGTTCTGGCTGGGAAAGTGACGTCAATCTCTATCGGGTGTGTCTAATGAAGGAGACACTCATCAGGTGCTAAATTAAACTCATAACTCTTCAGGTGCTAAATTAAAATCACCCCCAATTATTACAAAAATGTTTATGAAATTTTGATTTAAGCTGTTTGACATCATCTGTAATATTAGAAAATAAGATCTGTTTTAGTTAACATTAACTAAGAAAAGTACATTCACAAATAACCACAGCAGCAAGCCAATGACTTCACGCTAAATAGTACTGAATTACTAATGTCACATACTAGGATGGATCAGTAAATTAACATGTCTACGAAAATTATTCATAAAAAAATAAATATCAGTTGACCATGTTTGATTTTCTTTAAACTGACGAAAATGGAAAGACTATATCAGTCAAAGTTCAGCTTTAGGAGGGGAAGAGACAGGGCAAGATAAAAACATAAACAGATGTGGAGATGGGGAGAGACAAATAATTTACTGCCCACTGAAATGGTTTTAAAGCTATTATTATCTAAATGTTTGGCCTTTAGATCATTTAAACATGCACATAGGCCTCAGAGAAATAAAAATGGCCCTGGATGGATGTATGCACATTGAGAGACAGGCTATGAGCATCAGACTGAAGTCACAACCTTCCCAAAGCAATTGTTAAGGCATATGGCGACACCTGCTGATTGATTGGAGCCATGACTAAACAAAATTATATCTCCCCACTTTATTTTTTGAATAGCAGATTCTTCTTCAGAAGAGTGAGTCTCTTGTAGAAAAAAAAAATAATAATAATAACGTCAGACTAGTGATTGAAATAACTTCCTTATGTGACCTGATGTGGCTTCTAATCACAAAATGAGGCAGTGCTTATTTTATTTTATACACTGAAAAAACTAAACAAAATTGTGTTCTAAATGTGATTTCTTTGCTTTCGATTAATGTAATTCTCTAAATTGTGTAATCTACTAGATTACATCATTTGGGGTAAATGTGAACCAATTAAGTAATCAAAATATTTTTTGCTGAAACTGTAGTTCCCAGCATGCTTTGCTTGGGCAAAGCCTGTTTTTTGGGCAAAATTAGATAAGGGGGAGACTTTATATTGTTTAATATAAGTTTAATTATGTTGTAATAATAATAAACATTTAAATTATACTGGGTTACGGAGAAGAGCGGAGCGATTGCTTAGGCTGTGGACTGAAACAGCACATCATTAAAGAGCATTTCATGCATACTTGACATGTTCATTATGTGTTATTGCTGGCTAATAAAATGAAAGCTAGTTAGTACAGTCTTATAAATCAATCAAGTGAGCACAACGATATACAAACAAAATAAACTTGATTCGATTAAAGATGCAGGGTTTCAAGTCCCCCTGTGCACACCGCTGTAGTTAGTGAGCCATATTAAAATCATTTTGAGACTACTCAAATGGGTTACTTAAAAATTAGTTCATTCCATGATGTTGAAGTTATGTGAACAAATTATGTTTGTTTAACTTAATTAAGTCATGTGGAACCGATGTACACAATTAAATCATGTAAATCCAACACCTTTTTCTTCAGTGGCTAGTGAGAGAAATTGCTCGGGATTCAAAATGGATCTGCACTTCCAGAGCTACGCTGTCATGGCCCTGGTGGCCAGGTTTATTTGGTCGGTCTGTTTGACTAATAGATTAGTAATTAAATACTTCTGAACATCTGAACAGATTTTTAAATCATCAGTTTTGCGGTCATGTATCATGCCCGAGCCAGCAATGTCTGCGCCTTTGAAGAAGGGATCGAAGAAAGGCCGTCATGAAGACTGCTGGTAAGGGAGGAAAAAAGCGCAAGAGGAGAGTTACGCTATCTATAGCCGTATTCGGACGGGATTAGTTTTACAAGAGTAGATGGAGTAATGCAATTTTAACAAAGGATATCTATATTAATGGCCAATTCACACGGGATAAGACATCTTAGTAAAAGTCACCGTCATCTTTACTGACATTGTCTGTAATAATTACTTAGATTGAAACACATTCAGACGGGACTAAAATCACTGAGAAGCTCTGGTAATAATTAGGCCTACTTTACCCCACCTCTCCTTGTTAAACTAATCCCATCCGAATAGGGTTTATACAAAGTCCTGAAGAAGGTTCATTATGGCAGGCGGAACTGACATATAAAACTCGGTATTACTATCCATAAATATATACATCTAAAGCAAGTTGATGACAATTACAGTGGCACAAGCTGATTGGTCTATGATGCAGCCAATAAGCTTGTTGCTCTACACATTTAAATAGCTGGTTACATTCACTATAGCAGTTTGCAGCAGGCTTCAGAGTTCCTCTGTAGTTGAACATCTATAAATAAGTGAATGGTTGTGCTATATCACTGTGCATGGTCTGCTTTATACAGGTTTCTTATGAAGTAGCCACACACAAGGTTAATTTGTGTCATGTTAACAGTCCTGTTTAATGCTCAGAGTACTGAGCATGTTAGCAGCTAGCGAATATGCTGTTGCATTTATGCTGCAGCAGCAAGCAGAGGAGGATCAGTCTCTTGGAAATCTTGCAAAAAGTTGGGCATTTTAACATGGGGCTCAATGAGATTCTGCTCCCTTTTGGACCCTGTCTCTTGTGGTCAGTTGATGAATTGCAGTTTAAATGAGTAGTTCACGTTTAAATAAACTTTTGCTGATCATTTACTCACCCCCATGTCATCCAAGATGTCCATGTCAGGTTTTTTGTTGAAATGAAAACGTTCCAGGATTTTTCATCATATCAATGGACCTCAAACGGTTCAAGGTCCAAATGACAGTTTCAGTGCCGCTTCAAAGGGCTTTAAACAAAATCAGAAAACACTGTAAACACTGTATAAACACTGACTCTGTACTTCCACCTACGTCAAGCGTGACCTTTCCAACATAACTGCGTATTACGTGATGTCACGTACACATATCACAGAACAGAGCAAGGTGAACATTTGTGCTTTTAAAACTTAAAAAAAAAAACACCTTAAATGACTGATCGTTTCGCTAGATAAGACCCTTATTCATTGTCTGGTATCGTTTAAAGCCCTTTGAAGCTGCACTGAAACTGTCATTTGAACCTTGAACCGTTTGGGGTCCATTACATCCTGGAATGTTTTCATCAAAAACCTTAATTTCTTTAAATTAAGTTTAAAGTCATTTAATAATTTTTTTTTATAACTAATTGTTTTACATTATATAAAGCCTTAAAGTTCTGCATAATTAAAGGTAGGGTAGGTAAGAATTGGTTAAAAAATTTTTTCCAAATTTGTTTAAACTTTCTTTATATATCAATATATATCAATATATATATATATCAATATATATCAATATATATATATATATATATATATATATATATATATATATATATATATATATATATATATATATATATATATAATTAAAATGTAAGAAGAAAAAATAAAGTATAAAAATTAGTGTCTGTAGACCTCTCACGACTGTTTTAAAGACAGCTCATTATTTCCATTCACTCCACCTTCTCCCTTCTGGGCTCTTTCAAAGCCACGCCCCCAAAACACATGAACGCGCTACGCCGACCGCTCAGCTGGAAGACGCATTATTTACCTGAGAGCAGAGAAGAAGAAGCTGAGTGCATGTAGAGACATCATGTCAGAATCACATGTAATAAAAAAATCGAACTTTATCATTATGAATATAAACAAATAAGATGTGAGTCATTCCACGAAACCAGTAGAATTTGAGTCCTTCTGACCTTTTTAAGTGTATTTTATCTATTGGGTCAACAAAATCTATTTTAAAAGCTTTTTGTATAAATTGAAATGTCTCCTTTAATAAAGTTTAAAAAACATGACATCAATTTTATCTTTATATTAGAAATTATCTTGTTTTTTCAGTTGACACCACCTATTTTGTCACGTCCCTCATGGCCTTCTATGAAAGTGTACTTGGGATATGAATAATAAAATTAGAAAAAGTCCATACATTTTGCCATTACCATAAATATCTATCTTAGCTTTTTAGCTGGTAATGTTTTTTTCTAAGCAAATATATGATTATTCATTAAAATCACATTATTTAGTTCCGTACCTCAGTAACCCCTCAACCCCGTTACACACATCATTCTCCCCCCATAAAAATAATGAATTGATCCTTATGTGACATCAACAACTGGAAGTGACATCATAGAAGTCTTCTGAACAACATTGTGTGCAGACACATGTAAGTTACCACCTTTTCTTATAATTACAACTTATTTATATTGTGATATTGTGGTTGTCAAGCTTAATGACTCAACCCCGTTACATCAAATAAAGATAGAAAACTATTACTTGTGAAAATGAACTTTGTTATTTCAACAATATACATGATTTCTTAATATCACGTGTGCCATGTGCTCTCCTGTTACTCACTACATGTAGAGTG
This sequence comes from Gobiocypris rarus, assembly GCA_023029165.1. NCBI lineage: Eukaryota > Metazoa > Chordata > Actinopteri > Cypriniformes > Gobionidae > Gobiocypris > Gobiocypris rarus. Next base: position 12,520,539 of record CM040912.1, read on the forward strand.
GCCATTTTGAGCAAAAAATCACAACTTTATGAGATTATGATGGGGTTGTGTTTTTAACACTTTGGTTCTGAAGTTATCCAGTTATTTAAACGAATTATTATATTTGATCAAAAGTCTTTTACCACATGCATTATATTGAATTGGTAATGTCAATGTTAAAGCTGCGTGTGTGTACATATGTGTGTTCTGCCTAGATTTTCACATCTCAGTGTTAAGTAAATTGCTCTGAAAGAATGTTTGATTTAATGATTTAAACATCTAGAGACATCTATGAATCTGAGATGGCACCGAAAATAGCAGTAGAAAGGCAGAGGCAGTATCGTGCACGCCTAAATGCTGATTCTGAAAAAAGGGAGAAATACTTGAGGAATGAACGCCAGAGATGGAGAAAAAATGTAGAGACAAGGAAAAAGAAAGGAATCAATGAGATGAGTGAAAGACAACAGCGGTTGAAGCGTAGAAAGTGGAGAGAAGCTTACAAAATAAGCAAGGAGAGGAGAGAAGCACTGAAGAACTTAACCACTCCTCCACAAAGTCCAGGTCATGCCCCAAGACAGTATCCACAGCCAGAATCTTCAAGGTAGAGCAATAAGCGGTTACAAGTGTTAGAAAATTACTAGGCTGAGTGATAGAAAGTGTTAGAAAATTAAACGTGTAGTTAAAGGTGCAGTGTGTAAATTTTAGCGGCATCTAGTGGTGAGGTTGTGAATTGCATCAGCACACAGCTCACCCCTCCCTTTCACACAGAAACGTATACACACATTCACACACACACACACACACATAAGTTTACACAAACTAGGGATGTAACAGTGAGGAAATTTTCCCATCGGTTACTCGATGTGTGACAATACCAATATCACCGACTGGGCTTTTAAATCGCTGACTCTATATAGAAGTAATGAACACGGCACCTCGGGCAATAATAACGGAGCCGAGCAAAGCGAGTGGTTTCAATGAATTCATGTGAAAGTTAAGCTTCCATAATATGCATAAACTAAAAATGCGCCAGTACACACACACCGTGAATGACAGTTTGTCCTTAAATATGCGCTCTGTGCGGCCGCACACATTTTAATTTCGGTTTCGGATAAGCGCCAATTCGGGAACGGGTTGTTTGAATTGTGGGATTATTAGCCTATTAATCTTAATGAATAATACAACAACAACAAAGTACAATGACAAACTAGCGTAATTAGGCGCCTTTACATTTCGCTTTGAACCCAAATCTTCCGCGATCATCTGGTCTTTCAGCTCTTGGCTCTCCTGACTCCTGCTGCGTTTGTGTTGCTCTGAACATGCTTCAGTAAGCAGACACGTTACGTTTTCTATTTCTACTGTCTGTTGCTTCTAACTGTACTAAAAATTGTATTACTATAAAAAAAAAATCAAAACGACGGTGGGGGGCAGTTTCCACGGTGTGCGAGTGATGTAACTGGAGTCTGCACGCCGGTAACACCGGCAACACCAACTATCGTAGCAAGCCTAACACACACACACACACAGACGTTCTCTCTCTCTCTCACACACAAACACACGTTCTCTCTCTCACACACAAACACACACACACACACACACACACACACACACACACACACACACACACACACACACACACACACACACACACACACACACACACACACACACATATAATGTTGAAATGTATACTAGTATGTTATTGTGTACATTAAATTTTTTCCTGCAGTTGGGTTAATAAAATTCAGTTCAATTGCAATTTATATCTGTTGTCTTTCTTGGTTACATAATGAAATATTATTTGTAGAAAATATTTAATTGAATTTGAGTAACTGAGTAACTATTTATATGTCAAGCTCTATTTGTTTCTTCAACTCCGTTACCATATTCAAACCCGTTACCCCAGTCTCAACCCCGTCACACCTACATTTTTTTAATTTATTTTTTTAATTGTATAAAAAAAGTAAATACATTTTTGTTGAACTCAATCGGAAATGTTCAGAGCAATCATAACAATACTGATTTTAGTTAAAATTCTGAAGTTAAGATGCATCTTTGATAAAAAATTATGAGGTTCAGGTCACAAAAGGGCACATTTCAGGCTTTAGGACAGCAAAAGTATGACATTTTATGCAACTTTTGTAATTGCAATTACTGAATTAGTGTGAGGGACATTTGATTAATAGGAAAATGTTGATTTCATTACAAATACATTTTATAATCGCATTCAGAGAACTCCCATAGTGTCCATAACGGGGTTGAGGATTAATAGTGCCCATATCTTGAAAAAGTAACCAATAATAATAGGGATTTGATGCCTGAGATGGGAAAATATATTTTTCTGCAAGTTAAGCATGTCATTATGTTGTGGGGTATTCAGAAAATTAATACATTTTGGTAAAAAATCTAAAAATGTGTAAGTCCAAATCGTACCGGTTTCGTGGAATGACTCATGTATTTTAGTACTCAATATCAAGCTAGAATACTGATATTGGTAAATTGTAAAATACACACACAACACAGTGTCTATGACACACACAGATACAAGATAAAAACATACCAAAGGCGGAAATAAACGCCATACGGAAGTGGATAAAACTGCAGTTCATCGACTGGCCACTAGGGACAGGCTCCAGAAGGGAGCAGAATCTCATTGATCCCCATGTTAAAATGCCCAACTTTACAGCAGAATAAAACATGTTTACAGCCTGGTACAAATTCTAGTTTTGGTCTATACGGCTAATTTTGCCCTTTATGACAACTCTGAGGGGGGTGAATTTTTTTTACAGCACATTTGTTTACATTATATTAAGCCTTAAAGTTCTGCATAATTAAGGGAGTGGCCACTTTGAGTGGCAGGTGGGTAGCCATTTATCTGTTGTTTGTTACACACGCGTCACCTCAGCTCCGCACAGGTCCCGCCTCTTTGCCCATTTTCTGTTATCCGGGAGTGACGGTTGATGACGCGCTGCCAAGATGGCAACGGCCAGCACGACCCTACTTTATTTTTTTATTTTTTTTTTTATTTATTTTTTTTTATTATAGAACCATTAACCAACAATACAAAAACAGGCACCAAATACAAACATTCCAAAGATAAAGGAAAAAAACAAAAAAAAAACAAACAAAAAAAAAAACAAACAAAAAAATAATAATAATAATAATAATAACAAAGACATTCATAAGACGCCAAATACAGATTCGAAGTATGTGACAATTGCAGTACCTTTTACGTTTTTCACGACTTTAAGAGACTTCATTAACAGAATAAGTTCGTTATAGAAAACCTTGCACAAAGGAGAAGATTTAGATAATCTACATTTATGAATAAAGAATTTGCCGTTTAGGATAATGAAATTGACAAAATTGTCAATATTTTTATCTTCGTGTTCATAATAACAAATAATATCTTTCACATTCAATGTTATTATTACCCCAGTTTTGGTAGAAAAAATGTAAAAACAGTCTTTCCAAAATTTCTGTACATTTTGACACTCAAAAAACATATGACTTAAAGATTCTTCAAAACTATTACAAAAAGAGCATTCTTTCCCCATATCCATAAACTTAGATAGTAAAATATTAGTTGGATATATTTTATGTAAGATCTTTAAGTGAATTTCTCTTACTTTATTTGAAATACAAAATTTATATGGTAACAGCCATGTCTTTTTCCAATTACGACCCTACTTTACCCGCTCTACAGAATCCTATGGGTGACGTCACAGACACTACGTCCATATTTTTATAAAATCTATTCTAAAAAAAGTTCCTGGATACGGTGTACTAGCTTTTACACATGCATTTTGTTATCTAAAGTTACATTTTGCGAAATTCAACACAACAGCGATCAACTTGAGCTAAGCATATTGAGTATTTATCAGCTCTACTAATGGCAGGCTCGCTAAGTGTATAACATTGTGACTTTATTCTAAGTAATGTTATGTTAGCTATATTAGGCAGCTACGTGTGCTACATGCTTCATGAAAACATAAACCAAAAAAATGTATGATCAAAATGTAAGATTACCTATCCAGCAGAAATACAGCCTCTTGAAACCAAACGGGTGAGCGCATGTGGCCAGATCCTGTAGCAAAAGGGGTGGTAGCGAGAGAGAGTGACAGTCGCCTAAGCCAATCACTTGTTTCGTCCCCGAATGAAAATAATGAGCGGTGTTTATTGCAGATTAAAACGTGTAGTCACTCGATTTTATACTCTCTTTTTCAGAGTACTTACATTTTAATTATGTATTGACATATAAAGTTTAAACAAATTTGGACAAAAGTGTTTTAGATCATTCTTACCTACCCTAACTTTAAGGGTGTGTCCACTTTGAGTGACAGGTGGGTTGACGTTCGTCTGCTGTTTGTTAGTCATCACGTCACATCAGCTCCAGCCACGTCTCGCCTCGTTGTCTATTTTCAGTTATTTGGGAGCAAGCGTGGTGACGCGCTGCCAAGATGTCAACGGCCGAATTTGAGGCTTCATAAACTCTCTTTAGAAACCTATGGGTGACGTCACGGACACTACGTCCATATATCCATTTTTTTTTTTTTTTTTTTACAGTCTATGGAACTAACGCAATGCTCGTTCCCGTTATTTCAGGGAACTTATTCATACAACGCTCTAATGCATTTTACACTTGATGGTGATGATTTTCTTTTGCTGCTATATCGTTTTTTTTTTTTAGATCATGTCAAAATTAAGTGCCTATATAGTTGATTTGTTTTTCATTGCAGTTTTAGTACAAGTTAAACTAAATTTAAAAAAAATGCCTCGGCCAATAGCTGAAATAAAATAAATATTACCTGAAATAAATTAAGAAACTTGATTTTATTTCAATTTAGTTAACCCTGCTTTCCACCTGCTATCAGATTTGTTTTCAGTTATCTGAATACAAGTGGTCCATGTTTGTTTCCAATGCGTCACCTGAGACCACACAAATGTGACCAAATGGACAGTCATGCTACATGACTCACAAGAGTATGTTAAATGCGCTGAATAAAAAGAACACATCAACTGCAAGTAACCATAAACGTTTTCATGCATACACTTGGTGATTCACTGCTATAGCTCACCCCTAAAAAAGTAAGAACTTGTTTCAAATATTCAGGCATAAAGCTTTAATATTTTTAGATCATGTCAAGATCAAGTGTCTCCAAACCATTAACTGGCAGTTTACTACAAAAAAAGAAATACAAATAATAATAATAACAATAATAATAATAATGTTTATGTTCAGAGTATCAGCCAGAAAACAGTTGATATTTAAATTATGAAACTATATTTTATTATGCATTTTTCCAACACATCACCTCTTCTAACAAAATAGGTGGAAAATAAGTGCAAAATTAAGCCCATCCAAAATTGACATCCATGTTAACATGCGTTACCCTGAGCTTTGAAACATACCTGACTGGAATGTTGACCCCCTCCACAAATCAACAAATAAAGATAATATCAACATCACAGAAAATATATTTTATCTGCAGACTAAGTACACAGAACCCATTCTCATCAATATATATAAACAACACCATGTCACTTCATGTATAAATCCCATGAATAATATTTTGTGTAATCGAAATATTTCAACAACAAAAAAAAAATCTCCAAAACATCATATTATAGGAACAAATACTGACTCTCAATACATGTGTGCAAACTCTTCAAAATGCCAGTTCACTGCATTATATGTGTAAGATCAAGTGAAACGATCACCCTCATATGAAGACTCAAATTTTCAAAAATAATCCAGGCCGCCTCTAGTCATCTTCATCATCATCCTCATCCTCTGGGGTATATTCTTCATCATCATCATCATCATCAGACTCTGTGAGGTTCTGCTCCTCCTCACTTCTCATCTCCTCCTCACCCTCTGCATCACTTTCATTTTCATCATCATCAAAACTTTCTTCATCTTCATCATCATCATCCACCTCCTCCTCACCACCATCTCCCCCTTCAAATTCACCTTCAAAAAAAAGAAAGAAAAGCTGCCTAAATATTTGGAGATTTCACCAGAGGGTCTAGTTTTAGCATTTTGATTAAACAAATGCATGTAAGAATAGCTTGCAATAAGGTCTATAACAGGGGTGGCAAACTCCGGTCCTAGAGAGCCTCAGTCCTGCAAAGTTCAGCTCCAAACCTGATAAAACTCACCTGCCTGTAGCTTCCTAGTAATCCTTCAGATCTTGATTAGCTTGTTCAGGTGTGTTTGATTAAGGTTGAAGCAAAACTAATGCAGGACTGTGGCTCTCCAGGACCAGAGTTGGCCACCCCTGGTCTTTAACATGCATTTAGAAATTTTATTTCATACCATCAATAAGTGATTGGATAACAAAAGTTTTGGACCCTGTTAACCCCTGTTTACGCACAGACCACTTGATTTGGACATTACTAGCAGCTGTAAGCGGGTCTCAGACTCACAGAGTGTGGTGATGAGTGTGCTGCCATGCTGACGCAATTCAGCAATGAACTCCGCCATCTTTCCTTCCATAGTTTCATACATCGGCTCAGTGTCGACCGTGGGCTCATCAGGGAAAAACAGAGGTTTTCTTAACTGTCTCTGGTGCCTGACACACACACACACACACACACACACACACACACACACACACACACACACACACACACACACACACACAGTTTTAAATACATTACCATTGAGGGGGATACCAAAAAGAATGCCCCTCACTGCAAATGTTTGAAAGCACATTTGAATCAGAAATTTGTCTTACCTTTTCATAGATGAATTGTAATCCTGAAAGAAATCCAAAAAAAAAAAAACAGAAATGAAGATTTTCACTTTTTTTCAAATGGAAGATTTGTTCAAACTGCCAAACTCAGTTTTCATGAATATCTCACCACATGCTCACAAACTGTCTAGTAATCAACAAAGTGTAGGCTATAACATGTGTTTTTTTAACTACAGTATAGAAGCGAGTTTGCGGATAAGGTTGCAGTCTTTATGTAAAATGGGTCGGTAATGAATTAAATGAGTTCTGCTGTCAAATAACAGGTCAGTTGTTCCGTTAAATTTTGTGGTTGAAGGTTTAGCAAACAGGATCCATGCAGGACTCTGGTGCAGATGATACTGAAGGGGGGGAGTCTGAAATCCCCTGCCGCTTCAATATACCTGTAAATACCTGAATCAGATTCATAATCAAATCCTTAATTAATATTTATCCTCCTATTTCTAATGATTAATTCCAGTTAAAAGATTGTTCATCTTTTATGTTTTCTAAAGTTTGTATTTGGTCTTTGAGTGGCGTCTGGCCTATGTGTGATGTGTCACTAAACACGTGATAGCTACATGTGTGTAACACAGCCTCTAAAATGCTGGGAGTGCAGTAACAATGTTTGCTCACTTTGCCCAGCTTCCATAGATTAAATATGAATTTGTCTTTCATTTTTATTATATTTTATTCATTTTATATTTCCTTTTACTGAAACACTAAAGAATCAAGATGAATATTGCCTGTACTATTGTCTGTACCTCTCACTGAGAGAAAGCACATGCTATCAGCATGTTTTGGTGAAGTGCTTTGTTAATAAGACACGCCAACCTTGGGAGAGCTGTGATTCTGGGGAGTGAGTGTGTGCGTTGCATGATCTGTGCAGGTCCAATTTTGAAGATGGACATTTTTTTTGCACACAACACCAGACGTGAAGATGCCTTTCTGCAACCTCCGAGGTCAACAATGATCTAAATCTAGTCATGGGGCGACAACTAGTCTACCTAGTTTAGTGATATGCTCTGCTATCTATCCTTGTGTGGAAATTTACCATGACTGTACATTTTCTCTGAGCCAATCAGAATCATACACCTTGAAGTAATGACGTGGCTAGACCTTATAACAGTATAAACAGTATAACTGTTATAAACAGTTATAAACAGTATAACTGTTGGGACAATTGTATGTACTGTACGACGAGACCGGTAGAGAGGAAGCGCGGCCTACGAACTCCTTGTGAGACTTGAAGCTGGCTTCTGCTGATGAAACTGCAAACTATTCTTAAGTAAAATTTTTCTTTAATTAATTGCACTCCTGACTCTTGGTCTTCATTATTCACTACTGGTCTCTGGGTCTAAGCTGTTATACCCCTAACAATACATAATCTTTGATAACAAAGACTGCATATTTTGGGGTTTGAAGGAATTAGACACGTTGTAGTCTTTGTTATCAAAGAATATGCAAACGGCACCATAGAAAACACTGAAATAATGTTGTTCTATTTCCACATCACATCCGACTATTATTGTTGCATCAACCAATTCAGAATTTAGCAAAATGAGCTACAAAGTGGACCAGACTTTATAAGGATCATCAACCTGTTCAATCACTGGATACATCTTTATTTTAGGGGTGGTTACACAACACCATTTTCAACTAGATATAAAAAAAAACTTTTAATGCGCTTTGGCCGTTCATTTACACGACAGCAGCATTTTGGGGACCTGAAAACGCAACTTTTGAAAATGCAAGTTGAAAACAATATTGTTATTGTCTACAAAAACCTGAATTTGTGAAAACAGTGACAGCATGCGCATGGGTATTATGCGTGCAGTTTATAGGTGTGTATAGACAAAGTGACCTTGCCAACTACTCTCCTGGCACGCATAATTGTTTTCGCTGATCTGTGTGACAACATTGTCGCCTGTACACGAAAAGCGCAAAGGAAAAACGTTCCGTTTTTAGTGCATTGTTGTCGTGTAAATGTACCCTTAGCCAGACAATGGAAGTCTAAATTTCTGTCAGAAACAGTCACAGATGATTTTCAAGAATTTTAATGAAGTTTGTATGTACAATGTACCTTAATGAATTGGAAAGCATCACTCTCCTGTAGAAGCCTCTCAAAGCCTGAGTGAACCTCTTGTAGACGAGTTTGATCTTGTGTTATTCGGCTCAGGTTCTGTTGGATTCCAGAACACTGCTCACCATCATAGCTGCTGACACATTCACGCAGAGAAGATAAAAAAGCATCCAGATGTGCAATAGAAGACTCTCTGAAAGCATCTAGGTGTTGGTCTGTGTCATCCCGGTAGACCTAGAACAGAACAAATATTTCAAGATTCTTTAGAAAATGTGAGGGGTGCTTGCCCATGCAAAAATATAGATTTTTTTAAATCAAAAGCCACAAATGAGGAAAAACATTTTTTAGATAAATTCTTTGAGACTATATGGGATGTGAATCAAAGGCCTTGTGATTAAACTTTAAATTGCAATTAACTAACTAATGACATAACTAACTTCACCTTGCTTTGCCGTTCAATCTCTTTTTGTTCCAGTCGATTTTTTTCTGCCTTTAGGATCTTCCTGTTTGTCTTGTGCAGCTGAATGTCAAGATAAACCTATATAGAGACAACAGTGAGCAGAGAAAAAGAGAACAAGAGATAATTGACTAACCTGTGAATGATTCTGGTCAGCAAGTGAACATGCATTATTGAAACAAGTGGATACCAGATAGTGTTCTACTGTTCCAGTAGTGATAAAATAGTGGTTACCAACCATGTTTCTGAAGGTCCACCAACACTGCACATTTTGTATCGTAGCTTCTGAAAACATGTACTGCCATATAGTGTACAACCTTACAAAGCAAATTTTGTGTACTGCATTTCCTTTACTACAGTGGTAGCCAGTCCTGCTCGTGGAAGACTACCTTCTTGCAGACTTTAGTTCCAACCCTACTCCAAAACTTGTGGCTGTTGTTGTTTTCAAGTAATCCTAAAGACCTTGATTTGCTGGTTCTTGGGTGATTGATTAGGGTTGGAGCTAAATTGTCTGTTTCTAAACTAATTGTGTCCATGACCTTGGTGTTGCTAGTGCCATGGTCTACTACCAGTTTTTTTTTTTTACTTAAACTGTTGTCTTCATTAGAAAGAATGGGATGAGCTAAAAATGAAACTCAACACCGGCTATATAACTGCACATGAAAAATTAAAACGTGTTTATTCTTTTGTGGCACTTGGAGGAAAAATTGGCGACTCATTTTTTTTCATTATAGGAGCCAAATGGCTCCTTAATTTATATTTTTGTTTGGAGCCCTGATACACTGAACAAAATTATAAATGAAACACTTATTTTTGCCCCCATTTTGCTGAACTCAAAGATCTAAGACTATGTACACAAAAGGCTTATTTCTCTCAACTATTGATCCCAAATCTGTGTTAGTGAGCATTTCTCCTTTGCAGAGATAACCCATCCACCTCAAAGGTGTGGCATTTCAAGATGCTTATTAGACAGCATGATTATTGCGGAGGTGTGCCTTTTTTCCCTTTAAAGTCCCTGTAAAGGCAATTCTGAGATTTGTTTCTAAACACATTAGAAATGTTAGAAATGTATTTTTGAAACACATTACAAAGACTGTGAACTATGTAGTACTGAATTCAGAAGTTAGACCGTTAAGAAGTTTTTCACCTTTGCTGTGTTCCGGATTTTTTGGGCGGGGTTAAAACGGTGGCTCGATGACGCACTGGAGCCACTGAGCATATGGCCCCTCCCCCATAACCAGAGCACAGTCGCAATTTCGCATCAGTTCACCCGCTAGATTGCGAGTTACTGTCAGTACCGTTAGTTACTACAGCCTACAACTTACAAAACAGCCAACAAAACAAAACAGCCTACAAAACAAAACAAAAGACGATCTCAAGAAGAGGTGGATTAATTTGTGAACAGCTACCTTGATGGAGAGCTGAGGATCACCACCAACACCTGCCTCTGGAGTGTCTTTACACCGGATAGTTTTACAAACTTTCACCGGCGACAACTGGGATTCACTGATAACCCGCTGCAGAACAGGGCCGAACCGACTATCTCCCACCCAGGCCTTCATCCTCCCGTCTCCGTCCCGCCAACATCTGGTGCCGTCGTGACTCGTGAGCTTTCCCGCAAGTGGGCGTGGTTTCGGCACCGAAAATGGACACGCCCCCAGCGTTCGAGAGCAGACAATGCTGCTTATTTTTTCAAGATTTCGATAAGATATTTTATGTACTTAGCTGATTTTTTTATGATTCAAATTTGGCTAGGTGGTTAATAACACATTTATCTGTGGTGTGAGCAACTCAGAACACCATGTTTAATTTTGACTTTACAGGGACTTTAACTGTTTGACTTTAAAGGTTAGATTTTTGTGAATATTTTAAATGAGGGAAATAAAAAACGTTTTGCTCATATTTACCAAGGATGCAAATATTTGTGGAGCCCACTATATTGCATTGTTGAATTATGTTTTTAGGAAATATTTTCACAGAGTTTGATTTCATATGATGATATTACGTTGCAGTATCCATATATACATTTTGTGTGCTATCAAATAGGGCATTATTTAAGGGGACAGCCATTTGTAGTGGTGTCCAAAGTGGACATTATGAAGTGGACTTGTTCTATCCCACATTGCACCGCAACAACGAGTGTTCAGACGATGTACACTTAATGGCTGTCCGAATTGGCTCTCTCGTTTTCATTCACTCCTTCAAGTGAACTGTATTAGTGGACTAATGTAGGGAATAGTGATTTGAGGGTTTTTTGGGGGCGATTTCAGATTCAGCCCTAGTCTATAGTGTGACCATGTCTTAACAGTCTTCAGGATTACTTGAAAATTAAGGGCAGTTTGGCCCTGGTTACATTTGGCATTAATGCTGCCTTCACATCCTATCGGATATTTCCTACTTCTAAAGTCGTGACTATGAGCTTGTGGCATTCAAATGCTTTGTTGTCGGAAAAACATAGGAATCATGGAGGACACCAGGTTAACCTCACCTGTTTCTTGGAGAAATCTTAGTGAAGCTAAAATGTATTGAAGATAAAATGTAGTGTCCCATTCATTGACAACGAAAAAACTTTTACATACTCATAGAGCTCGTAATTACAGCTTGGAAGATGGGAATCTTCTGAGCTCTAACACCTGACCAATGCACATTCATTTAGGTGTTGATAGTGTCACCATAGAAACACATATAATTCCCAGTATGAGGATGTCATGTGTTGTCATCTCGAGCCTTCTGTAATTACGACATGGCGTGAACACAGCACTATTTTTGCTAAAATAATGAAAAGAAAAGGCCATGTAGCGGTTTAAAATACCTTACTTATAAAGAATACCATTCACACCAGCAATCGTTCTTCCTTTCCACCATGTTTAAAGTTTATGGCATGCCCTACTTAGAGAAATTTTTGATACCCGAATTTCACGGTAGTAAATACGATTTGAGAGGGCATTCATGTCCAATTTCTGACTAGGAAAAAGGTGGTATTTTGTGGCTTTTATAATCCATTCGACCACATGAGTGCCTACAATACGAAAGCAATCTAATAGAATGTGTTTTTGACTACTTCTGGAAGTAGTTGAAAGTGGAAAAGCTCAAAACTTTTTAGATCCCTTTTAAACCTGTATCTAACACTGTTCGCTTATTACCAAAGTTGGCCATCCTTGGAAGAGTGAAACCAAATATCATATTGTGTGTGAACTTATATAAGAAGAGTGTATGGGCCTTAACATGTCAGACCTACCTTAAAATCTTTCATGGTGTTCTTCAGTGTTTTGATGCAGTGTCCATTGTGTGTTCCTTCTATGGTGCAGGCATTACAGAGGAACAAGCGTTCATCCATGCAGTAGTACCGGAACATCTCATCATGTTCCAAACACTTCCTCTTCCTCATTTCATTGAGCGGCTCCACCAGCGGGTGCTCTCGGAAAGCCGGGAGCTCCAAATGAGGCTGAACATGCTTTGGGCACATTGACACTTCACACTTCAGGCAGGTTTTAACTGCCATTGGACCTTTCCCATCTTCACTGCCATCCCCTGGACAGTAATCACAGCGTACCTCAGCAGGTCTGTGAGATGGGTCGCTCCGGCTCTGGTTGGAACGCTCTGATTGGCCACGACGGCGGAAACCATCAGCAATGTTGGCCAGTTTGAAGTTCTTCTGCCAGTTGGCAGAGCTGCGGTGACTCTGTCGGCACTCCGGACATCGCAAACGGCCATGATCTGAGCGGCTCTTGAGCCTCCGCAGGCATGGCAGACAGAAGTTATGACCGCAGGGCAGCAAGTGGGGATCCCGGTAAAGCTCCAGACACACTGGACACGTTAACTCTTCCTCTAAAATACTGCTGTCTCCAGCAGATGTCGCCATAACTAGATATGTGAGAAGGACTGTGGGGAGTTGCACTGCAAAATATAGCATAAGTCTAAAGTTAACTTTTAACATTACACTTTGCTACCTATTTTTGCTAAATTTGGATTGTCAATAGATTTAGGGTTATAAAGAAGTATTTCACCCCAAAATTATAGCATGAATACTAAATCCGCATTTTGTTGATTTTAAGATTTTATATGAATATAATTGTCTTTGCAACATGCAATGATAGCATAGAAATAACCAAATAAATAGTAGTTATGAAAATAGATAATTAACATATCCACATTAAACGTGGTAATATAAAGTTGTGATAGTAAAATAAATCACATATATAATACTGTTGTGATAAAGTGGGCAGATATCACGTGTGTGTGTGTGTGTGTGTGTGTGTGTGTGTGTATACACACACACACACACACACACACACACAAATAAAAAAAATTACATTATAGAGATTAATTTTCTCTCAAACAAACGGTACTATTTACACTATAGAGGTGAACGAGAACAATGAACCCATAAATGTGGATCAGAGATGATAAAAAAATCAACCACTGTGACATGCAAGCCAATGAAATCAGGTTTTCTAAAAAACTTTCTGAAATAAAAAAAAAAAAACCATCTGTGTCTGTTCATTTTCTCCTGGCATATTGAGAAATAATACAAGCATTAACCACAACTTACCCTAGGAGAATAGCCGAAGCACGCAATGTCTCTACGGTGGAATATCCCTTATCTTCCGCTCAGCTAGAGAAAAATCAAAAGTGAAAGTGTGACGTGATCAGGGCTGCTGACTGGGCAAAATATAATCACAATGGAATAAGCAATTTGGACGAGGTTTAGCGGCTTGCTCGTCTCTACATTATATAACTTGACATATTTTAACTCTTCAGCGTTACTGTCCATGTGTACATTATTTTCCTGAACTTTACTGAAACGGAACCTAAACGAGGTCACGGTCACGTGGTACGTTACGTGTTTATTTCCTCAACGCTGCTAAACCTGTACCAAACACTTACGTTACTGTAAATGACAATTTCATAAACAGGCTGAGGTGTATCATCTCAGTAAACGAAGTATGGTATTAAAACATTAACCATATAACCAATTGTCGTTAAAAAAATAAATCTCTTGTACAGCTTATTCAACTGGGAAATGACCCAACTGACATACAGCTCACACAAATCTGGAAAACCTGGCGTGCACAATGATCATCACACCACAAACGCTTTGCTCATTCACACAATCACAATACACACCATCTGTTGGTTCCCCCATGTTCTAGTCACTTGCTGAACATGCTTTGGTATAACAAACTTTGACAAACACGTCTTAGAAGCCTAACGTTAAATTATATATGGACCCAAGCCAAACGGAAACTAGCACTGACAGAAATCAGTCTGTTTATTACTCTTAATTGGTTGAATTCTCATCATATTATGGACCCTTATATTTAATTATATCTTAAGGTTTACGTTAACTGAAAGAATCTGAAAGAAACAGACTGACTGATCCACTTGTTGCGTGACTTTCTTAACCTACTTAAAAGAAAAGCATGATGACACACATGTACAAACATTTGTGAATCTTCTATAACCGCGTAAACTACATGTACCTACATTATTTGTTGTGTAAAGCCACCAGTGTTCTGGAACTGTTGCTAATTCATGATTTTTCCTTTTTGTTAAAAAGAGCCGCATTGATCCTTTCCCGGTCCGCCCACTCTCTTGCATTTCCGCAAAAGGGATTTTAAACAACTAACGTTATCAGTTACATTGTCAAGAACACAATACGGTAACATGAATGTGTTTATATAAATTATTATGTGTAACATGCATGTGTTTATATAAATATAAACGACTAACGTTAAGCCTATTGCGTTTTGGCGATGCACCGCTGACTTATTACGTTAACCAATAAAGAGACGTGTTTTGTACCACGTGACCGTACGTATCAGGAAGGTGCGTCACATGCCACCGTCGTGTGACGGAGAACGCCGTTTCAAACGTACGCTTTGGTCCAAAGTCGCGGCTTTTTTCGTTTAGTGCTTAATGCACATTTGATGGCATTATAGCGTTTTATACCTGTTGGTGGATATGGCAGATGTCAGAGCGTTGGCCGTTTTTCAGGAGCGGGTGAAATCTTTGTTCGGCTCTTTGCTTGATGTCCTGCTGGTTGAAATTACAGAAGCGTACAGAGAGAGTTTCGCAGACAGCATGAGCATAAACCACTGTAAGTGTCTTATCCTGACAAGGAACAACTTTTCAAAAGTGGTCTTTTCATTTTTGACAGTTGTGAGTATATTTGATTGTGGTTATTAATAATTGTAGTACTTGTATTTTGGTGGGAACTATGGTTAAATTGATAAATATTTTCAGTAAAATAAATAAATAATAAACTGTTAAAATAAATGAGGTAACACAATAAGTAATCAAACTAAAAATGCATTGCCTAAAAGGGATAGTTCACCCACAAATTTCACATTGTTCACCCACAAATAATTATGTCATTATTTACTCACTGTGATGTAATGTATAACCTGTATGACATTCACCTGTTTTGCCAGTGTCCTGTGATGCTTTATGCAAGTCATACCAAAATATTCCGTAAAAAACTTTAAACCATCGCCAATTCCAGACCATTTTCTTTATAAAAGCAGTAATAATTATTCGAAAAATATGGGTACGCACAAAGTCAAATAAAAGAGTTAAATGAGGTGTCAATATTCTCTGCATTAATCATGAACAGAAGCAAATGGTGTAAGGTGATTGGACATAAAAAGGGAAGAAATGGCAGAAGAAAGACTTGATTGTGGATATAGGCAGAGTAGTTCACAAAAGTGCAAATGTCATTTGTATTTTAAAACTCTAGTCTCATTTAATTCTATTCACATTTGTTTGTATAGAGCTTTTCACAATGCATATAGTTTCAAAATAGCTTTACAGAAAACACGTGTTTCTACATTACAATTTAGAGTGATCTGTAATCAGAGGTAATGGTCAAAGTAATGTCCATATGTCAAAAATGTATAGTTCTTAGATAGTTGTTAGCATTGCAGTATGTTTTTTTCTGAATTTATGCTTTTGGTTGAAGAAGGTCACTACATTTCTTTTGTGTTTAAAAAAAAAAAAAGGTCATACTGTTCAGTGAGTGAATAATGGTTGAACTTATATTTTGGGGTGAACTATTGCTTTAAATAAGATTGATCATAACTGAAATCTTAATAAATTCAAGGGCTTACAAAAAGAAGAAATACACATAAATTAAATTTCATATATTTAATACATTTTGTGCAGTTGGTCTAAAATTCTTGTTTTGCAGGTGAACAGTGTGCCAGTAATCGGCTTGAGAGCAGCGACGATAAGGTACATTTGTGTGATCTACTTTACTTCATTTCTGTGGTCTATTTTAACATCTCCAGTCCTGTTCTGACACTTTTCATGTTTTCTGATAGTTGTTCCTAGTTTGTCTGAGTTACACTGCCCACTTTTCTTCTGGAAAATCCTCCAGGTCCTTTACATTTTCTCCCCAGCATCTTCAGAAAATATAATATAAAAAAAAAACTTTAATTTAGTTGAAATTAACCTGTTATTTAGTTTCATTAACCGGATGTACCTAACTAAAACTGAAATAATAGACATTTTTAAAAATAGCAAAAAATAAATAAATGACAAAACAACACAATTACTTTTAACTAAAATTAAAATGAAAGCATAATTAAATTGAATTTAAAATATTAACAAAAACTATATAGTATCTCAGTGATACTAAAATAACACTAGAATGGAAAATTCTGTTACTGTGTGTTTTATTTATATATATATAATAAATATATGCAGAAATAGTTCGTTGCACCCCTTACAATTCTAAATCTGCTTCTTCAATTAAGGAGCACAGGTGCTCCTTGGCAAAAAGTAAGTGTCAAGCCCTGCGCTGCACTTTAAATTCTGCACTCCGCACACACACTTGGATATGCGCCTAATAATAGTAAACATTTACTTGTTAACATTAGAGCGAGCAGCCATGTAAAATTACTTCTTTCTTGTTTTAAATAAGCCATATTTGAGGTCGATAGATGATAAGTGACAGTTTGGATTTCCTGCCCTACATACTGTTATTACCACACTAACGTTTAGTGGACTATTAGGGGGAAACCATGGTTACATTGAGTTATATCTGCGAAAGCCCCTAGTGATGCCATAGTGTGTTGTGTTTACTGAAAGGTTATTTCGGAAACTGAAATTGGTTCTTCTATGGCATCAATTATACAGCAAAAAGCCCCTTTTGGAACCTTTATTTTTAATAGTGCACGCAGTCTGGCTTAAATGATACTTGTTTTTGCACAGTCTGTATTGGCTTTTTAGTCAGCAGTTGTAAAGGACAAGTTAAATCCACGTAAAGGGCCATAAATATCGTACAGTCTGCACCTGATTTATCTCCTTTATTAATTTTGTTTGATTGCACAATAATTGCATCATCATAGTATAAGATTTTCTTCAATTTTTTATTATTTTAATTGTCTGTCCTATAGTCTCAGCAGGACAGTGAAGTTAGAGTGGAATCTGAAGAGTCCCAGCCATTAATGAGCTTTCAATGCAGTGACACAGTCACTCCATTGCAGTTGACGCACAGGGAATCTGAACCGCAAGAAGCAGCACCAAACCAGTCAAACACCCTGAAAAATCTCAATCCGCATCCAGTGCCGGCGTCATCTCCTATATTAACAGAACTGTTAAAACAGAATGGCATACAGTTAGCCGTTATAGAAGATAAGATGATACAAACTACAGTATCAATAAATGACAACGAAACGCAGACATTTCCAGAGATTCCCAACATACCTGTCGGAAAGCCTGAAGAAGGGCCGCCAACTGTTGTTGATCATCAGCCAGAAACATTGGACACGACTGAACCAGAGCCTGAACAAGTCATTAAACGAGAAAATGAAGATGTCGCTGTGACGACTGAAGAAGAAAAACTAGAAATTGGATGTCGAGAAAAGACACAAGTGTGTGAGACATCAGATGAAATTACTCAAGCTCAGCTGAAGCCTGACGATGATGAGCTTTATGAACTAGTAGAGTTAGACCAGAGCACCTCTTTTCAACGTGAGGATTTGTTTCTTCATTGGAATCAGTCTTCGTTTGGGGTTTATTTTGACACTGTACGAAGCCAGATACTCCACAGCCATCTTGTAAACATGGAGTCACAGGAAGGGCTTGCACCTTTGCAGAAGCCGGACAACTGTCGACAGTCTGATCGCTCTTCACCGCCTCAACTCAGGAGGTGTTTAAGACCTTGCTTTGTACAACTCCAGAGAGCTGAAATACTGCAAAGATCAACCGGCCAGTCTAGAAAACTGCATGTTTGCAGCATCTGTAACAAAATCTTTATCTATAAGAGAACCCTAAGGAGGCACAAACGCTTCCACACCGGCGAGAGACCCTACGGCTGCTCTCTCTGCTCCAAAACCTTCATCCTACGCAAAACCCTCCGTCAGCACAAGAAACTACATTTAAGAAGACCGTACAGCTGCACTCAATGTGGCAAGAGGTTCAAACACTGGAGAAAGCTACGCATCCATTGGCGCTCTCATGCCGGAGAGAGTCCGTTCGTGTGCAGCCTCTGTGGGAAAGGCTGCAAGACTCTGAAGAGCCTTGACCGGCACCTGGCTTACGTTGACCATAACTGACTGATCCGAGAGAGGAAATGCTTGTTTTATAAAAGATGTAAGGATTTTGCATTGTCATGTGTGTGTGAATATTGTAGTAATGTACCATTAATTGTTTCTTTTAAATGACAAGTAACAGAAACTTACTTTCAGTAAAACATATTGGTCTGTAAGGTTTTTCTTTTTTTGTTAATGTATTGAGGATTTTCCTGGCCAGTCCACAGAAATACACTCTAAAACAAATGTTTTGGCTCAAGAAAATAATAATAAATATATTGCAACAGCTTGCAGCAATCTTTTTGAGTCACGACCACTTGATGAAATTGTTCAACCAACAAACTAGTTAGAGGGAAATTAATTTAGCATGACTCATAAAAAATAAGCTGTTCCAGTAGTTTCAACATAATTTACTCATTAAAGGGTTAATCACTCACCCTCATGTCGTTTTAAACCCGCAAGACCTTCGTTCATATTCGGAACACAAATTAAGATATTTTTGATGAAATCCAAGCTTTCTGACCTCTCCATATAGACAATGTAATAACCACTTTCAAGGACCAGAAAGGCAGGTTCAAACTTAAAGGGGTACTTCAGCGCTGGGAAGATGAATCCGTATTTTAACTGGGTCATTAATGTAGTAGAAATGTGAAATTATTTTTGAATTTGGTGCCTTCTAGACTGAGAAAACACAGAAAATGAATTTTTGTCTCATGGGGATGAAAGACAACAATTCCCAGAATGCACTTCGCTGCCCTAATACTCTAGGCATGGCTACTGGCTGGTTCACTTGCCCACCGCGTTCATTTTCATAAAATGAGCTGAGATAATCGTGGGATTCGCGGCCGCATACATTCACTGTGTGTGATCAGCCTGGCGTATTTTCAGTTCATGTCTTTGGAAGCTTAACTTTCATAGGAAGTTCATTTGAAAATTTGAAACACTCACTTTGCTCTTCACCACTCCGTTTACATGAATCTCTGCAGCTCCCTGAGCCGAGTGCTGTGAGTGCGATGTTGAAAACATGTGGAAATAGCGCCCTCTGCTGGCTGTAGTCTTTAGCCTCTGGCCAAAAACTCTAGCCTGACGTGGTCATACTCAATTCTAGTCAGAATATGAGTCTGAAACCGCTCCATTGGGCTGTGATTATGGGGCGTGTTTCAACCTAACCAGGAAAGACCTCAATTGGATAGACCTACAACCAATCATGGCAACGGAGTGTCGTGTAACGTTAGTTGTCAAATGTCAACAGAACTCGACTGCACTGTGTTGCCAAGTCCGTGTTTTTCCCGCGGGTTGAAGCGACCCCAATTATGTGATACATAGACCAAGGAATGCAAATTTTAGCAGGCAACCGTGCCAAAATAACGTATTTTGCCAACCAAACGCAATTTTTTCCGGAGAACCCCCCCCGGAAAGCTATTGTTTTGGGCTGTAGTTTTGATTAGCAATTTACGACATTGCAAATAAAACATGGCAACCCTGTCTGCACGCACGTTGGATTAATTACCATTACCATCTGAAAAAGATGTGTAAACGATCTTTGCCAGTGTTTTAAAAAAAAGAATTTAAGGATACACAGAGTACTCACCAACACGATCATCATTTCTGAGAGAAATAGTGAAGGTGAATGCATATACAGACAAGTTCTCAGTTTTTAGGATAATAGCAAATTCAACCCAAGCGCTTTGATGACGTTGATTATTACTTTACTGTTTATCATCTGTCCATCATCGTCTAAAGCCCGCCCTGACAATTTCATTGGTCCAAACAGTTTCTGTTCGGGCATAACTCCTCTATGGATCGAGTCCAGAACGAGCAAAAAAAATTGTGGGCGGGGCTAAATTCGGCTGGCATCCAGGCTACAAAAACTCCTCAGATGAAGCAAAATGACGATATTTTGCGTCATCAGAGGAATTTTTCCAGAAATAAAATACGTAATTCTCTCATTTCAGGGTGATAAGAGGGGGCAAAGTACGATAATTTGAATATACTCTTGGGTTTCTACTGATACAAAGCTTAATGCTAATCGCTGAAGTAACCCTTTAACTTTATGAAGCGACAGAATATTTTTTGTGTGTAAAAAAACAAACAAAAATAACTTTATTCAATAATTTTTATAACTTAACTTTTATAACTGTTTTTCTTTCTACAATAATACGAAAAATATATATACAACTTCTACTACAATAATCTGACATTTCTCCTTTAAAAAGATACCAATCTTAACTGTGATCCAAAGCAATATATATAATATGATTGTTACATATTTTAAGTACTTGAAATCATTAGGCTAATAAAATGAACATGAAAACCTTTCTGCATTGGTCCGAATCAAACCAGCATTTGAGTTCAGTTGAACAAGAACAACTATAAGGGAAATTATGAACAATACTAATCTAATGACTGTGCTGTTTTCCTACAGGCACATTCTGCATGTATAGACACTGCAATGGATAACAAATGCATCTCAAATGTCTATGATCTGAATAATAAAGTGTTTCCCACAGCATTTATTTTAACTAACTGACAAAAAATTAGTGGTCAAAACAAAACTATTTTGAACTTACCAACCCACCACCAGCATTATAAATATATTTTTTAACATTTTGTTTTATCTACGGATGCATATCAGTATTGGCCGATATATGTTTCTTTTTAATGTTATTGTTGACGGCCCAATAAGGAAATTTATCATATATTAAGCCGATAAATAATGGATTATTTCCATCAGCTGAGACACTTCAAATGCGCACTGTTCGCCATGATGGTTTTGAATTGCTTAGAATATGATTCGAATCACTTCGAAAAGGAAAATACAGTCCAACAGCACAAGTCTGTCATATACATACAATTATAATGAGAACATTATAATTGTCTGGTTGGGACATGGCTTTTAAAGGGGAGACTTGTTTTCAGGCTCCCAATATATCAGTTATTGGACAAAATGTTCATATCGGTGCATTCCTAGTTTTATCTCTCTTCTATATACACCTTTACATTCATTCGCTCAACAAATGTTCTAAAATGTCTTATTTATCATGACTTTGACTTAAGGGTGCCAAATCATAAATATGCCATGGGAAAAACCAAAATAGCACATTGAATTTAGTGTCGTCTTCTGACTTGACTTCAGTTGCATGCTCTTCAGCTTTAGATGCATTAATGGCCGATGGGGTCCTATGTTTTTGCATGTTTTCATTTTTTTTTTTACTTTGCATAAAATGCTTGAGAGGTAATTATTGTCCCAAAGTGTCCCCAATATACAATTTTGGGGGATTTCTTTTAAAAGGTACACTATGCAACTTTTCCGTCCGCTAGAGGGCGCCTGTTCAAAACAAAGGCGTAGTTTGATGACGCAAGTTTGAGCGTGGAGTCTTGGGACATGGGGTCTTCACCTCACAGCCTGTGGAAAAGAATCAGGATAGGACTCGGGCAGAAATCATGTTCATGGATGCGATTATTAACGTTACTGTAGTATGAAGCAGAGCGAGGGTGAGTGCTGTGGAGCTGAGCGAGGCTGCTGGAGCGATTGTTAAGCAAAACACACTTCTCGCGAGCAGCAGGACTTTTGTTATGACGGGAGACAGTCGCCGGCGCAATCTCCACTTTTTTATGGTCAAGAGTATGAGGTAACGCAGCCCTGTTTATTATATTAGTGTGTTTAAAATTATGTTATAACGTTACTCCGTGCGTTCGCTCGGCGGCTGCTGTGACACTTGTTCACACTCGTTAGAGTAAAGCTTTTCTGCGGAAACGAGGGTAACGCAGATATGACGCAATTGACAGGCGACTCCCTCACACGCTATCATTGGTAAAAATAGCGATTTTCTCACAACTTACAAATAGTTGGAAACATTTGGGACATTGTTAGAACTCAACAGAACAAAATATATAAACACTGGCCTGGTGGTTTTTGGATATTTGACTGCAAAAATCCTACATAGTGTACCTTTAAACTCGAATAACTCGCATTTGATTACCTAAATATAATAAACATTCTTATGCACAAGGATAAAACGATTCTAGACTCTAGAACACCTCTAGAATCATGCAGCAAGTCAAATTCCTGACCTTAATCCAAATGAAATATTGTGGAAGGACCGAAGAAAGCAGTTCATGCGAGGAAACCGCCCAACATCCCAGAGTTGAAGCGGTTCTGTACTGAGGAATGGGATACAATTCCTCCCAGTCATTATGCAGGACTGATCAGCATTTACCAGAAATATTTAGTTGCAGTTATTTCTGCACAAGATCACACCAGATACTAAAAGCAAAGGTTCACGTACTTTTGCCACTCACATTTGCAGTACTGGATAATTAATTTTCAATAAATAATGACAAAGTATATAATTTTGGTCTCATTTGTTTGATTGGGTTCTCAGTCTACTTTTAGGACTTGTTTGAAAATCTGATGATGTTTTGGCACATATTGAAGCAGATATAGAAAATGGGGTTCACAAACTTTCAAGCACAACTTTAGTTTTCAGCAACTATAAAAATATTATTTTCTGTGTAAAGGAACATAAAACGAGCACACTCTATTGTTTGTGTTTTTGTACTAATTTTTTTTATAAAAATTTATTAGAAAACAAGTATGCAAGGTATGTGAGTTACAGTACTTCATTGTCATATTATTTTGGAACAGTTTTTTTTTCACTTAAAAAAAAAAAAAAAAACGGTTTATTATATCAAAATCAAACCATTTTCTCAAGCATATCTGGGTTTAAAGCCATGTGCTGAAATTTTAGGGACTTAAAAGTGTTTAGCGACAAAAATAGAATAATTTTAAAGCAATTCTGAAGTTGAGAGTCAAAATAGGCTTTCTTTAAATTAGCAGTTATTGTGCTTCTTGATCTCACTGGCTTTCATGAGTGCTTTAATGGCTCTCGCCCTCATTTCCAGCTCCAATAATTCCAGCTGCTGAGCAGACGGCTGCTCTGTTGGAGCTGTGGGACTATTTTCTAGCGTGGCTGATTTATCCAGTGGGGCTGTCCTTAAATCTTTGCTGGGTTCAGAGGGCGTCAGAGCAAGAATTTCACTGACGCTTCTGTCGATGTCCTGCTGAAGCACCACTTTCGGCTCAGCTGACTGAACGATTGCGGCAGGAGGCAGAGGTTCATCTCTGAGCACTGATTCTTCAGCTTTGATGACTTTATGACCTTCAATGTCACTGTCATCAATTTCTGCATTGATGCTTAGAACATCACTGTCTTCTCCAGAGCCCGCACCTGGCATACACACAAATGCACATTTTCATTCAAGCCTGATTTTCACATTCAGAAATAACATTCTAAAATCTATAATTCATAGAGTTCAGTCACGTGACTGTCGCAAAAGCCCTGGAGGGCAAAACGGTCATAGTACGGCAGCACAATCCTATCCATTTTTTGTAAACAAGCTGCAAGTTTTGGGCACTTGTGATCTATATAAAGCACCTGTTGCAGAATTGCAGTATTTCAATCACTAAAAACAGTGAGACGTTTTCAAAACACTTAACGTGGAAACACTCATAAGGTGAGTTGCACCGATACGGATTAAATTAAGCTAAGTTTAAAGCTAATCAAGGATTTGTTGATCTGGGTTTTATTTTAAATCGAGTTGTATTGCACCACTTGATGTTAAACACAGATTAACTAAGCAGAAAGACTGATCGAGATGAACCGATGCCAGGCTAAAGAATCCTTATTAGTGTAACCCACCCTTAAAGTGCCTTAATGTACTATAAAAGTGATATTAAAAGATTTAATTTAGTTTACACCTTTTTGATGATGCATACTATATACAGGCGAGTAGATAAGCCAAGAATATGTACGCAACATGTTTTCTTTATAATGGTTTTAGACGGGAAAAACACTTAATGAGAAACCTTGTGTTGCATTAATATTCTGTGTTCATTAGCTTGCCTGTACAAAGTATGCAACATCAATGAGACGTATATTGAATTTGGTCTTTTAATATCACTGTCTTACTACATTAAAACTTACAACAAAGCTGGTAAAAATGACTGACGGGCAATGGAGGATAGACTTGTTTTGTCCTCCAGGTGGGCATTCCTATAAGTGTGGGACGCGATGTGAAAACTATGAATAGTGCTGCACGATATTGGGGAAAAAATGGACATTGTGATATTTAGCTTTTCTGCGATATATATTGCAATATGAAGATATTTTCACCAGATTAAGAGGTCTATTTGGGAAGAATCATTCTAGAATAATTGAGGTGATTTTGTAGTGGAGTGAATCTGCATAAAACAAATAAATGCATAAATAGAATAGAACTAAGTGTAAAAAATGAAATAAATAGTGCTTTAGCCTGTTTTTAGGTAAGTCTCACAGTATTCAAGGGCAGAAATAGAACAATCAAATGTAAAATAACACTGGGAAGCCTTCACTGTATAAATTAAATATAATTAATATTTGTTAAAGCTAAAAAAAGTTATTTTCTCTTTGTATTTTGTTTGATTAATATTAAGGACTCAGAAGCGGGTATACTAGGCTGCTGTCGCTTTAAGAGCTACTGCACAGATCAATATAAGGATACGCATCTGTTTTCTTTCTCCATTGCTTATGTTCACGTTAGCCATTACTGTGTTTATGAGGATACTCAGAGATGGCATTTTGATGTAATTTTGCATGTATGTGTCCATTGCAGCACAAATAGACAAGAAAGAGAACGGAATTCCGTGTGTGCAGCTCTGTTTGTGCACACACACAAAAAAATAGCGTGCAAGCAGGGGCGTAAATCACGGTGGGGTGGGTGGGTGTGTTAGGGGGTGTTCTAAAAACCATGCAGAGTATTGTAAATATAATGATATATCCTTAAAATAACTGTGTAAGTAGTAAAACGCAAACGGGGCAAACAAATTTGTTTTAAGTTTAGAAACATTTAAGTTTGGGAACATTTAATTTAAAAGATTAAATAAAGCAATAAGGAATAATCAAGGAATTTTGAATAATATACTGCCATTGTGAGAATAACATGTAATCAATAAAAAAGTAAATGTTGTCTGATTACAAGTATTATGAACCGTAATATAATCTAATTACAAGTACTTCATTTTTAGAATCTGACCACATAATGCAGATTACAATGTAATCAGTTACTACCCAGCACTGCCACTGCAGATGTACACAGCGCTGTATCAATGTTAAAATTATACAACGTGCAGACCTAATTCATAATGATTTACCTTGTTTTTCTTCTGTGTCAGGATTTTCTCTCAGAGAGGAAGTGGAGTCCACATTACTGTCCTGCCTGTAAATATTAGTAAACACATTATTTAAAGTTCAATAATAAGTTTAAATTGTAGTTTAATAAATAATTCTAAGAGTTAACTTACTGACTGTCTGTTAAGCTTGTCCCTTCAGGTGCTGAAGTGACCGATAACTCTTTACCTTTACAAACAAACAAACATAATAATAAAGGCTTCATCACAGAATAAAGATACCAGCATGGATTTATGCTGCATAAATATCAGTAATAATTTAGTCTCAGACAGAAATTACAAGCAGCATTGGTAATGACAATCGAATCAAAAGTGATGGTACGCTACAATATAAAAATACTGATGTATATTCACTAGTTACATGCATGCAAATAATAGTACTATCGAAACTACTGCAAAATATTTATTTATAAACAAATATCCAATAGGTTTAGTGGGACCAACTCAAATATATAATTTGTAATGCTTAAGTGAGCCAATGAAAAAAAAAGTTGAGGAAACCACTTATGATAAAATGGCAGTCAATCTTCAGCATATTTGCCTAGGCCTTCGACTAAAACAGTATTTGTATTTATTGACGGTACACTTTCATCAGTAATGATAAAAATATATATATAATGAGCTTGATATAATGCTCAATATATATTTTATGCTCCAAGCAAACAGCCAATAAGTTGTGCTTTGCAGCCGTATTCACTACTAGAGTAAATTCTTTCATTGTAAAATGGTATTTTCTTTTTGAACTAATAAAACTCGACTTGTTAAGGTTAAAGGGTACTTCAGCGCTGGAAAGATGAATCTGTATTTAAACTGGGTCATGAATGTAGTAGAAATGTTGTAGTAGAAACTGCTAATTTGGTGCCTTCTAGACTGAGAAAAGACAGAACATTTATTTGTCTGGATTACTGATCACTTGCCCACCGCTTTCATTTTCATAAAATCAGTTCAGTTAGAGACACTACATTTAAAAACTGAACGTGTCTGTTCAATATATTGTGAGTCAGCTGATTGAGTGTCACGGCACAAACGCAGCAGGATCGGATTACATTCATCACATGAGCTGAGGTAATCGCGGGATTCGCGGCTGCATTCACAGCGTGTGATCAGTCTGGCGCATTTACAGTTCATGCCTTTGGAAGCTTAATTTTCATTGGAATTCATTTGAAAAGTTGAAACACTCACTTTGCTTTTACCACTCCGTTTACATGAATCTCTGCAGCTCCCTGAGCCGAGTGCTGTGAGTGTGATGTTGAAAACATGCGGAGATAGCGCCCTCTGCTGGCTGTAGTCTCTAGCCTCTGGCCAAAAAATCGAGACACTCCCCGCTGCAGCCTGTAGCACGATGACGTAGCTGGATCAGATCCAATACGTACTGGATGGTGGTTTGTTATGGCTAGTGCGTATAGTTATAATGCGAGTGAGAGTCTAGTTATATCTTACTTTGCTCTGGCCAGCGAAGCGCATATCGTGTTGTCTCTGAAGGGCTACGCTGCGCTGGTCTTAGGTGACACTTAAGACCAGCGTATACGCATTATAACTACACATTATAACTACACAGGTTAGAACATTATAACTACACAGGTTAGAACATCATCTATATACAATATTGGCCATATATGTATGGTCAATATTGTATGTTCTAACCTGTGTAGTAGTAGTACTGATAAATAATACGTAATTATTGATGAATAAGTCACCGTGATGCAAAAGTTATCCTAGTTTCTCTCTACATACATGCATTTGTTAAAATTGTAACATATTCTGGTCATACTTGCTGTTGAGTGGAAGCAAAAATGAGTCAAGTAGCCTAATTGTCTGTAATTTTAATCCTCAAGGTAAAACCGGTACACATTCCAGGGAAAATGCAAAACGTGTGTCCTGATTTCGTAAGCATGTTATTAATAATTGTTTTTGCGCGTTTGAGTATTTATCCAGTTCACAAATCTCTCAACTGCGCGTGCGCATGTGACGTCATCAAAATGTGAACGAAACCACCACGAATGCGCGTCCAGTACGTGTTGGATCTGATCCAGTACGCCATCGTGCTTCAGGCTGCAGCAACGACTTCTTGAAAAAATCCTCCGATGACGGAAAATGACGATATTTGCATCATCGGAGGATTTTTTCCAGAAATAAAATACATAATTCTCTCGTCTCAGGGGGATATGAGGGGGGGAAAGTACGATAATTTGAATGTACTCCCAGGTTTCTACTGATAAAAAGCGTAATGCTAATCGCTGAAGTAACCCTTTAATAAGGTGATTTCTGATTCTCAAGTCATCAGTACATGAGCCCCCCAATGATGTGTGAGCTCCTAAGTGGTGCGATGACCACAACCTTAATGTGAATGAAAAACAAAGATTTTTGCACAATTCAGTATTCATTCACAATGTTCCTATAAAGCAAGTGCCTTCATATACATATCTTGGCGTTTATACTTATTGTCCACTGACATGGCATGTCCATGTTGAAAACCTGTGCTCTAGGTCACAACAGAGAATGCATTTTGAGAAGATTCAGACTTTATGGTTTTAGTAGCAAGAGCATGTTTTTGTTATAACAAGCTATCCTGAAGAACGTGATTCAATACGGAATACATCTATGGTATGGTAATCTGACAGCACAGTTAATGTCTAGGCTTACGTCTCATTCAAATGGCCATAAAAGATCAACACTTCTATATCCAGACCTTGTATAATAATTAAATGCTAAGGGGAGGCATACATGATTCTAAATGATACAACACACATTCTCTTTTATGTATTGTTTTAAAGGTAATTTGTTTTTGTGATTCATGTGATTAAGTGGCTATTTTTTTGAGGACAAGACATATTTCTGTTTGGGACAATAAAGTTCACCTTAACCTTATAATCGCATTTAAATTATCATAAATAAAATGAGGGAACTTAATTTAGTCTCAGACAGAAATTACAAGCAGCATTGGTAATGACAATCGAATCAAAAGTGATGACGCTACAATATAAAAATACTGATGTATATTCACTAGTTACATGCATGCAAATAATAGTACTATCGAAACTACTGCAAAATATTTATTTATAAACAAATATCCAATAGGTTTAGTGGGACCAACTCAAATATATAATTTGTAATGCTTAAGTGAGCCAATGAAAAAAAAAAGTTGAGGAAACCACTTATGATAAAATGGCAGTCAATCTTCAGCATATTTGCCTAAGCCTTCACTAAAACAGTATTTGTATTTATTGACGGTACACTTTCATCAGTAATGATAAAAATATATATATAATGAGCTTGATATAATGCTCAATATATATTTTATGCTCCAAGCAAACAGCCAATAAGTTGTGCTTTGCAGCCGTATTCACTACTAGAGTAAATTCTTTCATTGTAAAATGGTATTTTCTTTTTGAACTAATAAAACTCGACTTGTTAAGGTTAAAGGGGTACTTCAGCGCTGGAAAGATGAATCTGTATTTAAACTGGGTCATGAATGTAGTAGAAATGTTGTAGTAGAAACTGCTAATTTGGTGCCTTCTAGACTGAGAAAAGACAGAACATTTATTTGTCTGGATTACTGATCACTTGCCCACCGCTTTCATTTTCATAAAATCAGTTCAGTTAGAGACACTACATTTAAAAACTGAACGTGTCTGTTCAATATATTGTGAGTCAGCTGATTGAGTGTCACGGCACAAATGCAGCAGGATCGGATTACATTCATCACATGAGCTGAGGTAATCGCGGGATTCGCGGCTGCATTCACAGCGTGTGATCAGTCTGGCGCATTTACAGTTCATGCCTTTGGAAGCTTAATTTTCATTGGAATTCATTTGAAAAGTTGAAACACTCACTTTGCTTTTACCACTCTGTTTACATGAATCTCTGCAGCTCCCTGAGCGAGTGCTGTGAGTGTGATGTTGAAAACATGTGGAGATAGCGCCCTCTACTGGCTGTAGTCTCTAGCCTCTGGCCAAAAAAATCGAGACACTCCTCGCTGCAGCCTGTAGCACGATGACGTAGCTGGATCAGATCCAATACGTACTGGATGGTGGTTTGTTATGGCTAGTGCGTATATTTATAATGCGAGTTAGAGTCTAGTTATATCTTACTTTTCTCTGGCCAGCGAAGCGCATATCGTGTTGTCTCTGAAGGGCTACGCTGGTCTTAGGTGACACTTAAGACCAGCGTATACGCATTATAACTACACATTATAACTTCACAGGTTAGAACATTATAACTACACAGGTTAGAACATCATCTATATACAATATTGGCCATATATGTATGGTCAATATTGTATGTTCTAACCTGTGTAGTAGTAGTACTGATAAATAATACGTAATTATTGATGAATAAGTCACCGTGATGCAAAAGTTATCCTAGTTTCTCTCTACATACATGCATTTGTTAAAATTGTAACATATTCTGGTCATACTTGCTGTTGAGTGGAAGCAAAAATGAGTCAAGTAGCCTAATTGTCTGTAATTTTAATCCTCAAGGTAAAACCGGTACACATTCCAGGGAAAATGCAAAACGTGTGTCCTGATTTCGTAAGCATGTTATTAATAATTGTTTTTGCGCGTTTGAGTATTTATCCAGTTCACAAATCTCTCAACTGCGCGTGCGCATGTGACGTCATCAAAATGTGAACGAAACCACCACGAATGCGCGTCCAGTACGTGTTGGATCTGATCCAGTACGCCATCGTGCTTCAGGCTGCAGCAACGACTTCTTGAAAAAATCCTCCGATGACGGAAAATGACGATATTTGCATCATCGGAGGATTTTTTCCAGAAATAAAATACATAATTCTCTCTCTCAGGGGATATGAGGGGAAAGTACGATAATTTGAATGTACTCCCAGGTTTCTACTGATAAAAAGCGTAATGCTAATCGCTGAAGTAACCCTTTAATAAGGTGATTTCTGATTCTCAAGTCATCAGTACATGAGCCCCCCAATGATGTGTGAGCTCCTAAGTGGTGCGATGACCACAACCTTAATGTGAATGAAAAAACAAAGATTTTTGCACAATTCAGTATTCATTCACAATGTTCCTATAAAGCAAGTGCCTTCATATACATATCTTGGCGTTTATACTTATTGTCCACTGACATGGCATGTCCATGTTGAAAACCTGTGCTCTAGGTCACAACAGAGAATGCATTTTGAGAAGATTCAGACTTTATGGTGTTAGTAGCAAGAGCATGTTTTTGTTATAACAAGCTATCCTGAAGAACGTGATTCAATACGGAATACATCTATGGTATGGTAATCTGACAGCACAGTTAATGTCTAGGCTTACACGTCTCATTCAAATGGCCATAAAAGATCAACACTTCTATATCCAGACCTTGTATAATAATTAAATGCTAAGGGGAGGCATACATGATTCTAAATGATACAACACACATTCTCTTTTATGTATTGTTTTAAAGGTAATTTGTTTTTGTGATTCATGTGATTAAGTGGCTATTTTTTTGAGGACAAGACATATTTCTGTTTGGGACAATAAAGTTCACCTTAACCTTATAATCGCATTTAAATTATCATAAAT
Organism: Gobiocypris rarus; assembly: GCA_023029165.1. Taxonomy (NCBI): domain Eukaryota; kingdom Metazoa; phylum Chordata; class Actinopteri; order Cypriniformes; family Gobionidae; genus Gobiocypris; species Gobiocypris rarus. The sequence continues at coordinate 12,552,093 of CM040912.1, forward strand.
AAAATGAGGGAACTTTAAAACACAACGAACGTGACAAGAGAATGATCAATGTTGGGTTTGTGTGTTTAGACACAGGTCAAAATTCACACTGAGTGAAGAAGAATCTGATATTTACCCTCCAAAATCTCCAGCATATGAATCTCAGAGAGCTGCTGCAGCTGATCCCAGCACAGTTTCTTTATCTCATTAAAAGAACAGTCCTGCAGGAAACAACAGGGTGTTTATTATAACAGCCAATAAAAACCCTTGATTTAGCATGTGACCTAACCAGGTAAAAAATATATATATTTTTGGGAATTCATGTGATCCAGTGGTGCCTAAGCATTGCCAAGACTTCATTAGTCACATGGCATTTTCACAGTAAAACCTAACAAATGTTCTTACTTTATATTTTTTTAATTGTAGCAATATAAAATTATTATGCATTAAATGAAATGACACCTGTATCATACACATTTAATTGATATCAGCCTCATATTATTGTGAAAATATTGCTATACGGTCTTTGCATCGACATTCTGCCACATCTGGGGTCCGTTCTTTGTACCTCGCTTAATACAGCTGAGGTGATTTGACAGATCCTAGATCTCTGGCTAATTTGGTTCTTCAAACAAATTTTCGGATTGGATTAAAATATCTGGATTAAATTGTCTAAGATTACTGTGTTCCCTGAAGAGGGCAGATGAAAACTTGACAGATTAATTATTTTTATTTTTTTTAAAGACGCATTTCTGGACCTTTATAAAGAAACAGCCAAGTGACCAAAACAACATAAAAGTTTTAATAGATAAATGAAATGTGCACTGTTTTTTGAACATGATTCCCAAATATTTATATTCATGATTGTATAGTATCTATACACCCTTTCAATTTTTACTTCAATGTTCTAATTAGGAATTCATTTAATTTAATTCAATTTGAAGAAGATTTGTTACATGAAAGTATTATTTAAAGTTTCTTAAGGGTCAAGATCAGGTCATCTGCATCACCTGCACTGCATCAAGCCACTCCCATAATAACGGTCACCGCTGTTTACATGAAAAAAGCCTGCTCCCGAGCAGGTTTAAGTTTACGGACTGTTGCTATGACAGCAAGTCCAGGATGAACGTCGAAGAACCAAACAATCCGAGATTATGCCAATTCGTCAACAATCAAATCCAGCTAACTGACTTAGCGACGTACGAAGAGCAAACCCCTGGTTCTGACAATATATTCTTTGCTAACTCCACCAAAACAAACACACACAGGCTCATCTGATCAGTGGTGTAATCACGCATTATGAATGTCAGCAAAATAAAGATACCTTAAGTTCATCTGGCAGCATCTTTTTGAGTTTACTTTCTCCCAGTACATTAAAACACTGTTCCAGCATCTCCTTGCGGTCCTGAATGTAGGCACTGATGGGTTTGAATGCCTTGTTCAGGTCCAGTCCACCCTCCTCCAGATCACTAGGCTCATGAGGAACCTCTGGCTCCTCCGTCTCCTTTTTGGGCTCCTTTTATATGTAAATGACAATGAAACAAATAATGAAGAAGACTCAGTGACTCGTAGAAGAAAGATTCATGATTTTAGCCCCTATTTTTTCTCGACCTCATATTTTACAAAATCGCAGACAAATGCCTGAAATTGGTTGATGATGGGTTTGAATACCTTTTTCAAAGACGCAATCTGAGAGAATCTACAATATGTCACAGACGCCCATAAGATATTTGGCATGCTAAAAATCTGGACCTGTCTGCGATTCAAAATCCTGCTGTGTGACTAAAAATAACTTTGGCAATTACCAACGGCCAATGAGAAAGCAAGATACAGGGGCAGAGGAAAGTTCAGGAAGGAGTTATAGACCAGAATTTAATTATTATTTGGCATACACAGTTTTACAATTATATCAACTCTCTTTGCAGAACACACAATCCTTGCTCCCGTGTCTCCCCAGATAGTCGTGCAGTGTGAAAGGAAAAGTAATCGGACTTTGAAAATTGTGCAATGTGAACTCCACATAAGAATGCTTTTTTTTTTGCATAATGAAACATTTTCCCTATAGTCATTAAACAACAGGCTTTCAATAATGATGTTTGCTGACACAGAGGCAGAAATCACTATAATTATCTCAGAGGGGGCTTTAACACTGGGCACTTTTGCTGCATTCCGAGCGTGTTTGTTCCCGGTGCCACCCCGCAGCGTTGGTCTGTTTTCACACTCATGCTGCATCTCAATTCATGGGAAACGAAGGATGCATTTGGAAGCCACGTTTGAAGGAGCCTTCAAATTGGGACATCCTGTCACGCTGTGGTGCCGTACTCAGCCTTCGAAGGATGCAGCCTCTGAAATGGGATACAGCTGAAGAATACAACAAATGGATCATTGCGGCCTTGCCTACTTCTAAAATGTGCGCCAGTGATGACAGGATTTTAAGAAATTGGTGAATTACACTTTGAGTAAATGGTCTTTACTCAAATGTCTAATGATACACGAAAAAAAAAAAAGAATATTTTTTAAAGCAGTTCATATCTAACTAAGATGTTTGTGATATCTAACTAAGATGTGATTGATATATATATATATATATATATATATATATATATATATATATATACATATATATATATATATATACACACACACCTTATAATACATAAATGAACCATGGTGAACAAATTAAGACAGTTTGTGAACCCTGATTGTCTTCAGACAGTTTAATGTTACAGTTACTCATCAACGGCAGCTGTTCCGACCTTTGTGACCTTAAAATGTTTAAAGTCCACGTCCTACGAAGGAAATTTATTCTGAATCTGTCGAACCCTGGTGCATTTGTGTTCATCTTACGTCATCACAAACAAGCCCACCGGCCCCGCTTGATAGAAAACATAACGCGGTCAGTATTATGTTTTTATTCATTTGGTGCTATGCAGCAGAGTTAACGACAATGCACTCACTATGCGCGATGACACTGCAGGCTCACCCTCGCTCGTATAAAGGTAATATCAACACCATCATCACGTACTATTACATCTTTGTCGGTTAAAACGCATGCACAGGTTACTTTTCATCCCGAACAAGTGCGCAGCACTGCGCACCGGAGTCTGCGTTGATTTTCTTTCACATTCACGTGAATCGCGCCACCGAACTCAGACCATCTCCTCCTGGTAGTCTCGGGTTCGGTAACTTACCCCTGTGCCCATCTGGGTCCGCTCGACAGCGTTCACATTAACCATTTTTCATGCGAAAAACAACAACAACAACAAAAAATAACTTTCTCACCACCGTGATGGATTCAGTATTCCTCATCTTCATCTTTACTTCATTGTGCTCTCGATCAGAATGTCCCCGTTTCTTTTCTTTTTCTCTTTTCTTTCCCTCTTGCATCTTACCATTGCTGCTGGAGCGCCGTCGCATACTGATGACGCAAACAACAACATAGTCCAATTTTTACAATCTATGGTCCAATCAGAGAAACCGAAACAAGCACGCTTCATTATTGGCAGGAATTCTTCTTCTTCTTCTTATTACGATTTTACGGCGGATCGCAAACAAATATGTGCATTACCGCCACCTATAGCTGAAATGGACCAGTGACACCTCCTATACCCAACCTAAATTCCTCTTATTTACCCGCATGGAGACATCATCGAATTTCATCCGGCGCTGCGTGTTCAGCTCCTCCGTCCACTCTCAGCCCCATGACAGGAAAAAAAAAATATATATATATAGATAAATAGAAAATAAATTAATTAAATAAAAACCCACTCTAAATACGCTTATTTAACCCAGTGCTTAACAAATACTCTACCAATAAATGTATTGTACTCCTATCTGATTTTAATAAATTTTGAACACTCAACTTTACTCCTATTTTATTTAATTCCTCCTTCAACTCTTTCCTTTCAACCTTATATCTCCTACAGTGCATTATTACATGTTCAACTGTTTCACTCACCTCACATACCTCACATAAACCTGTTGGATGCTTACTTATTAAGTGCAATGTACCATTCAATCTTGTATGTCCCAATCTCAGTCTTGTAATCATATTCTCTTCACTCCTACTCCTACCTGATATTCTTCCCTTACCCACTGTTGACTGTATTTGATGCATATGTCTACCTTTTAGTTCATTGTCCCAATACTGCTGCCATAATTTCAAAATATGGTTTTTAATAATTGATTTAATTTCTGACCTGCAAAATAAAATCTGTATATCTACTATTCTCGTTCTATTGCCTTTTTTGCTAATGCATCCGCCTCCTCGTTACCTCTCAACCCAATGTGAGCTGGAACCCACAAAAACTGTACCTCTAAATTAGCTTGTTTAATTGAATATAATTCTTGAACTATCTCTATTACCATATCTTGTCTTGTTTCTGACTTTATCTCCTTCAAACTTATTAGAGCTGAACTACAATCTGAACATATTACTGCCTTGGATATTTTAACTTCCCTAATCCACCTTATTGCCATAATTAATGCAAACATCTCTCCAGTATACACCGATAAACAATCTGATATCCTTTTACTCTTATACACTTTAACCTTTGGAATAATGAATGCAGAACCCACATGACCAGTTTTTGAATCTTTTGAAGCATCTGTAAAAATTTGCATATACTCCCCATATCTTGACCCAATATACTCCCTTACATTATATACTTCTGTTTCATATGAACCCTCCTTTTGCCTTTTTTCTAATAAACTTAAATCTACTTCTGGTTGGGGCATGACCCATAATGGTACTGGAGATAAAGGAATTATTGGAGCATATCCAACCTCCTCCAATCTCATATCACTAACCAATTTCCTCACACTCCATCCAAAGCTATTACACTCTCTCTTCTCATATTCCCAACTTGGACTCATTACTTTCCTTGTCGGGTGATCCTCACTCTGACCTTTTAAATTTGCCCAATAAGATGCCATTAATTGCTGTCTTCTTATCTGCAAAGGCATTTCACCCATCTCTACCTGAAGAGCCGAAACTGGAGAAGTTAGATATGCTCCGCAGCAAATTCTTAGTGCTTGAGACTGAATTCTCTCTAATTTAATTAAATGAGATTTATTTGCAGAACCATATACAATACAACCATAATCAATTATAGATCTTATCATAGATATATATATAGTTTTTAAAGCCAATCTATCTGCTCCCCATTCCTGACCTGAAATACACCTCATTACATTCACTACACGCTTACATCTTCCCACCACTCAATATGCTCTCTACAAGTTAATCTACTATCAAACCAAACTCCTAGAAATCTTACTATACTTACACGCTCTAATTCTTTTTTGTATAATTTTAACTTAACATCCACATTCCTTCTCAATTTAGTAAAAAGTATTATTTTTGTCTTTTCCACTGAAAACTTAAAACCATTTTCCCCTGACCACTTTTCAACTTCATTTAGCGCACCTTGCAATTTCTTTGTGTTATAATCTATATTCTTTCCTCTAAACCAGATAGCCCCATCATCAGCAAACAATGATTTCCCCATACTTCTATCAATCCTTGAGAAAACATCGTTAATCATGATAATAAATAAAAGTGGACTTATTACACTGCCCTGAGGTGTACCATTTTCAATTGCTCCACTTAATGATATAGCTCCACCCACCTTTACTCGAATACTTCTTCCAATTAAAAACTCTTTCATCCAATTATACATTCTTCCTTTTATACTCATTTTCTGTAACTTTATTAATAACCCTCTTTCCACAACATATCATAAGCCTTTTCTATATCAAAGAAAACAGCAAAGACACTTTCCTTATTTATAAATGCCTTTCTTATTTCATCCTCTAAAGATACTATTGGATCCATAGTCCCTCTGCCACACCTAAATCCACTTTGATAAGAAAAAAACCAATTCATTTTTTCCAAATGATAAGTCAATCTATCAGCTATCATTCTCTCCATTACCTTACATAAATGAGAAGTTAATGCTATTGGACGATAATTTATAGGATTACTTGGATCTTTCCCAGGCTTTTTAATAGGTATAATTAATGCTTCCTTCCAACTTTGAGGAATTATACCCTCTATCCATATTCTATTATAAAATGTTAAAATCACTTCCATAGATGTTTCACTAAAATGCTTCATCATACTGTAACTAATCCCATCCACTCCTGGAGTGGATTGTTTCATTCTTCTTACTGCATTCTTTAACTCACTCATAGAAAATGGTACATCTAACAAATTATCTTCAGCATCTTTTTTCTTCTCTATATCCGGATATTCCTTCATCACACCCTTCCTCATTTCCTTACTCTGTTCAGTCAAATTGTCTGAACTATTTACTTTTATAAATGCCTTTAAAAACATTTCCACTTTATCTCCATCCTCCACAGCTATTTCTCCTCCATACTTAAAACTGGATACCCATTACACTTTTGAATCCCTTTCATTTTCTTAATCATACCCCATACTTCCTCTACTGGTGTATTCTTCCCTATCTCATCACAGTAAGCCATCCAATACTGTTTTCTGACTTTCCTTATTATCCTCCTTACCTCAGCTTGTGCTTGTTTGTACATTATTAAATCTTGAAAATTATGTGTTTTCTTAACCATCCTAAATGCTTTCCTTTTCCTTCTTATTGCACTAGTACATTCTTCCGTCCACCATGGAACTATTTTATTCTTCCTACCTCCTTTCCCTTTTGGTATATATTTATTTGCTGCTTCTTGAATGGCATAAACAACATCATCACTAATCATTTCTACTGATCTATCTGGTTCTACTATAATACTCTTTAATCCCTCTTCACTCAGACTCATGAATTCTTCCCAATTCGCTTTATCAAACCTCCATCTACCAACATTTCCTTGACTCGCCTTACTTCCTCTCACATTCACACTAACAGATATCATTATTGGATAATGATCACTCCCAATAGTATCTTGTCGCAATATTTCCCACTCAGCACTCCCTGCAATTGAATCAGACACCATTGTTAGATCTAACACAGACTCTTTACCTGTAGCCACATCTATTCTTGTACTATCCCCATCATTCAGACACACCAAATTTCTCTGATCTATCAAATCTTCCACCACCGTTCCATTACAATCTGTCACTATACCTCCCCATAACATGCTCTGTGCGTTAAAATCCCACACCAAATTACCCTATCTTCATTAATACCCTCTATTTGCTCTAACTCACTCAACACTAATTTCCTACAAGGATTATAAAAGTTTATTATTACATACTTTTTTCCATTCACCCATACCTCTACTACAACATATTCTTGTGTTACACCTTTGCCTAATGTTCTATATTGCATGCCTTCCTTAATCAGAGTAATACACCCTCCACCATTTCCCTCCTCTCTATCTCTTCTCTCACTCATATATCCTTTAATAACAAAATCAAATCTAGGTTTAAGCCATGACTCTTGAATACATATCAGATCCGGTTTAACTTCCATCTCATTAATAACACCTTTAAACTCCAATCCATTAGCCACAAGACTTCTTGCATTCCATTGTAAAATTAAAATCATCCTCCTAGCCAAACCATGCTTCCTGGCTGGACTGTATCTCACTAATTAGCCCATCCCTAACCATTTCCCATGATATATCCTTTACTCCCAAGAATCTCTCTGCTGCCTTGACTATAATTTGAATCTTAGTTGTCTTCTTTTCAGTCTGTGCAGTACAATTAATTACTTCAGCTATGAACAACAAGAAATTTACTTTACTTACAATCATTGTCTCTTCTGTAATCCTACCTTGCTTCTCTGAGATTTCCTCAATTCTCCTCTCTTTTTGCACTTCCCTCTCTTTTCCTTTCTCTCTATTCCTTGTATCAACCACTTTAACAGCCTCTGCATACGTTATATTCCTCTTGGCTCTCTCATTCTGTACTTCAATTGCTTTCTTCCTCACCTCACATCCTCCAAACGCAACACTATGCTCCTCCACAGTTGCAGCATTTTGGTCCTGCTCCTTCACATTTGCCATAATCATGTTCCCCACATCTTGCACATCGTTTCTTGCTTTACACACCATAGCCACATGCCCGTATTTTTGACAATTATAACATCTTAAGGAGGAGGCACAAAAGGCCTCACGGAATAACTGATAAATCCAAGCTTGACCTTATCTGGCAAAATAACTCCATCAAACCTAAGCTCAACAGAGAGACTCTCCATTCTGTTCCCTTCTCTACTCATAAACAGTCTCCTAGCACCAACTATTTTACCTCCGCCAATGTTACTTTTAAGCTCTTCCATAGACACTCCTAATGGCACTCCAGATATTACTCCACTTACCCACTGCCTCTGTCCTACAATCTTACTACTCACCACTTCCTGCTTACACATTACTTTAATCTTCATCACTTTCCTTCTTTGCTCTTCACTATTACAAACAATCATCAATTCTCCATTACTTAACACTTTTGCCATCTTAATTTCTCCAACTACTTTCCTCAACTCTTTTGTTAATACAATTGGACTTACCTTTGTATTCCACCATCCTCTTTAAATTTCAATATTACCTTCAACTCATCCAAATTTACATTCCTCACCTCCTGTTCATTTCCACTCTCCCTGAACCTCTTACCTCTACCTGATGTTTTTTCTTTCTTTTCTTTGTACCTACCTCTTCCCTTATATCTAAATTCCTCTCTTCTCCTGTCTTTCCTAATTCCATTTGTTCATCTTCCACATCCGTATCATCTACACTAACTAGTATCTCTGGTCCATTTCCACTATAATTTTTCTTATATTTTGACATGATCGCTGCATTTACCGCCTTCCACCAAACACCGTGACGCGTGTGCGGAAGTCCTGTCCCAACCAAGCAATCCATTGGCAGGAATTAAAGAGACAAGTAATTTAAATATACGACTACTATAAACTAAGCAAGATATAAACTACGCTAAATAAACGTCTGAACAGAAACATGATACTTATGTCCCAGAGTTTGGTGGATTGTCCATATAAATTCCGCTCGTCAAAACATATTGAAACAATTTAATAATAGGCTAATAATAAATGCGTATTAATAATGGGTATAATAACATATTTCAGCTTTGTGTGAAGATAGGACTAATAGTACTAAGTCATTATTAAATTGTAATATGATATAACATGTTATTTTAATTAATTCATTGATTAAGCATCTTTAATATAAACTGAATTTAAAACGGGGTGGGGGTGCAGGGAGAGGAAAAAATCTAAGCAAAATAGAATGAGAATAATGCAATATAATTTAGAAAAAACTTTCATTAATTTGAGTACAGAAATCATATTACAACATGATGTTTGCTAAAGTTAACTTTGTCTTTGTATACAACTCAATGGACAGGTATTATGCATTTTATGCACTTTTTTGAGTGCACCATGTATCATCGTAAGGAGTGTGTACAGTAGTCTATTTAGTAGGCCTATGCATTGATACAATATGACGCAGGTAGTTGTGACGTGTAGAAGTGGGTTTGTTCGGTAAATTCATCCAAACTGTTATTTTTGTGGTTCTGAAAATGAATCAGTCCTACCTCATATATTTTTTACAGATGTGTGTTTGGTCTCATTTTTGGAATATTTTTTTACTTTTAAAATAATAAATAATTTGAAATAGTAATAATAATAATTATTATTATTCATTTATTTTACCTCCTTTAATAATTCAATTGAAATAAAGTAGAAATGTGTCAGGTGTATGTTTTAGTTCTGTTTGGTTTCAGTATGTTTTAGCAGCCATTTACATGTAAAACCATTTTCAAGTAAAAGCAAAAAAATATATTACGCATTTTCACCATTCATTTACATGACAATGGAGTTTTGGGGTCCTGAAAATGCTAACTTTTGAAGACGGTTCAAAGTGAAAGTCTTTGAAAAGGATACCATCTTGACAAATTGTAAACTATATGTAAACTACAAAAACGCAGATTTGTGAAAACGGTGACGTCATGCTAATACGAATTACGTTTTCAGTCTCTAAGAATGTAGTGTTTCTTTACAAAGTGACATTGCCAACTACTGGCCTGGTATGAATAATACAGCGTTTTTAATCGTTTTAGCGTATACGTGAGTACATCGTTATCGTGTAAATGTACCCTATGTACTAAAAACTGAAAGTTTTATTTTTCTTTATACAGATGACAACATTATCAAAACGAACCCTGTTCACACCGATCTGCGAAAAAGACAAAAAATGCTGTATTATGCATGCTAGGCCAGCAGTTAGCAATGTCACTTAATATTAATTCCGATTTAATCCCAAATTTTTCCCAGACACAAAAATATCCAAATCATGTGTCATTAGTATCCCTTTGAAACAATCAATCATAATTTTTAGAAATTTTTATGGAAAAGTGTGTGAAAAAGTGTGTTTTATGATCGGTCACAATTGTGACCGGTGGGATACTGTGTTATATCAACCATTTGACAGACTGAATATAGGTCTATTTGACCTGTGCAGTGTGTTTGTGAGTGTGTTTCTGTCTCTGTGTGTGTGTGTGTGTGTGTGTGTGTGCGCGCTTAGAGGCCCTTGGGTCTTCTGTCTGGACCCTCGGGTGCTTAGAGGCCCTTGGGTCTTCTGTCTGGACCCTCGGGTGCTTAGAGGCCCTTGGGTCTTCTGTCTGGACCCTCGGGTGCTTAGAGGCCCTTGGGTCTTCTGTCTGGACCCTCGGGTGCTTAGAGGCCCTTGGGTCTTCTGGCTGGACCCTCGGGTGCTTAGAGGCCCTTGGGTCTTCTGTCTGGACCCTCGGGTGCTTAGAGGCCCTTGGGTCTTCTGTCTGGACCCTCGGGTGCTTAGAGGTCCTTGGGTCTTCTGTCTGGACCCTCGGGTGCTTAGAGGCCCTTGGGTCTTCTGTCTGGACCCTCGGGTGCTTAGAGGCCCTTGGGTCTTCTGGCTGGACCCTCGGGTGCTTAGAGGCCCTTGGGTCTTCTGTCTGGACCCTCGGGTGCTTAGAGGCCCTTGGGTCTTCTGTCTGGACCCTCGGGTGCTTAGAGGCCCTTGGGTCTTCTGTCTGGACCCTCGGGTGCTTAGAGGCCCTTCGGTCTTCTGGCTGGACCCTCGGGTGCTTAGAGGCCCTTGGGTCTTCTGTCTGGACCCTCGGGTGCTTATAGGCCCTTGGGTCTTCTGTCTGGACCCTCGGGTGCTTAGAGGCCCTTGGGTCTTCTGTCTGGACCCTCGGGTGCTTAGAGGCCCTTGGGTCTTCTGTCTGGACCCTCGGGTGCTTAGAGGCCCTTGGGTCTTCTGTCTGGACCCTCGGGTCCTTAGAGGCCCTTGGGTCTTCTGGCTGAACCCTCGGTTGCTTAGAGGCCCTTGGGTCTTCTGGCTGAACCCTCGGTTGCTTAGAGGCCCTTGGGTCTTCTGGCTGGACCCTCGGGTGCTTAGAGGCCCTTGGGTCTTCTGGCTGGACCCTCGGGTGCTTAGAGGCCCTTGGGTCTTCTGGCTGGACCCTCGGTTGCTTAGAGGCCCTTGGGTCTTCTGGCTGGACGCTCGGGTGCTTAGAGGCCCTTGGGTCTTCTGGCTGGACCCTCGGGTGCTTAGAGGCCCTTGGGTCTTCTGTCTGGACCCTCGGGTGCTTAGAGGCCCTTGGGTCTTCTGTCTGGACCCTCGGGTGCTTAGAGGCCCTTGGGTCTTCTGTCTGGACCCTCGGGTGCTTAGAGGCCCTTGGGTCTTCTGTCTGGACCCTCGGGTGCTTAGAGGTCCTTGGGTCTTCTGTCTGGACCCTCGAGTGCTTAGAGGCCCTTGGGTCTTCTGGCTGGACCCTCGGGTGCTTAGAGGCCCTTGGGTCTTCTGGCTGGACCCTCGGTGCTTATAGGCCCTTGGGTCTTCTGGCTGGACCCTCGGGTGCTTAGAGGCCCTTGGGTCTTCTGTCTGGACCCTCGGGTGCTTAGAGGCCCTTGGGTCTTCTGTCTGGACCCTCGGGTGCTTAGAGGCCCTTGGGTCTTCTGTCTGGACCCTCGGGTGCTTAGAGGCCCTTGGGTCTTCTGTCTGGACCCTCGGGTGCTTAGAGGCCCTTGGGTCTTCTGTCTGGACCCTCGGTTGATTAGAGGCCCTTGGGTCTTCTGGCTGGACCCTCGGTGCTTAGAGGCCCTTGGGTCTTCTGGCTGGACCCTCGGGTGCTTAGAGGCCCTTGGGTCTTCTGGCTGGACCCTCGGGTGCTTAGAGGCCCTTGGGTCTTCTGGCTGGACCCTCGGGTTCTTAGAGGCCCTTGGGTCTTCTGGCTGGACCCTCGGGTGCTTAGAGGCCCTTGGGTCTTCTGGCTGGACCCTCGGGTTCTTAGAGGCCCTTGTGTGTGGTGAAGGGGAGGCCATCATTCCAATCATGCTCTGTTTGCATAACTTCTGCATATGCATTCAACAGCCTTGCTGGCAAATGGCCTGTTTCCCCCTCATAATCCATGTCAGACCCATCACTGTCACAATCACTGAGTACAGCATCTTTTTCATTTTGAGGGATGATTGCAATGCTGCATGCCTTGTCTGGTAACTCATCTTGATCCAACAAATCAAGAACTTGACTCAAAGTAACGGAACGTTTGGTAATTAGCTAGCTAGTCTTCCTGGGGTCTGTGTGTGTGTGTGTGTGGTGTGCGTGTGTGTGCCTACCTGTAATTGTGTGTGTGTGTGTGTGTGTGTGTGTGTGTGTGTGTGTGTGTGTGTGTGTGTGTGTGTGTGTGTGTGTGTGTGTGGAAAGTTAAGTAGAATTAGTTAGCTAGCTAGTCTTTGTGTGTGTGTGTGTGTGTGTGTGTGTGTGTGTGTGTGTGTGTGTGTGTGTGTGTGTGTGTGTGTGTGTGTATGTGTGCACAGTTGCAGTAGGTAGGAAGTTAGGTAGCAGCAGAATTAGTCTTCCTTGGGTCCGTGTGTGTTTCTGTGTGTGTGTCTGTGTAAAATTAGGTAGAAAGTAAGGTAGAACAGTTAGCCTATGTGTATTAGCATTTTATTATCTTACTAGCTATTTATTACTTATAGAAATATAGAAATAGTGCAACGTCTTATAGTTACATTACATGTATTGCAAAATATGTAATGTTTTGAGGACCAAGTTTGCAGTCAAATTATGGGCAGGCCATAGTCAATGTAAATCATATTGTTGATGTTTCGTCCGTACCAGTGAATGTGCTTAGTGAACTGTTTACTAGATACAATGGGTTATCCCACCGGTCACTATTTTTGCCGGTGACATGTTTGTGAGTTCTATGACCACATTAAACAAAGTTGAGTAATTGCAAATGCATATATCAATACTAGACACCTTAAACATGATGTGTACCAAAAATCTATGTTCCATAACAAACTTTACTAACCTTTTCTTTGGGCGCTTTCTTGCTGCCATCCTCTTCTCTTGACACAAACAGGAAGTAAACAGCTCTGGTTATGTGACAATTTACAGTAAACATGCAACACTGCACATATTTCATTATTTCAAAATCTGCTGGAAATGCATTGATAGATCATTCAGTAAAATTTGTATAGCCTTGGAAATGAAACATTTTTTTACGGTCACTATTGTGACCAGTGGGATTAAATGGTTAATATACACTTTTAATTCTGAAGAATGAATTGTGCTTTTCAATACGTCAGTTCAAAGTGACCATGTCTGTGGCAATGCCAGATATATTTCTGAAATCAACCTTGTTGCTGATTTAAAGGGGTGATGAATTGAGAAACCAACTTTCCCTTGAGCCTTTGATATATCAAAGTTCATCATGATATAAGAATATTCTGTACATTTCAGAGCTGAAAACTTCCTTGTTAGTCAAAGAAAAGCTTTTATAGACACCAGGCCCAGAAACGAGAGCTGAAATCCAATGACGTCATGGGAAGAAGAAACACAACTCAACTGATGAATATGTATGCATGCTTCTGAAGCCCCGCCCACAGAGTCATGGCGAGCAAAGTAATATATTGCTCTGTGTCAGGTTGTGGAAGAACACAGTCGCTGCATAAGCTTCCTTCGGATGCTACTATTAGGAATGAGTGGTTGAACTTTATTTTAAATGAAGTTCCAGCTCACGTGGGGAAGACATGTACGTGTGTTCGCTTCATTTCACTGCGGAATCGTTTGTAAACAAGTCTCAGGTGCTGGATTTGCAGACACAGTGTTGTGCCTTCTATATTGAATTCGACAGGAATGGTGCAACAAACTTATGTGAGTAAAACGTCTTTTTTATATGTAATGGTCTGCAGGCCTATGAATCTCAAATAGTGAAATAATATTCCTTTCTTGATCTGAGCGCGCGCGCACGTGTGTGTCTTTGTGTGTGTGTGTGCGCTTCGTGCTTATCGACCGATCGGGCGGGCCATGTAATACAGAAATAATATTCCAATCAATCTCAGGTGGATAAGAAATAAATCATTGTGTTTGTTTGATAAAGACGTTTACGAGCCCTGTAATCGAGAGAATCATTCCGAATGCCGCTTTCAAAGCGAACCCTCCCTAATGTGAACTGAACCGACAGGGGAGCTGAAGCTCATTAAATATGCAAATCTTATCCAATCCTAGCCGTGGGCGTTTACTTCCAAGTCTCCAGTGCGGCACACCCATCAAAACCCAGCGTTCAGGAGAAAGCCTCAAAACCAGTCTAGAAAATAGCCTATTACTCATTCATAATGATGTTTTTGAATGTAAAAACCACACAAACGTCATTAGTTGACCTCAGACAACAGTATAACATTTTTTTTAAAAGCCAGTTCATGACCCCTTTAAAGATGTTTTAAATGGGTTGGATGCTTTTTGTTTTCTGTGCCAACTCACGCATAATTTCTGTGAATTAAATTGAATCAATTCAAAGAAATTCAATTTGACCAACTGAAAAATGTAGATGTGACCAGTCACTATAACATTTTAAATTGGAGGAGCTGAATTTTTTTTACAGTGTTGGTAAAATATATTTTTTCATTCGGTCAACATATTATTTCTAATTGAGCCCATGTTACCAGACTGTTGCCACAATTGATAAAATGTAATTCACAGAAATTCAATTTGGACAATTGAAAAATTTAGATGTGACCGGTCACTAGAAAATGTTAAATTGGAGAGGCCTGAAATTTTTTACAGTGTGTGGAGATAAATAGATTTGAACAAAAAATTTAAAACTACAACTTGACTCGTGGTTAATGGGAAGAAATGCATTATATGGGGAATTATACAAAGGGAATTAAAAAAAGTGTGCTATTAGTATACTTCTTTTCAAATAAAACAAGAAAGTATACTTTTTAGTCTACTTTTTATACTTCTCTGAAATATACTTAAAATTGTATTTAAGTATACTTGATTCATACTGACAGAAAACTAATATTTGGACTATTCATGTAGCAATCTTTTGATTGAGATCCTTAAAAGCATAATTTAATATTCTAAGTATACTTGGATTGTAGTTGTGATTACTCTTTTGATTGAGTAGCCTTTTAAACAGGGGCGGAGCCAGACTTTGTAAACATTCAGGGCTTAGCCCATGTAGTTTGTCCAATGACATTGGACAGTTTTACTGACTTAAAATAACTTTGTTGTACTATGCTTTATAAAGTTAATAAAATAATGTTTCCCAAAGGATTTTTGTAAAACTATGTTGGGTGGACATCTGTCCCGGGGGGTCCGGGGGCAGTGTGCAAACTGAACAACGAAAAAGCATTGACTTGTACCTTGACATTAAATAGGGCTCAAACATCTTTTTAGTGATATAGTCGCAGTTTTCATTACATTGAAACTGATATTTTATGGGAAGCCAAACAATTGTTACAATAATATAATAATGATTTATATGACCTACTTGTCCCTACAAATATCTATATAGCCTATTGTAAAACAAATGTACTGTAAAATTAATTAAAATTAATATTTCATAAGTGTATTTTACTTTACACTACACTTTACAGTACACTGCGGTTCGTTTGTGTGTAGTATTTTACTAGATCAATTTATTTGAAAATTAAAATGGATATTTCAAAATTACTCCAAAAAAGAAAGTAAAACACCCCCAGACGCACTTTAATGCCAAGATGCAATAGCTTAGTAGGCCTATCTGTAACTTTTTTAAATTAAGTTTGCACATTATAACTATTCTCCTACTTTGGTTGTTTGTTTGTTTGTTTTAAACAACAGATTTAATATTTATCCATTCCTGGTCATAATTGAAAGACAATAAGCATATGAGCTGTTTTGCCATGCTGCTTATATTTATCGCACAGTGAAAATGTCCCATCCTGCGGCCAAAACCTCACTCAAAGGTTCTAATACACGGTGTTGCACAATATTTGTCTAGAGCCGCTTGTATTCTAAAACTATTACTAATAAAACAAAGGAAACTGAGTCAAAGTGGGAGCATATAGCCGGGTGGGCGGGGCTATCATTTAACCGCATGTGATTGGTCCTCATTCTGCTCGTGATGCTTTGAGTTGTCCAATAAAATACGATTTTATGGGTTCGGCCTATGAAAACAGACAATCAGCGGGTCTAAAATCTCTTTGAAAATTAGCATAGGGTAGTGAATAAAAGCATCTACATAGCGCTTTGAGTTCATAGTGATTTCTCATTTTGCGATCCAGCAGCGTCATGCCTGAACCAGCCAAGTCCGCGCCTAAGAAGGGATCTAAGAAGGCAGTCACGAAGACCGCCGGTAAGGGAGGAAAGAAGCGCAAGAGGTCCAGGAAGGAGAGCTATGCTATCTACGTCTACAAAGTTCTGAAGCAGGTTCATCCTGACACCGGTATCTCTTCAAAGGCGATGGGCATCATGAACTCTTTCGTTAACGACATCTTCGAGCGCATCGCCGGTGAGTCGTCTCGTCTCGCTCACTACAACAAGCGCTCCACCATCACGTCGAGAGAGATCCAGACCGCAGTGCGTCTGCTGCTGCCCGGTGAGCTGGCCAAACACGCCGTGTCTGAAGGCACCAAGGCCGTCACCAAGTACACCAGCTCCAAGTAGAGTCAACTGAGATTTTGAGCGACCCAAAGGCTCTTTTAAGAGCCACCCATATTTTCGTTTAAAAGAGCTTACAAGACTTTATAGGAAGAGACTGGGCTTGTATGTTCTTGCATTCGTTGATTCGTCGGTTCCAGCTAAATGCCATAATCAAGAACAAGTTCTGATGTCATGCAATAATCTTTACATAAAATGTAAAAGTGCAAAATTTGGCTGTTTAGTATTAGACAATTGACTGAGATAAAGCTAGGCCTTGATATAAACAATCTTAACCCTCTATGGTGGGGATTTTCAAACTTCAGGATACCAAGGACTCTCAAACATTAATCTTTTGAGGGAGCTCCTTCCTAATCTATATATTATGTATGAAAAATAAAAAAAACATCTGAACTGTTAAATAAATAGTGACATTGTAAATACAGCATTGTTTCAACTTAAATTGGCTATATTTTAATGTTTGATGTATTTATCTGAATACATTTTTCAGTTAAAATGTATTTGTATAAGCAACTTTTACAATAAATGTATAAAAGCAGCTTACGTACTGCATCAAAAATACTGCTTTGCAACCCCCTGTGAGCAAGATAAAGGATTATAGTGAGAAACTCACAAGAAAGATACAATTTATCAAGATACAAAGACAGCAAACATACACAATTCTGGAAAGTATGTATACGGCAAGAAAAGATAAACATTTAGAAATGAAACTGTTAGAATGTACGGTAGACTTTATAAATGTTTGGCTTTTTTATTCTCTGAACTTTTCTGGGGACCCCTTAGAACCTTCTGAAGGACCCCTTATCAGTTTGAAAACCCCTGCGCAATGGTATGCATTGGTTTAACCATGAAGAGAGAGAAAAAAATATATATATATATATAAATATATATATATATATATATATATATATATATATATATATATATATATATATAAATATAATCTTCAATCATACAAATCGAAATATCACTTTTAGATTTTTTTTTCCCAATGTACTTTCCAAAGATGCTGCAAATAAATCCCCCTCGAGAAGAGATGTTTAGAATTGAGGTTATTTAGCTATTTCTGGAGCACTTCAACAGGTGTCTTCCGTGTCAGGGTGACAGTGGGAAAGAGTTTTTGAGGACATTCAAATGTCATTTGGCTTAAAAACAGCACATCATTGGCTACCTTAAAGCACTCCCTTTTAATTCCCATATGGCAATATATAGTATATTTTTCTGAATAACAAGGACAAATTGACCCAAACTACCAGCTATAATAAGTATATCCAGTTTTGTGTGCGTATAGATGTACAGTTCACTCACATATCGATACATAGAAACAGCTTGATTCTTCTAATATTGTTTTTCTCATGTGTCACAGAAACAAACAGCCTGCCAACAACAAACATAATGTTGAGTTTAATGCTATTAAAACATTTAAATAAAGTATTGTATGAGACTAGCAAAACCAAGAGACAATAATTATGTTGAGAATTCAAACACTTAATGCTCTCATTCTTTATTAAAATATTTTCTGGGATGATGTTTTACGGCCTTGTTTTAATGACATGGATAAAACTCTGCAGTTTTGAAATCAAACATTTACATTAAAATATGGATTTTCATGCATCATAAAGTTTATGCAAGAAATGGTAACGGGAGTCCTTTACATTTAGGCCTTACAATAAGAACAATACATGATAGTACTAGGCTCAACGCTAAGGATGTTTTCTACTGGCCCGGTTGGACCAGTGGTTCAAATTTTTACTTTGCGCAGCCAACATTTTACTGGCCCCTCCACAAAATTATTTTATAAACAAAATAAAATAGGCCTAGTCATTGTTTTTGATTCATGTGACCTTAAAAATAAGGCTAACTCCAAAAAGCCTAACTGGTATACATTTTAAATATGGTTAAAGACAGTCCGTTATGAAATAAGAACAAATAATAGAATTAAGAGTAACAGGACAAATAAATACAACAGAACAAACATACAATTGAAAAACAGCTATTTTCTGGTTTCCAGGGGGGCGTTATTACGCATCTCCTGAACGACTACAGAATCTCCAAATCAAATCAGAGGCGAAGAAGAAACAGAAACGAGGGATCTCATATAACCAGATGCATATGAAAAATAATGCGATCATCAGCAATAAAGAGCATCCAAAACGGCTGTGTTATTGAATGAAATGTTGCCCCAGGACGAGCTATGGGACTGAAGCTTTGGGGTGTTGATGGACACTTTCTAACAGTTAACAAGTTACTTCATCTGTGTTTTGATCATCGTTCTGAATCCGATCCGGATGTAAGTTAGTCTTTGACAAAAATGCGATTTTATCAGCTTTTTTCATGACTATGCCCACATTCAAGTGTTGATTAAAAAAAAGTAGATCATACAAAATAAATGTAATTTTGTTTTTAATAAACTAGTGAAAAATTTAACTGGCTGGTAATATTAGCAACGTTAATAGGTACCATTTCCATTTCTAAAAAGTACAGAACATTAATGTCATCAAAATATCAGTCCAACCAGCTGAGCAAAGTTGGAAACGGAAAAGGTAGTAATTGATATTACAAAGTAATTTATATTACAAAACTTTTAAGTTAAATCAACTTGAATTTTTAAGTACACATTACTTAATTTTTTTAGGGAAACCAATTTCCTCAATTTTTAAAAGTAAATTCAACTTATCCGGGTTAACAGTGTGTCATGAGAGCCCCAATATGGCACCTGTACCTAAATAACCGGTATGTAACTGGTTAGAATCAAGAGTGCCTCATTTCGGGCTACTTAAATTCAAACATGCTTTCATGCTTTGGCTGGCGCTGAGCCAGAGACAGACTCTCTCAGCGGTTGTCACATATCACAACCACATAATGTTTATTTTAGGTTTCAGACAAATGCACATAAGTAGCACAAAATACACACTGATGTCTATGGAAGTGGCAATAACAATCATTTAAGTTATAATTTGACTATGTGTCTTATTTATATCATACACATTATATAGTTAACTATATAGTTTACTCTGTTCTTCTCCCAGTTCACTGGTCACGTACTTTCATGTATTTCATGAGACGTGGATGAATTTACGTGATGTAAATCCAACAGATCCGATTCTCTGAATTGCGGCGCAGACTAACATGGCAGCACTCATCATACATTACAGATAACAGGATCATTATATGTTGCATTATTTTCCTGTTTAACACTGTGAAGCTGCTTTGAAACAATCGCCATTGTAAAAAGCGCTATATAAATAAAGTTGACTTGACATAGTTAACAAGTTTGTGAATATCTTGAACAAAAACTAAAAAATAAATGGAACTGTCATACAGTGCTATTGTGACTGGCGAGAAGCATGACACGTCGCCATGGAAATAAGGCGTTCTAAAATATTTAGTCAGAGAACATGGTCATATTTCTGCAAAATAACTGCTGAATCTTGAAGCAGCTTTGTAGCATACCAAGAATACAGACGACTGCTGTTATTTAATTAGTACTGTAACTGTTATTTAGTGTTAAATTAGGCCTATTGTAGTTGGGTTAGGAATTTTTTAAGTATACTTAAATTTTTTACTAAATTGTTCAATTTAAAGAATGTTTTATTTATTTATTTATTTTCAATAAAAAGCTATTCTTTAATGTCATCCAGTCATTTTGTGGCTCTGTTTCATTTTTTTCTTTCTTGTTCTTTTAAGTATCGGTTCAGGCACCGGTACCATTTTCGGTTTGGTCCGGTATCATAAAAAACCCAAATGATACCCAACCCCTACCCCTACCCATGTTCTCAAATCCAATATACACCATTTTAGAAATAAGTTGCACACTTCCAAACAATTGAGACCCAACAAAATTACATTTATGAATGGTTTTTCAATGTTTAAATTACAAATGTTTCAACATGTTGGTACAGTTATACTTAGCTCTTCAGCTCCATGCAGTGTCCTTCAGACTTTAAAACCAATCCCAGTTTATTCTGCCAGTGTAATTCCGAACACCTTCATTATCTTGATCTGGTGTGTTTAGGGTTAGAGCTGAACTAGCATAGTCTGACCAAAACCCTGCAGAACCATCTGCATAAATATATCAAACATATACTGTAAATATGACAATTTTATGAATTAGCAGTAATTAGTGATAGTTGTTTAATCAAAATATAACAAAATTACAGTAAGTGACCTGTGCTTTATTATTTACATTTATTCATTTATAGCAGATGCTTTTACCCAAAGAGACTTAAAGAGGAATGCAACACTCCATGAAAATTGGGTAAAAACATATGGAATCTTTCTGAGAAGTATTGGGGGTGTACCTGCATGGGGTTCTGGTTTGATATTTGATAGTAAGTGTACATGGAAAACACACATAAAGCAATTAGAAATGCAAAAAGAATTATTAATCTACTGAGAGCTGTGGCCAGATGTGATTGGGGCGCAGACAAACATATACTAATTGACAAACATATAAATGCAGGAGGTCGACAATTGATTATAGTTTATGGTGCAGCAGCAAAAACATAATTTGGAAAAATGAACAGATTACAGTATAGAGCATTACATGTATGTATTGGAGCTATTAAGCACAAGCAGTGGAGGCTACTCTGAAGGTATAGAAAAACTTGCGCTTGCATATTGGATCCGATTGAAAGGAGGTGGGAATGGAAATCCTACAAAGGAATTGCTGGGAATATTCCAAGTTTCAGGGAAATGGGTTTGGATGGATGGGGGAAAAGAGAGTGAATGGATATGGAATGGAAGCCTTAGATTTCACCACACCGACCCCAATTAGTAAGGTAAAGACAGATTTTAGTATCCTGGCAAAGAAAAGAGAATGGAGCATGGAGGAAGTTGGAGTTAAGACAAGCATTTATCCAAGAAACAGTTATTTTAACTATCTCAAATTTGCAGACGGAAATAGGAATGTGTGGGAGTTGGAATACATATCCCAGAATTCAAAACAAATATCTCCAAAAGATTATCTGATCAGTTATCATGTACAGCAGAAATCGTGACAGTCATTATTGTGTTACAGTGGGTTGAAGAGGTCAGACCTGATAGGGTGTTATTATGCACAGACTCCTTATAGCTTTCATAAAAAAAACATACATTCAATGGCATCTGTCAGAGATGACCTGATTATACGACTGCATAACATTTGGTTAAGATTACATCTGTGTGGCATAGATGTTCAGTTTTGTTGGGTGCCACATGAGGGCGTGAAAGGGAATGAGAGTGCGGACAAACTAGCAAAACAGGCATTACATCCGTCCTTCGGTTGAGACGTTAAACCGAGGTCCTGACTCTCTGTGGTCATTAAAAAGGTGTGTGGTGACTGGCACAAAAATCGATTTCGATCTTGATTGAGTATCAATTCATATGTATATAGCCCACTGTATAAGGACAAATAAGTTTGCCATTTTAAGCACTATTTTAAACTTTTCTTGGGTTAAATTATATTTGCTCTAATTCATTAATACGCATGCTTAGGTATCATTAATAATATTAAGATGTAAGTTATTAACCTTGTAAAATTTCATATTTAAAGAAATCTAGTGTTTGATTATGTCTAATTCAAATGCAAAATCTAAAAATAAGTAAGCAGTTATGATCTGCAATACTTTTTTGAGCAACTAGATAGGTATATTTATTAAAGAGCCATACAGGCACCTTAGTGGCATTACAAATGAAAATTATTATTTTTCCAGCCACAAAATTACTATTGCCTCTAGGCATTGGAATTATCTAGTTTAACCTTAATTACTACACTAATTGTAATATACATAATAAAAATAATAGAGGAAAAAATATTTTAAGTGGTCATTAATGTATCAATTATTGCACAAATAGTATTTAGTACCAAAAGATCTCTTCAAAATATTCAATAAGTATTGAACTAAAAAATTTAAATTGAAAAATAGTTAAGGTGTATGGTCATATTTGACCAACAATGAGTATAAGTGTGACCAATTAGTAAGGATTAGTAAAGCATTAACATTAATGTTAACAATTTTGCATTTTCCATAATAAAATGATACTGTAAATGTGGTTGACGTAATAATCAATGCACTCTATGCTGTGCTGTTTACCAAAAATTGCTGCAAACACCTGCATATTGAAGCTGTTGCCTATCTGTTCAAATTGACAGCGCTGGTTTGTTTGGAACCATTGAGAGCGCCATGATCCACTTGACAGCACGTGCCGCTGGGAGATGAACGCATGTCACAACTCTTTTTCAACGGCTCTTGCTTTAAGCCACATTAAGTGTGCCAAAACGCTATTTTTTTAAAAAAAAATTCAAAGCTTAGACTTTGTTTCATATCAAAAGCAGGTCTGGTACAAACGCATGAGAGTTGGCAACCCTGCCTATCGCTGGTGTGTGGTGAGAGCACTGGAGCCATTGTACTGTGGCTGCCATCACATCATCCAAATGGATGCTGCACACTGGTGGTTGAGGAGAGACCCCTGACATGAGTGTAATGCTCTTTGGGAGTACAGTAGTATATATAAAAGTGTTATATATACATGCCTCATTCATTCATTCAATACAAAAGGAAATAACAGTTCCAATGCCACTTGAAAAAGGAAAAGCAGTAGTTAAGAAGAAAGGTATTGAAACATGGCAGAAATGGTCAGAGGAAGACAGGAAAGGAAGGAGATATATCAAAATACAAAAGTCTTCCAGCATTAAAAATGATATGGAAAGGAACAGGCGGTAATAAATTATAATGACAAGACTGAAAGACCACACAGGATTAAATTGCACCTTGTTTTTAATGGGGAAATGAATGATGCAAATTGTGAGACTAAAGAAAATGTTGAACATGTCATATTGCAATGTAATGAGGTGGAAAAACGGATGTTGCAAGATAAGGTTCATGAGGCAGGGAGGGAGTGGGATTTGATGGGGATCCTGGGAACAGATGCAGAGGGAGAGGGGATAAGAAGCACCAGGAAGGCACTATTTAAATTCCTTAAAGATAAGGGAATGATGAGCAGAATATGAGAAAATTTTAAAATTACATGATGGTTCACTCTCCTGTAAAGTAAGTGATGGTATACACCTTAAAGTTGTTTGCAATTAATACTGGTTATAAAGTGTTTCCTGCATCGAGAATTAACTTTACTAATGAACTCATAAAAAAATAATTTTGGTAAGCCGCTGTCAGAACATGGCGGACAGAGTGTGGCTGGCTACCTGGGTCATGTTCTGCAAATTACATTCATTTCTACATTGTGTAGCAAAAAGGTGCAGTAAATAGGCCTTCGTGTTATAGTATATAAAAAGTGTTGCAGGTCATACAATATAAGCTTGCTGTTCCACAGATGTAAAGCAGAAAGACAGTTTAAAATGACTAAACTATAGATAATAAGCACCTAAAGTGTCGTTTATTGTTATTCTTGTAAGAGCCTAAATGAAAAGGACCCTCATTACTGTTTCTTGTGTAAACTTTATGATGCATGAAAATGCATATTTTAATCTAAATGTTTAATTTAGCAACCCTCCAGTTTTATCTGTGTCATTAAGCACAGATGGATGTGCTAAATGCTCAGAAAGGCATTAATAGTTTATAGTTTTTTAAGTTTTAAATATGTATAATTTTCTTACACAAACACACTACTTCGCTTCAGAAGGCCTTTATTAACCCCCAGGAGCTGTGTGGAGCAGTTATATGATGGATAGATGCACTTTTATAGACTTCATAAACTAGACAACAATTCACTGCCATTATAATGCTTGTATTAGCCAGGGCTTTTAAAAAATATATAACTCATATTTATTTGTCTGAAAGAAGAATATCATATACACCTATGATGACTTGAGTGTGAGTAAATCATGGGCTAAACGAGTTAGCATTTTAGCACTTCTGGTTCCATTGTCCTGAATTCAAAGTGGTTTTTTTAATGGGATTTTGGTCAAATGGGTGAAATAAGGTCTGGTGAACACTAGCTCAAGACACTTTCACATTGTATTATACAACATAAAATACATCAGTGTTAGTTGTGATTTTTTTAAGGTGTTATGTGTCTTGAAAATGGTGGTTGCTAACAAGTGGCTAAATGGGGCTACAGAGGCTGTTGGGGAGAATAAACATCATCATGGCGAAAAGGTAAACTCAGTCCGCTTTTACAGCCCCGTTATGTTTATAATTGTGCTCTTATTATATGTTAACTCTAACTGAAACTTTCTGGGAAACTTTTTATAAAAAACAAAACAAAACAAAAAGCTTAGTAATGATGACATATTCGTGGGACTGTGGTGTAGTTCGTTTGTAGTCTACCTTTAGCCTTTTAATTCTGGAAACTGCATTTCATAAAAGTTGTGTTCATCTGTGAAAATTATCTTGATGGAAAGATAATATCAAACTTTTGTTGATTACAGAGCTTGTTTTTTGCAATAATCCAAACGCCTATGGGAACCAGTTTGATGCCAACTGCCGGTTGAACTACAAAGTGACGTCATAGGAGTGAAAGGAAAAAACCTGGATGGCCTAATTAAAAAAAGATTAATAATAATACGGTTATTTTGTCACAAAATGTAGTTTTAAGTGTTTTTCAGGCAGGAATGCAGTTGTTTAAAGCTCAAATAGGTGGTATATTTACATATAGCGCCTATTTGAAAATTTGATCCGATGTTTTCAGAGTTGAGATCGGCGCTCGCAGTGAACACTTCTGTAGAACACGTCTGTAGTTGTGTGACAACCAATAGTGAATGTACAGCATATATTTCATCTAGGGTCCATATGATTACACTGTATATCTGATGGGCTAAATAATGGAATGGAACATTATATATAAATTCACAACATCATCACTCATGATGAATAAGCCTACTGTGAATATAACTCTACATACAAACCCCATTTACAGAAAAGTTGGGACATTTTGTAAAATGCAATGCAATCACAATCTGTAATTTGTCAATTGTTCCCCCTCAGTAGAAATCGCGTTCGCAGGGGCACTGTGGTGGAATCGAAAAGGGCACTTTCTCTTTCAAAGGGGCAGGGGCTCGAGCCCCATGTCATATCCCTATGCGCCGTAGTGAGCATGATCAAGGATCCGCCCACACTCCCATCTAATCACACGCCATAACAGTTATGGAAATGTAGAAATTAAAGTTCCAATCTCCTCCCAAAGTTCCCAAAAATGTCTGTTGGTGCCTCAGTGACTACTTCGCTCAGAGAAGCTGTCAAGCATAATGCGGCGGGACCTTGATATTACGGCTCCACTTCACACTCACTACTACACAGACTCGAGCCCCAATGTCAGCACCATATTTGGACACTGACGGCTCAGCTTACTTTAATGGAAGATAGTCAAGGGGTGTCGTTGTCACCCATCTTTTTTTTTTCACAGTCTATGTTCGGAACTATAGTGGCATGCTTGGTCTAGCCGCATCAGCAACAACAGGGGCGTAAAACTGCCTGGGCCATAGGCCTATATCTGCCTGCTCCACGTCTGCAGCCTCCCCATATAGGTTTGTTTCTTTATATATATATATATATATATATATATATATATATATATATATATATATTCCACTGCAATATTTGAGTTTGACATGGAAATTTGAGGTTTGTATAAACTGGTAAGTCATGTTCATCTAGCAGTTGAGAGCTGTGATTGTAGAGGTTGTGTTTGACAGCGATATAAAGCAGTTTTTATAGTATGTATCACTTTATGTGAGTGAACTGCACGAGTTAACTATCTATGAAGCTAAAACTGGATATCCATAATTGGAAGGTTGAGCTAATTTATTATATTCTGAAGTGGATTATGAATCTGTAAGGTTTTGTATAATTATAGCAATTAACAGTTAATTAAAATTGTTTATATGGTCAAGTCCCAGATTGCTTGTACTAAACAGAGAAAATGTGCAAGTGATTAAATTCATGACAGAACTTTGTTTTTGTTCTTAATGGCACTTTGCTGAAACAATTAAAGCAACAACTCTTACAAGCAAAGAAGAAAAAAATTGGTTATAAGCTCTTAAACGAAAAGATAGGTGGCTCTTAAAAGAGCCTTTGGGTCGCTCAAAATCTCAGTTGACTCTACTTGGAGCTGGTGTACTTGGTGACGGCCTTGGTGCCTTCAGACACGGCGTGTTTGGCCAGCTCACCGGGCAGCAGCAGACGCACTGCGGTCTGGATCTCTCTCGACGTGATGGTGGAGCGCTTGTTGTAGTGAGCGAGACGAGACGACTCACCGGCGATGCGCTCGAAGATGTCGTTAACGAAAGAGTTCATGATGCCCATCGCCTTTGAAGAGATACCGGTGTCAGGATGAACCTGCTTCAGAACTTTGTAGACGTAGATAGCATAGCTCTCCTTCCTGGACCTCTTGCGCTTCTTTCCTCCCTTACCGGCGGTCTTCGTGACTGCCTTCTTAGATCCCTTCTTAGGCGCGGACTTGGCTGGTTCAGGCATGATGTACGAGATGATTGAACAGAAAAACCTAAGTGAATACGAACGCTCGATGCAAAGGCTTTTATATACTACCCTATGCAAATTGAGCCAAACCCATAAAACGTATTTCATTGGACAACTCAAAGCATCATGATCGGAATGAGGTCCAATCACATGCGGTTAAATGATAGCCTCACCCATCGCCCATTGTTGAACGACACTCTGACTCAGCTGAGCTTACTGTTTCATTACCCGCTCTTTTAATTAGCTATTAATAGTTTTGCGAAAATAAGCGGTTCTAGACAAATATTGTGCAGAACCGTGTAATTTAAAAACCTCTTATAAATACATTGAGGGAGTTTTGGAGAAAAGAAACCAATAACGCTCAACAACTCTTTAAAAACAGCTTTACATTAATGGAAATGTTCAAACTATAGGGATGTTAACTTTGGTCCCGTTCGGATCTAATTGTCTTTTTGTTAAACATCTTATTTAACGTTCGGTAAATTAATAAACATTTATTACAACTTCGTACCAACATATTATTTGGGGTATCTGTCGATTAAAGATAACGAAAAGATGTTGATAGGTTCAATGTATTACGGTGAAACGATATTTGAGCTCATTAGATCATTCGCGATGTTCCAAACAGGAAATAATCAAGTGATAACGGACCGAAAAACCCACATGACATTAGTTTGTGTGTGTGTGTGTGTATGTTCATGAGAAGGGTCGACAATGAATGTTTCCGTTTGAATACAAAAACGAGAAAGTCAATTATCTGTTATATTATCTGTATATGATGATCTTATCCTCTTATTAAACAAAGGACAGCAGCCATCGTCAGATCATGAGCACGAAATATATTCATGGGAGGGGCGTGTTGCGCCTTGTGACATGGCGCTGGTTTCTCTCAGGTCCTGTACGCAAATGTAAACGGTCTCCTTGTAGCATTGGCACCGCATTATTTATTTTGATAAAAAGTATCCAAACTTATATATATATATATATATATATATATATATATATATATATATATATATATATATATATATATATATATATATATATATATATATATATATATATATTATAACAATTGTAAAAAACTTGGTCAGCACCGTCCACAGAATACAGGAAGGAGAATCCCGGATTGTGCACTTTACTCATGAGTGGTGCACCGTC
Source organism: Gobiocypris rarus (assembly GCA_023029165.1). Taxonomy (NCBI): domain Eukaryota; kingdom Metazoa; phylum Chordata; class Actinopteri; order Cypriniformes; family Gobionidae; genus Gobiocypris; species Gobiocypris rarus. The sequence goes on from CM040912.1 coordinate 12,580,553, forward strand.
CCACGACTTTGATATTGCGTTGGGGACCTTGGGAAAAAACGGGGAGGCTCACGTTTCAATAAGTAACAAACGAACAAGTTATTAATGAACTTTATAAAATATATTAAAAAGTAAAACATTTTTTTTAAAATATCTTACTTTTTAAAAAGCAGGCTGAAGCACGTGTTCATTACATAAATAGGCTATACAGATACTTAAAACCCACTGAATAATTTTGCTATGTTCTTACACAAAGTACACATACAAATAAGTAAGAGCAAAATACAGTATGCCAATATTTTCTGTAAATACCATTTCCCTTATTAAAGTATGCTTGTATTTTAGCATATTTCTTAAAAGCTTAACTAGTATTTTACCAATGTACTTCTTGTATACTTTTTAGAAAAAAATGCAATTCAATATATTTTAATGCATTTGAAATAAGCACATTGGGAATGAACTAAACAAACATACTAGGCTACTTGAATTGCAAGTACATTTTTAATACATTTCATGTTATGTCTTTTTCGCCTGCAAACTAATGACAACTGAGGGATCAACCATGATGTTGCACCAACATTGTAGCCTTGATTCAACAATACCATTAATTATTTTAGTTAATTTTAATGTAATTTCAATGCAGAAGCAACATTACAGTGTAATATTGATTCACTGACATTACAATTGTTTTTATTTTATTTATGTTTATTTATTTATTTTTCAATGGGAACGTAATATTAAAGCAACATCACTTTGTAATGTGGATGAGGGAATGTACATGATATTGTGAGGGACTGTTGCAGCTGTGTGTCTGTAGGGGGCAGTGATGGATCTGTTCTCAGATTTGCTTCTGAATCCACACAAAATAGGTGTTTATTGGCAAACTAGTGGGGTGGAGGAGAGCTTCAGTGAAACGTGAAAGGCATAAAAACATATAATAATATATTGTATATCAGCAGAATTTTTGCCATGTTTGTGTCGTTAATTTGCTAATGTAACATTATTAACTCAGAAGATTAACAGTGGAAATAAATGGAAATGCAAGTGTCATCAGTTTAGTGTATACATACTTTATGCTTTACCTAAAGTATACAATAAATATATTTTCTTCAGATGAAGTGATCATTTTGTCTGTATCATTTTTCCATTATTGGCAGAGCACAAAATGTTCTTGTTGATTTATGGCGCCATCGTGTGGTGTGTAAAAGCACCCGGTCCAATCGCAGGGACTCTCACAGAAACACCTACTGGCTGTTTTAATGCCTCAATTCACCTAACCTGCAATTGTTACTCTCCAATTCAACTACCCTGCATGTCTTTGGATTGTGAGGGCAACCGGAGAACCAAGAGGAAACCCATGAAGACACAGGGAGAACATGCAAACTCCACACGGAAAGACCTCCTGGCTGAGCCGGGACTCAAACCGGGGACCTTTTTGCTGTGAGGCGACAGTTCTACCCACTGAGATGTGCAAACATTTAAACAACAACAACAAAAAAAGTAAAATCTGGTTACCTTAAAATATAAACACTGTTTTAAACTAAACACATTTCAGTCTGGTCTCATTGTTAATACGTAGGTATTAATACGAACTTTGAAAGAGACAAAATTTACGTTTTTGAAAAGTCCTAAAATGTAGAATATGGAAGTATCGGCAACATTTACACGTAGCATTATTACGTTTTACAGTAAAAAAAAAAAAACTTAAAATATTTATGAGTCCTTCATAAAATCTTTTTTTTTAAGAATACAAAACTTTACACGATTAAAGATAAAATCATAAAGATATCTGTATAATTTCCCTTTTACCATTTTAGTGAGATCATATTAAGGTAAGATCCCTTAACACTACCCCAAACCTAAACATACCAATTTAATACAGAATATAAAGAGAATAAAACGTAAAGCGTTGGAAATTGACGGTTTTGGTAACAATATAGCATTAAAAGATATTTTGAACAGCTCCTACACCTACCCCTAGCATTTATTAAAACAACGTACTGTTATAAATAAAAGCAGACCATGTAATCACAATAATTTATTTATTGCAAAAATGTCAAAAGCGGTACCAAAAGTAGTTCAGTGTTGCAGTAGCAGACTCTCTGGTGGTATATAATAGTTTGTATGAGGTACAGAGCAGAATGTATGTTATTAATCAATGAAAATATTAATCCTCTTGCCGTGCAGTTGCGCGTTTCCCATTTCAAATACCAATCGACTGAAACATGGCATGAAACAATCTGTGACGAAGCAGGCGAGAGCCAATGAGAGTTCGATGCCACTGCCGTAAATCCGAGGGGGGATTTTTGAATTTGAATTTTAAATTAATCACAACGAGCGCGGGATTTGACGTTTACGGCCGCTACTGAGACTGGAGATGAAGACCACTGGATAAAGGGCTCAATTTGGATTTGTTCTGCGCAAACATATGGATTCTAAATATTTGGATTACAGCGAATGAATAAAATTGATGTGTTTTGGTGTATCTTGTGATTGCCAGTTGCTGAATGGGAGAAAACGCCTTTTTATTACGGCAAACAACAAGCTAAATACTACAAAATGGTTAAACGATTGCAGAAATGTCACTCATCTTAAGGTTTTAAAATGCAGTCTTCCGTAACATTATCTAATCATCCGAAATGAATTTGTAGCAGAAGTCACGAACAGAGCAAAATGTTGTTTTATATTAAATAGATTAACTTAGTAAAATGCATGTAATAAATGCGACTGAAAACATATATTGATGTTACTATTGAATACAATAGAAACAACATTAATGCCATGATGTTAATATTAATGCATGGGAGCCGGTAATGTTACATGTTCACAGCACACAGGATACGTTTTAGTGCTGTCAATACGTCAATATTATATGTTTTATTGTGTATAAAAACGTAAGTAAATGTAGGCCTACGTGTGGTAGAATCACACTTTACGTAAAAATACAAACGTATTTTCATGAGATCACATTTTAAACATTTTGCCCATTAATTTAGATGACAACAGCATTATGGGGGCCATGAAAACGCATACTTTTGAAAACCGTCATTTTTTTCAGTGCAAACTACAAAAACGTGAATTTGTGAAAATGGTGAGACATGCACTTGTGTATTATGTCTTCAGTCTGTGCATCACCAACTGCTGGCCTGGAATGAATAATACAGAGTTTTTTTTTATCGTTTTTTGTGGAGCCATATGAAAGGGGATCATGGGGAAAAACACAAAGAAATACCAACGCTATCTCACGACCAATTTGTACATATTTTACGAGGTGGCTATTTCGTACAAATTTATGCGACCTCACTCGTCGAATTACGTGCGTTTTGCCTAAACCCCAGTGATGGGTAGGTTTAGGGGCGGGTTGAGGTAGGTCATTCGTATGAATTCATACGAATTTGCCAACTTGTCAAATATGTACGATTTAGTAAAAATCGTATGAATTAAATCTGAGTGAGGTCGTACAAATTAAATTAGCCACCTCGTAAAATATGTACGAATTGCCGTGAGATCGGGTTGGAAATACACAAAAACTCTGGGCCAAGAGTGAGGAGTCGGGGTGGTGGAGGGATGCAGAAAAAGGTTGAGGTAACAAGGTGAGTGGGTTGTGTACTGTTCTCCTCTCGAGCTGATTAGACAGTGCATCTCCCAAACGTTATAAAAAAATATTTGTTGCTTGAATTCTGCAATCTCTCAAGATGTAGACATGTAAGAGCGTGACAATTAGCTGAACATATATTGATTAATTTGTGAAACTTAGCCTACTTTTTAAAATCTTTATTCGAATATGGCAACATGACAACTCATACTTACATCCCTGACAGAGACCACTGCCCCGTCAGCCAATCACCATCATCCATAGCAACAAGGTCAACCCCACCCTTACACTTAGCTTAAGACCTCTCTCTATTCCTTAATAAAGGTTAAAGATTTGGGAACAGGTTTTAAGAGAAAACGCTTAACTAAGACATTTTACTACTATTTAAGAGAACTTTATAATGGTAAGATGAAATATTTTGTGAATACGGGCCCTGCATAGTGCACAGGTAAAATGCTCCAGCGATTTAAAAAAAAAAATTTTTAGTTGAACAATTCTGTAGATGCTGTTTTATTCAGCATTATTTTACTAATTAACAAATATTACACAATTACCAACCAACAACAACAAGCTCCAATAATTTGACTGTGTGTTACAGTCAAGGATAAATAAATACAAATAATAAATAAATGCATTATTAACTTTGAAATATGCCCATGAATCTCTGAGTATATGTTTAGAATTTAACACGCGCACACAAGGCATGAACTCACTAAACCATGACAACATCAAGTGACGACACAAGTACTGGCTCATTGCCATAATGCATTTAAACATCTTCAAAACATCATAATTCAGACTTTTGTAAACAGACAGGCGCACACACGGCTGGTGGGGGTAGTTTGATTCTTGACCCAACTGCTTTAGTCTTGTTTAAACAGCGTATATTTTCCTCACGGGCAGTAAACGTTGATTTTTGAAGTTGACTATCCCTTACCACTTGCCTCAGAAGCTGAGCGGCCAATCACACACACCACAGTCTTCAGAACAGACAAATTATATATAGAGAGAAAGACAGATATGGGAGTGGGTGTTTGGAGTGCCTCTCTGCTTGTTGACTGCAGAGTCTCTGTAATTGGTGCTAAATTGCTCAGATTCGTCATATTTATAATTAGACCGTGTGTTTGTGCTGGAAACGGGCCAAAGAAGTTCTTTAGCATCAATAATCTTCATTAATCAGAAACACTCAAACAACATTAAAAGAACTTGCATGTTAATAATTTTTCATGTTAAATAATGTAGTTTGTGTTTGACATGAATTTACAATGAAACATACTTTTACAGCATGTATTAATCTTGGTTAATGTTCATTTAAAAATGTAGAACTGCATTACTGAAATCAAAAGTTGTATTAACAGTTGTATTTTATTACCTACCATTAACAAAGATGAATACATAATGTTTACTTATTACTAATAATGAGCAATGGAACAAAGTTATTGCTCTTTGTTAGTTAATATTAGTTAATGCAATGCAACTAACATTAACTAATGGGACCTTAATGTAAAGTTACACCAAAATAATTTAAAATACTTTACAAAATATAAATTAACCCAACTAAAATAAAACTTTTGATATATATAATATATTCCGTGAGTTAACACATGTGCAATTTCAAGCCAAAACTAATACGGCATATAACTCATTTGCATATGACTATGCCTTCAGAATGGTAACATGGTGGTTGATAATAATTTGCTGTTGCTTTGTCCATATGCTTTGAGCTCAAGGTTGTTGAACTGAAGCATGCTTCATAGAAAAATAATTCAATCCTGATATTTCTACAAATAGAAATTGGTTCCTATTCAAAATTATGGCACATTGACTTGAAAACAAATTGATAGGAAATTCTAGACAACCAAAAAAAGTTGACTGATGCCAAAACCGGAGTGTCTATTCACACTAGGTGCAAATAGCGTGCCTTGTTGGCAAGTGCTATTCACACAAGCTCCGCCAAACAATGCCTGGTTGAGCCACATCTTTTAAAAAAAGATTTTAAAAAACAATCAGATATCAATGTCTTCAGTGGTGCAATCAGTAAAGCGCATGGCTTAAGCATCTTGACTTTGACGTGATAGACTGGGTTCGAATCCGCCTTGTGCAGAGTTTTTTCATCACAAATCACACCAGAAATGCATTTACTTTCAATAAAAATTAAGAATATCTTCTAAATGTGGAAATAAAGTGCCTAACGAAATGTTTAATAATAATAAATGCCTTTATTGGGGTATAGGGTTAGGGGTAGGTGTAGGGAGGGCATTTATTGTCCCATTAAGGTGGCATCCATTTAATAATTTTAATGAATATAATAATTTACACTCAATGTTATTATTGCATCCTGTTAATGTACAACAATACTGAGGTGCAAATAGTATGCATCTGTCAAAATAAAGTACATTACATGTAATTACTATTTACACATATCGCAAAGAACTGCCACTTTAATATGGTGTTGAATATAACAACTTATGTAAAATATATCAATTTAGTATGCTATTTAACTTAATAAATTTAATCTACAGCTATTTGCACTTGCAATTTGTGTTAAAAAACACAAAACATAACACTCACCAAACAATGGAACAAAGCTAGACAAGATACAATGGAAACATATATGCATTTATACAACAAGACTAATGACTAACAAGAACACCTAACACCTGTGAACAATCAAGACAATCAACATGACACATAAAGCCCAAAGTACACTTCGTTTTTACGAGTACACGCACAGTCGAACGCACAGCCTTGAAAAGTATACTTCTCTTGAATCGCACATGTCGTTCCAAACCCATAAGATCTCTGTTCACCTTTGGAACACAAATTAAAGGAACACTCCACCGTTTTTAGAAATAGGGCTTATTCAACTTCTTTCCTACATTTAGATATGTGGGCAAATGCATTTTTGTGCATGCATTGTTTTAGTTTGGCAGGGTCACCGCTAGCTTAGCTTAGCATAATGAATGGATTCCTATGCGTACTACTATATTATGGAGAAGCACAGGTGAAACACTGCTACTTGGGCGCAACACATGCACAACATACGCCGGTATGTTGACAGAAGTTTGGGGATTTCATGTGTTGTGTGATATCTCCGCGCCCAAGTAGCAGTGCTTCGCCTGTGCTTCCCCATAATATAGTCCCAAGTCAATATCTGCCAAGGAAATCACCTAGTCTTAATCTGTTTTAACATAATACACTTCGCTGCCCTACTCTAGGCACGGCTACTGGCTGGATCACTTGTCCACCGCATTCATTTTCATAAAATCAGTTCAGTTAGAGACACTACAATTAAAAACTGAACGTGTCTGTTCAATATAATGTGAGTGAGCCTGAGTGTCACTGCACAAATGCAGCAGGATTCAGATTACATTCATCACATGAGCTGAGGAAATTGCAGGATTTGCGGCCGCATAAATTCTCAGCGCTTGATCAGTCTGGTGCATTTTCAGTTCATGTCTTTGGAAGCTTAACTTTCATACGAAGATCATTTGAAAAGTTGAAACACACACTTTGCTCTCCACCGCTCCGTTTACATGAATCTCTGCAGCTCCCTGAGCCGAGTGCTGTGAGTGCGATGTTGAAAACATGCGGAAATAGCGCCCACTGCTGGCTTTAGTCTTTAGCCTCTGGCCAAAAACTCCTCTGATGACGCAAAATGTTGATATTTGCGTCATCAGAGGAATTTTTCCAGAAATAAAATACATAATTCTCTCGTCTCAGGGTGATATGAGGGGGGAAAGTACAATAATTTGAATATACTCCCGGGTTTCTACTGGTTAAAGCTAAAATTAGCTTAAAGCTAATCGCTGAAGTAACCCTTTACATTGTAAACAAAACATTTATTTTTAGACTATGTTTTACAAGAAAATGTACTAGAAATGTCATATGGAAATTGTAAGTAAATCCTACATCATCTTGCACTGTGTGTGTGTGAGAGGTGTTTTTATGCGTATTTTGCTCATATATTTGGCATCTGATTGTTGAAGTAGCCTTTAAATCAAATTTAACCATTTAATGAAACTATAATCCATTTAATTTGCAACATGACTCAGATAAACGCCAAGAAAAGCCAATTTTTAAAGCATTCTGTTCCATTTGGTTTTAGCCTATTTATTGTGGAATATGTGCCATGTTGTATTTTAAGAATGCCCATTGTCAGCAGCTGTCTGAATGTTTTGCATCCTTTGTTGTTGTCTTGAGTTGTGTGGTTTGGCCGCTGTTATTTGTAAAGAAGACAGCGTCTGTCCCGCCTGTTCTGCAGCAAATTCATTTTAATTAGATGTTTAGGACGTCACTCCCAGACAACATGCATTTTCATTTAATCTAATTATCTTCCACAGCAGCTCCTCCATTACTGTCGCTCCAGTCATCGGCGAGAGAAGCATGAATGGAGCTTACTGATGTTCAGCACCTGCAGACTGCAGCTGCCAATATAACGCGGTCAATGTGTTGTGTTATTATGCATTTATGCAGTAGTTATATAATTGTGTCATGTGTTTGAGTGTTTGTTTTGTCTTTGTATGTATTTCTGAATTTTGTTTTTTTTGTTGCATGTTTCTGAAATATTAGTGTTAGGAGGAAAAACAAGCAATAAAACTATAATAGAACATTTCAGGGGGACAACAGAATGTGTGGTGGAGCAGTGGCCAGAGACAAATACAAAGCGTTGTGTTTGACTTCAGCATGTTGTGTTTCTGTAATCCTGTGAGAGCAGCGAGCGACACACAATGCTCCCAAAATCTGAAGGCAAATTTTCATTTTACGGCCCGTCAGCTTTCTGATCCACAGCAAATGAATATGGCCACAAACAAATCTATCAAATCCAGCATCAAAACACAGCACACTCCCTATCAGAGAGAGAGAGAGAGAGAGAGAGTATAGGCCTAAATACTCATCCATGATTACTCATACACACGCACACACACACCCACAGCAGTCTCTTATATATATATATATATATATATTGTCACGGGTGAGGAATCACTCGACAAGGCAGGGTTGGTGAAAAGGCCCAGGAGGGTGGTTTTATTTACAGTGCAACAAGTGGAAAGACAGGTGAAGCCGGTGCGTGAGGGCTGGTGCTCTAAGTGCTCTTCTGTGCTCAATCCAGTGGGAAAGTGGGTGTCCAAACGTGCTCCGGTGATGGGCTGTCGGTCACTCGCTGCTTTCTGAGGAGAACAAAGAGAGAGGTTAGTCCAGCGCTTCATTCGGCTCGAGACCAGAGTCTGTCTGTGTGTTCAGTCTCTGCCGCTTATGTGACTGCGGCTGATTGGGAGCAGCTGTGACCGATCAGCCGACGGTGAGGTGTGCAGGTGGTTTGTGTTGGTTGCCAGGGCGACGCTGATTCCTCCTAGGACGCTCGTCACATTCCCCCCCCCTAAGCGTCGTTCTGGTCCTGTGAACAAATGGAGACAGCAAGGGTGATGTAATGGGAGGGTGGGGAATGACCCCTGACAGACCTGCATAAGCTGTCCAGATCCGTGAGAGGCCATCGGCGTTCGCGTTGGCGGCCCCGGCCCGATGTCGCACCTCAAAGTGGAAGTCCTGGAGCGCTAGGAACCAGCGAGTCACCCTGGCGTTGGTGTTCTTGGCGCGGGCCATCCATTGTAAGGGGGCGTGGTCCGTGACCAGGGTGAACTTGCGGCCTAGCAGGTAGTACCGGAGCTCCAGGACTGCCCACTTGATGGCCAGGGCCTCCTTCTCCACGGCGGCGTACTTCCTCTCGGCCGGGGACAGCTTCCTGCTGATGTAGATGATCGGATGCTCCTCACCTTCCTGGATTTGGGACAGACGGCTCCCAGTCCTGTGTCGGAGGCATCCGTCTGCAGCAGGAAGGGCAGCTAAAGTCAGGAGCGCGGAGGACGGGCGGCGGCGTCAGCGCTGCTGACCTGGGCAAAGGCCTCCTCCAGCGATGGGGTCCAACACACTTTCTCCGGCTGCCCCTTCCTGGTCAGGTCTGTCAGAGGGGCGGCTAAAGAGGAGAAGTTGGGGATAAAACATCGGTAATAACCCGCCAACCCCAAGAAAGCTCGTACCTGGGTCTTCGTCCGGGGCCGCGGGGCCGAGTGGATGGTCTCCACTTTCTTGTCCTGGGGCCGGATGAGGCCTCGGCCCACTTGGAAACCCAGGTACTTGGCTTCGGAGAAGGCTAGGTGGCATTTGGCGGGGTTGGCGGTTAGTCCCGCTCGCGGAGCTCGAAAGCACCCTCCGCAGACGCTCCAGATGTTCTCCCCATGCCTCGGAGTGGATCACCACGTCGTCCAGGTAGGCGGCTGCGTACGCCTGGTGGGGCCGCAGGATGATGTCCATCATCCTCTGGAACGTCGCGGGAGCCCCGTGTAGGCCAAAGGGAAGGGTCCGGTACTGCCAGTGGCCGCTGGGCGTCGAGAAGGCGGTCTTCGGTTTAGCTCCCTCGGAGAGCGGTACCTGCCAATAGCCCTTGGTGAGGTCGAGGTGCTGATGTACCGCCCTTCCGAGGCGGTCCAGCAGCTCGTCGACCCGAGGCATGGGGTACCCGTCGAATTCGGAGACTTCGTTCAGGCGGCGGAAGTCGTTGCAGAAGCGGAGGGTGCCATCCGGCTTCGGGACCATCACGATGGGGCTGGACCACGGACTCCGAGATGGTTCAATTACCCCCAACTTCAGCATTTGTTGTATTTCCTCCTCAATAGCCTGCCGACGAGCTTCCGGAATGCGGTAGGGCCGTTGCCTGACGATGACGCCGGGTTGCGTCTTGATGTCGTGCTGGACCACGTTGGTCTGCCCGGGCTGAGACGAGAACACATCCTGGAACTGACTGACCAGGTGCTGCAGCTCCGTCTTCTGGGCAGCCGAGAGCTGGGGGTTGACGTCCACAACCACGGGATCGGTGAGACTCAACGCCGCCAGCTGGTCCCGGGTCCCCACCCACTTCTTCAGGAGGTTAACATGGTAGAGTTGCTCCGTCTGCCGTCGTCCAGGCTGCCTCAGTCGATGCGTGACCGGTCCAATCCGTTCTAGCACCGTATAGGGCCCTTTCCAGGACGCCAGGAACTTGCAGGCCGAGCTGGGGACCAGGACCATGACGGTCTCCGGCTGGAATTCCCGTGGTTGGGCTGCCCGATCAGATTGACGTCGCTGCGCTTGCTGGGCCTTACTGAGGTGGTCCCGGACTAATGGCATCACTCGGTCGATCCGCTTCCTCATCTGTCTGACGTGTTCGATCACTGTGCGATGCGGTGCAGGCTGCTGCTCCCACGCTTCCCTGGCGGCGCCCAGAAGCCCCGTGGTTGGCGGCCGAACAGGAGCTCGAAGGGGGTGAAGCCAGTTGAGGCCTGGGGAACTTCGCGGATCCCAAAGAGCACATAGGGAATCATGAGGTCCCAATCCCGCTTATCCTCCGCTGCCACTCGTCTAAGCATCTGCTTGAGGGTCTGGTTGAATCTCTCTACGAGTCCATCCGTCTGCGGGTGGTAGACGGTGGTCCTCAACTGCTTCACCCGCAGCAGCCTGCAGAGATCCGCCATTAGCCGGGACATAAACGGGGTTCCCTGGTCAGTCAGGATCTCCGAGGAGGCCGACCGGCTGGCCAACAGAAACAGTTCCTGGGCGATAGACTTCGCGGTGGCCTTCCGCAAGGGACTGCTTCTGGGTACCGGGTGGCGTAGTCGACGATGACCAGGATGTGTTCATGTCCTCGGGCAGACTTTGGCAACGGCCCCACGATGTCCATCCCAATCCGCTCGAAGGGCACCGATGATGGGCAGCGGTATCAATGGGCTGGGGAGGGTCCTGGGCGGCGTGACCTGGCAGGTCGGGCAGGCTTGGCAGAACCGCTTCACCTCGGCCTCCAGGCCCGGCCAGAGGAAGCGGTCTCGGATGCGCTGAGTGGTGTTGGCTGCCCCGAGGTGTCCGGCCATGGGATGGGAGTGCGCCAGCTCCAGGATGGTTTCGGTCTTGGCTCGGGGTACCACCAGCAATTTCTTCTCCTCCCCCCTTCGCTGCGCGACTGGTACAGCAGGCCATTCTCGACGACAAAATGCGGGAGAGGATGGGGCCGTGGGAGGACGTCTTTTCCTTCCAAGACTCGCACCTGAGCCCAACAGTGCTTGAGTCGATCGTCCTCCCGCTGTTCCTTGGCGAACGAGCCCCCTCCCGCAGCCTGTTGGTACACATCATAAAACAGATTAGTCGGTTGGGAGGACTCACCATCTCTCCCGCTGTCGGAGGCGAGCAGGGCCGGTCGGCGGCGGGGTCCACGCGCCGCCTCCGTCTTGACGGTTCCCCTCTGGGCTGGCAGGCTGAGTCGCGGCGTTGAGCAGGCGGTCGAAGCCGGGCCAATCCCTCCCAAGCAGTACGGCCACCGGTAGGTCCTTCACCAGGCCAGCTTCCACCGGCCAGGTGCCTTGGGGCGATGAAATGGTGACTCTACGGGCCGGTACTTGGCGAGTGTCTCCGTGCACACAGGTAATCGGTAGGAAGTTCGTCTGCCCGCCTCGGGGCGTATAACCGCGACTGCAACAGGGTGACTCCACTGCCTGAGTCCAGCAGGGCCCGGAACTGTTTCCCGTCCACCATCACGTCTACTTCAGGGCCTCTCGATGGCCCACGCTGGTGGATGATACAGCCTGCCAGCCACGCCGCGGGGTGATGGTGGTTCAGCGCTGGGCATGGGCTCATCCGCGCGGGGAACCGCCGGCCTGCTGACTGGTCGTGGAGTCCCTTCGAAGCGGCGCCGCCCGGCATGATTCGCCGGGGAATGGCGGCGGTCGGTCCCGGCCTCGCGGAGATGGACAGCATCCGCCAGCTCGATCGCCTCCACCAGTTCCAGGGTAGTAGTTGGGTTCCTCATGCCAACCGCTTGCCGATGGGCGCGAGGGAGAGCGCGGAGGAGGCGATCTATCACCACGCGTTCCGTTACCTGTCGGCGGTGGGGTTCCGTCCATCAGCCAGTGATGCGCGATGCGGCTGAGCTCGGCTGCTTGGGCCCGGGCTGGCACCCGGGGCTTGAATTCCCAGTCGTGGAACTGCTGGGCGGCGCAGACCGGTGAGAGGCCTAGCCTCGCTATAATTTCTCGCTTAACTTCAACATAGTTTTCGACGGTCGCCAAGGGCAGCGAGAAATAAGCCCGTTGGGCTTCTCCGGTGAGGAGGTGCCAGCGCCGGGCCCAATCCTCTTCCGGCCATGCCTCTCGTTGGCGGTGTTTTCAAAGACCTGCAGGAAGGCCTCGTCATCATCCGCCGTCATCTTGGGCAGCAGGCGGATGGCTTGGGCGCGAGGATCCGGTAACGGAACGCGTTGGGCGGCAGCGGCACGGACAGCGAAGAGTTCCTCCTCTGTCCTGCCCTGGTGAGTGGCCAGATGTTCAACTATTTGTTGTTGGCGGATGCTGACTTCCGCGGCGCTGTACCACTTCCTCCATTTTGGGACCGAGCGCGCGCCTTCCCCAACACTGCAGTGCAGAAACAAAAAAACACAGGATTAGGAGGTGAGGTGGTGCCCTTGTCGGTGATTCCTCACGAATCTGCCCGCATTCTCCACCACTGTCACGGGGTGAGGAATCACTCGACAAGGCAGGGTTGGTGAAAAGGCCCAGGAGGGTGGTTTTATTTACAGTGCAACAAGTGGAAAGACAGGTGAAGCCGGTGCGTGAGGGCTGGTGCTCTAAGTGCTCTTCTGTGCTCAATCCAGTGGGAAAGTGGGTGTCCAAACGTGCTCCGGTGATGGGCTGTCGGTCACTCGCTGCTTTCTGAGGAGAACAAAGAGAGGTTAGTCCAGCGCTTCATTCGGCTCGAGACCAGAGTCTGTCTGTGTGTTCAGTCTCTGCCGCTTATGTGACTGCGGCTGATTGGGAGCAGCTGTGACCGATCAGCCGACGGTGAGGGTGTGCAGGTGGTTTGTGTTGGTTGCCAGGCGACGCTGATTCCTCCTAGGACGCTGTCACAATATATATATATATATATATATATATATATATATATATATATATATATATATATATAATACAAATATTAAAGGAACACTTCCATTAATATATATATATTTAGGGGTGTGGTCCTGGTCAAGACAATCTCCTGAACACCTAACTGAATGTCAGAATGGGAAAGAAAGGTGATTTAAGCAATTTTGAGCGTGGCATGGTTGTTGGTGCCAGACGGGCCGGTCTGAATATTTCACAATCTACTCAGTTACTGGGATTTTCACGCACAACCATTTCTAGAGGCTACAACAGCAGAAGACCCCACCGGGTACCACTCATCTCCACTACAAATAGGAAAAATAGGCTACAGTTTGCACAAGCTCACCAAAATTGGACAGTTGAAGACTGGAAAAATGTTGCCTGGTCTGATGAGTCTCGATTTCTGTTGAGACATTCAGATGGTAGAGTCAGAATTTGGCATAAACAGAATGAGAACATGGATCCATCATGCCTTGTTACCACTGTGCAGGCTGGTGGTGGTGGTGTAATGGTGTGGGGGATGTTTTCTTGGCACACTTTAGGCTCATTAGTACCAATTGGGCATCATTTAAATGCCACAGCCTACCTCTGCATTGTTTCTGACCATGTCCATCCCTTTATGACCACCATGTACCCATCCTCTGATGGCTACTTCCAGCAGGATAATGCACCATGTCACAAAGCTCGAATAATTTCAAATTGGTTTCTTGAACATGACAATGAGTTCACTGTACTAAAATGGCCCCCACAGTCACCAGATCTCAACCCAATAGAGCATCTTTGGGATGAGGTGGAACGGGAGCTTCGTGCCCTGGATGTGCATCCCACAAATCTCCATCAACTGCAAGATGCTATCCAATCAATATGGGCCAACATTTCTAAAGCACCTTGTTGAATCAATGCCACGTAGAATTAAGGCAGTTCTGAAGGCGAAAGGGGGTCAAACACAGTATTAGTATGGTGTTCCTAATAATCCTTTAGACGAGTGTTTATATATATATATATATATATATATATATATATATATATATATATATATATATATATATATATATATATATATATATATACACACAGTCGTGGTCAAAATTTTTGGCACCCCTGGTAAAAATGATCAAATATGTCTGTAAGAAATACATTTGCATTGTTTATCCTTTTGATCTTTTATTTAAAAAGAAAATCACAAAATTCTAACCTTTCATTAAAGTAAAATAATTGAAAATGGGGGATAAGTCACATTATGAAATAAATGCTTTTCTCCAAAACACATCGGCCACAATTGTTGGCACCCCTAAAAAAATTCTAGTAAAATATCTCTGAAGTATATTCCCATTAATATTGACATTTTTTAGCACACCAAGGTGACAAGGAGCATGCAATTGTTCAGCAATGATGTCTTGTTTTACAAGAGTATAAATATAAAGAAGCACAGAGGCCAAATTCCCTTAATCATTCATCACAATGAGTAAAACCACAGAATATAGTTCTGATGTGCAACAAAGGACTGTCGAGCTTCACAAAATAGAAAGTGGCTGTATAGCTAAAGCATTGAAAATCCCCATTTCCACCATCAGGGCAATAATTAAGAAGTTTCAATCAGCTAAATGCTAGATGTTATGAATCTGCCTGGAAGAGGACTTGTGTTTATTTCGTCCTAATGCACAGCGAGGAGAGGAGTTTGAGTGGACAAAGACTCTCCAAGGATCACAGATGGAGAATCACAGAGATTAGTTGAGTCTTGGGGTCAGAAAGCATTAAAAAAAAAATCAAACAAACCCCTACATCACCACATGTTGTTTGGGAGAGATTCAAGAAAAATCCTCCTCGCTCATCCAGAAACAAACTCCAGCATATTCAGTGGTGAGACACGACTGGAAATTCAAAAGGGACCTGGTTCTGTGGTCAGATGACCTTTAAAAGAGCTTTTTGGCAGCAAATCCACCAGAAGGGTTTGGTGCAAACAGGGATAAAAAGTACCCCATGCCCACGACTAAATATTCAGCTGGATCTTTAACGTTGAGGGCCTATTTTTTTGCTGGAGGACCTGGACATCTTGTTCAGACACATGGTATCATGGATTCTAGCAAATACCAACAGATAAAAAATCAAAACCTGACGACCTCTGCTAGAAATCGTATAATGGATCATGGTTGGATCTTTCATCAGGACAAAGATCCAAAACAAATATCAAAATCAACACACAAATGTGTAAATGAACACAAAATTAAGCTTCTGCCATGGTTATCCTAGTCCCCTGACCTGAACCCTATAGAAAATGAGAGGGGTGAACTGAAGAGAAGAGGCAGCAACATGGATCTGGGAATCTGAAGGATCTGAAGAGATTCTGTATGGAGTAAGGGACTCTGATCTCTTGTCAGGTGTTCTCCAAACTCATCAGGCATTAGAGGAGAAGACTCTAGAGCTGTTATCTTGGGAAAAGGAGGTTGCAAAAAGTATTTAATAAAAGGGTGCCAACAATTGTGGCCAACGTGTTTTGGAGAAAAGCATTTATTTCATAATGTGTTTCACCCCCCATTTTCAATTATTTTACTTCAATGAAAGGTTAGAATTTTGTGATTTTTTTAAATATAAAATCAAAAGGATAAACAATGCAGATTAATTTTTTTACAGCCATATTTGATCATATTTACCAGGGATGGCAACAATTTTGACCACGACTGTATATATATATATATATATATATATATATATATATATATATATATATATTTGGAGCGGTGTAAAGATTCATCCCAAAAAAAAAATGACATAAGGGTAACAAACTAATAACATGTCCTGTTCGATTGGTCTGTTGAAACACACATTATCTCAGTTTGACTCTTACAATCATAATTGCTCAGTGACATACAGTCATGTTCTTTTTACCCATAAACCCCTGCTGATAAGCTCCGCCCCGCCACACCCTCTCTGAGGCGCTACCTGACAGCTGATCAAAAAGTCTCAGAAAATGTCGATTTCACGCAGTTTGGAGCACAATTAAAAGCCGTGCTGATACCCGCCACGGGTGTCTGTTTCTGCCGCACCACTGCATCCATTGTGCCTACGGCATGAGCTCACAGCTGTCCAACCAGGCGAAACTGAGCATGAGTGACAAGCGGAATGAGTGAGTCTGATTGGATAGCTTTGATTGCAGAGTGCGTGAGGTGACGGCTCTGTTGAGAGCACATCTATTGATGTGTCTCTGTGTTTCTGAGGAGTTTGCTGCTGAAGAGTCACTATAAACCTGACAGCTCTGAAAATCACAAAGTGACAGATTCAGTCCAGTTTTATTTGTTTGTGGTCCTTATCTATTTGCATGTTACACAATCAGCATTTGTTTGATTAGATTTTTGACTGCAATGCTTTGCACTCATACTCATACCATGCATTTTTTTATTCTTTTTTTTATGTGTATGTCTGTATATTCCTGTACATTTTGATATGGGCTACTTCATATATCCTATATTTATATATATATTCTATATCCCCTACCTTTATAAGCTTGCATAGCCTACTTAAAAATAGGCCTACGCTTCATCAGTGACGTGCATTGTGCTCACTACCTACTGACCATATAAATAAATGATGTTAACTGATAAGATTTGCCTATTCTGTCAGTGTCTGATTCTTAAATTTCCCAAATCTTGGCTAGAAAGTTCATGACTGTTTCTTAACACACTTAATTACACTTTTAAAAAGTGAACTTTAATGTCAAATTAACCAATTACACTCTGGGGCATATTTTGGATTTCCGTCTGAATTTTGACATAGGCCTATCCACGTTTAAATGTTCAGATTGTTCACCCTACAAACATATAGTAAAATAATTTCAAAATAACAAACTCAGATTTTAATGCTTAATACATAATATTGTATGTCTTTAAAATATAGTAAACGATACGAATCCTGTGTTTGAAAATCCATAATTCAGGAGTGGGATTGACTGGTGCCTCTTTCTGGAAAAAAAAAAACTACTACTACTACTAATTACATTATTATTAACTTCCTGGATATCTTCTTTGCTGTGCTTTGGGGAATTCCTGCTATTCTTCTCCCCTCTCCATTCCCGTAATGGCCTCCTCATCACCTCCATCTCCCATTCTACTCCCACTTAAGTTTTATTGTCTCAGGCAATCACCGTGAGGCAATTTAACTGTACCTCCAAAATTCCCAGAGTGTCCCCATTGTCCTAGGGCACCTGTGGCTGGTGCAGCACAACCCTCACGTGGATTGGTCAGGGAGTTCTGTGTTATATTGGAGTCAATCTTGTCTAGCATCATGTTTGGGTGATGCCTTGTCTCCTGGCTCTGTGTCTTCTGTTTTTAAGGTCGAGGAGGCGGATCTCGCCAGGGCCCCGGTAGAGTACCACGATTTTTGTCAGGTCTTCAGTAAGTCCTGGGCCAAATCCTTACCTCCTCATCGGCTGTGTGAATGTGCCATCGATCTCCTCCCAGGCACTTCTCCACCCAAAGGTTGTCTGTATGCAGTGTTGGGAGTATAGCATTACAAAAAGTAATGCATTACAGTAACTTATTACTTTTAGCTGTAACACAGTAGTGTAAGGCATTACTAATCAATTTTCAGTGATATTTTACTCGGTACATTTTCAATAACGCTTGCGTTATAACGCACTTTTTATATGTACTCCCTGCCTGTTCCGGAGAGAGAGGCCTTGGACAAGTATATTCAGGAAACATATATGACATCACTACTCAGATATAGGGACATATATTTAAATATATTACATTTCCGCATGGGATCCTTCCAACATGACATCATGCCTTTGCGTAAATCTGCACGCATTTTGAGCTATCTGCGTGTATGTCTACGGCGTGTGATTCCATGTGTATGTGTATGCCGAAACAAACCATCATCTCCGCGTGTATGTCTACGCCATAAGATTCCGGGTGTATGTCTACGCCGTGTAATTTCGCGTGAATGTCTACGCCAAAACGAACCATTATGTGTGTGTGTGAGTGAGAGTATGTGTCCCCACAATGTAAATGATCTTATAAACATATTAAATTATGGGGTTTTTTTTAAATATAAAAATGCAGTATGTTTCTTCTGATGGGTAGGTTTAGAGACAGGGGCTGTGTGTGTGTGTGTGTGTGTGTGTCCTTAAGGATAGTAAAACCTGAGATCACCTACATTGTGGGGACCAGCCAGCGGTCCCCAACTTTTCAAATGCAGACTGTTTCCTGTGATGGGTAGGTTTAGGGGCAGGGGCAGTGTAGGGGGATAGAATGTACAGTTTTACGGAATAAAAACCATTACGTCTATGGAGAGTCCCCACAAAGATAGTGAACCAGACGTGTGTGTGTGTAGGTTTAAGGGTAGGAGCAGTGTAGGGGGATAGAATGAAACAACGTTGATAAACACACTAAAAAAGCGATTATGCGTTTTGATAGCACAGCAAAATGGCATACGAATTGGCGAGTCATACATACGCCATTTCATGAGATCAGTCTGGTTCCTCACCTATGCATGCCAAAGCCGGAGTGATAGCTATAGCCTTTCTGTAATTCTAAACACCAATGCTGCCACCCAGGCTTTTTGTCACTCAGTGGATGTAACCTCAGTGACTCACGCCTACTTTGATGTCCTGTGCACACCCTCTATATCTCAGCTTCTGAGTGGACTAGAAGCTTGAGTGACATGTCATTGAAAAGTTGAAGAGTTTTTTTTTTTACTTTAAATACACATAATAATAATAGATTTTATTTATAACGCACTTTTCACTCTGAAGAATCTCAAAGTGCTACAGGGGAAATAATAACAATAGAAAATAAAAATAAAGAATAATAAAAACAATCAACACATAAAAGCCTTTCTGAACAGAAAAGTCTTCTGGTCTGCTTTGAAATGGTCCAGGCTCTGAACTGCTCTGAGCTCACTGAGGAAGTGGTTCCAAAGCATCGGTGCAGCTGAGCAGAAAGCTCGGTCTCCCATGGTACGGAGCCTGGTGGTGGGGACTTAAAGAAGCAAATGGCCTGATGATCTAAGGGTGCAGGTGAAGGATCTCAGAGTGATGAGTTCTTGTAGATATGGCGGTGCATGTCCAGTGATGCATTTGTGTGTGAGCAGGAGGATTTTGTAGTCGATTCAGGATGAAACAGGGAGCCAGTACAGTGAGCGTAGGATAGGAGTTATGTGATCATATTTATGGACTTTCATAAGGACTCTGGATTTCTTAAGCAACTGGATATTTCTGCAAGAAATCCCAATCAAGAGTCCGTTGCAGTAGTCCAGCCTGGTGGAGACAAAGGCGTGGACAAGTTTCTCTGCATCGGCAAAGGTTAGAAGGGGGCGGAGTTTGGAGATGTTTCGAAGGTGATGGAAGGAGGTTTTGCAGATGTGTTTAACATGGTCATTGAAGGTCAGCTGGGGGTCAAACTGAACCCCTAGGTTTGTGACTGAGGAGGAGAAAGTGATGACCTGGCAATCAAAGATGAGCTGGGATAAGGGAGAGGAGTGGATCTGATGAGGGGTGCCAACCGGTAGTGCCTCAGTTTTACTGGAGTTCAGCTGGAGGAAGTTTCTTCCTATCCATGCCTTTATCTCCTCAAGACATGCGGTGAGTTGTGACAGAGCTGTGGAGGGGCTTGGGGCAGTTTTGATATAAAGTTGCGTGTCATCAGCATAACAATGATAGGACAGACCATGTTTGCTCATGACAGGACCGAGGGGAAGCATGTAGAGGATGAATAAGATTGGGCCGAGAACCAACCCATGCGGAACACCACATGTAACAGGGAGCAGCTTGGACTCACACTCTCCTAATATAACACGATCAGTCCTGCCAGAAAGGTAGGACTGAAACCACTGCAGTGCTGCTCCCGACAGTCCAACTATGTTGTGGAGGCAGTCCAGGAGGATGGTATGGTCCACTGTGTCGAATGCCGCTGTTAGGTCAAGGAGAATGAGCAGTGATGGTGATCCTGAATCAGCTGTTGTAAGAAGGTCATTTGTCACCCTGAGCAGAGCTGTTTCTGTGCTGTGTGCTGAGCGAAAGCCTGATTAAAATATCTCAAATAGATTGTTGTTTTTTAGATGGTTGTTGAGCTGAAAGGTGGCTTCCTTCTCTAGAACCTTTGAAAGGAAGGTGAGGTTGGATTTGTAATTTGCCATAACCTCCGGGTCTAGGGTTGGTTTTTAATATTGGACAGATGACAGCAGCTTTAAGGTCAAAGGGGGACAAAACCAGTTTTGAGAGAGAGAGATTAACAAACTGGGTGATGATTGGGCTGACAATGGGAACGAATGACTTGAGCAGAACAGTCGGGATGGGATCCAAGGTGCAAGTGGACGGCTTCATATTTTTGATGGTTTCCTCAACCTGGCTCTGCTGAACCTCAGTGAAGTTTGAAAGGAATGCGAATCTCCCACGCGGGGGGTTGGAGGACGGTGGAGACAGGGAGGAAGAGCCAGATATTGAGGAGCGGACGTTATTGACTTTAGATCTAAAAAAGTCAATGAAGCTGTTGCATTGCTCCACTGTGGTTTCAGAGGATGAAGATGACTTTGGCTTCAGGAGATTGTTTACAGTTGAAAAAAGCTGCTTAGAATTTCCAGTATTTTTATTGATGAGGTTGGAATAGAATTGAGAGCGCGCACCCTTCAAGGACTTAAGATAAGACTTTTGATGGTCACGGAAGGCAAGCTTGTGACCAGACTGTTTACAGCGGCGTTCCAGGATACGGCCCTCAGTTTTCATTTGCCGCAGTTCCTGTTTGAACCAGGGATCAGAGCGTTCAAAGTTGACTTCCTGTGTCCTGATAGGGGCATGGAGTTCAAAAACACTGCTCAGAGATGTATTAAAGTGATCCACCAGTCCGTCCACTGTTGCAGAGGCTGGGCAGTTGATGTTTTGTTGAAGGTCTACAGTGATGGAGGTTGGGTCGAGTTGTTTCCAATTACGGGAAGATATTAGGCGCTTGGGTCTGGTGATAGGCAGCGAAAATGTAAAAGCCATAGAGACCAACTTGTGGTCAGAAACACCCAGATCTTTTACCTCCAGGCTGTTTATGGGGGCCGCGTCAGTGACTACCAGATCTAGGATGTGGCCCTTGGTGTGCGCAGGAGCATTCACATGTTGCTGGAGACCAAGACAATCAATCAAACTCAGGAACTCTGTTGCAAGATGACAGGATGGTTTGTCAATATGGATATTAAAATCACCAAGAATAACAATTCTGGTTGACATAGAACAGATCGTGTATTTCAGGGAGAAATGAGGAGTGTGGTTTGGGGGGACGGTATATGAGAAGCACTGTCATGGAGTACGGGGTTTACATTTGAAGGCTAAACATTCCTTCGAGGTAAGACAGGCAGTGGCAGAGGAGAAAGTTTCAGTTCATCCTGATGAATGACGGCCAAACCACCCCCACGTCCAGAGCTGCACGCTTTTTCCAAGCAGCTATAGCCCTGGGGGCAGGCTTCATTGAGCACTGAGTGGTCCCCTGTTTTGTGCCAAGTTTCCACTAGGCACATGAAGTCCAGTCCTTTATCCAGAATATGATCGTGGATGAGCAGGGATTGTGTGTTATATAATTCCATAGTGGCGGGAGACAGAGCTGATGGTGGAAGTCTCTGTAAGCTCCGCAATACACATGTTCCACTCCATGTTTTATATTTCTCCCGGCGCTAGATGCTCTCAGAGGGAGGAGCTGGCGCGCGGCAGCTTCCCGATGACGTTGCTGAGGTGCGACACGTGGAGCTGAAGACCAGATGGAGGAGATCACCTCTGTACCGTACAGGAGGTAAACAATGTTTTTTCCGGGCACTTCTGTGGCAATACCGGGGTCGGCGCAGAAGTCCAAGTTGTCTTATGGCTGTAATGCAAGGTGGAGCAGTGATGCAGCTAAGAATCAGCAGTTGAGAAGTGGAAGGGACGGTTTCACCAGACCGGGAGTAAACAAACTATGTAGTTATTTTATAGTTAATCTAATATGTTTATCATAGTCATCAGGTGTGTTTAAGTTAAACTATAGGTTTCCACTGACCGGTGAGATCTGCTGGTTACTGGTAGAGGGGAATTGAAAACTGAGATGTGAAGTCAGACACTTTCTGCTTCCTGTAGTGATGCTGATCGATACATTTTGCTTCAAGGATAAATTGTGATTTGGGATTATTGAAAACATGTAAAATAACACTTAATCCCTAAATGTACTCTCTTAATGCAGACCCTTGCAAAGCATGCTGGTAAATACAGATCCACTGCCCTCTATACAGATCCCGCAATCTTGTAGGTGTCTGATCCACTACGAGAAGAGAGAAGTGTCCATCTTGGCTGCACTTTTTTCACAAAAACTTGACTGTCACCAAGAATAACAATTGACTGACAAAAAACTCTGAACACTGGCCACTTACGCCACTTCAATTACATGACTGAGTTATCCGTTATGCTTTTTCCAATTTTAAGAGCCACAGACCCTCTCATCTCCAAATAATAAGACAACACATTATATGCTTATACTATATTCATACTCTCTGTGTGCTGCTGTTGCTGCCACACAAATCTAACCAGCCACAGTGATCTGCAGTTGTACCACTCTTAACACATGGAGTCAACATGCAATCTACACAACCATTTTGAACAATGGCAAATACTCAAAAAGGTCGCACAAATCTAAAGAGAAGAAAGAATCTATAGTATCAAATATAATTATCCTATATTTGATTTGATGATAACTCTCCTAATGGCTGGGGATATTCAACCAAACCCCGTAAGACACTTATTGTCTCCCAATAATAAGACAATACACTCGTTTGAGATGTGTCTCGCCTGAAATTTAGGCGAGAGTAGTTGGCTGCAGAGAGGGGAGGAGAAACATCTACATATAGTTTCCAAAGAAAAGTATTGTTTTGTGTAAAAGATTAGAAAACAGGCTGTTAATTAATTAAATGATTTTCTCACAAAAGCTATCCAAAGTGAGCAAACAGAAACAATGATTTGACTAGACTAAGAACTCACCAGCAGTTTACAGAAAACAATACTTGACAAACTGAAAAGGCAAACATGAGAACTATGTGTACAGACACTAGGGAACACATCACCTGTGTGTGTGGTGCTGGCTTTTATGTAGAGGTGATGAGCATGAAGGCAGACAGGTGTGGTGATTAAGAAGGTTGGGCAAGTGATGAACATGGAGGATCATTGGAAATGTAGTGTGTAGAGGAAACAGGCATGGTGACTCTTGAATGGTGATCCTGACAGTTATTGTTTGTAATTTATATTGTTTAGGTTTTTCCCCTATATGATACATTTTATTATTTGTGGATAATTGTGATTTTTATATGTGACAACCTATCTTGTTTTTTAAATTTAGGTTGTCTTTTTGAAAATCTAGCAAGGGGCAACAGGCATATTAGGATACATCCGGCTTATTTACAGTGTGTTGATCAATGAGCACTGTTCCTATTGAATAAAGAAATATAATATACCTTTGTAAGACTGATTGTTCTGCACGGTGCAACATTAAGTTGAGCTCACCTATCAGTAGTGGACGCTAGCACGTTTTGATGATGGTGTGGAGATTGTGTGTTTCTCAATGTCAGCTCATTTTGTGTTCTGGACATCCACGAAGTAACAGTGGACTATTATATAATAATCAATCAAATTGGGCGCCTTTGAAAGAAAACACTGTAAGGTAAAACATGATATAGCATATGTTTAGAGAAGCAGTGATTCATTTCACAGTGATTATATTTCACTGCAATTTTTTTCCTCAAATTCCTGAAAATGAGAGCTTTCTTATGATATACAGTATGATTGGTTTGTTTTGTGAAATATGTGGAAAATATATATTCATATTTCTTCATCATCATCAATACATTTATATATTCTGTGTAAAGCTGAAATTCTAAGTTTTTAAATACATGGGCTGATACTATCTCCAGAGACCCTTAAACAATTAAGTGTAAATATTATGACATAGCTCTGGGCACATACACAGGCCTGCCGAGTGGACAAGGTTTTAAAAGTGGTACTTTAGGCCTGGTTTCATGGACAGGGTTTAGATTAAGCTAGGATTAGGCCTTAGTTCAATAAGGACATTTTCTAAATGTGCCTTAGAAAAAACATTCCTGGTGCGCATCTTGAGACAAAACAATGGCACTGACATATTTTAAGATATGTCAGTGCAAGTTGCTTTCACTTAAAACAGCTCAAACATGCATTTCAGTCTGGGACTATCTTAAGCCTTGTCTGTGAAAACGGGCATAAAGGTTTACTTTAAATTATCTTCACTGGAAATAGCTGCACGAGTGAAGTGAGTCCCCAAAACAGCCAGAGTGAACAGACTTGAAATGGACTTTGGCAAGTTCTTTTTAACCCATGAACCTTTCAAACTTTGTTAAAAAAAAAAAAAACTTCCATTGTGAGGAAACTCAAACGAGAGTTTGTTTCAACTACTCTTAGGCTATGTGTGTTTTTTGCCAATGAAATAAATTTAATATTTTTTACTTTTTTTTCTCTCAAAAGTCACTTTATGACTCAATTCCATATTAAGATGCGGTAGATTCAGTTAAAAAAAATGACATTGTTCAAAAAAAAGTTTTGACTTTAAGGAGAACCAAAACTTTACCATTTATTCTGCGTTTGAAGCCGCACATTTACTTTCAAAGCTTTCAAACAAAGAGCATCTTACATGAATAGGTGAGAAAATTAGCAGCATACAGAAAACCATTAATTTCAACAAAACCAGTTTAACACAAGCGAGGCAGAACGCGGCCCGAACATCCGTCTGAGAGCTTCAAAGAGAGCCGAGACACACGGATTAACAAAAACACCAGACGACCAAGCTACAATTTCCTATTAATTATCTTCAAAAAATGAGAGAGAACACATTTCTAGTTTGGAAGAAAAATTGTGTTTGGGGATTACAGAATTCCAGCCCTCTATTCAGCTCCAGAGATGTTCATTATGTTGCGACGAAGGGAAAAAAAAAATCTCGGAGAGAAAAATCCCAATAACACATTTAGCTGTTAGTCACACAGGGACAAAACAACATCAGCTGAAATGCTTTCACTTTGAGAGAGAGAGAGAGAGAGAGAGAGAGAGAGAGAGAGAGAGAGAGAGAGAGAGAGAGAGAGAGAGAGAGAGAGAGAGAGAGACTGTCAATGTGACAACCTGTAATCTTGTACATCATTGGCATGAATATGTGATTGAAATGACACAACATTATCATGACATGGAAACATATTAGACTCCATTTAAATGTCTCCTCACATCTCAGAATGTCTAATTGATCCTTTCTGGCTGAAATGAGAAAGTTTACCCATGGAATTTTCTCTCTGACATGCAAATTGGTGACATGTTTGATCCTCTTGAGTTTGTGCTGACAGCAGATTGAAATGGTTTGTGTTTATGGTCCGATGCGATTCCCACTTGTAATCAAACACTTTTGTGAATCTAAAGACATAATGACTACAAAATAAATATATATTCATTCACAAATATCCATTGCTTCTTTGTGGAATCAAAATGATTCAAACAAAACATATTTTCGTTCAAATAGAGTTTTAATGTTTGGAAATTTTTCCTCTGTACTATGGAAGCTTATGTGTAGCAGAATTCAATTTGCAATGCAATATGCAAAATGACAATGCAATATGCAAAATGGCAATGTATTTCTCTATTGAAAATTAAAGTTTCAATTATATATGTGCCAAGTTGGTGCAAAATGAAAATGAAAATTAAATTGTATAATTTACTTTTGCCATTTCCAATAGTAATTTTAAAATGTAAATTACATTCATTTTGAATGCTTTATTGTCACGCTACAATACAAAGAAAACTGGTGCGAGGACTCAAGTGCAGTGAAAAGGGGATTTATTTACAAAAACAAAACATAAACTTAAAACAAAAACCCACGAGGGGGAAAAACACATAAGAATAACAAGAAACAAAACTTACGTGAACCAACAAAGATCACGGGGAACCGGGAGACGTAGACAATACAAGGATCCGACAAGGACTGACAAACACAAGGAGTATATAAAGGGGAGAAATCAAGCTGGGAATGAGGGAACACAGGTGGGGCAAATGAAACCAATAATGAGATAACAAGGGGGTGGGATCTAACAAAGACAGAGGCACATGGCCACACTAACAAAACCCACATGTGCACTCAAGACAGGACAGGCATGTGACATTATCCCCTCCCTACGGAGCGGCTACCAGACGCTCCATCAGCCCATGGCGGGGCAGGAAAGACTGACCAGGGCTGAACGGGAGGGACAGTCCAGGGCGGGACGGGAGGGACAGACCAGGGCGGGACAGACCAGGGCGGGACAGACCAGGGAGAAACAGATAAGGAAGGGGATAACAAGGGAGGGACAGGGAACACAAAGAGTTCAGGCGGCCGGGGGCCGGGTGGCCAGCAGAGTTCAGGCGGCCGGGTGGCCAGCAGAGTTCAGGCGGCCGGGGGTCCGGGCGGCCAGCAGAGTTCAGGCGGCCGGGGCGGCCAGCAGAGTTCAGGCGGCCGGGGTGTCTGGGGCAGCCAGCAGAGTTCAGGCGGCCGGGCGGCTAACAGAGTTTAGGCGGCCCGGGGTGGCCAGGGCAGCCAGCAGAGTTCAGGCGGCCGGGGCGGCCAACAGAGTTCAGGCGGCGCGGGTAGAGCAGGGAGCCTGGGCTGCGCAGGCAGAGCAGGACGCCGGGGTGGCGCGGGAAGAGCAGGACGCCGGGGCGGCTCGGGAAGAGCAGGGAGCCGGGGCGGCGCGGGGTGCCTGATCGGCACCTTCGGCACAGCAGAGTCCGCCGGCCCTGGGACCACCGGCACAGGGACCACCGGCACAGGGCCCACCGGCACAGGGCCCACCGGGAAACGATCCACCGGAACTGGGACCACCGGCACAGGGACCACCGGAACATAATTATTAGGAACATTATTCCTAGGAACATAATCCTCAGGAACAGCGACCACCGGAGCAGTCACGGATGGCGCTTTCCTTCTCCTTCTCTGTCGCTTAAGGACAATGGGAGCTGGGTCGAACGGAACAGGGTCCACCGGAATAGGGACCACCGGAGCGTGGACCTCTGGAAGTGGGTCCACCGGAGCTGAGACCACTGGAGTGGAGGCCACCGGAGCAGGGACCACCAGGGCAGGGAACATCTCCCTGGCCGCTCTCTCCTGCTGGCGAGCGAAGCTGGCGAGTCCTCTATTTTGAGTCCCTTGGCCGTCTCCAGGAACTTCCTGGCGAAATTCCTGACCTCCCTCCCCTCCTGACTGAGGAGTCGGAGGACTCGAAACCGGAGAATCCTCTCATACTGAGGACAGGTGGTAAGGTACTCCGGAATCGAGTCCTCAACATGGTCTGATCCTTCGGTCACGCTACAATACAAAGAAAACTGGTGCGAGGACTCAAGTGCAGTGAAAAGGGGATTTATTTACAAAAACAAAACATAAACTTAAAACAAAAACCCACTCAAATGTATTACTCAAATTGATTTGGTATGTGTCTATGTCCAAGCCAATAACGGTAGCAAAATGATCATTTAAATGTTATTTGTTCTAAATGTATTTACACTCACGGTTAGGAAATGTAGGATTGCATTTTTATCATAATGCCATGTGATATTTGTAGCAAAATTCAGTGTGGATTTCAAAATGCATTTTGAGCCAAAGATATAGCAAAATGGTAGCAAATTTGTGATTTAAATTACATTTTAATACATTGACATTCACTCTTGAGAGGTTTGAAAAATGCATTTTAATGAATGCCACACGTCGATTCATTCAGTCGATGTGGATTTGAAAATGCAGTCAGAGCTGATCAAGCCCAACCTCCGTCAATCAATGTGTCAAAGCGGGGTGCGACAGGTAAGCGTGGAACGGCTACACACCGCAAGCGTGGCATGAGCGTCTCAGCTGCGTGGCGTGTCCGTTTTTATTTTGGCTCCCATGTTAACAGGTTAGAGCGTGCACACTGCCTGCGTGACAGGCGCATGGAAAACGTGTGCATGCTAGAAGTAGAACCGACGCCTATTTTTCACGTGACACGCAAGCGTGTTGGAAGCGTTTCCAGGCAAAATAGAATAGAAAAAGATGTTTATATGTCATTTTGACACAAATGCATATCAATTAATGACATGTTGATGTTTGACAGTCTCTAGGTTTTGACATGAATGCAGATATAACTAATTTAAATAAATAATTATCGAATTTCAATACATGTCAATAAAGAACGAAAATTCTGTAGCCTATTTTGCCATCAATACCATAAATATGTATGGTCAATACTGCCGACAATGTCTTTGCTTAATCAGTAGGCTATATATTTATGTTTAAAATGAAGTATCCATTAAGTATAAGTATATTAAGTATATTATATGTATATATATAATTGGAGTACTTTCAATTTGATAAAAAAAAAAAAAAACTTTATTTAATTTAAATATATATATGATCCTGCCTAATACTGTCCTACAAACAATGTTCATATTGAAGGCTATGAAAACTTTACATAGTGAATGTAACCTTGTAGTCTCTATAGCCTTTTATGTGCAAAAAAAAGGGGTTAAATCACATTAGCCTACATTCTAACACTGTACCATTACAATCTAAAAACAACGACAGAAGTTAATACAATATATGTTTTCAAAGCTATAAATTTTGAAAGTTTCTTCTGAACAGAAATGACCATCATTCTTCAATCTAAAGAATGAAGGACAACTCTGTAATGGTGACCTTTGACCCAGGCAATGCTAGTTCATCTGTTTGTTTCTGTTGACTCCTGGAATTCATTTCCTTAAGAAAGAGTACGCTCCAGCGGGGCATGAACAGACATTCATTAATTAGCATATGTTTACTAGATGATAGTAATCAGGCCCGGAGTGAGATTGTGTTTAATGAGAAAACACAATAATTGAGGTGTTGTAATGTTTTGCAAAGTGTTTGCAAATTTAATCAGAGCACAGGGTCTCAAAACGGCAGACGTGTCTGGGACGACACGCTACTGTAGCATTTATCATGCAAAATGGAAAATTCATAACATCTCTGCTGCTCATTGCAATCCATTGAATCGGAATTGTAAATTACAGAAGCAATTGGCATCCAAAATAAATAAATCAATAAAAATAACTTTCTCCAGAATTCAAAATTCCCTATCAAAATCTAAAGATTTGTTGGTGTGACTATTTAAGGCAATGTAGAGCAATGTATGCATTTCACCACAGGTGAATGGGGTACAAAAAAAAAAAGCTAGTAGATATCATATACTTCTCAGTTGACTGATTACATAAAAAAATTCAAACATGTTTTTTTTTGTATTAAAACTTTTCTGAAATGTAATGTTCGAATATGCAAATTAGGTATTTTCTAGATAAATGTGCACTAACAGTGAACAAACCTATGCAGGGTTGTGACTGGGCCTGTCGCAATAATCAATATATCAATATATCAATATATAGGTCCTTCTAAAAAAAATTGCATATTGTGATTATTATAAAGTTCATTATTTTCCATAATGTAATGATAAAAATTTTACTTTCATATATTTTAGATTCATTGCACACCAACTGAAATATCTCAGGTCTTTTATTGTTTTAATTATGATGATTTTGGCATACATCTCATGAAAACCCAAAATTCCTATCTCAAAACATTAGCATATTTCATCCGACCAATAAAAGAAAAGTGTTTTTAATACAAAAAAAGTCAACCTTCAAATAATTATGTTCAGTTATGCACTCAATACTTGGTCGGGAATCCTTTTGCAGAAATGACTGCTTCAATGCGGCGTGGCATGGAGGCAATCAGCCGGATGATTCGATAGCGGCCTTAAGCTCATCCAGAGTGTCGGGTCTTACGCCTCTCAACTTTCTCTTCACAATATCCCACAGATTCTCTATGGGGTTCAGGTCAGGAGAGTTGGCAGGCCAATTGAGCACAGTAATACCATGGTCAGTAAACCATTTACCAGTGGTTTTGGCACTGTGAGCAGGTGCCAGGTACCCACATATAAAAAAAACGAAATCTTCATCTCCATAAAGCTTTTTAGCAGATGGAAGCATGAAGTGCTCCAAAATCTCCTGATAGCTAGCTGCATTGACCCTGCCCTTGATAAAACACAGTGGACCAACACCAGCAGCTGACAGGGCACCCCAGACCATCACTGACTGTGGGTACTTGACACTGGACTTCAGGCATTTTGGCATTTCCTTCTCCCCAGTCTTCCTCCAGACTCTGGCACTCGATTTCCAAATGACATGCAAAATTTGAGCGACAGTCCAGTGCTGCTTCTCTGTAGCCCAGGTTAGGTGCTTCTCCCGCTGTTTCTGGTTCAAAAGTGGCTTGACATGGGGAATGCGGCACCTGTAGCCCATTTCCTGCACACGCCTGTGCACGGTGGCTCTGGATGTTTCTACTCCAGACTCATTCCACTGCTTCCGCAGGTCCCTCAAGGTCTGGAATCGGTCCTTCTCCACAATCTTCCTCAGGGTCCGGTCACCTCTTCTTGTTGTGCAGCGTTTTTTGCCACACTTTTTCCTTCCCACAGACTTCCCACTGAGGTGCCTTGATACAGCACTCTGGGAACAGCCTATTCGTTCAGAAATTTCTTTCTGTGTCTTACCCTCTCGCTTGAGGGTGTCAATGATGGCCTTCTGGACAGCAGTCAGGTCGGCAGTCTTACCCATGATTGCGGTTTTGAATAATGAACCAGGCTGTGAGTTTTTAAAAGCCTCAGGAATCTTTTTCTGGTGTTTAGAGTTAATTAGTTGATTCAGATGATTTGGTTAATAGCTCGTTTAGAGAACCTTTTCATAATATGCTAATTTTCTAAGATAGGAATCTGTATGTACATGAGGACCTGTATGTACATGACCTCCATAATTTGTGTGATGCAATATATCGCCCATTATGTTTACATGATAATGAATGTCACCAACATTTTACTCGATTGTGCTGTCATCTTTTGTCATCTTTGTTTTCAGTGACGGAGGCGAAATTGTTTCTTGGGCAGTTCCTTTATACACAGGTGAAAAAACAGGTGAAAAAAAGGCGCCATTTGAGGCGTTATAGTGTTTTCCTGACAACTACTGACAGTTTGGAAGAATAAGCCCAAATGGGCCTCGATTTCAAAGCCGCAATCCCCTGTTCCGGTGCACATATAAAAGTCATATAAAGGAAAAATAATTAAAAAGTTGTCATTTTAAGTGTGTAGGTCTACTTGCATTATTATGCTGTTATATTAGGATTATATATTCAGGGGAATAAAATAGTCTTAAAATTACAATAAATATTGTTTATCGCAATTATTTCTGGAACGATATATCGCGAAACAAAAAGTAGTTATCGTGACAGGCCTAGTTGTGACCCTTCTGAAAAAGTTTTGCTTGCCTGCTTTAAGACCTAATGCATGGATCCATTATATTTGTCACAGGTGGCTGCCCAGGTAAAAATAGAGTATACTTAAATGCACTAAAAAAACAGAGGAGTCCCAGGTGGAATGGAAAAGACAAAGACCTGAGGTGATACCAGATATTCAAAGGACAGATGTGGAACTGCAGGCTCCTGGGACTGAGGTGGAGATGGAGCCAGAGGGAGTGAGGAACAAGGCAATGCTGGAGGGAAGAAGGAGCCCTGATGGAGTACAGTCAACTCCTGACCAAGGTGAGGCCGGAGGGATGAGGGAGCCGGTGGAGTCTGAGGACTGACGAACCCTGATGGAGCTTAGGAAATGTGGACGCAAGGAGATGCTGAATGATTGGAGGATTGAGGTGATGTCAAGGGTTTGGAGGACTGACATGGAGCCAGGTGATGATGACTGGGCCTTGGTGACTGAAAGCTCAAATGTGAATCCATGCAGTGCAGCAGGGTGGATGGATGAGTAGGGGAGCTGCAGGGGACCAGCAAAGGTGGGGACAATGCACTAGTTGGCTTTGGTAGAGGAGGTAGGAAAGGGAGGCTTGGTGGAGACTTGGAACTGGACAGAACCAATGGAGATATAGGAGAACTTTGGTTGGGCATGACCAAATAGGGGAATGAAAACACAGGGCAGCATCCTCTTTAAACTCATCCATGCTATGAATGTATACAGAGACCAGATCCTGCATTTCCTTGACTGTGGTAGGATAGGTTGGACTCCACTCCTGCATGCCTCCAAACCATACATGCAGCCCCATTGGAACAGTTGACATAGCTGGCACACACACCTGGTAAAACTCAGTGGGAGGCTCTGGCTTCTGTCTTAGGTGACATATATACAAACACAGACAGGAACAAAATAGCAGAAAAAGCTTTACTTTAAAGGTGTCATGAACTGGCTTTTTAAATTTTTTTATACTGTTGTCTGAGGTCAACTTGTGACGTTTGCGTTCAACTTGTGATGTTTTTACATTAAAAAAATCATAATGAATATGTAATAGGCTATTTTCTACCCTTGTTTTGAGGCTCTCTCAAGAAATGCTCGGTTTTGATGGGCATGCCGCACTGAAGACTTGGAAGTAAAAGCCCACGGCTAGGATTGGATAAGATTTGAATATTTAATGAGCTTCTGCTCACTCATGTGGGAATTGTTTTGAAAGCGTGTGGGAAAACGGCAAACAGAATGAATTGCCCACAGGGTTTACAAAATGTCTTTATCAAACAAATACAATGATGTATCTCTCATCCACCTGCAATTGATTGGAATTATATTTTTTTAATTGGCCCGCCTGATCGGTGGATATAAGTGCGAACCGTGCATCACACACACATATGCCAAGTACGTTGCAGACAGCATGATCAAAATTTCCACAATTGTATTTTTCCTTCAAATATCAAGTCAAGTGATCGAACAACGCACATCAATGAAGGAATGTTATTTCACTATTTAAGCAGGCCGGTGATACGTCTGGAAAACACATAGCCCCGGGACGTTGGGCTTTGCGAGCCCTGGCCCATAACGTTACATGTCCAAGTCTGATCCTGAATTGCAATAAACCAACAACACCACAAATAAAGGATTCTCCAGCCTTTGACTGTGTGCTAAGGTATGTTCAGTTAGACATGTACACACAATGGATGTCAAAAGATATGTATCAATGCAATACTATCACATATAAAACATTTTTTACTCACATTAGTGTATTACTTCATTCATTCATCACGTAGGCGAATCTCATCCTGTCTGAAAATCCAGTCTCTTGTT
This sequence comes from Gobiocypris rarus, assembly GCA_023029165.1. Classification (NCBI taxonomy): domain Eukaryota; kingdom Metazoa; phylum Chordata; class Actinopteri; order Cypriniformes; family Gobionidae; genus Gobiocypris; species Gobiocypris rarus. The sequence continues at coordinate 12,614,204 of CM040912.1, forward strand.
TACAAATTAATCTGTGGTGAAATGAAGAAACAAACGCGCAATGTCTTCCCCACGTGAGCTGGATATTCATTAAAAATAAAGTTAATCCATGCATTCATAATATCGGAATCCGAATGAAGCTTATGCAGCATGTTTATTGCTTAGAAGTTGGATCCGGTTTAGCTCTATGTAGGCCTATCAGGTCAGTGGCATGAGTCGGTGGGCGGAGCTACAGAATCAGGCGTTGTTCTTCTTCTGTTGAAGCGGTGTTTCACCACACTTTGACATCATAGCCTGGCACATTCTGAGACCGATGGGCCTGTTGTCAATAAAAGCTTTTCTTTGACTAACAAGGAAGTTTTTTTAGCTATGAAACTTGCAGGATATTCTTATATCACAATTAACTTTTATATATCAAAAGCTTAAGGGATAGTTGATTTCTCAATTCATGGCTGCTTTAAGATTTACATTTTACTGTAGTAGTACATTTAACTGTGTAAGAGTCTCTGGGAAGTACACAGTCCAAAACATGAAATCATAAAGAGCAAAGCTTTCATTTTCTAAACTAAAAACACAAGGGAAAAAGAACTCAAACTCAAACATACAACTAGACAACACACATGTCAAATCTACTGTAAAACACAATAGAAAAAAAGAGAACACCACAAAATTTTGTTGTTAATACCCATCTAACTGAACTTTATGTAAATGTTGGTAAAAAAACGTTCCTGAAATAATGTTTCTGGAACGGTCTTATAATGTTGTCAGTTAAAATACATTCTCGTAACGTTGAGAGAAAACGTTCTTATATCAACGTTTTCAGAACATCCTTGTGATGTTATTTTTACTTGACTGATGTTCTCATAATGTCAGTTCGGCGGCAGACTTGAAACAATCAATGCCAGTTGAAGCAGTCCATTTTGTCTAAAACAACTTAGTTTGCAGCTCCTCCCCGCCTGCACGCGGCTACTCGCCGATCGGTTGCATCCAACTGCAGCCGATGTCAAACAAACCTAACATCACAAGGACATTCCTAAAATGTTGTTATAATAACGTTTTCTCTCAATGTTATGAGAACATAAGTCAAGTACAAATATCATCACAGGGATGTTCTTGAACACTGTTCAAAAAACTTAAAGGAGCTTTTTAATAAGAGAATAGCATCAAGTCAGTTAAACTCCTGGGATATTGATCTGGTCAGTTAAGTAGCAGAGGGGGTTGTTAGTCAGTTTCAGCTGCTTTGGTGTTAATTCAACTAACAACAGGTGCACTAGATGGGCAACAATGAGAAGACCCACACAACAGGAATGGTTTTACAGGTGGAGGCCACTGACATTTTCTTTCCTACTCATCTTTTCTGACTATTTTTCACTAGTTTTGCATTTGGCCAGGGTAATTGTCACTACTGGTAGCATGAAGTGATACCTGTACTCTACAGAGGTTGCACAGACAGTCCATCTCCTCCAGGATGGCACTTCAATATGTGCCATTGCCAGAAGATTTGCTGTGTCTGCAAGCACAGTCTCAAGAGCATGGAGGAGATTCCAGAAGACATGCAGTTACTCTAGGAGAGTTGAACAGGGCTGTAGAAGGTCCATGACCCATCAGCTGGATCGGTATCTGCTCCTTTGTGCAAGGAGGAACAAGATGAGTACTGAGCCCTACAAAATTACCTCCAGCAGGCCACTGGTGTGAATGTCTCTGACCAAACAATCAGAAACAGACTTCATGAGGGTGGCCTGATGGCCTGACATCCTTTAGTGGGCCCTGCCCAGCACTGTGACGCTTGATTGCCATTTGCCATTGAACACCAGAATTGGCAGGTTCGCCAATGGCGGTCTGTGCTTTTCACAAATGAGAGAAGGTTCAGGCTGAGCACATGTGACAGATGTGAAAGGGTCTGGAGAAACCTTGGAGAACGTTGTGCTGCATGTAACATCGTTCGGCATGACCGGTTTGGTGGTAGGTCAGTGATGGTCTGGGGAGGCATATCCATGGAGAAACCTCTACAGGCTAGATAATGGCACCCTGACTGCCATTATGAATCGGGTTGAAATCCTTGGACCCATTGTCAGACCCTACACTGGTGCAGTGGGTCCTGGGTTCCTCCTGGTGTATAAAAATGCCCGGCCTCATTGGGCAAGAGTATGCAGGCAGTTCCTGGAGGATGAAGGAAATTATACCATTGAATGGCCCCCACGCTGGCCTGACCTCAATCCACTAGAACACCTCTGGGACATTATGCTTCGCGCTATCCGCCATCACCAGGTTGCACTCCAGACTGTCTAGGAGCTTAGTGATGCCCTGGTCCAGATCTTGCGAGGAAATACCCCAGAACACCATCAGTCGTCTCATTAGGAGCATGCCCCGACGTTGTCAGACATGCATACAAGCATGTGGGGGCAATACAAATTACTGAGTACCATTTTGAGTTCCTGCAATGACATTTCAGCAAAATGGACAAGCCTAATGCATAATTTTTTCACTTTGGTTTTCAGGGAGTCTTTGAATTTAGCCCTCTTTAGGTTGATCATTTTCATTTCCATCAAATTATGTGGCATCCTTTCGTTCCTAACACATTACCCAGTCCATATTAGTATAGATATTCAGCATGACATTTTTTCCCCCATTGAGATCTGATGTGTTTTTAAAGTGTTCCTTTAATTTTTTTGAGCAGTGTATATATAACTTTTACATAATATTAGTGGAAGTTATGGGAACATACCCTGTTAGCTGGGTTGGTAGAGAATTAAGGCATGGGTAAAATTTTAAAGACACTGTTTTATCACAGTACTTTATGCTATGCAAATGAGTTCCACACTAGGGTGGGCAACACCAGGCTACTTCAGACACCAGTGGCCAGTCACACTCCAGGATCATAAAAGGGGGCAGATTTCAATCTCCTCCTCAGGGATAAATATGTCCCCCATTTAGACACCCTTGTTCTACGTTTCCAACTCCATGGGGAAGAAGACACTAACAGACACACCAAGTCCTGTGTTTATGACCTGTCGAGGAAAGTGACTACAAGATTTTTACAAAATCTTATATTGCTTTTGGGTGCACGCTAGCGGCAAAAGGGCCACGGCATTGCATTCCAAGCGCATGGTTTGAAATGCATAGCGCAGGTACACGTAGGGCGTGTCTAAATCCAATTGTGCCAGTTTAACGACGTAAAAACTGGTTGGCAAGCCAGACGCATGGTCCAAATGGGTTGTCTGTTAATGAGTCATGGGTGTGTTTTGGGTGTAACTTGCAAAAACAAACAAACAGAGTCTCATCTCCCATTCCATTTAAAAGCCAGTAGCGCTTGCACCAAGGCAGATTCTCTATTTAAATGGTGGAATTTGCAAGCGTAAAGACTGAATGCTTTTCCAGAGAGGAATCATTTATATTTGTACATTTTAAAAATGTGACCCGATCTGGCAGAATGAGTCAGAAGCCGCAACATTCTATTTTAAGATATGCGGGTTGATAATGTGGGCCAATCAAAAAAAGATTTTTCTCTTTTTTTTAGCTAATTTCAAAGAAAAGACATTCAAAAATAATCCCCCAAAGTTTCATAGTCCAGCTAATTGGGTAAAAGTATTTAAATTACTATTACAGTTGATAAAGTTTACCAAATTTGCTGGAAATGAACATTCTCAACTCCTCTCGTTACTTCTGAGCATTTCCCTATATTCCAGGTATCCCCTTAAACATCAATATCTCTGCTCTACAAATATGTTGTTAAATGTTATATAAAACCAACCAAAAAGCTTAGAAATGTACAGAAACAGTGACATAAATGCTGATTGATTTTGTCAAAGGGAAGCCCCGTTTCGACTGACCGCAATTTTTTCCTGCCATTGTCAGACTAGCAGCGCTCTGTGTAAACAAGTTAGATCGCCTCACAAAGATAGTTCAATACTGTGTAGTATACTATGTGTAGATCTATTTATTAATTTGAGAAATGTCGCTGTCAAAAGAAAGCAAAATGACTGCGTGTACATGTGTGTCTATGCGCGAGTGAACAGTCAAGGGGATATATATATATATATATATATATACACACACACACACACACAAATTACTTTGGTCAAATTAAGCTGTAAAATAAATAGTTTACCCTTTAAATGCAAAGATATCAACAAAAAACGGGTAAAAACATTAAAAGCGATTTTCTCAGGTTTTTAATTGCAAAAAGAGGGCCGACGACCATAATTCAAATGGGTATGACTTCGAGTAGGGTATCATTTTAAAGCTTATGGTATCCTCTTTCCATTAATACCAATATCTAAATTTTGAAATCTCACTGTGACTTGTTTTGCTGGATCAGGTCACAAATCCCAGTGTGTGTAATAAGCAGAGTGTACATGCGTTGTGCACCCGACTATAGGTGCATGTTACTAAAGCGGCCTTTAAATAACACACACACAAATACTGTGCTATTGGCTTTAGATCGAGCTTTTGTTGGTCAATACCGCAGTCGTTTTCAGTTGCCTCAAAATAGCAATGTGCCAACAATCAGTCCCTCCAGAAAAACGCGATTATGCAATCACCTGATTTAATGCAAAATCAGCTAAAGTCTGTATATTTATATATATTTTCAAATACGCCGCACTTTCACTGCATAAATTGCAGATTTTCAAACACAAAATATGCGGCCATGCATGATTTCATAATCCCCGCATTTTCATTGCAAAAAAGTCACATATATCTTAGCAGAACATTGAAAAATGTTGCGTTTACTTCACACAAGAGCGCCATTTCCGCCTATTGTCATGGGAATGCTATGAAGTAACGTAATGACGGGACGTGAACCTCAAGTTGCAAACCCCGCCAGTGAGCTACGCAGTTATAGGCTGAATCCAAAAACACCCTCAAATAGGGCATTATTTAATCATTTGTAGTGATGAAATCGCACCCTATACCCTCAAAAAGGGCATTATTTGAAGAAACTGCCATTTGTAGTGGTGTCCGAAACCATAGTGGACGTTATTGAGTGCACTCATTCAATCCCACATTGCACCGCAATAAAGAGTGTACAACCGACACACAACGGCTCTCGCTGTCCGACTTCACACATTCGTTTTCATTCACACCTTTAATGAACTGTATTAGTGGATTAACGTAGGGAATAGTGATTGAGGTTTTGGGGGGCAATTTCGGATTCAGCCGTTTTCACTTTCACAGTGGACTGTTGTAGTTAATTCAGGAGTTGATGCAACTTAACAGTTGTAATATTGAACTTTTTTGTTACCAGTGGGTTAAATCATAATAGGGTAGTTTTAAAAAAAAAACTTACTGTTGTAAGTATATTATTAGTATGTAAAGTTACAGTAAGAGATTGCACTTAATTTAACAGAAGATGTCTGTTTTGTATAGCTACCTCTGTAAAACAGGAAACACTTATATATATATATATATATGGGGTGGGAAATCCCCCTATATCTCCCCCTGGTGGAGAACTTGGATTAGCTGCCCAGTAGATGTAGCTGTGTCAGGTAATCGGCTGGTGACTAATTACCATGATTGCACTCTAAATAAAAATGCAGCATTCCAAATGGCTGGGTAGGTGTTACTCTTTGCATCTTGTTCCTGGGGGATTGGTGTGGTTCGGGGCATTGATTTTGTTTTGTGCAGGTCGGAGGGACGCGCAGAACAGGCTTGCTTGCAGCTTTGAGTGGTGTAAGCTTCTCTTTAATGGCAAGACGCACAGCCCGGGATCATGCTGCTGTTTTGTTTCTATTGGTGAATGTTGTTTTATTTTTATTAATGTTTTTGTTTTGTGGTATTTGCTCTTATTAATAATTGTTATAATCGGGGTGATTCAAATTATTATTTTTTTTTTGTTTACACAATTTGTATTTTGTAGACAAAGTGCTTCCCATTGGGGAAGATTACTGAAGAACAAGCAACTGTGAATTTATAAAGTTTTCTTATTTTTGGTATTTGTAATTAATGCAAGCGCTTGGGTCTCTCGTGGCCAATGGTATAAAAAAGGGGTACTTTGCCCTCCTCTCTTGTTGGGGTGTAGTGTTTAACACTTGAGTGTGAGTTTCTCATTCACTTTCTAGTGTGCAACACCCATGTGTGTGGTTAGTTGTAGTGAGTGATCACTGTTTGAGGTGGAGCAGGATTCTTTTTCCTTGTTATTGTCTTTTGACACCTAAGTGCTGCCCGTAGCATTTAAATAACTTTCTTTCTTTTTAGTACCTTTTTCTTGTCTGTGTTGGTATGTAAAAGGTAAATGTATTGAGGGTACTTATTGCTGACTGGTCAATCTGATATGAATGATATTTTAATGAAATAAAATTATTTAAATTGTCAGAAATATATATATATATATATATATATATATATATATATATATATATATATATATATATATATATATATATATATATATATATAATATAACAGAAGTTGCAGAATATTCATTTTATAAAGTTACAGAACTTGTTTGACTCATCAATGTTTTGTAAGTTTGAGCCATGTGTTTATTAAGGTCTGAAATATTCCCAGCACTTTGTGATGTGTGCTAGCTTATCATAGGAAGTGATCAGACATGACTCTTTACATTAAGGTAGTAGCCTAGTGAGGACAGGGTGTTGGGGGAATCACTTTTTTTTCTCTTTTTCATCAAACCACAGTTTTTGCAAGTTTCCACAATCTAATCGCATAACATTGTATAAATATCCCGCATATTCCATCGCATTTTTTAAGAAAACGTGCCGCATAATCAAGGATTTTTGCCCGCAACAATCACAAAGACGTATTTTTCTGAAGGGACTGAACAATGCATCTGAACACACATCGTTTTCAGACCATGGGCAAACAGCGAGTGCATTTGCTATTTAAACAAATAATGCTTCCCGCATCACCAGAGGAAGGCATTTCTACTGGCGGACTGATCACCCAACTGTGTGGAATTTAAATATAAGCTTTTTCTAGAGACCTTAGCATTAGTTTATACTTTGCAGCATGTTTTTATAACTTGCATAGATAACAGTTGAGGGGTCAGCTTGTTACAAATAATAGGTATATTATTCATTTAATGATAAATAAGCATTTACTTATCACCATTTTGCCAGAGCCATTAGGTGATTTCCCATAAGAAGTATTCCCATGCAGTTCTCTTCTATTGTTACATTCAGTTCAACAGTATTGCATTTATCCATTATGTGTTCACATCAGTTATTTGTTTTATTGTTTAATTTCGGTACATTCCTTTTCGGTTATTAGTTTGTTATCCTAGTGTATTTTCATTATTACCATTATTAATCATTGTGGTATTTATACTCTTGCAGGACCCCATAATTCTGGTTGGACAAGACCTAAACTGAATCTTTTAACCCTTTTCAACTGTATGCAGGACCTAATGAGATATATTTGGCAGTAGCCTCCATGCTGGAAAAAAAAAAAAAAATAAAAAGACTAAGAGACTGGCCTCTGGTGTTACTAGATTGAACAATTCGGTACCCTGAAGTGGTGAACCGGAAGAAGTTTCTGGAACACTGCTGCCTGCTGTTAGCCTCCTAAAAACCTCTCAACGCTGTATTGACAGCGTAACTGAAGAGGCCAGAAGGTGACAGTGGAGCGTCCATCAGAAAACTTTTATATTTCTCTTTAATGCTAGAAAGATTTGGCCATAATTGTCTTTCTATGGCGAACATGGTGGCCATAGAATGGCCAATGGATTTGGCACAACTCTTTCAAAATGTCCATGTTCACACCCCTACCCTCATCGAGGTCTCCTAACAGGTAAGCCTGATAAGCCTGCAGCAACGACATCATATGCATATCAAATGATGGCCAGGTATGACTCAGAATGTTGAGGCTGCTCTACTTGTGCCATCACGAATACCCCCAAACCTACCTGAAGGTAAATTTGTCCCACTCCCTATACCTCGTCAATCCTGGTCCCATCTTGGTATCGATTTTTATCACTGACCTTCCCTCCTCTGACTCTCACACCTGTATACTCATCGCTGTTTACAGATTCTCCAAAGCATGTTGTTTAGTTGCATTGAAAGGCCTACCATCTGCAATGGAGACTGCAGAGGCTCTGTTCCAACATGTAGTCCACAAATTTGGCTAGCCAGAAGTCATTGTTTCAGATCGGGTGAGCCAATCTATCTTTTGGGTCTGGAAGTTCTTTTTCAACATGCTGGGGGTCTCTGTCAGCTTCTCTTATGGCTACCATCCCCAAACCAACGGCCAAACTGAGCAAAAGTTTCAGGAGATCAGTCACTACCTGAGGTCATACTGCCACAGTCAGCAGCACAGTTGGAAATGCTATATAACTTGGGCAGAGTATGCACAAAATTCCCTGCTCTAACCCACCACCGGACTAATGCCCTTCCAATGCATAATTGGTCACCAACCATCCCTGTTTTCCTGTTTCCACTGGTTCTAGGCAAGCGAGAGAAATTGGCTCATATACACAGACTTCGCTTTTCCATTTGAAATTTGGCAGTCGTTGTGTGTTCGTGCAAACAAAAATGTGTGATTTGCAATTGCGTTTGGATTATGTCACATTTGATGCATCCACAAATTGAAAATGCAATTGCACATACAATTTGCAATTCCTTTTGAATATTGTCTTGGATATCACTCCAAACATACCTTTATTTATTTATGCTTGTATGTATAAATGAATAAATAAATGAATAGTTTTTCAAAAGAAAATAAAAACTGTAAAAATTGACTAAATGATATCATCATATTGAGTTGGTATCATTGCATTGAGGGTTAAATTCAGTGCTGATTCACATAAATATATGGTATAATACTTTATAGCATTATATATAGTACACATCATATGGACTACTTTTATCGTACTTTTTCTTTGGAGCTTTTGGACAGTCATGATCACAATGCTGTTATTTGGAAAACAGCAGCATGAATATTCTTTAAAAATTATCTTTTTGTTATCCATGGAAAATAATGAAATTAAACGAATGCAAGTAAACAGCAACCATACTTTTATTTTGGGGTATTACTTATTCTAAAATCAAGTTCTGACATTAGTAGATGCCCAATGCCACTGACCACCACACCATGATTATCCACAATCCCTCTGATGCCTCACCCCTCAGATAGTGGCGCTTTATCTGCTCTGAGCTTTACAATAATGAAAGCGAGAACAAGAGGAAATGGAGGGTGGTGGGAAATTAATAAGGAAACTCTTGACTGAAGTTGATAAATAGCTTCTGAAACTCATTAGTGACTCTCTCTCTCTCTGTGTGTGTGTGTGTGTGTGTGTGTGTGTGTGTGTGTGTGTGTGTGTGTGTGTGTGTGTGTGTGTGTGAGAGAGTGAAGAGTTTGGATTGTGCAGCACAAAATGTTGTCTCTATATCCTCGAGGACCACATGAGTGATTTTTCTTTTTCAAATCTGTCGTGCCTTACACACTTTTCTGATCACTCCCTGTGCATGTTTTTGTTTTGGGGACAACCTAAATGAGTGCACGAAGGCACACCTGCCCGGTGATTGTCCTTGAGGGGATTTTCAGTGTTTGTGGAGTGGTTGTGCTATACAATGGGTATGGAAAGTATTCAGACCCCTTAAAATTTTCACTCTTTGTTATATTGCAGTAGTCTGACGTGGTCATACTCAATTCTAGTCAGAATATGAGTCTGAAACTGCTCCATTGGGCTCTGATTATGGGGCATTTCACCCGAACTAGGAAAGACCAATCAGAGCAACGGAGCAACGTTAGTTGTCAAATGTCAACAGAACTCAACTGCACTGTGTTGCCAAGTCCGTGTTTTTCCCGCGTGTTGTTCTCCATGTCCGCGGATTGGAGCGACCCCAATTATGTGATATATAGCCCCAGGAATGCGAATTTTAGCAGGCAACTTTGCCAAAATAACATATTTTGCCAACCAAACACCATTTTTTTTCAAATGAGAATCATGAGGTCAAAGGAACTGCCTTAAGAGCTCAGAGACAGAACTGTGGCAAGGCACAGATCTGGCCAAGGTTACAAAATAAATTCTGCTGCACTTAAGGATCCTAAGAGCACAGTGGCCTCCATAATCCTTAAATGGAAGACATTTGGGACAACCAGAACCCTTCCTAGAGCTGGCCGTCCAGCCAAACTGAGCTATTGGGGGAGAAGAGCCTGGGTGAGGGAGGTTGCAATCGAGGGAAAGATGAATGTGGCCAAGTACAGGGATATCCTGGATGAAAACATTCTCCAGAGTGCTCAAGACCTCAGACTGGGCCGAAGGTTCACCTTCCAACAAGACAATGACCCTAAGCCCACAGCTAAAATAACGAAGGAGTGGCTTCACAACAACTCCGTGACTGTTCTTGAATAGCCCAGCCAGAGCCCTGACTTAAACCCAATTGAGTATCTCTGGAGAGACCTGAAAATGGCTGTCCATCAACATTTACCATCCAACCTGACAGAACTGGAGAGGATCTGCAAGGAGGGATGGCAGAGGATCACCGAAACCAGGTGTGAAAAACTTGTTGCATATTTCCTAAAAAGTCTCATTAGATAAAAAGGATGCTTCTACTAAATACTGAGCAAAGGGTCTGAATACTTAGGACCAGATATTTCAGTTTTTCTTTTTTCAATAAATCTGCAGAAATGTCAACAATTCTGTAATTTTCTGTCAATATGGGGTGCTGTGTGTACATTAATGAGAACAAAAAAGGAACTCACATGATTTTAGCAAATGGCTGCAATATAACAGTGAAAATTTTAAGGGGATCTGAATACTTTCCGTACCCACTGTATTTCTGACTTCTACATCTCCTGAGTGTTAACTTTTGGATTTATGATTAAAGACTGTTTTGATTTCATTCTACTGCATTGTGCAATTTACTTCATCCACCACACCGTGAAAACATAATAATAATAATAAAAAAGCATTATTTTTTTTGTTTGCTGGAGAAATAGATACACTTTAAATATTGTCTTGTTGAATCTCATATAACTTAAAACATCGAAATTAGTTAAATTATTTTGATCAGTTAAAGTATTGGAAAAACACGTGTCGCCATGACTTACCGATCATACAATTTTTTACTAAATTCATGTGCATCTATCTGTGCGTTCAACAGAAATCACACAAAGATGATTTTAGAAAGGACTTTAACACAATCTGAGAAGTCACTCTATGTTGATGTTAAAGGACAGTGTCATATTGTTCAATTTTGCGAAGCTTTGTAGAAGTTTATCTTGGAGAGGAAAGTAATTACCACGTTAACCTGACAGATGGAGGGGCGACGAGCAGCACATGGAGAAAAAATTCACACATCTTTGGACAGATGCAACACACGCTATCAATTAACCAGGGCACGGTCAGGGTGTGTGTGTTTCCATCTGCTGCTATTCTACGAAAAACAGCTCCCAAGCATTGAGCTGCTGTCTTTATTATATACAGGCTATCTTTTAAGGCAGCACATAACCTTGTAAGTGACCAATTTGAAATGCTATCCAACTCTTTGTGTCATACTAAGTGTTAACACGAACACAGGTATTTTCAAAAGCGCAGCCTTTTCTATGTGGTTTGTCCAGTCGTCCACACTCAATTGGAGTATCAGGTCACTGAAACCAAACTCCTGCCAGCGTGAACATTTTCAGACACTCCTGTGGTAGAGTTGTCTTGTAGATGGTGAAACCAGAGATTGTGGCTTGTGGCGTCGGAATGCGCGCTGTTATCTCCTTTGTTTGACATCAGATTGTGCACCGCTATGTCTTTTGTTTACATGAGGCGAGTCGTAACCAGGACTTATAACTTCTGATTGGGCAATATGGCTTTACGATTAGGGTTATATCCCCAGCTGTTGGTTTGGCATGCTCTTGACAATGCTTCATTGTTTCTTTATTGCTTCTTTTTTTTTTAATCTGTGCTTGTGTGGACAAGATTTTTTTACTTTATTTTTAAAACGAAAGAGGAAAAGCTCTGTTTATGAAATACCCATGTACGTGTGGATTAGGTCTAATAGTGCACTCTGACTTTGAGTTTGGCACTTGCATGTTAAATTAATGGCATATAATACTCTAATAAACACAAAACATTATTAATGTAAACTATTTTTTTTTAAATATTCTTTTAGGGTATTATATGTATTATACAACCATCCTGGATGTAACTTTTCATTGAGCTAATCAAATCAAATATATTTTTTTTCATACAAATATATTTTTACATCATATGTACAGGGTACCGCATATAGTACAGTGGAATTCTGGTATGATTTGTTTTCCCCCCTGATACTCAACTTTAGACATTCTACTAACTCAGCCTTTCTCAAACTTTTTGCAGTCAGGGCACCTTTCAAAAGTGCATAAAATTTCAAGGCACCCCAGTTTAAAATATAATTTAAAAACACTGCATAACCCAAATTTAAATGCAACTGTCCTGTTTATTTAGACAGGACAGTAATGAACAGAGCATAATACAAACTGTAAATAACAATAATAATAACAACTTTATAGCAACTTTATAGCACCTTTAAAAACACAGGTTTGCAAAGTAATTCACAAAATAATTAATCAGTGACACAAATGCCATAAAACCGTAAGAGGTGGACCGCACAATACAAGAACCCAACAACAAATCCTGACCAGGAGAACTAAACTGAAGTGCAGGATGCAGTTAAAATAAAATAAAAAGATGGCAGACATAACAAAAAGAAATAAAATCAGATACAATAGGATAAGAAAAAGATCCATGTTCCATGCACCAGATATAAGCAGGAATGTTTTTCCATATAGTGCTTTATTTATCTCAAATTAATTTACAATTTTATTAATCCGCTCATATGTTTAACCCTTTCACACGTAAATTTAAAACATTCTGGCTGACCCTCCAGCGTGAGTTTTTCAAAGCGACCGTTATTAATGTGTCACTTTATGGTTTCCATGGTGACGCGTCATTGCTTGTCACGGGACACACTGCAGCAACAACCGAGCTGAATGAATGATGATCTGCTTTTATGTCATTTATCCTTTTTTATTCAAAATATTCACAAATTTGTTAGATATGGCCTGAAATATCTGATATTCCGATTGTCAAATATATACAAGTGGAAGTGTTTTGTCGTTTAAACACCTTTAAAACGATCGCGTTAGCTGAGCTGTATGCACGATGGGCGCCGCCATCACCGCCGCAGGCGCAGTTCAGAAAATCGGATCTGTTGGATTTACAAGACGTGAATTCATCCACTTCTCCCAAAATACATAAAAGTAAGTGGCAGGTGAACTGGGAGAAGAATAGAGTAAACTTTAAAGTTACTTACACAATGTGTATCTGATATGAATAAAACTAATGGAAAGGATTATAATCCGTGTATCATTCGTTCAATCGTTTTTTGATTTAATATTGAAAGTAGAAAAATTAGAAAACGGCTTGTTTTTCATTTTTTCATTCTTTTCAGAAAAACGAAAAACAAGATTTCGGCGTGAATTTTCGTTTTTGTTCAGAAGTGGAAAAATGAATAAACAGTTTGAATATTCGATTTCTACACGTGGGCGGGAATTATTCGCCTCTTTCTGCTGATTGGCCAGCCGAAGAACAAACAATTCCGTCATCAGTTCTTCCTCAGTTCAGCACAGCAGAATAAAAGTCCTGCGCAGCTACAGCTGTGCGGATTCTTAACGCGTTTATTGCAACTACATTTTATCTTTTTCTCAACAACCAGACTGGCTCGACCTCAGCCTCGACACAACCCGTACCGGGGCAGAGCCAAGGCAGTGCTTTCTTCTGTGTAGATATAAATTAACCACTTTAATTCAAGCCTACCTTGGTTAAGTAGCTAAATAGGCCTATATCATATACATACATACATACATACATACACACACACACACATATATATATATATATATATATATATATATATATATATATATCTATATATATCTATCTATATATATATATATATATATATATATATATATATATATATATATATATATATATATGTGTATAGAGAGAGAGAGACTGTAATACAAAAAATACAAAAAGTAATACAAAAAATACAATATTACTGTAATACAAAAAGGAAATAATGCGTTGCAACCAGACAACCGTGTTTTTATTTAAATGTATTATAATTGATATCTCAAAAGGGTGCTTAATTAACAATTGTGTTTAGCGTAAGGACTCGCACACAGGACTGCAACACAAGATTTTCATTAAAGCCTGTAATAACTTGCAATTTCGGTTTGCTTCTCAAACTCTATTATAACCTACCTTCAGAACGCTTGAAAAACGCACCAATCAGGTGCAGACCGGAGCAGTGTTCAGGAAATACGCAGCACTTTGAGATTATTTCATATTGAGTAAATACATTTCCAATGACCCCCATATAATTAGGCTGTAACAGTGATTAAGCCCAAAGTTAATGTGGGTGGGGATAAGCACAATGTATAGCCTATAATGCATCATATGCATTTTGTAATAATAGCTAGCATAATTAAAAATTTACAGGCTATTTGCCAGAAAAGTCGCATTAAGTGTAATTCACATGACACTGTGTCATTTTGAGCGAGAAACACGCGAACATTGCATTGTAGTAAAATCTGTATTTTATTATTAGCCTACATTCAGAAGTAGGCTTGGTGTAAAACACCGGTAAATAAAATACAAAATTTACAACACTATAACACGCTATGCGTATTTTTCCTCAATGTATGACAAATCCTTGAATAAATGGTATTCAGAAAACAACACGAATTAAAAATAAAAGTATATATGAAGCCTAGCTTAGGCTATATATAAAAATAGCCTATATATTGTGCTATTTATTACCTACAAACAACATTCAGTTTAAACACCAAGCCTAAATTATTTATTTTAATTGAAATCGTTGGGCTCATCTTTCGTGCATCTTTCATTCGGTCTAAAGTTTCCATATTTGCAATGTAAGATGTGGATGCTGGAGCTGCCTATTTATGTGAAGAAGGTTTCATCCAGTCCCATACGTGTAGGCTATTGGCTAAATCGGCATCTTCACATGCAGATAAGAGTTTTTAATAACAGCAAGTACTGACTGGAACAACAGACAAATTTAATTAATTATGTTTAGTTTTATTTTGATAAAGAACAGGCTGCGATGTGAAGTTTGCAATGCCAGAACTGATCCATTATGTGAGCGTGCGAGTCGCCTAGCTGCGCCATCACTTATTTTCCTAATTCGAAACAGTAAAATATTTATTTTATTTGTGTACATTTAAAATTGCTACAAAACGTCATGCCTTTGAAAAATTAAGAAAACAAAGGATGCGCTGCTCTAGCACGTCTCGCCTAATTAAACATCCTTCTGACACACCAGAAACATGAACAAAATATAGCGAAGGATAGGCTACTTGACGAGCCTACTTTAAAAAGTCAACAATTCGATTATTTAACATTAAATGCATTATTCAAGTCACTTTGGAATAAATAACGGCAAAAAAACGTGACTTTACAGTCCGGAAAATACGGTAGTAATTTTTATTTATTTCGTGCACCCCTGCCACTAAGCTGGTCTAAAGCCCTGGTCTACAGAAGAAAGCACTGCCTTGGCTCTGCCCCGGTACGGGTTGTGTCGAGGCTGAGGTCGAGCCAGTCTGGTTGTTGAGAAAAAGATAAAATGTAGTTGCAATAAACGCGTTAAGAATCCGCACAGCTGTAGCTGCGCAGGACTTTTATTCTGCTGTGCTGAACTGAGGAAGAACTGATGACGGAATTGTTTGTTCTTCGGCTGGCCAATAAGCAGAAAGAGGCGAATAATTCCCGCCCACGTGTAGAAATTGAATATTCAAACTGTTTATTCATTTTTCCACTTCTGAACGAAAAACGAAAATTCACGCCGAAATCTTGTTTTTCGTTTTTCTGAAAAGAATGAAAAAATTAAAAACAAGCCGTTTTCTCATTTTTCTACTTTCAATATTAAATCAAAAAACGATTGAACGAATGATACACGGATTGATTATTATTGCCTCTTCATTTTTCATCATTGTGTATTTTACAAACTCTAAATGTATTGTTTTTTTAGTACGTATTTGTATGAAACCTAAAATAAACATTATGTGGCTGAAAACACTGAAAAGTTGTGATATATGACAGCTCTGAGCGTGCCTGTCTCTGGCTCAGTGCAAGCCAACGTGAAAGCACATTTGAATGAACGTGATGCACTTTACCGTTCTAATAACGTGTGAATGTGTGATCGTACGTGCGAAAGGGTTAAAAAGAAGAAGAATGTATTTATGTAAATTCAAATATATTTTATATATGAAATTTCAAAAAAAAAAAAAATTTTGTAATTTTTTATCTAGCCTACGTAATTTTTTTTGCGGCACCCCTGACACAGTCAGGGGGCACCCCGGTGTGCCGCGGCACCCACTTTGAGAAAGGCTGTACTAACTACAGTAAACACTCACCTAAAGGATTATTAGGAGCACCTGTTCAATTTCTCATTAATGCAATTATCTAATCAACCAATCGCAGTTGCTTCAATGCATTTAGGGGTGTGGTCCTGGTCAAGACAATCTCCTGAACTCCAAACTGAATGTCAGAATGGGAAAGAAAGGTGATTTAAGCAATTTTGAGTGTGGCATGGTTGTTGGTGCCAGACGGGCCGGTCTTGAGTATTTCACAATCTGCACAGTTACTGGGATTTTCACGCACAACCATTTCTAGGGTTTACAAAGAATGGTGTGAAAAGGGAAATTACAGAGGTCAAAGGTTTCCTGTAGTTTTTCACCAGGTTTGCACACACTGAAGGAGGGATTTTGGCCCACTACTCCACACAGATCTTCTCTAGATCAGTCAGGTTTTTGGCCTGTCGCTGAGAAACACGGAGTTTGAGATCCCTCCAAAGATTCTCTATTGGGTTTAGGTCTGGAGACTGGCTAGGCCATGCCAGAACCTTGATATGCTTCTAACAGGGCCACACCTTGGTTATCCTGGCTGTGTGCTTCGGGTCATTGTCATGTTGGAAGACCCAGCCACACCCATCTCAATGCTCTAACAGTGGGAAGGAGGTTGTTCCCCAAAATCTCGCAATACATGGCTCCGGTCATCCTCTTCTTAATACAGTGCAGTCGCCCTGTCCCATGTGCAGGAAACACCCCCAAAGCATGATGCTACCACCCCCATGCTTCACAGTAGGGATGGTGTTCTTGGGATGGTACTCATCATTCGTCTTCCTCCAAAACACGTTTAGTGGAATTATTACCAAAAAGTTATATTTTGGTCTCATCTGACCACATGACTTTCTCCCATAACAGCTCTGGATCATCCAGATGGTCATTGGCAAACTTAAGACGGGCCTGGACATGTGCTGGTTTAAGCAGGGGAACCTTCCGTGCCATGCATGATTTCAAACCATGACGTCTTAGTGTATAACCAACAGTAACCTTGGAAATGGTGGTCCCAGCTCTTTTCAGGTCATTGACCAGCTCCTCCCGTGTAGTTCTGGGCTGATTTCTCACCTTTCTTAGGATCATTGAGACCCACAAGGTGAGATCTTGCATGGAGCCCCAGTCCGAGGGAGATGTCACAGTCATGTTTAGCTTCTTCCATTTTCTAATGATTGCTCCAACAGTGGACCTTTTTTCATCAAGCTGCTTAGCTGCTTGGCAATTTCGCTGTAGCCCTTTCCAGCCTTGTGGAGGTGTACAATTTTGTCTCTAGTGTCTTTGGACAGCACTTTGGTCTTGGCCATGTTACTAGTTGGATTCTTACTGATTGTATGGGGTGGACAGGTGTCTTTATGCAGCTAAGGACCTCAAACAGCTGCATCTAATTTAGGATAATACATGGAGTGGAGGTGGACATTTTAAAGGCAGACTAACAGGTCTTTCAGGGTCAGAATTCTACCTGATAGACAGGTGTTGAAATACTTATTTGCAAGTGTGTAATACAAATACATAGTTAAAAAAATCATATATTGTGATTTCTGGATTTTTTTTTATAGATTGTCTCTCGCAGTGGACATGAACCTACGATGACAATTTCAGACCCCTCCATGATTTCCAAGTGGGAAAACTTGCAAAATAGCAGGGTGTTCAAATACTTATTTTCCTAACTATATATATATATATATATATATATATATATATATATATATATATATATATATATATATATATATATATATATATATATATATATGTATCTATCTATCTATCTATCTATCTATCTATCTATCTATCTATCTATCTCTCTCTCTCTATATATATATATATATATATATATATATATATATATATATATATATATATATATATATATATATATGATGCTTTCAGTTCTATAAGTTCATTGCCTTGTTTATTTGTGTAACTGCATACATTTATTTCTTGTTTTGGATTTCATTCCTTTGCTTTGTTAAAGTTTTAAGATCTGCATCGCCTCTCTACCTCCTCATCTTCATCATAACATCATTTGGAGGGATTCTTGAGGCAGAACAGTACTGAAGGGCAGAGAGTGTTGATGGTAAGTGATGCAAGATGAGATGAGCTTATCACAGTGCGTTTTTTATTTATTTATGGCAAACAATTTTTTATGGTACCTATGATGTCATAAATGCTTTCTAGGTAGGCAGCTTACAGAGCCTCACTGTAAACAATCATATTTCTTCTTCATTTTGCCTCACTGGAAATCATCATCTGTCATGTTCCATGTTGCACAGCAGCTCTGGAACAACTAGTTTTTGTGAAGAAGCATGAAGATTGACGTAAATGTGAATTGACCATCGTGTCGAATGACTTTGCCAGTTTAACTTACATCAAATAGCATCACAGAACCATTTAGAGATAATCCATTTTACAGCCACCAATGTCTGTTCAACTGTGAAACGCTCTAATTTGATTGTGTTTTCAAACATTTGGCACAAGTCCTTGCCTGGAGGCATTCAGAATGATCGATGTCTCCTAAGTGTTTTTTTTTTTCAACAAAAAAAAATTCAGCATATTAAACAGAGCAAGATTATCAGAGTTATAGGTGAAGCTCTTGGCAAGGAGATTAAAGTCTCTCGTAATTAGTTTCATCTTAAACTCACGCATATTTTCCGGCATGCACTGGTTTTGATGTATTGACTCTCCGGCCCGCTAGGCAGAGTGGGGAATAGCATTCTTGTCTTAATGAAATGTTTAGCATTTTCCATCTTGCTGCTCTCCTAGTGTGCTGTAACGACCCCGGAGACTGAT
Organism: Gobiocypris rarus; assembly: GCA_023029165.1. Lineage (NCBI taxonomy): Eukaryota > Metazoa > Chordata > Actinopteri > Cypriniformes > Gobionidae > Gobiocypris > Gobiocypris rarus. The sequence goes on from CM040912.1 coordinate 12,633,326, forward strand.
CTCAGCAGGGACACACCGGTGTGCGACGAGCTGCTCTGTTTTGCCTGATTATTTGGCCCTGTATTCACCTTCCTGTTGAAAGTAAGTTGCATTGCATGCTGTAAAGACACCTGCGGTTGTCAGGCAACTCTGAAACATTGAAGAAACCATAACTGATAGAATGAAAGAATGTTTGTATGCTCCCGCGAACATCCATCCTCTCTCAGTCAATCTGTCCATTCATCCATTGTCCATCCATCCCTCTGCCTGTTCGTCCATACATCCGACTGTCTGCCAGTACATCCATCACTCCACCATCCATTCAACGATCTCTGTATCTTAGGGACTCTCTGGTCATTGAAGATTTTAAAGGGATAGTTCACCCTGAAATGAAATTAAAGCCATCTTTTACTCACCCTGCTATTGATTCAATGTCCTATGTCTTTTTATCCATTTCGGACCTCAAAAGCAGAAATTTCAAAAATAGTCCTGGGGGCGTATTACAGAAACATCTTAACTTTAGAATCCTATCTTATCTGTTTGGTAACCATGGCAATTTTAGTTAGGACCGCATTTAGGACAAAAGCTATTACAGAATGACATTTCTTAAATGTATAATCTTATCCTAACTATGGATAGGAAATGGATATTACAGAAGCATCCTAACTCGATCCTAATCCTAAAAGCTGTCTTAACTTTAGGACAACCCACTGGTGTCCTAACTTCAAACATTTTTGAAATCCAACGGTAAAAATCACAGTACAAAAATCCTTTTTCGAGAGAGCATTACATTTATTAATTATATAAGATGAATAGCAGAGACGTTTTGATGTTGAAGAGACTTTTGGAAGACCCAGGTGATGTGCTGTGTTTTGATGATAAAATCCATGTAAATAATTACAGACTCCCACGACACATGATTTTGCAGTTAGTTGAAGAATTGCGACCAACATTACAGAGGTCAGCGAGCCGTCACGGAGCATTACCGGTCGTTCTTCACTGGCATAGAGTTGGTTTGACGCTGGACGTTCGATATTCGCACATTTAAGGACATCTCTAAAGTTACATACGACATTTGTAGACCTTCACATTTCTAACTTCAATAGCATTTGACGGGAATATGTAAACAGTGTGCATCATAGCTGACACCTAGATGAACACTTGTTGTTTTTGATACTGTAAGTCACAGTTAGAAATGTGTATACCAATGTATGTAACATTAGAGACTGTCCCTAAATTTCGAACGTCTAACGTCAAACCAACTCTTTGGTTCCAGTTCATTCTTCAAGTGACTAAGGCCTTATACTTTTTTTATTTATAAAACAGCTTTTAACTTTTCAACTGAGCTTATCAACATTTTCTGCCGCATTGGAATTAAAAGCACGCCGTTGTTTCTCAATTTTGATTTTAGGTTTACCTCAGAAGCAGTTTGCGCATTGTTGGTTGCTTGGTAACAGACTTGACAGTTGATTACCGAACTCAAATAAGCGGTTTAAGATTCCCTAACTACAGATAGGTTGAGATTTTGTAAGATAGGATAAGAATCCTAAATCCTAAAAAAGTTAAGATTTGCTTCTGTAATACGAAATAAGTTAAGACCTAAAATAGAAAGTTTCTGTAATACGCCCCCTGCACACGCTCCTTCCTATAATGGTAGTGGATAGCGACCAGGTTAAAACATTACAAAAATATACAAAAGTATCACAAGATGATACAGTGAGACGCGCGCAATATATTGAAAGTGTCCAGGTGGCATACTATAATTTTTTGCGAGAAATAAACTATTATTCAGTCAAAACAGCTCGGCCTTTACTACTGTAATGACTAGTACGAACCATCAGCAGGTGCGGCGCTCATATGTTATGTACATTTGAAAAACAGGGTAAATGTTACCCTGTGGCGTTTCTAGTGTTAAGGGTAGGTTTTCAATTTTATTTAACCTTTATTTATCCAGATAAACTGTTTGAGAACCACTTCTCATTTACAAACATGACCTGGCCAAAAGGCTACAAAAATAAATTGAAACATTATTTACAACTGTACATAGTCATACACATGACACATAGAACAAGCAATTAAGTTAAAAGAAGTAGACCACAAAGAAGAAGAGGAAGAAGACGAAGAAGAAAAATTGCTTAAGTAAGTGTGTATTAATATTGTTCAGGGGGCGTATTACAGAAACTTTCTATCTTAGGTCTTAACTTAAGATATGATAAGTTAATTTAGGATTTTTCACAAATTCGTATTACAGAAGCAAATCTTAACTTGATTTAGGATTCTTATCCTATCTTACAAAAACTCATCTTAACTGTAGTTAGGAAATCTTAAACTGCTCCATTGAGTTCGGTAATCAACAGTCAGGTCTGTTACCAAGCAACGAACCACACGCAAACTGCTTCTGAGGTAAAATTAAACCTACAATCAAAATGGAGAAACAGCGGCGTGCTTTTAATTTCAGTGCGGCAGAGACTGAAATTTTGATAAGCTCCGTTGAAAATGTAAAGCCTGTTTTATTCGGCAAGTTTTCACCTTCGCTCTCTCATGAAGATAAAGAAAGAGAGTGGGCAAGAGTTGCCGAAAATGTGTCTGCGGTATCTGGCGTTTTTCGTAGTGCAGAGTCTGTGAAGAAAAAAATCACCACTCTTGCAAGTGAAACAAAAAAGAAAGCTGCTATACAGTCAAAGGAGATAAAGAAAACGGGAGGGGGAACGAGCAACGCTCCATCACTCACCCCTTCGGACACACGAATGTTGGGTGTCCTTGACAAGGTGCATTATGAAGGTAAGACAACACAGAGCAAGTTGTTTTGTAACGTTTGGAGTTTAAGGTAGCAAATAAACGTTAGTGCTAATATGAAGCTATAATTTGGTTATTGACTCAGGCATCCCTGGTGGTTACGAGGTAGGACTGCAGATGGAGCAGCATGAAATGTCAACAATACAGCTGTCAGATCTGGAGGAGGGAACATCAGTGCCTCGTCAGTTACCCCCATGTACGATGTTATGTAATAATTCTCACATTGTCTCTATGTTGAATTCTGTGCATGTAATTTAGCATATGTTGCTTTACAGCAAAAAGACCGAAAGTCACCTCTTCAAGCCATGCAACACAGTTGCTAGAGATAGAGAGGGAGAAACTGGAGTTGTTCAGAGAGCGTGTGGCCATTGAGAAGGAGAGGTTGGAGTTAGAGAAAGAAAGACTTCAGCTGGAAAGTGTCACAATTCACCAGTGTGATTGCCCGCGATCACTAGAGGGCACTCCAACCCGGACTGTCATTCTGTCATAGACTACATCTCCCATAATCCTTTACCCGGACTCATCAGCACTCATTGATTACATTCACCTGCACCCCATTACCTTGTTACCTCACACTATAAAAACCATGTTCACCCTGTCAGTCACTGCGAAGTCTTGTTTTGTGTTTCACTGCATTTCTGAGCGTTTACCCTGGTTTCATGTCTCTTGGTCTTGGATTTCTTGCCTTCTCCGTGGATTACCCGTTTGCCTGTCTCCTCTGTTTTGTTTGCTTGATTGGACTGATTGCTTGTGTATGACCTTCTGCCTGTTTTCTGACTACGATTGTGGATTACCCTCTAATAAAGCTGCATTTGGATCTTCAACCCTCTGTCTCAGAGCAGTCGTGACAGAAGACTTCGCCAGCATGGATCCAGCAGCAGTCACCCTTGTTCGACTACGCCAAGGAACTTACACACTCGAGGAACACATCAGAGACTTTCTGAACATCTCAAACACCACAAACCTCCCGGACTTTATGTTAATTGACTTTTTTTGCCATGGACTCAACAAAGAGTTACAAACCCAACTCATCCGTGATGGTCCTCGAGGGTCCCTGAGTGAGCTCCTTGATTATGCCCTTCAGGTAAGCGGCTCTACTTTCACAGTGGGTGTCATGGATGAGGGTCATTACATTTCCACCGCATCTGCCACGCCTGTGTCTTTGGACAAAATGTCTGCCGAGCATGTGTCTTCAAACAAGATGTCCGCCGAGCCCGTTTCCTCAGACAAGATGGCCACCGAGCCTAGTGACGTCTCAGCAGACCTTCCAGAGCCTCGTGTCGTCTCAGCAGACCTTCCAGAGCCTTGTGTCGTCTCAGCAGACCTTCCAGAGCCTTGTGTCGTCTCAGCAGACCTTCCAGAGCCTCGTGTCGTCTCAGCAGACCTTCCAGAGCCTCGTGTCGTCTCAGCAAACCTTCCAGAGCCTCCAGCTGCCACGGACACTGCACCAGATTCATCAGCCTTCACTGGTGCCTCACCAAAGTCTTCAGCCATCATGGACGTCCCATCTGTGTTCCCGGTCGTCATGAATGCTGCACAGGAAGACATTATGGCTCTCCCTAGACTCTTGAGACTGGCTTCAAGTCTGGAGGACGCTCCGCTGATGTCAGTGAGAGCAGCTGGCATCTATGTAGTAAAGCCAAGCCTTCGGGACTCTGAGATGGTTCCACTGTCGACAACACTCCCTGCTAAAGAGATGTCTCCAGCCCCTGACCAGCGTCCAGAGACGGCTCCTGCCCCTGACCAGCGTCCAGAGACGGCTCCTGCCCCTGACCAGCGTCCAGAGACGGCTCCTGCCCCTGACCAGCGTCCAGAGACGGCTCCTGCCCCTGACCAGCGTCCAGAGACGGCTCCTGCCCCTGACCAGCGTCCAGAGACGGCTCCTGCCCCTGACCAGCGTCCAGAGACTGTTCTAGCCACTGACCTGCATCCAGAGAGGGCTCCGGCCCGTCTGCCGAGTCCAGAGAGGGCTCCGGCCCGTCTGCCGAGTCCAGAGAGGGCTCCGGCCCGTCTGCCGAGTCCAGAGAGGGCTCCGGCCCGCCTGCCGAGTCCAGAGAGGGCTCCGGCCCGCCTGCCGAGTCCAGAGAGGGCTCCGCACGCCTGCCGAGTCCAGAGGGCTCCGGCCCGCACGCCTGCCGAGTCCAGAGGGCTCCGGCCCGGCACGCCTGCCGAGTCCAGAGGGCTCCGGCCCCGGCACGCCTGCCGAGTCCAGAGAGGGCTCCGGCCCCGCCTCGCCTGCCGAGTCCAGAGAGGGCTCCGCCCCGCCTCGCCTGCCGAGTCCAGAGAGGGCTCGGCCCCGCCTCGCCTGCCGAGTCCAGAGAGGGCTCCGGCCCCGCCTCGTCTGCCGAGTCCAGAGGGCTCCGGCCCGCCTCGCCTGCCGAGTCCAGAGAGGGCTCCGGCCCGCCTCGTCTGCCGAGTCCAGAGAGGGCTCCGGCCCCGCCTCGTCTGTCGAGTCCAGAGAGGGCTCCGTCCCCGCCTCGTCTGCCGAGTCCAGAGAGGGTCCGGCCCCGCCTCGTGTCCCGAGTCCCGAGAGGGCTCCGGCCCGTCTGCCGAGTCCCGAGAGGGCTCCGGCCCCGCCTCGTGTCCCGAGTCCAGAGAGGGCTCCGGCCCAGCCTCGTGTCCCGAGTCCAGAGCGGGCTCCGGCCCAGCCTCGTGTCCCGAGTCCAGAGCGGGCTCCGGCCCAGCCTCGTGTCCCGAGTCCAGAGAGGGCTCATGCTGGACCACCTGCTTTGCCTGCTCCACCATGGAGGTCTTCTAGACCATTTAGTCCGTCGTGGGGGGCTTCAAGATCGTCTATGCCACTGTGGTGGTCGTCTGCTCCGCCGTGGGGGACTTCAACCTCGTCTACGCCACTGTGGTGGTCGTCTGCTCCGCCGTGGGGGTCCGAATGTATGTAGGTGCTAAAGCACTGATTGCCCTGGCCACTTCTGTAAGATTTTTAGATATGCCAGGTTGTGACATTTTTGCTATAGAAGCGACCTCACTTTGAAAATCGCCTTTTGCAAAAAAACGTAAGGCATTAGTTACTTGAAGAATGACCGGTAATGCTCCGTGACGGCTCGTTGGCCTCTGTAATGTTGGTCGCAATTCGTCAACTAACTTCATGTGTCGTGGGAGTCTGTAATTATTTACGAGTGTTTTATCATCAAAGCGCAGCACGTCCTCTGGGTCCTCCAAAAGTCTCTCCACCATCATATGTCGCTGCTCTTCTTCTTGTATAATTAATAAATGTAACGCCATTATCGAACAAGTTTTTTTTTACTGTGAATTTTCCATTGGATTTCAAAAAGGTTTGAAGTTAGGACACCAGTGGGGTTGTCCTAAAGTTAAGGCAGCTTTTAGGATTTTTTGTCGAGTTAGGATGCTTCTGTAATACCCATTTCCTATCTATAGTTAAGATAAGATTATGCACTTACGAAATGTCATTCTGTAATAGCGTTTGTCCTAAATGCGGTCCTAACTGAAATTGCCATGGTTACCAAACAGATAAGATAGGATTCTAAAGTTAAGATATTTCTGTAATACGCCCCCATGATTATCAAGCAGGAGCAAGAGTCAACTATGGTGTTTTGGAGGTTAAGGTGTAAGGGAAGTGTCAACCGTGTAACTATAAATGTAACAACATAAATTAATTACAGATGTAATGTAATTACATGCAGGTAATTAAAAAAATGTAAGTAGCCTACAATGTAAAAACATGTATGTAGACAATAAGTGCATTGTATCAAATTGTTAATTAAAATGTTAGTACAGTGAGTCCCTAATTTCTTAGCATCTAGACCAAAGCCTCTGTTGCTAATTCCAAAACGTAATTTTAAGCTAATAATGGAGGCTTGAGCCACTGATAACAGACTAATGCAGTCAAGTCATTAATGCAGTGAGTTATTAGAGAGAGAGAGAGAGCAATCAGAGAGTCGTCACGGCAACCAACCAAACCAGGTCATGATCCACATGAGCTCTTGAAATTTAAAAAAAAATGTTGTAATGTTTTTCACCTCTGGAGTAAAGCAAACCTCATTAAACGCATATCAAACTGAAAGTAAGTGTCAAACTGAAACAATGCAATTGGGATCAAACTGAAACAATGCAATTGGGATGAGAACTGGAGAAAAACTGGACAAAACAGAATATACTGCAATCAACTCACATCATTCACATCCAAGGCAAGATTGAATCTCAACCTACACCGCATTTAAAAGACTGTTGGAAATTAGTGAGACAGAACTAAACAAAAAATTAAGTTATATCTTGAAGTTAATTATAATACAATAGAGAAAACTAGCATACAAACTAGCAGCAGCCTGACAGTGACAGTTACAAAGTGACAGTGACAGAAACAAATCAAAACAAAACAATGGAAGCCATTGCAGGGGAGCCCCTCCCCCACTCCATCACATACCCAATGGCTATCAAGAACTAAGGGGGTAATCTAGCACCCGGAAAGCTTACCTTCCATAAGGGCGGCCATTGCTAACCAAGCCATCACCTGCTGTTAGCATCCCATTGACTCCCATACATTTTGGCGTCACTTTGACAGTGAATAACTTTACATCTGAGGCATTTAAAGACTCCTTTTGACCATTGTTTATTTCTAAAGAAACACAACAGTGTATAAAAGGCTCCATTACCTTGTATCTTACAGAAGCCGTTTTTGTAAAAAATAGGCTAACGCTTGCGTCATAACCACGTGATTCTCGTTGCATAGTAGAGAATTTACCATATAGAACTGAGGAGAAGCTCGCAGGCAATCCTTTACTGTCTATGAGGCAATTAGGGGGACGTGGAGGCATAAAGTCCGATAAAGTCAAGGGAGAAGCATGGGGAGAAGTCCATAGAGAGGCAAAAGCAGCTGTAAGACAGGTTGCACACATCACATCTATGTCGTCAATCTCAGTCTGAGGCTGCGCAGTACGCTCAGCCATCAGGCAGTAAGTCCTTCTAATTGACTTCACTTTCCCCCGTTGAAGCCTTTGGGGTCGCTGTGTCCATTTCTTTTACTGTCTGTGTCAAGAACGCAAAGGACAAGAAAGCATACAAATACAGCCTGCTGAAGAACAACCCAGAGACTCTGATGGCAGACGTTTCACAAAAAAAGGGGACAGAGCCATCATCACTAATCTGCTCATCTACACAACAGACTACAACGTTTGGCACAAGGTGATCTGTAAATGTAACACAAGTTACAGGAAACTAGGCATCTGTAATGGCAGACAAATTCAAATTTAGAAAATGAAGAAAATGACACTAACAACCCAGCCAACACACCCATGTGGGGCCTAATGGGATATCTGGGGGGTTGATGGGTTGATGGGTTGATGATGGGTCTCTTGATGGGCTCATACCGGCCAATATGGGTAACCCAGGTAGCACCCATTTGGGGCCTACATGGGTCTGCCCATATGGGTTGATGACGGGACCCAGATAGGTGTTATGTAGGGCGCTTATGGGCCACAACAGGTATATATATATATATATATATATATATATATATATATATATATATATATATATATATATATATATATATATATATATATATATATATATATATATATATGGGCTAGCATAGTTTCTGTTTGGGTTACCTTTTACAGTAAACCCCCTAATACAAACATTACATGTAATCCACTAAGCCAGTGGTTTCCAACCACGTTCCTGGAGGCCCATTAACAGTGCACATTTTGCATGTCTCCTTTGTCTGACACACCCACATCAGGTTTTGGAATCATTACTAATGAGCTGATGACCTGAATCAGGTGTGTTTGATAAAGGAGACTTACAAAATGTGCACAGGAACGTGGTTGGGAACCACTGCACTAAACTACACTAAAATGTTAAAGGTATTCAACAGAAACCAGTAGTTCATGCTTTACTTTATCATGCAAGGTTTATTTAGAATAATTTGAAAATGACTAAATTACATTTACAACTTTATAATACAAAAGTATCAACAACAAATAAAAGAAGTTGAAGTTAAAGTGAAGCTCCTGACAAACTTGATTTGACAAAACTTGTATTGTTTATTTATGCATATCTGTACTCTCAAAGATTATGTATTTCACAAATGAAAAAAAAAAAAAACCTCCTCTGTCATTGGTTAAAGCCTTTTGGTTCCCCACATCTAGTTGATCTAGATTAAATGCTCAGCAGGGTCAGACAAAAACAGATGGCGAAGAAACGACACATGCCAGCTGCAAAATAATTAAGCATTAAGGTGAAGAATTAAGTGTGAAACCATCATAAACCCTTTAGTCTCCAGCACCACAATTTTCCAGAACTGCAACCTACCTGGAGTCTCCAGAAGTGAAGGTGTCAGGATCTCAGAGACTTAAGATAGCTAAAGAATCCTAAAAAAAATGACCCACTTAATAAGAATCACAAGTGGATGTGTTGTAAAATACATGGTTATGGTTTCAAACCTGTCTTGGAGTACCACCAGTCCTGAAGATTTTGTATGTCTCCGTATATCTGACACACCCATTTCGGGTTTCACAGTCTCTACTAATGAGCTCATGAGTTGAATCAGGTGTGAAGTGAAGATCCTGCTGTAACCTATTAAGACCCTTCAGAAGACATTACAAATTATTTGGAATAGTATTCTAAGGTGTTACTATATTGGGTATCTTTTGTGCATTTGTTATTTGAATTAGCACTACATAAAAAAGGGGAAAAAAAGAACAGACAGCCATTACTCGTCATCGGAAACTAGTGGTTCTGTGCTTAAATAAACATTTATTAAAGATTTATTTAAAATAAAAAATTTGAGAATGGAAATATTTCACTCAATGTGTACACTTTTAGAATAAAAGCTAAAATGGTCCCTGTATGGCGCTGTATGATCACAAAGTAAACTTTTTTTTTGTTGCCTTTTTTCTCTGTATCCAAAGGCTCTTGATACTTTCATATGGCAGAAAATTTTGTAAAATTGCAATTGTGTTTGCATTTTTAGACTTTGATTAGATTGAAGTCGCATTAATTGTGTTCAAGTGTCAAAATAACAATACATTTTTTTTTCAAGCATGCATATTTGTGTACTATCTACCCATGTTATCAACCTTTGGAATTGATTGTGTTGCACTTGTCTTGATTGTGAATGAATTAGACCACTGAGTAGCCCATTTTCAACCCATGTACTCATTGTCCATTAGTGAACCAACTAGGTCCCACATGGGGAGCCCAGCCGGGTTTGGGGCCCACATACACATGTTGGCTGGAAAGGCATTTCTGTAAACATCTACCATAATGGAACCATAATGTTCTAGGGGACTGAAGCATGTCTCAGCTGTATCCAGACGAACTTGCCCAGTCTAAAAGTTCTGGCAGAGGCTGAGAGACAAACACAAGGAGCGGCAGGAAACTGTGAAGCCCATAGCTCAAGGGAAGGACTGGAGGAGGCGGAGCCTAACCCTGCTGACTGCAAATCACAGCTGGAACAGTCTGTCACTCAGATCAGAAACAGTCTCTCCCTACAAGAGGTGGAGCTCAAGGAACTAACACTCTCCTATGCAACATCCAGTGAGCGCTTACAACATCTGGAAAATAAACTCACACTAGACGTTGAAGCTAGTCTTAAGGAATTGAGATGAGAAATAAGAAAACGGCAGCAAGACAGAGAGACCCTGAGTAAAGAACTAAAAACAGTCAGGGAGGAGCAGCTGCTCAGAGAGGAAGAAATACAACATCTGAGAGAACAGAGAGAGTGCCTCGCACACCTTCACACAGCAGCCCAACTCTCCCAGCACCCAGACAGCAGCAGCAGCCCACACTCTGACACCACAGTCCAGCACTCCAGCAGTAACACCACCAATGTCACAGACAGAGCCCCAAGAGCAAGAAAATGCCCTACACAAACATCTTAATTTACTCAAATGGCAAGATCATCAATGAAAAACAGCTCTTTCCCTGCCACAAAACATTAAAACTCTGGTGCCCAAAAACAGATAATGCCCTAGAACAACTGAACAGAGAACATTTGGGTGAACCTAGCCACATCCATGTGGGCAAGAATGACCTGAGGGTACAACAAGAGTGAGTGGCAGAATCAGTGACATGGGTGGCCATTGAAACAACACAAACCTTCCCAACTTGAAAAGTGGTTATCTCCACCATCCTACCAAGATCAGACTTCCATCGTTATACCATACAAAGAGCAAACATGGACATCTCACTTAGATGTGCTGGAATGCCAAATGTTCACCTGGCACATCATCCCACACTGGACCTCCACCTCCACCTCCACCTCCACCACCTACATGACCATGTCCATCTCCATAAAGACAGTGTTCATGTGTTTGCTAAAACCCTTAAAGATGTGGCCCTGGCCTAAAGAACACCAGAGCAGCCTCTACCCCTCAGCCAGTGAGACGCTTTCATTGCGTAGCACCACAAAACATCCTGTCTCCACACTCAGCTGAGCTCTACACTACAGCCCCTACCCAGAGGCCTGCACCCGCACACTCACTGTACCTCCATCCCCCCGTCTTGGACCTCTCCACCCACATCCTGCCCCCCTAAACCTGCATCCTGGACCTCACCGCCCGTGGCCTGGACCCACACAACCTGCTCTCTACCACCATCATCTTACACCAGAGCAGCATCACCCTGCGCCACAGGACCCTTTCTCCAGGCACCACAACCCCAGAAGACCCAGAGCAGCTCCAGTAAGAAACAACAGCATCTCAGCGGAACAGCAGCCTGTTCCACATCCACACTCCCACCGGCCCGAGCAACAAGAGCAGCGGAGTTATGCTGCAGCCCTGAAAGGACCGAGCCATACCAGCCTAGTAGAGATTAAGGACCTTCTCAAAATTCTATGCACACGGCTGGAACAGAAGTTGTGAGTAAAAAAAATAAATAAAAAAAACTTCACACATGTATATTTTGATACTATATTATACTTAGGTTTGTATTACTCTAGAGCAATATTAAGATTGCAGAACTTGTTGACAAAATGAGATCATTAATTATTACGATGTGGAACATACAGGGAATTAATTGTACTAAATACCAAAACCCATTAGACTACCCCATCACAGAAAATGAACTTATTGATCAAATCAAGCCTCCAAAAATTAAAAAAATCAAGTGGATCAGACGGCATCCTCAATGAAATGCTGAAGAACACAAATTCAGATTGGCCATAATGAAAAGATTCTGAGTGTTAGTCATTTCCCTGACACCTGGAATGAGGACTCATATTCAAGAGTGGAGACAAATCAGACCCCAACAATTATAGAGGCATTTGTGTGAGCAGTAACCTGGGGAAGATGTTCTGCAGCATCATCAACACAAGACTCGTTCACTTCCTTGCAGAGCACAATGTCCTGAGCAAAAGTCAGATTGGATTCTTACCAAATTACAGAACATCAGACCACATCTTCACCCTGCATACCCTGATCGACAAACACATTAACCAAAACAAAATGTCTGGGTTACAGCTGTAACCTTAGTTCCCTGAATATGGAACGAGAGATGCTGCGTCACCGCTTTGGGAACGCCTCTGCGTGATTGCGTCGTGAAGCACATGTGTAATCAGTCCAATAGAGAGACAGAACGTACAGGTCCAATCTGACTTTTGCTCAGGACATTGTGCTCTGCAAGGAAGTGAACGAGTCTTGTGTTGATGATGCTGCAGAACATCTTCCCCATTAGCATATTGTGATAAAAGTTCATTATTTTCCATAATGTAATGATAAAATTAAAATTTCATATATTTTAGATTCATTGCAGACCAACTGAAATATTTCAGGTCTTTTATTGTTTTAATACTGATGATTTTGGCATACAGCTCATGAAAACCCAAAATTCCTATCTCAAAAAATTTGCATATTTCATCCGACCAAAAAAAGAAAAGTGTTTTTAATACAAAACAAGTCAACCTTCAAATAATTATGTTCAGATATGCACTCAATACTTGGTCGGGAATCCTTTGCAGAAATGACTGCTTCAATGCGGCGTGGCATGGAGGCAATCAGCCTGTGGCACTGCAAAGGTGTTATGGAGGCCCAGGATGCTTCGATAGCGGCCTTAAGCTCATCCAGAGTGTTGTGTCTTGCATCTCTCAACTTTCTCTTCAATATCCCACAGATTCTCTATGGGGTTCAGATCAGGAGAGTTGGCAGGCCAATTGAGCACAGTAATACCATGGTCAGTAAACCATTTAACAGTGGTTTTGGCACTGTGAGCAGGTTCCAGGTCATGCTGAAAAACGAAATCTTCAACTCCATGAAGCTTTTCAGCAGATGGAAGCATGAAGTGCTCCAAAATCTCCTGATAGCTAGCTGCTATTGACCCTGCCCTTGATAAAACACAGTGGACCAACACCAGAAGCTGACATGGCACCCCAGACCATCACTGACTGTGGGTACTTGACACTGGACTTTAGACATTTTGGCAGTTCCTTCTCCCCAGTCTTCCTCCAGACTCTGGCACCTTGATTTCCAAATGACATGCAAAATTTGAGCAACAGTCCAGTGCTGCTTCTCTGTAGCCCAGGTCAGGTGCTTCTGCCACCGTTTCTGGTTCAAAAGTGGCTTGACCTGGGGAATGCGGCACCTGTAGCCCATTTCCTGCACACGTCTGTGCACGGTGGCTCTGGATGTTTCTACTCCAGACTCAGTCCACTGCTTCCGCAGGTCCCCCAAGGTCTGGAATCGGTCCTTCACAATCTTCCTCAGAGTCCGGTCACCTCTTCTCGTTGTGCAGCGTTTTTTGCCACACTTTTTCCTTCCCACAGACTTCCCACTGTGGTGCCTTGATACAGCACTCTGGGAACAGCCTATTCGTTCAGAAATTTCTTTCTGTGTCTTACCCTCTCGCTTGAGGGTGTCAATGATGGCCTTCTGGACAGCAGTCAGGTTGGCAGTCTTACCCATGATTGCGGTTTTGAGTAATGAACCAGCCTGGGAGTTTTTAAAAGCCTCAGGAATCTTTTGCAGGTGTTTAGAGTTAATTAGTTGATTCAGATGATTAGGTTAATAGCTCGTTTAGAGAACCTTTTCATGATATGCAAATTTAGAGATAGGAATTTTGGGTTTTCATGAGCTGTATGCCAAAATCATCAGTTTTAAAACAATAAAAGACCTGAAATATTTCAGTTGGTGTGCAATGAATCTAAAATAAATGACATTTTAATTTTATCATTACATTTTGGAAAATAATTAACTTTTATCACAAATTGCTATTTTTTTGAGAAGGATCTGTACAGGCGGGTGACGTCATAGACCCGGAAGGTATAATTCCCTATTCAGGGAACTAAGGTTAAAGTCTTTCAAGGGAACTTGCGCTGCGTCACTGCTTTGGGAACGAGAATACCCACATCCCCATATGAGCCGAATGCTCGCCTTTGACATTGTCTAGTGGGCGAGCACCCAAGCCCCGGGAGTAGAGTTGATGTCAAGCTCGTAAAAGTGACAAAGGTATGCAGTGATGATAATCCTGCTGCATCACAAATATCTTGCAGGGAGGCTCCTGCAAAAATTGCCTGAGAGGCAGCCATACTCCTGGAAGAGTGGGCCCGGACAGCCAAAGGGGAAGGCTACCCGGCCGCCACCTAAGCAAGTGAATAGCCTCGACTACCCACTTGGTTCTCCTCTGCTTTGAAGCCAGACCCCCTCTCAAGGGTGGTCCAAAAAGACAAACAGTAGTTCTGATTTTCTCCACAGGGCTTCAGCTCTGTGGACATACGCGTCTAGTGCGCGAAATGCAAAGCAGATAAGATCTTCCTGGTCTGACGTCTGGAATGGAGGACAATAGAAGGCCTGAAGTACTACAGGTCTCACAGGATTAGTGAGAACCTAGGAATGTGGCCCGGCCTAGGATGTAGGAAGGCCTTAGCCACACCGGGCGCAATTCCAAGCACGAGGGTGCCCCAGAGAGGGCTTGTAAATTCCCCATTCTCTTCAGGGGGAGATGCCAAATGATTGTAATAAGAACGAGAAACTTCTCGGAAACTTCTTCAAGCGGCTCAAAGGAGCCTCAGAAGGCAAAGGCCGGCATCCTGGTGCGTACTGCAGGTCTTAACTTCCTTGTGCACGGAGGAAACCAGTAACTTGAGGGTGTCGCCCCAGAGAAACCCCATTCAAAGGATTGTGGTAAGCTGCTAAGGCCGCCACATACACCTTTAGTGTGGAGGGAGCTAACCCAGCGGAAAACTTCTCCTGCAGGAATTCCAGCACCACGCTCATAGGGCAGTTAACTGGATCCCACAGGAGATCTCAACACCCTCAGGTGAAGAGTCTCCGCTTCAGTGTTCCGTTTCCTCGTGGAGGGAGCTCTAGAGTGTAGGATGGCCTCACAACCTCTGTTGAGAGACCAGAACTTATGAACTGGGCCCCCTCAGAGGCCAAGCCCACAGTTTCCACAGCTCTGGGCAAGGGTGCAGGATGGAAACTCCATCCTGCCGGAATCTCCAGGGGAGAGGCGTCAAGGAGCGACACAATGTCTGAGAACCAGACTCGGGCTGGCCAGAACGGAGATACTAACAGAAGGAGGGCCCGTCGGCGCACTCTCTAGAACTCCCGGAAGCAGAGCAATCGGTGGAAATGCGTACAGGGGCAGCCTTGGCCACTCCTGTACCATAGTGTCCAGTCAAGGAGGAGCTGGAGGCGCTAGGGAGAACCACAGCTGACAATGAGTGTTCTCGTGTGTGGCAAACAGGTCCACTTGGGCCCTGCCAAATTCTCCCAAAAAGGAGCTCCACACTAGAGCCCTGTGCGGGACTGTTTTTAAAACCCGCACCTGAATTTATGACCAGGACCACCCGCTTCCGCACCCTATGTGTTCCACTCCCGCCCGCACCCGCAATGTTTGTGTCCACTCCCGCCCCCGCCCTCTCCCGCGGACTTTCTCACAGCTTGTGAAAAATGTACACACTAAATATTCGTTCAAGTTAACATCCAGAATAACTTTATAACATATAATAACTTTAAACATGATTTCGTTTAAATAAGATGAAGTAACCAAAGCGCACACACATGACAAAAACATTGGGTAGCCTATGTGTTTTTATTAGCGTTATAACATACCACAAAACCGCAACTAGCGGCACCTCGGTTTTTAGGCTGCATACACACTTTCGACTCATGTAAGTTGGAAATAACTGATTAAACCTAACCTAATACAGAGAACTTTGAAAAAAAAAAGGTTATACAATTTTGTCAAATTAAATACACAACGAAATAAATAAAATAAATAGAATTCTTAAAAAAAATATATTATTAATAATATTTATAATAATAGCCTGCTAAAAATAAAATAAAAATAACAGACTACTTAAACAAATACATTTTTATTAATGGGTTGATCACATTGCTTTGTTTAGCCTACTCCATATTACTGTGAAGGAAAAGAATATTGCTGACTGACTGCGGTCCCAGACTGGTGCGTCTTTCTTCCGAGATCCACCCACACACACTGAATGCCCTCTCTGATGGCGCACTAGATGCGGGAATGCTCAAAATAAAACGTGCACATTTTGAAAGGACATGAATGCGCTCTTTATTGAACTTCCACCACTGAAGCACATTGTCTGGATCTGGTTTGTCTGCAAGTCGACTACCAAGATATTCTGCTATTTAAACAGCCTCTTTAATTTTCTTCTCAACTTCTTGTCTTGACTCCATTTTCTATTACAGTCCAAATACCGCGGGTCTCCCGCTAAATTTTCTGATCGCCCACTCCTGCGCGCAGCAGAGGTACAACCGCCCGCTCCAGCGAGATTTGCGTTGGGTCCCGCGGGAGCCCAAACCCAATGCAGCCCTCTACTCCACACCTGTTTATGAAATTCTGTTTAGATTTTGAATCTGTATGTTGTTAAACCTGTGACAACTGGAACACACACACACACACACACACACACACACACACACACACACACACACACACACACACACACAAACACACACATACATAAACACACACACTTGTCTGAGTTGTTGTCTACCTTGTTTGTCCAGTGATATGTGATATGTGTTGATGGGTCTTCAGGTGCGCTCATACACTGTCTAATAACCAATTATTCCCTCCACACACAACAGTGACCTGAGAGGAGTCTGACATCTGACACACAAAACATACTTTCCATCCATCTTCTGTGTTTATCCACTTCTTCTGTCCAACTCTGCCACGTCTGTCATCATGCCATCATGAGTTGCACCATTCACTCCTGATGCTCGTATCAGAGCTTGAACTCTCAGGACAGAAAACAGGGTTTAGTCTTTTTTTTTTATTAATATACTATAGGCTACATGTTTTTTAATGCATTCCTTTAGAGCATGGAGAACATCTAGCAAGGCTGGTTTGATCACAGGAAATGCATGAACTGATCAAATGTGTACATTGAATGAAATGTTTGTCGCTTTGGATAAAAATGTATACAAATGCAAATGTTTATTTTTAGTATTATTATGAATATAGTTACACCATAATAGTTTTACTAGAAATATTTTGTAGTGTGGTATTTGTTGGCCTCACTTGTATTTTCTGCTGAATTGTTTTTTTTTCTCTTGGAGTGACAGCGGGGTGTAATATGTCAATTTTCACAGAAGTACCTGCTGATAGCAGTGTTGCCATGTATATAATATACCTTTTTTTTTCTTTTCTACAAATATATTTCCACACACACACACACACACACAGACAAAGTGCAATATTGGCCTTTTAATGGGCAAATAAAATGTTTACTTTTGAACCAGACCACTAAATTGCATTTCACAAACCTTCATGAAGCATTGGAACGGTTGAATTGAGTGCCGATTCATAATTGCCATAATTTAATACTGTGTGCGAAAAGTACAATTTCAGCATTGCTTGTTCAGACATGCGTCTGCATTGGACACATTGAGAAGGGACTGCTTGGCCTTACGATTCTTGAATGATGGCACAAATAGTTTCATACAAGAGAATAACCACACACAGGCCACTGCTGACAGAGCTGCAGGGTCAGAACATAACACATGCATCTGATGAATATTACATCAATATTTGTGTTTGCAAACTGAAAACATGGAGACACAAACATAAAAGTAACAATTCTTTATTAAAGGGGTGATGGCGATCTGGAAGATTGGCAGACAGGTGAGTGATGAGCATAAGCAGTACTATTGTCAATCATACTTGGCTGATGGGGTATTTCTGCTTGCAAGTTTGAAGACAAGCATTATGAAGATAATGGGTCCAAGGCAACCAGTAGGCATAAAAAGGTGAGTGGTCAGGTAAGTGAACTCATGTAGAGAATGATGAGCAGAGGTGGGTAGTAATGAATTACAATACATTTACTTGAGTAAATTTTTTGGGTAACTTGTACTTTTAGAGTTTATTTAAATATGGGTACTTTTACTCAATTAGGCTACATTTCTTGTGGAAAAAAAACAACAAAAAAACAGTACTTTTACTTTGTTACATTCGGTGGCGTTCCTCCACTATTGTCAAATGGTAATAATTAATAAAAAAAAAAATATATATATATATATATATATATATATATATATATACGCACTTTATGGTGTGTATATGAGGACGCTTTTGGGTAGGGTGAGGGTGGGGGTGTGGGGGGGTTCGTACATATAATACGCCATAAAGTGTGTATCATATGCACGCGAAAAACGGCGTACCATATGCACGCCAAAACTAATTTGCCGTATACGTTCCATGAGATTGAACACTCTAATTTATTTGACAGACACACCATTTATTGACAAGCTGCATAGATTTTCAAGGCGCTATAAAGGTCAATAAGTCAATCACATTCATGAAGTGTTGCACAGAAATAATAATAATTTTTAAAAAGTTAATACAATTCATGAAATCATCAAAATTGCCTAGACATGAACAAATATGACAGATAGATTTGAACAAGATTGCAGAAAGCTACTTGTCGACAGTTGTGTAGCATCCATGAATGCTGTTCCTCTTTGTCCCATCAGCGAGCAGGTATGGCTGTGTGGTCTCTCAATTCAATCAAGGTGGTGTTCTTGTATGTTAGTGTCACATGCCTGTCCTGTCTTGTGTGCACATGTGGGTTTTGTTAGTGTGGCCATGCGCCTCTGTCTTTGTCAGATCCCACCCCCTTGTTATATCGTTATTGGTTTAATTTGCCCCACCTGTGTTTGCCTCATTCCCTGCTTGATTTCTCCCCTTTATAAGTTCCTGTGTGTTTGCAGTCCTTGTCGGATCGTTGTATTGTCTTCGTCTCCCAGTCCCCCGTGTCGGTATGTTCAGTTTATATGTATTTCTAGTTTATGTATTTTCCCCCTCGTGGGTTTTGTTTTGTAGTTTGTTTTGTTTTGTTTTATATTAAATCCTATTTTCTGCACTTGAGTCCTCACACTTGTTTGTCCTTTGTGTGTTAACGTGACAGAACGATCCGACCAAAAGAGGACTCAGCAGGAGTTTTTTTTTGGGCCTTGTTTTGTTTTTTGTTTGTTTTGTTGTTGTTTCCAGTGCACCATGGACCTTTGCAGACACGTACAGGTGATGCGGCAGGTAAACTCTAAATACATCCGTCAGCAGGAGGCGGATGTAAAGGAGTTTGCCTGCCAATTCCTCAGAGAGGTGCATCACCTGTACCTAAATGAGGCAGAGAAGGCAGAGGTCTTCAACCTCTGCCTGGACATGCCTCTGAGTCCCACGGAGGTCAACAGGATGGGGACCCCAGACTTTTGGGAGTTTGTGGACCGGCTGGACTCCCTTCCTCCTAGGACCCCGATTCGGAGAGCTCCGTGGGTCCGTGTTCCGGTGGTCCCAGTTCCAGGGGATCGTGTTCCGGTGATCCCCATTCTGGTGGATCCTGTTCCGGTGGATCCTGTCCCCGTGGTCCGTAAGCGGAGGAGGAGAGGGAGAGCACTCTCCGTGACAGTTCCGGTGGTCCCTGTCCCGGTGGATCGTGTTCCGGTGGTCCCTGTGCCGGTGGTCCCTGTGCCGGTGGTCCCGGTGCCGATGGTCCGTGTTCCGGTGGTCCCAGTTCCGGTGGATCGTATTCCGGTGGATCCGGTGCCGGTGGATCCTGTCCCCGTGGTCCGTAAGCGGAGGAGGAGAGGGAAGGAGTGCTCCGTGACGGTTCCGGTGATCGCTGTGCCGGTGGTCCCAGTACCGGTGGATCATGCTCCGGTGGTCCCAGTGCCGGTGGTCCCAGTGCCGGTGGTCCCAGTGCCGATGGATCGTATTCCGGTGGTCCCTGTGCCGGTGGTCCCTGTGCCGGTGGTCCCAGTACCGGTGGATCATGCTCCGTTGGTCCCAGTGCCGATGGATCGTATTCCGGTGGTCCCTGTGCCGGTGGTCCCTGTGCCGGTGGTCCCGGTTCCGGTGGTGCCGGTGGTCCCGGTGCCGGTGGTCCCAGGGCCGGCGGACTCTGTGCTGGATATGCCGCTCCGGCGCCCTGCTCTTCCCGCGCCGCAACGACGACCTGCACTTCCAGCGCCGCCCCGGCGTCCTGCTCTGCCCGCGCCGCCCCAGCGTCCTGCTCTGCCCGCGCCGCCCCAGCGCCCTGCTCTGCCCGCGCCGCCCCGGCGCCCTGCTCTTCCCGCGCCGCAACGACGCCCTGCTCTGCCTGCGCCGGCCCGGCGCCTGTTCTTCCAGCGCCGCCTGAACTCTGCTGGCCGCCCCGGCCGCCTGAACTCTGCTGGCCGCCCCGGCAGCCTGAACTCTGCTGGCCGCCCCGGCAGCCTGAACTCTGCTGGCCGCCCCGGCAGCCTGAACTCTGCTGGCCGCCCCGGCAGCCTGAACTCTGCTGGCCGCCCCGGCAGCCTGAACTCTGCAGTCCGCCCCGGCAGCCTGAACTCTGCAGTCCGCCCCAGCAGCCGGAACTCTGCTGGCCACTCTGGCTCCCCCGGCCGCCTGAACTCTGTTGGCCACTCCGACCGACCCGGCCACCTGAACTCTGCTGGCCACTCCGGCCCCCCCGGCCGCCTGAACTTTGCTGGCCACTCCGGCCCCTCCGGCCGCCTGAACTCTGCTGGCCACTCCGGCCCCCCCGGCCGCCTGAACTCTTTGTGTTCCCTGTCCCTCCCTTGTTTTCCCCTTCCTTATCTGTTTCTCCCAGATCTGTCCCTCCCGTCCCGCCCTGGTCTGTCCCTCCCGTCCCGCCCTGGTCTGTCCCTCCCGTCCCGCCCTGGTCTGTCCCTCCCGTCCCGCCCTGGTCTGTCCCTCCCGTCCCGCCCTGGTCTGTCCCTCCCGTCCCGCCCTGGTCTGTCCCTCCCGTGCCGCCCTGGTCTGTCCCTCCCGTGCCGCCCTGGTCTGTCCCTCCCGTGCCGCCCTGGTCTGTCCCTCCCGTGCCGCCCTGGTCTGTCCCTCCCGTGCCGCCCTGGTCTGTCCCTCCCGTGCCGCCCTGGTCTGTCCCTCCCGTGCCGCCCTGGTCTGTCCCTCCCGTGCCGCCCTGGTCTGTCCCTCCCGTGCCGCCCTGGTCTGTCCCTCCCGTGCCGCCCTGGTCTGTCCCTCCCGTGCCGCCCTGGTCTGTCCCTCCCGTGCCCCTGGTCTGTCCCTCCCGTGCCCCCTGGTCTGTCCCTCCGGTGCCCCTGGTCTGTCACTCCCGTCCCTAGTGGGCGTCTGGTAGCCGCTCCTTGGAGAGGGTAATGTCACATGCCTGTCCTGTCTTGTGTGCACATGTGGGTTTTGTTAGTGTGGCCATGTGCCTCTGTCTTTGTCAGATCCCACCCCCTTGTTATCTCGTTATTGGTTTAATTTGCCCCACCTGTGTTTGCCTCATTCCCTGCTTGATTTCTCCCCTTTATAAGTTCCTGTGTGTTTGCAGTCCTTGTCGGATCGTTGTATTGTCTTCGTCTCCCAGTCCCCCGTGTCGGTATGTTCAGTTTATATGTATTTCTAGTTTATGTATTTTCCCCCTCGTGGGTTTTGTTTTGTAGTTTGTTTTGTTTTGTTTTATATTAAATCCTATTTTCTGCACTTGAGTCCTCGCACTTGTTTGTCCTTTGTGTGTTAACGTGACAGTTAGTGCCTAAAGATCAACGACAAAAATAAAACTCAAAGTCAGCTCTCCAATTGGCCGTCTTTATATTAGTTTTCCACAATACAATCAACCCATCTGGCATTATTTTGAGGCAGACAAAAGGTACTTGTACTTTTACGTGGGGACAGATTTTGGCTACCCACCTCTGATGATGAGACTGGACAATGTGTGGGTATGGGTGAACGAGTGGGTGAAGCTGAAGGACCTGACACATTAGCTTAAAAACTGTCAACAACACAAATGTGCAGCCACATGATATAAAATATCACTCATCTGTAGTATGAAACTTACCAAAGTAGGTGATCGGTTTTAGCATAATGTCCACTGGTATCATAGATCTGCTAACCGTTGTGGGTGGGACTAAACAGAAAAATAATCGAATGGTGACGAATTTGAATCTTCGTTGTCGTACACACACTGAATGTGCAGAATATGCATAATACGCAATAAGACATACATGAATAATAGATCTTGCTAGAAAATGTAGGGCCCTATTTAGCCCTAAAAACTCACTTTAACACCTAATAATGATCTTCAATGTAAGGAAACACGTTGAATGACTGCTGATCTCTGTTATAAATGATTTTCTTTTATTTTCTATTTTTACTAAAAAAATCTGTAAAATATGAATTAATATTTTATGTAAATTACACATTACTCTGTAAAAAAAATAAAAATACTAAATAAATCTGAAAATGTCCTTTAAAAAACAAACAAACAAAAATGTATCTAGCACCAAAATATAAGCAATTGCCTGTAAATGTAATAATGGGACTTGAAATTACAGCAAATATCTGTAAAACAACATTGTATAAAGAAAGAAATACAGACTATTATCTGTAAAATTACACTTTGTGTAGTGTAGAGTGTAGAGAAGGTTGTGTGTGATAATCCCAGATCAGCAGTTTCTGAAATACTCAGACAAGTCCATCTGGCACCAACAAACATGCCATGTCACTTACATCACATTTTGCCCCATTCTAATGCTCAGTTTGAACTTCAGCAGATCGTCTTTAAATGGAAATGGACTGCATTTATATAGCGCTTTCAAAAGACCCATGGCCACCAAAGCGCTTTACATATTTTATAGTGTACATACAATCTTCCAATTATTACCAATTTAACAGCTTTTTTGGCATCCCTCCTTCTCCCCTTCTCTTCCTTTTTGTACAGTTGTGCTTGTTATAGGGGGGCAATTGGAGCTTGAGTAGAATATTCTCTCCCTCTATAGCAGACAGCAAGCCACATCTGTTTACCACTTTTCCCTATGATTAAATGGGCACACAAACTTGTGAAAGACAGACAGCTTAATTATGTCTATGAGAAAACACAGGTTCCTGTACTTACTTTATTAGTTCATTTAAGAAAGAAATAATTTAAAACATTTCAGATGATTATTAGTGTTTTTTCCCTGAACCTCTAATGGTCCTTCTGATTGTCAGTGAGGGGTTGAAACAAAGACAGAAACAAAAACATGACAAACAAAACAACCACTTAAAATTGACCAGATCTGACAAAGATCAATTTATAAGTATTTCATCTGAGGTCAGACTTGATCGCAATTGTCATCAATCGGCTGTCATTGAACATATCAAACTAGCAATCAAAAACTTTACATTTCCGCCCAGGATAAGAGGAATGTTTTAGGATTCTCAAAATTTGTCAAATCATGGCCAAAACTGTACAGTGTGGACCCTGCTTAATACAAAGGAAACAGGAATGAACACAAAAAAACAACAAATCAAAGATCATAACTCAAACAAAACTCAAACTAAGAACAGATGGTGAACTCAAAGGTCTGTTTGCTCTTCATCACCAACCTTTGATGATGTCACAAAAGCTCAATTCCTCTCACTCTTAAAGAGAAGTCAAACGCAGAAAAACAGGATCATAGTGTTGAAAGGTTTGTGTTTTAATTAAGACATCTTTCAGTCCCCTTCCACAGTCAGTGCGGGACACGTGTCACAGTTCTGTGCTTTTCCTGTTAATGGTGTATATTCACGCTGAACTCAAACCAATCTCTGCAGGCCATTTTAACAACATCAACAACAACAAAACATATAAGCAGGTAATCAGAACAAACCACAAACTAATTCCAGGACTGGAAGCCTTTTTCCCACTTCTAGTGAAGATAAACTGTAGAATGTTTTGAGCTTCTTCAAGTCAACATGAAACTGTGTTTGTGACCCATAATGAGACATTAATGAGTGAAAATAACAGGAACAGGGCCAGTATTTTGTCCATCAGGAATTCATTGGATGCTGAGAAGTGTCTCTGTATGTTATTGACTGTGATGTCAGTGGGAAATAAAAGTAGTTTAAAAGGTGGATCAATAATTTTCATGAAGATTACAAAGTCTATTTTTTATTTGTTGTGAGCTTTTTTTGGAATAACATGCACTGTTACAATTATGGTTAAAATTAGTTCACTTCAAAATGAAAATACTGATCATTTACTCCAGGATGTTCATGTTTTTCTTTCTTCAGTCGTAAAAGAAATAAACATTTTTTGAAAGAAACTACAAAAACAAGTGCACAAACAACTACTGGCCTGGCATGCAGAAATAAAGTCTTTTTAGTAGTTTTTGCAGATTTGTGTGAAGGGGATCATTTTGACAATGTTGTTGTCTGCACACAAAAAAACACAAAGGAAAACGTTTCTGTTTTTAGCACATTGTTGTCATGTAAAGGCACCCTCAGTAAGTTGAAAGTTCTTAATGAGGCTAATCTCGTTCAGTAATTATTGTTTAGCTATTACACTGTAAAAAAAACTCTCCAATTGAACATTTTCTAGTGAACGGTCACATCTATATTTTTCAATTGGCCAAATTGAATTTATGTGAATTTAATTTTATCAATTGTGGGAACAATCTGTTAACATGGGCTCAATTAGAAATAATATGTTGACCCAAAGAAAAAAAATATTTTACCAACACTGTAAAACAATTCAGCTCCTCCAATTAAAAATGTTCTAGTGACTGGTAACATCTACATTTTTCAGTTGGCCAAATTGAATTTCTGTAAATGTATACAATTTAATTAACAGAAATTTGGCCAATTAAATATTTTAAATTGTAGTAACAATTGCTTATTTCTCACTGTCCCAAAAGATAAAAATTACTAAAAACATAAATATAGTTATAGCAAAATGAACACAGACAACAGGGTTGACATTTTATCACATTACTTTATTAACAAGTCAATTCCAACACAGGATATTTGGTGAAAATACATTATTTTAAATAAGGAAATACTCTGAATACATACAAGAAGTCTTCTGCATAACTGGCTGTCTTGATATGATGAAGAAAATGCAGCACTGCATATGATAAAGACCTGCAAATAAAAAATAACATTAATGACAAAGTTCCCCCGCATCACATCTGGCAAGTTACAGAACAGAAGTTACTTCATTATATAATGAGGATGAGATGAATGAATGGACAAATAAGAAAATGATGAGCTTGATGTTTGATATTGAAAGGCAATAACTTAAGTCCTGAGAGAGGCCGACGGCAGTCTACGGCACCGTGTTCAACGGTCGCATGCCGCACATATCACACAAATGACGTGTTATTTTAGACATAAAAGACATGAGGAAAATAAAACTATTGGCTACCATTAGATAAGTATGTGGTACCTGAGAAGAACACACTCATGAAACCAATGAATGTGTGAACTCGTGATTCTACAAAATGTCTTTTAAACTTCATTCCAAGTCATAAAGCAACACTCTGGAGAATAATTTCAGTGCTCAGTACTCACCAACGTCTTGTGATGATGAATATCTCTATTTTCTTGGGAATGTTTGTTTCAGTCTTCAGCACTGGCTGGTTTGGCTCTGCTGGCGCTTTCCGCGTTTGAAATCCCCACATGGTTTTCCTCGGGCACATTTTGCGCATGCGTATAGAGTTTTCGGACGTTGGACTTGTTCACCCAACATGGATTTTTCACTTCGACTTCATAGATTGACTGAGCACAATTAAATATGTTCAGTGAATATACTATTTTAATTTTGAGTGAAGACCTTAATCTATAATTAGCAATGCATATTTTTGCATGGGATACTTATTTGGAAGTAACTTATCAGGCCAATATTTAATGATCAATTGTCACACTTTTTCCCCCAATTTTTTTTTACAGTGTAGGCTAAAGGCCTGCAAATAAAAATAACATTAATGATAAGATTCCCTTGCATTACATCTGGCAAGTGACAGAACAGAAGTTACTTCATTATATTATGAGGATGAGACGAATGAATGGACGAATAAGAAAATCACGAGCTTGATGTGTTTGATATTGAAAGGCAATTGAGCCCTGAGAGAGGCCGACACCAATCTAATGCCACCGTGTTCAACAGTCGCATGGTGCACATATCACCCAAATGACTTAATTTACTTATTACCTATTATTATAGACATATAAGACATGAGGAAAATAAAACTATTGAGTACCATTAGATAATTATGTGGTACCCGAGAACACACTCATGCATGAAAATATGTTCGGTGAATATACTATTTTAGTTTTGAGTGAAGAGCTTAAGCTATGATTAGTACAATACATATTTTTGCATGGGGATAATTAATTGAAAGTAACTTATTAGGCCAATATGTAATGATCGATTGTCACAATTATTTCCCCCAATTTTTTTTTTACAGTGTAAGGAACTATCTCAGTCCTACATTTCCCTAAATTTACTAACGGATTAGTTAATCTTGTTTTCATAATAGTTAATAGCAGTAGCTGAGGCATTCATGCAGTGCAACTTATTTATGGCGTGCAGGAAGGTCCAAAAATAGGAATGATTTGTCTTGGGAAATCACTTTACTAAAGCCAGTAGCTATACTGATAGGCTGGCGGTGGATCTGTATAAGCATTTTCCTCACATGGCAGATGACTGACTCTCCTTACGCAGCGGGCAATTGACTTTCCTTACTCAGCAGGCGACTCACTTTCCTTACACAGCGGGAGACTCACTTTTCTCAGACGGCGACTCACTCTCTTCTAGCAGTGTGCGATTCACTTTCCTCACACAGCAACTCACTTTCCTCACATACCGGCTCACTTTTCTCACACGGCGACTGACTCTCCTCATAGAGCAGGCGACTCACTTTCTTCACACGCCGACTCAGACTTGACTTGTTCGTTTCAAGGCTGAGTACAAGTTAGAAAGAGCTTTAAAAATACAGACCTTTTTGAAATCTTTAATTGAATTCCCCCCAACAAAGCTCCGCCCCCTTTGGTGAGCACTTTTATTAAAAAAAAATTCACTTCAAGCACTGTAAAATGAAGAGAGTAATACGAATTTTTATGTAGGCCTACTGCTTAGACTGCTATTTTCACGAATAATAGACCTATTATTAAATTAGAAAATATTAATCAGAAATTCATGCTAAAGTGGGACAGTTTGTCTGACAGGACTGCATGTACTGTAACTGCCTTTATGACCAAGCCCATGGGTTTGGACACAGGGCCGCTCGATTGTCCTGAATGCAACATTTTAGTATCCATAAAAAAGATTAGTGGCCTACAGTAAAATGTTCTGTCATATAGCAACAATCTTTAATGTGAACATGCTGTCAAGCCAGTCATGGTTTGATGTGGCAGAGAATGCATGAATTCAGATCATTCAAACTAAACAAAGTTATTAATTCTGGTTTCAGAGTTCTTTTTGTCAGCAGGCTATTGAAAACTCCAACAGCCTTTAATTTATTTGACAGACACACCATTTATTGACAAGCTGCAGAGATTTTCAAGGCGCTATATTTTCTTCATCCATTTTAAAACAAATATTTTGAACAGCTAATCCTACACCTACCCCTAAACCTACCCATAACCATTTATTAAAACTATGTACTGTTATAAATAAAACCGTAACAGACAGACAAGTGTGATCACAATAATTTATTTATTGCAAAAATGTGGTAATAAAAGTAGTTCAAATGACAATGTGTTGCAGTCGCAGTCCTCTCTGGTGGTATATATAGTTTTGTATAAGGTACAGAGCAGAATGTAAATTATTAATCAATGAAAATATTTGATATTAAGTAGATTAGTAAAATGCATTTAATAAATGCGACTGAAAACGTATTGATGTGACAATTAAATACAATAGAAACAATACATTGAAGTCACAATTTTAATATATATATATTCATACAATATTGTATGTTTTAGTGTACACTAATACACACATATTCACATGAGATAACGTTGGATTTGGCTCTTTCTGAAAAATGCTCTGTTGATGGGGTACTGTTGATCTGGATGTCTCTGACCTGTTATTACCTGGAGTCAAGAGTTGATGTCAACATGTCAACTGCGCTGTGAAGAACTGACGCTCGGTGGAGCTGATGAACTGCATGTGAGGAGGAAGAGGGAAATGTCACTTTTGTGCTAGATCAAACCGGCTTCTTTCCTCTCGAAGGTAATGGAACTGTCATCTTTTCTCTGGGCGATAACGATCTGCTTTATATCACCCACAAACTGACTGCCTCTCTCTCTACATCAGTCTTTCTCTTCTCTGCTCTGCTCAGGTCATGCAGGAAAAGCAGGTGTTTCAGGAGGTTTGGAACTGAAATCTGCCCTGTTCTCAGTCAAGGTTATTATACGCCCCCTTCATTATTACTGCTGCTTGATAAGACAAGCAGCCCTCTATCGATTCCATAGGTAGGATTAGTGTTTTGACAACATAAACTTCATTGGAAGTTTAGTCCTGGCATCCTAGCAAACCACCCAGAAAACCCTAGCAACCTATATCCTCTCTCATTATCTATTATTATTCTGGCAATGTTTCCATCCAACTCCCATGAACCCACTCAATGGAAAAATCTATGGAAAATCTAAGAAAAATAATGGTTTCACAGTTATTAACATTGTAAATCTATAGCAAATAAATAAATAAATACATTTAAAAATGTAATGTACTTTTATAATATTACTTTTTTGTGTTATTTTATCTTAGCAATACATTTCAGACAAACTAGTTACCGCTGCTGTGGGTGATTTTAACACAATGGCTAATAGTGTGACATTTTTTTCTTTTGAAAAGTCAATAATAGCTTTTGTGATTATGTTTTTTTTTTTTTTTTTAATAGTCTTTAGACATTCTTCTAACTATAAGTAACTTAAGAAATTCACTTTAAGTAAATTTGAATGTCAATTAACACTCATTAGAGTATTACTAGACTGTTAGGTTAGGGTTAGTAGAATAAGTTGACATGCGCTTGCCAAGTCACATAGGTTTCATTTACACTGCAGGTCTTGATGCACAATTCCGATTTGGTGACTATATCCAATTTTTTTGGCGACCTGCTTACATCATCTTTTAAAAGCGACCTGTATCCAATTTGCTGTATGTATTTGCGTTTACACTATAACTGGCGAAACAGTCCAAGACGTTCTGACCCAGAAAAGGAAGTAAAACGGCACAATATCTGTGTTAATCCAATATTTTTTCCGTTCTCCCTCACTATATATTCTGCCTGTGTTTTAGTTCTTGTGGTCGGTTCTCGTTAATACTACACTGAGTTTGGTTTTGTGAAGTTTTGTGTTAAATAAAGTCTTATCATATTCTTCTTCTCCGTCTTCCTGCACTTAGTAAATGTGACAGAAGGACCAACCACAAAAATGATTATGAACATTTCTAGTGGTGGCGAGATGAAGTTTCATGACGCTTTATAGCTTTTCAGCCAGATGTGTTGAAAAGTGGCTCATTTATTGAAGCTTCGAATGCACACAGGAAACATGGTGCAGAGGGGAAAAAAGTTGTCAGGAGTGGTTCATGATATATTACCATTTACACACACAATAACATAAATAAATAAATAAATAAATAGTTATTTGAAGTATTTATGCTCAGTGTTTCATAATTTTTTAACTGGGCGGTGCTTTTGTTTAACATTCAGAAATGTTCTTTAGACTGGATAAAAGAAGGTGAAAGTGATAAAGGTGGACTGGACAGAGAGAAGAGGAAGTGCTTGTGAGCATGAGAGGGAAAAAACACATAGCTAAAAATGAACCCCTTCTCAAACCACTGTACTCAAGCGAGGCTTCGAAAGTTATCAGTGACGTAATTTCACTAAAACAATACAAGCCTCAAAAAGGAGCTCTGGTGAGAAGTACCTAACGTTCTCAGACAACGCTATCTCACGACCAATTCGTACATATTTTACGAGGTGGCTATTTCGTACAAATTTGTGCGACCTCACTCGTCTGGTGCGTTTTGCCTAAACCCCAGTGATGGGTAGGTTTAGGGCGAGGTTGAGGTAGGTCATTAAATGCAATTCGTACGAATTAGCCACCTCGTAAAATATGTACAAATTGCCGTGAGATCGGGTTGTCTCAGAACATACTTCGAAGCCTTCAAGTCTGAGATCCCAGATCATAAGGAGACGCCATCTGAGCCGGCTGCACCATCCATCGCTGTGTGAGTCCGATGGAATGGAAGCGAGCCCCGCCCACCCTCTCACTTCCACCACCTCTCCAAAATGGATTGTGAATTTATTTTGTTTCGTAAATCTCTATGTTGTTCTCCAATCTCCTCTTCAGCCCTCAGCCACTCCTGCCACCCAGTCATCGCTACCTCCTATCAGACCCTCAGTTCCACCTCAGCCTTCTCTCAGTGGAGCGACTCAATGGAGACTCCGTCGTGGCCGCCTAGGTCTTTAGTGTCTCTCCACCTGCGCAGGGGGCTCCGCTTTCAGTTGTCCCCAGGGTGGCATCGAGACTCATAACACCATGGCTCCTCCCTCCAGCGCCGCCATCATGGAGCACAGTCCTGGCTGTGGTCTGGGTCTTCATCCGCTTGCCCCTGATCAAGGTCATCCCTTGATTTCTACCTCCATCTACTCCTCCCTGTATATGCTGCCTGCCTGCCTGTCTGTCTGTCTTCTCCCAGCCCTTTGCCTGCTCTTCGTCTGCCTCCAAAACCCCCACCCTTCCTCATTTCACCTGTTATGCTGCAAGTTCACGCCTTCCTGGAAGAGGCATACTGTCACGATTATGCTTAGTTTCTCCCTTATGGACTCTTAGCAAACAAAACCTCCAACATTTGAACCTCCCCATCCATCAGATTATCAATAAATCTGGGTGTTCATGATTATATAATTTTTTTTGTTGCAATAAACACTCTTTTCCAGCAAAGTGCCCTTCTTAAAGGGTTAGTTCACTGAAAAATGAAAATGATGTCATTAATGACTCACCCTCATGTCATTTTACATTCGTAAGACCTTCGTTCATCTTCGGAAATCAATAAAATGACGACTGTATTGATTTTTTAATGCTATATTTAAAAATGGCTCATTTAGATAAAAGGATATAGGAATATAGGAAGTAAGTTGCGATCTTGATCCACACTCCTAATCAGCAGGTGGCGGTAAAGCACCTTGAAGTTGTATGCCAACTGCCATAAAAAATCAAAGAAGAAGAAGAAGACAATGCTGAATAAAGTCATAGTTTTTGTTATTTTTGGACCAAAATGTATTTTAGATGCTTATAAAAATTCTAACTAACCCACTGATGTCACATGGACTACTTTGTTGATGTTTTATTACCTTTCGGGACATGGACAGTATACCGTACATACATTTTCAATGGAGGGACAGAAAGCTCTTGGAGTAAATAAAAAATATCTTAAACTGTGTTCCTAAGATGAATGGAGGTCTTATGGTGTGGAACGACATGAGGGTGAGTCATTAATGACATAATTATCATTTTTGGGTGAACTAACCCTTCAAAATGTGGGCTTCAAGATCCACAAGAGGTAGGAATGGTGAAGCTATTGCTGTAAATGAGTTGAAACACAGATAATCTCTAGTTGAATACTTGCATGGCTTTACTCATTGTTGATTTGGTTCAGTATTAATGCAACCTGGTCTCACAGAATTCCATGAAATGAACACGGACCCTTAACTCAAAATCTGTGGTAGTTTCACGGAATCGTCGAAAACTCTGTGATGGGTCCAAGGAAGTGATGCCAATGTATGTCAATGAGAGGCTGCATCCATGGTCCATACACGGATTCCCTGTTCCAATACCTTATTCGTCAGTTTGATTCAGTCAGCATAATTTTATTTACATTTATTTTATTTTTATTCAGACGCATTTTGAATGCATAACTCAAACCCTTGCCTAAACCTACCCATTTGTGTATTATAAAAAACAGGATATACCAGGAAAATACGACTGCAGGTACAATTTAGAAAGTACAAATATTCCAAGTGTTCTGAGGCCAAACGATTGCTTTGTGTGAAGAAAATCCCCAAAGGCGATCAGCAGCGTTGAGTCCATCCGCCAAAGATTAATTCATTTCAAATATTGCCGCTGGAAGAAACGTTATGTCAGCTTTGACAGCATTGGCTCTCGTGTGTCTCGTGACCAATCACGTTATGCTAAAGAGTCTTGTGTATCATTTGAATGAGAAATATGAATGAGTGCATGTGTGTTCCGTTGACAAAGGGGCGCGATCATCATTTCAATGACTAAAACATTAAGATCCACTCTGTTCTTCACATGAAGATATTGTATGACTTCAGACTTGGAATGCACCATGAGTTAATACTTTTATACTGTTTTTGGTCTGTTTTTGCAATAAATACCTGTGACTCTACTTTTATTTGCCTGTTATGTGTTTTAAATGGTTGGGAGTGGGTAGGTTTAGGGTAGGAGTGGAGTTACTTGCTCCAAAATATAAAAGGCTATAAATATTCATAAAATCATGTCTCCTTTTACCAATGCAAAGAATTAAATGTTTGTTGGCAGGGCGGATCTAGAAAATTATTTATGGGGTGGCAAGGGGTGGCATGAGAATTATGAAGGGTGGCAACACTGAAGCGAGCATCCTTGCATGGTTCTTGTGGATTCAAGTAATAATATACATATTCAGTGTATATACACAGAGGCACACATTTTTTAATGGTCTATAAAGATTAAAGACTGGTGTCACCAACAAATATTTTCAAAAAAGAAGGAAAAAAAAAAAATCACAGGTTTTAGTGCAACAAGCGCAACAAAATGCCCATCTAAAGTCATGAAAAATCTTGTCTCACCAGTACCTAATAACAACAGCACTGGTTGCAACCATAATATATGGTTTACAAGGTAAACAAATATTGAACTTATAGGTTATAAAAAGAAATAGGTTTTGTCTATTTTATGTTAATGTAAAAATATTTGAAATGAACACTGAACACAACATGGGCACCTGACACACATGGTGCTGGTGTCTCAAGCTCTCTCTTCTCTTTCAATGTCTGAGCTCTCTTGTTCCCTTAGTCCTCTCTCTTCCACCTCTTAACTCGCTTCATGCTGTATTTCTTCTGTCTCATCGCGTATCTAGCTCGTTGTCATCCATTTATATATTTCTTTCTTCCACCACTCCATCTTCTCCTCTGCTGCTTCCACAACTTCATTTGTATTTTTACCTTTTTCTGCTCGTTCCACTCCCACATTATCTGACTCTGATTTTCCTTAGCTTTTTGGTTTTAAAACTGGAAGTCAGCCTTTAGCTTCATAGTATCCTGCAAGACATAGCCTAACAACAAGTACAAAGTTTAGACTTCCTAGCTTTCTAAATTTACACTACACTCAATAGTTATAAAGTTAAAGTCTTTAAATAGTTAGTAAAACATTACGGCTGTTTTACACACTCCGACTGCGGTGTGCATGCGATGCAGGAGCAGCAGCGCTGTTGTGTTTTCACATATGCGCGTTTGCATTTTTATTTCAAATCAAAGCGTTGTTACTGAACATGATGGCTTGTCAGCATTGCAATACACTCTTTCATAGATGTCACGTTTAAAGCGCATTAGGCTTACAATTAAACAATGTTTTATTCAGTTCATTATTTTATATTTATATATAGGCTACTTTAGATGTATATATTACATTGCGCATAAGTTCCAACACATTTAAACATAGCCCATATGTTCAAATAAAAACATTTTATATTAAAATTTACAATAGACAAAAATCTAGTCTTTTCTTTCATTTTTAAAACTTTTACAAGAAATCCTGCAGGTCATAAATAACTTTGTTTTTCCAGATGTCGTTTCCCTTGCTTTATCCATGGCATCATATGTTTACTTTGAAACAAAGTACTTTACATTATATGCATCTGTGGTGAAATTAATAGATTTTCACTTCAATGTTTCACTTCAATTGCTTTAATTCAGGGTCTTGGTGCAGAAGCTTGATCGCGCACTGCTGTATCGCACCGCTCCAGGAGCACTGCCGGACTGCATCCGCGTGCAGTGTGAATGCTGTGCGCAGGCGCAACTACCCAGTGCCAGAGGGTATGCAGCAACAATTTTGGCGCCCCCTACCCCCTTCAAAAAAGCCGGACATAATTATGTATGGGATGTAAATAATGAAGGTTTATTTTAACGTATATCAGCCACTGTAGGCCAACCATAATTATACAGTATGTGCATATATACTGAAATAATATTAATATTATTTAATATTAAGAAATTAATCTGTTGGTATCAAGGGGTCCCCCTACACTTCCACCTAATGTTAGACCTACCTGTTTCCTTCCCCTGTCTTTCCTGATCCACCATCCTCACACCTGAATGAAATGAACTCACTGTTAAATATAGCAGCCTAAATTCAATTCTTATATCAGCCTAGTGATGGCATCAGATAAGACAACTATTATGCAGTAAGGTTGTGCTGCTGTTGAAATTACATTCACATTTTGGATTTTAAAAAGTACAAATATGGCAGACACACATACACACACAGACATATATGTATGTATGTATATATATATATATATATATATATATATATATATATATATATATATATATATATATATATATATATATATATATATATATATATACATACATATATATATATAGAACAGACATTTAATTTAAAAGAGAGAAAGAGATGTGACCCTGTAATAACAGCTTCCATGTCACCCAACAGATGTAGATGTAACTATAGCCTGTATGTCTGACAGCACAGCTAACATGAACAGCAGCTAATGGTAAAACAAAATCTATTAATGATTCAATGGTAAACCAGACATATTGCATAAGTTATGTTTTCCAGCTTCTAGTCATTTATTGTGCATGCTTCCTTATATTTACCAGTTATTATTTTGCATTAGTTGTTTTCCAAACTTATGTAATTTATTGTACATGGCCTGCTACCTTATATTTTCCAGTTTTCAGCTCCATAACCTCGTTTTGCATATAAACTAGCCTTAATTTAATCCCCCATTTGGCTGCTACATTCCTAGTGTTAGCAAACGCTAGCTGGTCTGTTAACATGAATATGTGCAAGCCTCCAAGCACAGACGCCACACTTTAAATCCTACCTGTTGCCTTTCACTATCCACTTGGCTGTCGCATCCCTTGACCTGCCATCTCATTTTCCCTCTTTATTTTTCTTTTTAGCCCCCGACAGCTTTTTGCTTTATCCATCTTTCAACAACTGCGTATAGTACTATGACAACAGTACTCCTGCTCGCTCAGCGCTCACGAGTGCAGCGCTCACTCGCGATATTCCATTATTATCCCAAATTATTTTATGTTATTTTATGAGGGCGCCTACTCTAGCCTGTTAGTCGTCTAAAATGTTATATAATATTGAGGAAATACAGAAATGATTTAGAAACGCACACAGCATCTACATTTAGAGAATAAAAAAATTAAAAAAATATATACCATCGCTTTGGCGCCCCCAAGGTGCTGCGCCCCTATGCGCCGCATATAGCGCATACCGACTTTTTGCGCCACTGGCTGTACGGGAAACCCTTAACAAGTCTACGGAAAAATATATAGGCTACGCACGGAGTATGTGTGAAACAGGTGATCGGGTCATCTATTTGTGATCGCGAATCACTAAGCAGTTCATTAGAGTCATTTGTTTGGACTTTGGACTACTACACAATAATAGAAAGAAGTGTTTTCTTGCTATTACCTCATCACATTGAAGCGCCGCTGATGTAAATCGGTAGAGGAAACAATTTATATTTTATACGTTGGGAATTTTGGATACACTGCTGGGGTGGCAGACGGGGTGGCAATGGTCTTTCTTAGGGTGGCAGTTGCCACCCCATGCCACCCCGGTAGATCCGCCCCTGTTTGTTGGGAATCCGTGTATGGACCACGGATGCTGCCTGTCATTGACTTAGATAGGCATCACTTCCGTGGACCCATCACAGAATTTTCGGCGATTCCGTGAAACTCCCACGGATTTTAAGTTAAGGGTCCGTGTTTATTTCGTGAAATTCTGTGAGATCAGGTTGATTAATAATAGTTGTTCTTGATGTGCTCAACTAAAGGATTGTGGACATATTGTCACAGTTACGCTACATATTAATTTGTTTCTTCCTCATCTTATGTAAACATCTCTGAGAGTTTAACGCTCAGTTACCTATATATACAGTCTCTGGCTTCGCCCCTAATCCAAGACGGCTTTTCACACTGTTATTTTTTCTCCAGGTCACCTGATGAGGTTTTGGTTTCCTTGCCACTGTCGCCTCTGGCTTGGCTTGCTTGCTTACATTTTTAAACTAAATGTCCAAATAAATCTAATTTTGAGTTGATATTGAACTTATATTGAACTTATTGAATTATTGAACCATATAAACTAAATTACCGATCTATTTACTGATCTAAAGCCCACATTGTCACTGTATGATAATTGAAATATAGCTATTCTGTTGCATTATTTTCCTGTTATCTGAAACCTGGCTGACTAAATCTGTCCTTGATAGAGATACTGGCATCGATGGTTATGATTTATATCGTTCAGATCGCCCCAATTGATTTAATCCTGACAAATGCCCAGTTTAAGTACTCTGAAATAGGTGTTTTTGCTAATGATGTGAGTGATCACTGTGTGATTGCTGTTGTTGGAGATACTGAGGTGCCCAGGTCTGCACCTCGTATTGTTGAAAGATGAAATATGAAAATGTTTGTCAAGCAGGGTTTTTTATATGATTTATTTTATTTTGAGTAGAATTGCCTTGATTGATGATGTGGAATTAGCCATGACTTTTTTTTTCAAAACAGTTTTCTTGATATTCTGAACAGACATGCACCTATGCGTAAATTAAGAATTAAGGGTAGGGACAATCCCTGGTTTACTTCTGAGATTTCAAATTTCTTGCAAAAGCAAGGAGATCGGATACTGATGCTGTTTTCAGTTGGTTGCGATTAACTTCCCTTTTTAGAAAAGTCAAACCAACAGGTTTTCCGTTGTCTCTAGTTAAGAATGGAGTGTCACTAAACCATTTAGAATGTTAATGGTGTAGGGGTAAGATGCATGGCAATAGGTTTTGACACAAATCTATCTGAGGTTCGAATCCGCCTTTTGCCGAACTCACTCTACTCCATTTTCCCGTCACATATCATATGGGAAAGGCATTTATTTTCAATAAAAATGAAGAAAATATTAGAAAAGTGGAAATAAAGCCTCTAACGTGTTTAATAATAAAAGTAAACAGACATGTTCTGGATTATAGATGATAAAAGTTATTGGGTCCAATATCATTGGTCGTAAAAAGTGGGTGGGTCTTGTCCCACATGATTCCAACACCCATGTTGGTAACACTTTAGATTGCGGCCTGGAAAGCACTGCGTAACTTTCGGTAATTATAGTATAACTATAAAGTAAGTATGTGTAGGTATAAGGGAACTTTTGTAATATTTGGGGAATAAAGGGGTAACTATCAGGAAAATAAACAAATTATTTATACTGTAAGTATTTTTTTAATTAAGGGGTAATTATCCATGTAGTTACAGGGTAAGTATGAATTTACGGGCTGTAAATTAGAGTGGTTATTGTTCCCCTCTTGTTTCATGTAGTTGCAGGTGTTATGGACAGAGGGACACGGAGAACAGAGGACGGTATGAACACTGTTTATTATAAGTGCAGAGAGTAAACTGGGTCAGGTGAGTAGTCAGACAGCAGATATGGCAGGAATGGATGATATCAGGAGGATAATCTCAGTTTGTGTCGTAGGCGAACCAGGAAGACGGAGCACTGGAGCCAGGGATACGAGGAGGCCAGGAGACGGAGACAAGGAGACACACTGTAGAACGAGGGAACACACTGGAGATGATAGCGTGGGTAAGTATCAGAAGGAGTCCTTGTAGCGGTGAGTAGACAGGTAAGTCTGTGCATCAACGAGACCGGACAGTGACTGACTGACTGTGCGTTTGGCTTAAGTGCAGGCAGTGATGAGGTGCTGATGAATCTCAGGTGCATGTGATCAGTACTCTGGTGAGTATGTGCATGGTGCTTGGGAGTGGGTGGAGCCTGGCATGCTTGTGACAACAGGGTAAGTATGAATCAAAAATTAAAGGGGGCTCAGTTTCAGTCAATCTCATGTCAATCTTATGTAAATCTTGATTACCTATAAAGTAGTATTGTATCCTTCATATCTACGAAAAGTCTTTAGTTGTATTATATTTATAAAAGAAAGATACGCTGTTCAGAGTATTTCCGAATAAAACCGAGGGCTGGAGGTGTATCCTGTGGGCAGAGCTAAAGAATCACAAGCGCGCACAGCTATTGCGTTGAGAGTGTCTGAAAGCTGTGACATCCTTAAACGTGGAAAAGAAAATGTTATCCTAAATAAACCATGGCTATCAATCAGATTCAACCATACATATATGATCCAGAATCTGATGAGGACATGATTTGGTTTATGGACTATTGTACGCGACTAAACGTTAGCAGTAGCAAGCGGAACGGTTTTGCACAGCAGACTACTGCGTGTTTACATAGATAAACAATGGCATAGTAGCACATTTTAATGAAGAAGCGCACTTTGTGTGAACGGCATCTAGGTTTAATATGAAATAATACATTTAATTCAACACCTATAGTGGTCAGCTAAACAAATGTATTTAAAAACACAACATACATCGCATGCTCCCATTGATAATTTAACTGCACTATGCTGTTTACTGATGTGTACGCGAAGATAGCCAACAACTACTTTGTTGGCTACACTGTAAAACCCAACAAGTTCAGCTAACTAATTTCATGATTTGATGACACTGATTACCTTACATTTTTTTATTTATTTTATAAACCAAAAGTTATGAGTACTTTCAATTGAGTTCTCTAAAAGAAGAAATACATTGCAGTCAAGAAATTAAGTGATTAATTAAGTGATGATTGAGCAGTAGTGATGAACACCTGATGATAATGAGCAGAATCACAGAAGGAAAGAGAAACACAAGAACTGAAACTGACTTCAGCCATAGCCTTAGATTAAATCAACTGAAGATTGTGATGGTGATCAGTTGGGCTATTTCACCCTTGACTCTTTAACATTAGTTTTTCTCTGGCTGCACTGTGTGTTTATAAAGCACATTTGTTATGGTAAGGAATGCCAAAAGAAAAAAAATAAATAAATGTGAGTCTACGATATGTCTCAATATTTTCAGCCAAAATTAATTTTTTTTTTTACTATTTTTTATATCTGTACTATTTATATATATATATATATATATATATATATATATATATATTAGGGCGGGACTTTAACGCGTTAATTAAGATTAATTAATTGCGTGACTTTAACGTTAATTAAGATTAATTACGCAAAAATTGATAACAATTTTAACTTATTTTTGCACCGCGCGTTTTTAATGAATGAGTTTGACGGACTGTTTATACTGGAACACCAACTAGCGTTCTTGACTTCTGAACACAACAAACCACAGTGAACATGAGCAGAAGAAGCTGACGAGACAGCTTTGCTTGGCAAATTTTGTTTTAAAAACGAAAGGATGGAAGCGTCGACAAGAGCATGGTTGTGTGGAAGCTATGCAACAAGGAATTTGCGTGTCGAGCCTCTAATATCACCTCAGCACGCTGGACATAAATAAATAAACAAAATTTTGTTGATTAAGCTTATGTATTCAGTCATTATTCAATGGTATACTAAAAGTCCATGTGAAAAAATTACTTCTCACTGTTCTCAGGTCAAATATTTATATGCAATTAAAATGCGATTAATTTCGATTAATTAATTACAAAGCCTCTAATTAATTAGATTAATTTTTTAATCGAGTCCTGCCCTAATATATATATATATATATATATATATATGTATATATATATATATGTATATATATATATATATATGTATATATATATATATATATATGTATATGTATATATATATGTATATATATATATATATATATATATATATATATATATATATATATATATATATATATATATATATATATATATATATATATATATATATGTATATATATGTATATATTAAATAGTACAAATATAAAAATAGTTAAAAAAACTTTATTTTGGCTTAAAATATTGAGACATATCAGAGACTCTGAATGATATCCGTGTTTTAGATCACCATCAATAAATAACCAATATCACTTTTTTTTTTTCTTTTGGCATTCCTTACCATAACAAATATATATATATATATATATATATATATATATATATATATATATATATATATATATATATATATATATATATATATATATATATATATATATATATATACACACACACAGGGGTGCACATAACTGGTACGCATACGCAAACAAAAATCAGAAATGCGTAGGCCCACTTGTGTTACCACGCGTCTTTGCGTACTTAACCGATCTTATCATCTAATCAAACACAACCTCACAGTCAGAGATGTCCAAAAAGCAACAGACATTAAGAAGCTTTTTTGGTGTTTCACCGCCTTCAAAGAAACGCCAACTGGAGCCTGAGCCGAAAAAAATATTTTTTTCTGAAAAGTGGCTTCAAGACATGCAGTGGCTTGAAGTTAATGATGAGCGCACTGAAATGTGGTGCAAGATTTGCCGCTCAAATCCACATCTAGCAGACAAAACAGGTGCGTTTTATAAAGGCTCAAAGAATTTCAACCATCCTTTATTTGACAAACATGAAAAAAGCAAGGAGCACACGAATGTCGCGCAAGCCATTGCGAATAAACAATCTAGCCGAGAAGAAATGTCCAGTCGCCCACTTGCCAGATGGTGAGACAAGCTGAATGAAGAACAGCGGCAAGCTCTCTTTAATATTTTTCTCCTCCCCTTCCATAAAGCTAAACACGCACGTCCCATGTCTTCCTATTCTGAGGATATTTCTTTACTGAAGCGGCTAGGAGTAAATGGCGGAGGGGCATATCATTCACGTGAAGGGGGCACACGGATCATGCAGAGTATCACTCGCGCAATCACCGGGGAGTTACGAGCCAAGTTGCAGTCTGCTGAATTTTGGGGGCTGCTTTTTGATGGATCTGAGGAAATCACAAAAACTGAGCAGGAAATCGTTTACATCGTGTCTGTGTCCAGCAACGGAGAGTTTTCCTTGGACTTTATTGGACTGATTGAATTGGGTGCTGACCGAACCGCGCAGGCCATAACAGACGGACTTGTTAGACTTTTCCAGGACACAGGCTTCAATGACTGGACAACAAAGTTGGTCGCTGTGTGCACAGACGGGGCTGCTGTCAACGTTGGTATGTACAACGGCGTTGTACCAAAACTCCAGCAACTCGTTGCGGTTGGAGACTCACTTGTGCACATTTTGTGCACCGCACACACACTGGAGAATTGCGCAAAATCAGCTGATCGCAACGTTCCTTACTGTGAGACATTTAATCGCTCTGTGGTCAAGCTGCTGCAGTTTTATTTACAAAAAGGTGGAGCAAAAAAAACTGCTGCACTGAAGAAGCTCTGTGAAGAAAACGGTATCTCCTTTGTGAAACTGGGTAAGTTTCATAATATCAGATGGTCTGCATGGAGGCATGAAACACTATTAAAAATATCAAGACTATTGCCAGCCATTAAAATGCAACTAGCTACGAGTGATAACAGTGACTTGCAGCATATCTGCACAGAGCGTTTTCAGTGCTTTCTGTCAAACATGCTTGACATTGGCAACATTTTGAAGACCACATCCATTAGGTTTCAGAAGGAAAAGCTGACCATTGGAGAATGTAAGGATGAACTCATGGTGGCCATTGAAAAGTTCACCCTTCTGTTTGATGGTGAAGGCCACAGGGTTTTGAATGCTGATGCTGACTGAGACAAGATAAACTTACTCAGGTGGTTAATTGAAGAGTTTGAAATCAGATATGACTCCCTCAAGTCATGTGATAATTTCTTAGTATTTGATCCTTCAACATGGCCTCAGGAAATGCAAGACCTACACAGTTTTGGAAACACGACAGTTTGCAGCATTCTCAAGAAATATGAGGCCACCTTGCAACTTGAAAAAACACCACTGTGACAGAATGGATGCGCTTAAAGCAGGCAGGAAAACGCCTGGGAGCCTCTTCTATAAGTAACCCAGATGCTTACTCCAACATCAACAAGGTGGTTAAGCTGTCTCTTACACTGCCTTTAAGCAGTGCAGCTTGTGAGAGGGGATTTTCACATCTCAACATAATAAAAACCAAGTACCGATCTCGTCTGTCACATCCTCGTCTCTCAGCCCTGATGCACATTCACCTGTCAAAGCAGACCACAGAGACATTTGACCCAAAGCAAGATGTTGACCTGTGGATGGAGACAGCTAATCGGAGGCTCAACCAAGGACAGGGAGGTGCATCTGCAGCATCTTCATCCTCTACCATGCAGGAAGCTGAAGCAGAGGACAGTGGGGGCGACACGGAGGAGGACAGTGAGAAAGACTGCACTTATTAAGACAATGCTACATATGTGAGTACCATACACCATCTCCTGGTACTCACCTGAGTAACTGACTGAAAAAGTTATGTGCACCCCTGTATATATATATATATATATATATATATATATATATATATATATATATATATATATATATATATATATATATATATATATATATACTCATTTTATTTTGTATTATGATTAAAATGATAATTTAATTTTTTGTGCATTATTATCAGGCCCAGCACATATTCCCTCTATGCATTATTATATTATGTGAACTGTGAACTGACCGACGAATTGGGATCCCTACCAACTCGCCAGGGATGCTGGCCCTTCCAGCGCTCTGCTTGAGCTCACTGAGCCACCTCTGTATTGGAGCGGAAGTTAGGGCTTCAAGCAGAGAAGGTCCGTGACTAACCTAACAGGGTAGTGCAACATATGGCAGTCCCTGGGGTGGTTCCAACCTGGTTCCAGGGGAAGAGCACCTCCAGGAACGACAGAGGAAGCTCTGTCGAGGGAAAGACACAGGGCTAGCCAATTAGGGTAGCTGGTACCGTGGAGAATACACATATGGGGTTGCCGTTAGGGAACCGCTACATATGGATACCCAGCCTACACACACGTTCCACAAGCATACGGGTGCTACTTCTGACCCCGAGGGGTAGCGGAGTAGCTCACAAATTTAGCCATTTCTGGGGAACACAACTGGAGAGTATAGACGCACGTATCTGGCCCCTGGGGCGGGAGTGGCGTTGCAAGCTGACACTAGAACGGGCAATTCGCGCAACTGGCCACTGGGGGCGAGTACACGGGAAGATACCGGCTCCACACGGAGGCTATAGAACCTAGCCAATGTGTTTGGTGTCGCCCAGCCTGCAGCTCTACATATATCTGTCAGCGAAGCGCCTTGAGCCAGCGCCCAGGAGGAAGCTACACTCCTTGTGGGGTGTGCTCGCAACCCGAACGGGCAAGGCACATCTTGGGACTGGTAAACCAAGACGATAGCATCCACTATCCAGTGGGCTAACCTCTGCTTGGACACAGCCTTTCCCTTCTGCTGGCCTCCGTAACAGATGAAGAGCTGTTCTGAGGTCCTAAAGCTTTGAGTCCGGTCAACATAGGTGCGAAGAGCGCAGACGGGACATAACAAAGCCTGGGTCTGCCTCCTCTGAAGTCAGCGCTTGCAGGTTCACTACCTGATCCCAGAAGGGAGTGGTGGGAACCTTGGGCACATATCCGGGACGGGGTCTCAGGACCACGTGAGAATCACCCAGCCCGAACTCTAGGCACGATTCGTTGACCGAAAGTGTCTTGATAGAGGCCAATGCTACCAGGAGCTTTATGGACAGAACTTTTATCTCCACTGATTGCAATGGCTCAAAGGGAGGACTCTGGAGTGCTCTCAACACCAGAGCTAAATCCCAAGAGGGTACCGAGTTTGGGCGAGGAGGATTTAGTCTCCTCGCCCCTCTGAGGAACCTGACGATTAGGTTGTGCTTCCCCAAGGACTTACTTGCATCGTGATACGCCGCTACTGCTGCGACGTACACTTTCAGGGTGGAGGGAGACAGCCTTCGCTCCAACCCATCCTGCAGAAAGGAGAGCACGACACTAACCGAGCACCTTCGGGGGTCTTCGCGGCGAGAAGAGCACCATTCATCGAACAGGTTCCACTTCAACGCATAGAGTCGCCTTGTGGAGGGGGGCCCTTGCGGAAGTGATGGTGTCTGCCACTGTTTGTGGAAGCCCACCTAGAACCTCCGCGTCCCGTCCAGGGACCAGACATGAAGATTCCAGAGGTCTGGACGGGGGTGCCATAGAGTTCCCCGTCCCTGAGAAAGAAGGTCCTTCCTCAGGGGGAATCGGCCATGGAGGGGCTGTCGCGAGGAGCGTTAGTTCCGCGAACCAGGTCCTGTTGGGCCAGTAGGGTGCAACTAACAAGACCTGCTCCTCGTCGCCCCTGACCTTGCACAGTGTGTGTGAGAAGCCTCACTGGGGGAAACGCATATATGCGTAGGTCCCGCGGCCAGCTGTGCGCCAGTGCATCCGTGCCCAGGGTGC
The DNA here is from genome assembly GCA_023029165.1 of Gobiocypris rarus. Lineage (NCBI taxonomy): Eukaryota > Metazoa > Chordata > Actinopteri > Cypriniformes > Gobionidae > Gobiocypris > Gobiocypris rarus. Next base: position 12,677,803 of record CM040912.1, read on the forward strand.
CCCCGGTCAAGGAATAATACAACTGGCAATGGGTCGACTCTGGAGAGGCAAACAGGTCTACCTGTGCGGCTCCGATGAGGCCCCATATCAACTGGACCGAATGTGGATGGAATCGCCATTCTCCCGGAGGTGTCGGCTGCCGAGAGAGCACGTCGGCTGTCGGTTCAGCACACCTGGGATGTGGATGGCGTATCCGATATGCCCCCGGAGCCTCTGAAAAGATTTCAGTGGGACCGCCGTCCTGCCCTTGAACGTATTTAAGCAGTTCAGCACCGACTGGACTCGCTCCTCTGTGAGGCGCGCAGTCCGGTTGACCGAATCCAGCTCCATACCGAGATTCTCTGTGTTGGACAGAGTTTGCTCTTCTCTCGATTGACCCGAAGGCCCAACAGGCTGAGGTGACGGAGCACCAGGTCCCTGTGTTCGCACAACTGCTCCCGAGACTGGGCCAGTATAAGCCAGTCATCGAGGTAGTTGAGAATCCGAACACCGCGTTCTCTGAGCTGAACAATGGTTGCCTCCGCGACTTTCGTGAAGACGCGGGGCGACAGGGACAGCCCGAAGGGCAGGACTTTGTACTGAAATGCCTTCCCCTCGAACGCAAAGCGTAGAAACGGTCTGTGTCTCGGGAGAATGGAAACATGAAAGTATGCGTCCTTCAGGTTGATGGCTGCGAACCAATCTTGGGGACGGATGCACTCAAAGATGTGTTTCTGCGTCAACATCCTGAACAGGAGCCTGTGTAGGGCCCGATTCAGAACACGCAGGTCCAAGATTGGTCTTAACCCACCACCTTTCTTGGGTACAATGAAGTAGGGGCTGTAAAATCCCGACTTCATATCGGCTGGAGGAACCGGCTCGACCGCGTCCTTTGCCAGTAGGACTTCGATCTCTGACCGCAAGACATGGGCATCACTGCTCCCCACGGAGGTGAAGAGGATGCCCCTTAACTTGGGAGGCCGGCGAGCGAACTGAATCGCGTAGCCGAGTCTGATGGTACGGATGAGCCAGCAAGACGGCCTCGGGAGACCTAGCCAGGCCCCCAGGGACCGTACAAGTGGGACCAACGGCACCACAGACGTTTCCGGGGTGGGGCAGCGAGGCGGAGTGCCCCGGCCCGACTCGGGAGGCCCGGAGTGTTTCCTGAGCACTCCTGGTTTGGACAGAGGGTGGGTGGGGAGGCCTGGTGACATCCCCAGTGCCCACTCTGCTGCCCAATGCCCGGAGGCAGGGAGATGGAATATTCGGCCCTGACTCGGGAGGCCCGGGGGCGGCCCGGAGTGTTGACCGAATATTCCAGGGTGAGAAGGCCTGTTGGCGTCCTCGGTGCCCACGGTGCTGCCCCCTGGCGAAAAGAGGGGAGGAAAGGAGTGGCAAGGCCCGGGGGCATCGAACACTGCCAACCTGGCCCTCTTGGAGCCCAGGGAGGGAGGAAACTGCACTTTTATGGCTTTTATGGCGGGCGAAGCGGGTATTTAGAACACTCGAAGCAGATTGGTCTCTGAAAATAGAACCCAATTCGTGGACCACATGCCAATGCCGATTGGCTCGTTTAGAACACTCGAAGCAGATTTGTCTCTGAAAATAGATACCAATTCGTCTGTCAGTTCCGACGTACGTCGAGCATGACCGACTGAAAGGGAACAACTTTCCCCAGTTGATAATTAATATATCTATCTATCTATTTATCTATCTATCTATGCTAATTATCTATCTGTCTATCTAACTACATCTATATCTGCTCCGCCAGATGGACACATTGACAAGAATATCAGTTTTGTAGCAACATTATTTTGTTCTGTTTACCATATTATTTGTGAGGATAAATTGCATAACATGCCAATATTATTGCAGAACATATTTCACTTTTCTTTTTGCAAATATGTGTTAATTTGCATTTCTGTTGTAATTTTCGTTAGATTTTTGCTTTTGTTTTAGGCCTACACTGCAGATCGATCAAACGGGTATTCGTGTAGGCTGTTAATTCGTGTAGGCTTGCTTTGTGAAGTCTTCATGTTATTTATGAGAGGCAGTATTGCCCTTTCTTTTAAACAATGGTCTACAGTTTCACACACTTTCACCCGTTTTTGTGCATACACCTGGGTCAGAGCTTGCGTGAAGGACCGCACATTTTCCCGTCAAGTTTGCTTTTTATAAATACCAATTATTGCGTAGAGAGCGGCATATTCCTTATTTTGTGCGTACACAATGTTTATAAATGAGGCCCCAGATGTTGGATTCTGTGCTTCATGGAGCTTTAAATTTTATTTCAAATTGCAGACCCCTCACTCATCACTGTACACTTTACTCCACAGTGAATTTGCCCTCTTTGTCAAATCGCTGGCTTTATATCTCACATTTATATCTTTATATATAAGGGTATCATAGGCAGGCTCCCATGCTACATATCTGATTTGTTTTCTTTGACACAGAGTACTTATGGTTTACGGTCCAAGAAAATGATTTCATTGAATGTACCTTAAGCCTGGACTGAGTTGTTCAAAAAGGCTTTCATATTTGTTGCACCTTCTACGTGGAATGACCTTTAGAAAACTCTTTAAACTACAGTGTCTTAATTCCTTAAATGAGTTTAAAGGTTATGTTAAATCTATAGAACATGAGTCCATCCACACATGCAAATGTTTTAATGAATGGTTATTTTATTTTATTGAAATGCACTTGAGTTGCACTTGATTATGCACATCCATTCTTTCTAGCAGAGTTAGTTTTTCTGAAATCAAACTGCAAAGTTTTGGTTTGCTCTTTGCTGATTTTATTCGTTTTTTAGTTTTTAGTTTGTTTTGCTCTCTCTCTCTCTCTCTCTCTCTCTCTCTCTCTCTCTCTCTCTCTCCCCTCTCTCTCTCCCCTATCCCTCCCCTATCCCTCCCCTATCCCTCTCTCTCTCTCTCTCTCTCTCTCTCTCTCTCATAATCGGATTTACAGTTTGTGAGGAGCCCATTTCTTGGTTATCAGCGCAGTTAAGAAAAGTTTTACAGGTCACACCAACTCAAACAGGTGAAAAGGTTGTCCTGCATTTGTCTAGAAAACCAAACGTTTTAAAATATTTATCATCTGTACACCAGTATTTCTCTTCCGTGTATTTTCCTGTCCAGCAGATAAGTGGATAGCGCGGCCAATGAGCCGGAGCTGTGCACTTAGATAATGAAAACAATTACATATAAGAGAAGAATGGACAGAGAGAGAGAGACAGACTGCAGACAGACACAAAGAATAAGAGACAAAGGCAGAAAGGTGAATCTTAAAATATGTGTGTGTGTGTCCTCCTCATTCATCCTCTACATTATAAGATTGCAAGCATCAGCTCGCTGCCACCTGCGACTCTTGAACTCCCCGCCACTCAGAGCCAGAAATAAATTAAAATGTTTTTGCACCAGTTTGACCCTGCACTGCACATGCTGGGCTTCATGAAAACGAGAGCAGATAACAAACTGCCCCTGGGGGACACCCCTAGATGGTTTGCAAGATATGGAGCTTTTTTTGGGCAAGCAGAGGTGGACCTCTTTGAATCGAGAGATAACTTCCTCTGCCCAATGTTCTTCTAGAAGGAAAAATATGCATTGGCCTACAGGTGGCTCTCTCTGTGCCCTTATGCCTCCCCTCCAAAAGCTCTGCTCCCTCACGTCATCAGCCGAACCAGGGAGGACAGATGCTTAGTTTTTCTCGTGGCACCACGCTGGCAGAACCAGCCGTTGTTCCCATGGATAGCCAATTCTATTGAGGAAGGACCTCCTTTCCTGAGCGGGAGGGACAATTTGGCACCCCCAACCTGAGTTGTGGAGCCCCCATCTATGGCCTCTCGACGGGAGCCTTCATGCCTTTCTAGGATGATCATGAACATGATTTCTGAGACAAGGACACCTGGAAGGCGCCAGGAATACCTATTTTCAGGCTGATGTTCAGCCCAGGATATAGACCCTCTATCTTTCAAGATTCCATCAATACTCTTATTATTTCTACGAGAGCTATTGGACGGTGGACACACCCTGTCCTCGCTCAAAGTATGTGTGGTGGCTATTGCAGCAAATCATGATCCTAGAGCTGGCCAGTCTTGGTTGTTAAGTTTCTCAGAGGGGCCAGTAGGGTAAATAAGCCTTGCCTCCGCACAGTTCCATCTTGGGGATGACATCCGATTTCTTCCTCAACTCTTGGGGAGGACCACCCCATTGCCTCACAAACTTCCTGAAGGAATGCCCCGACAATAACCCTCTGGAAAAAGCAACTCTCGAAGTGGAATGTGCCCTGTCTTGAAGAGGTAAAGGCACAGCTCATAAGCCTTATAAATAGCTTCCACAATCCACCTGCTGATTGTTTGTTTTCTATTTGGGTGTATTTCTATTTTGTTTTTTCTGTTTGGGTGTGGGATTAACAAAATGATTTCCTGAGGGACCCGCGGAGGAGCTGGTGTAATTTGCTTACTCACCGGAGGGACCATAGCTCCATTATTGAGTCTCCTTACCCTCAAGCTGACACATAGAACCAATTATTGATTATGAAGGACTAAATCCGCCTTGTCCCCGCACGGTTCCATCTTGGGACCTGTCCACAGTCTTGAGGGTGCTCCGAGGCCCTCCATTTGAGCCGCTCACATTGGCCAACCTTCAGCCTCTCTCACAAAAGACCACCCTTCTAGCTTTGGCATCAGTCAGGTGAGTTGGTGATTTGCAGGCTCTTTCAGAGGATGCATCTTGCCTTGACTTTGGGCCTAATGACAGTAAAGTTGTCATAAGACCAGGAAGAGGCTATGTGCCTAATGTACTCTCTATGCACGTCACAGCACAGGTCGCAACATTTTTGCTCTCCCTTTCAATGAGGATGAGCATGTACCACACCCAATCTGCCCAGTTTGTGCCCTTAGGTTGTACATTGAGCGCTACAGCCAGTTCCAGCAATCTATTTGTGTGCTTCTGAGGCCACGCAAAGGGGCTACCAGTCACAAAGCAGACACTGTTTCATAGTCTTTGAACTTGCAATGCCCTATAGGGGTGAGGGTTCACTCCACAAGGGGAATGGCCTCCTTTTGGGCTTGGTCTAGCATCCATTGCCAACATCTGTGTGGTGGCTTGGATATCCCTGATCTTCAGGCACAGATATTGTCCGCTTAGCCAGTCCCCAACCTCTGGGTTTTTTGGGCGGCACCATGCCCCACAAGCTCCAGCTTCTGACCCGAGCCTGTTTTTTGCTGGACAAACCTTCTTAAGTCCTTTTTTTCTGTAGCCTGCTATGGGGCCCTTGTCACCTTTTCGGTTACTAACGTAACCTTGGTTCCCTGAAATAAAGGGAATGTGCATTGCATAGATTGCATAATGCTGCTGCTCTTTAGTCAAAAAATTCTTATGAACATGGCTTTTTTAGCGCTACTTGAATAGGCAGTCAGTCCAACCTGTTCTGGTGGGCTAAAGAAAAACCTTTGGCTTCAATATGCGAAATTGAAGAGCTTCTTGACTTTTGAAGATATGAAGATTGTGATTTACGCTTTTATTTCACCCAGACTGGATTATTGCAATTATTTATATCTGGGACTGTCTAAGAACTTGCTTTCTCAGATGCAGTTGGTGCCAAACACAGTGGCTAGACTGCTGACTGGCACAAGGAAATGCTCCAGTATCTCTTTGGTGGTAGTGTCTCCACTGGCTTCCTGTTGAGTCTAGAGTGCAATACAAGGTCTTGTTAATGGTTTTTAAAGGTTTACATGGTATTTCTCCAAAATGTATTTCAAACCTGTTACAGCATCATTCGTCAGCTATACCCTTAAGCTAATTGCATAGTTTTCTTTTAATATTTCCTAAATTACAGTTGAAAACTAAAGGAGATTGTGGTAGCGGCAGATTCTCTGTGGCAGCACAGTGCTCCTTTTAAATCTGTTGAAAAAGCTTCTCTACTCTGTTGCTTACAATTACCCTTAGGTTTTTGGAGACTGAATTAGGTGTTTGGAGACTGAATTGTTTTCGTAGTTGAGAGTGTAATGCAACTTGCGTTGTTTTTAAAAGTGCTATAAAAATTAGGGATGTACCAAAATGAACATTTTGGAATAGTGTATACATATATAGTGTACATTCTATACTGTTCACTGTATAAATTAAATATAGATTAATCTTTGTTTTGTTGTTTGATTAACATTAATGACTTAGCAGCAGGCACTTATGGTTGCTGTGACTTTAAGACAGAATTCACGGTCAGTATAATGACATCCAATTTCTTCCTCAAATCTTGGGGAGGACCACCCCATTGCATCACAAACTTCCTGAAGGAATGCCCCAACAATATGGAATGCGCCCTGACTTGAAGTGGTAAAGGCAAAGCTCCTAAGCCTTATAAATAGCTTCCACAATCCACCTACTGATTGTTTGTTTTCTAGGCAGGCAGCCCTTCTTGGGGGGTCCGAAGCATACCAGCAGTTGGTCAGATTCCCTTCAATAAGAGGTCTTACGAATGTAGGCTTCCTTGGGGAAGACGAACCCCCCATGACCACAGCATTTTTTAGCGGACAATGAGGTCGGGTTTGTTTGAAACCAACGTGCCCCGAAGCGGTTTGGGCGTGGTATTAACAAATCGATTTCCCGAGGGATCCATGGAGGAGCTGGTGTAATTTGCTTACTCACGGGAGGAGGCACCCTCAGAGGCTTGTGCATTGCGTCAGGACCTCTTCCCCGAAGCCTTTTTAGTGACAAGAATGGTTAGATCTGTTTTCTCCCACTGAGGGTAAGAGCGTTGCCCAGGCTTGTTGGTGGTGGGGTTTGCCTATATGAGGCACTTGACGTAGATTGCTAGGGCTGCCCGCGGGACCGATGACAGCAAGGGATGAACCTCTGGAATACTGCCACCTTTTTGTTTATTTCCTGGAACCTCTTGATGACTGTGTTTTCAGTGTCGCTGAAGAGGCCAGGACCTGACAGCAGGGCATCAAGGAGGAAATATTTGTCCTTCTCCTTAATACCTGAGAGGTTCAACCAAAGGTGTCTCTCTGTAGCCACCATAGCTCCATTATTGAGTCCCCTTACCCACAACCTGACACATAAAACCGATTATTGATTATTAAGATTTGAACTGTGTTTTTATTTATTTTTAAAGATAAATATCATCATAAATACAACATCAAGCTATCCTTACCAACGGCCATAAACACACAGTGCTTTTCTTTGGGCTGGGAATTGATTCCAAAAATATAATTGATTCCTCAATTCCAAGGCTTTAGGAATCGATTCCATCAAGGGGAATCGATTCCTCTTTAAGAATAATGTTTCAGTTCAACAGAGTTAATCATTAATTTATCTCCCATTCACTAATAGTGATTGGAAGTCCATTTAATTTCCCCATTTAAGGTTCTTTCAGACAGATTTGATGAACCAGTTATTTTGTGTCATTCTATAATGACATCAATATAACATATTTTTAACAGTTTTAAAAATCTGTTTTATGGTATGCCACACTGAAACATTTTAATAAAGCCATTAAGTTTACTACATGTTGCACCAAGCACACAACACATAGGCTACATTAAACATGACTATGTTCTACATGTTTAAAGTCTATAAAAATAGCCATCTGTAGCCATTTGAAATTAGATACAACCATTATATATCAATGTTTGGATCATGATTAAAATACAATGGTTGTATCTCATTTCAAATGGCTACAGATGCCTATTTTTATAGACTTTAAACATGTAGAACATAGTCATGTTTAATGTAGCCTATGTGTTGTGTGCTTGATGACACTTTGGGAACCCTGCTCTGTGATTGCGCCTGAAGCATGCATGTCAACTAGTCCATTGGTGAGACGGAACGTCAATTCATGACCAGGAAAGCACAAGAGCACATCCAGATAGACTGGCTTTAGCTTCAGTTAGCCAAAGCAAGTCGATCACAGATGTGTAGGAAGCATGGCAGGGCAACACAGCATCTCATTCCCTTTTCAGGGAACTATGGTTTCAGACAGTTATATGAACTGAAAATAAATTGTCTGTGACAATTTTTTTTTAGTTGAGTCAACTTGACATTATTTGTTTTCTGGAGAGATGCAACTATTCTGTAACAAATATTTTGTAGTTGAGCCAATTCAACATTTAGTGTCTATTTGAAACAGAATGTCTTATTAAGAATTAACAGGTTCAGATTTAGTTTTTTTTATTGAAAATCTTTGGTCACCATTTTGGTGATGAGCGTTTTCTTTTAGTTGGGCAGTTTGACTCTTAGAGTATTGTGTGAGTTTGTAACAGTGTTTAACAAAACACATAATTTGTTGCAAAGAATGCTGTAACCAATGATCAGGTGAACTAGATAACAGCATTATAAAGAGTAGTTTACTTATTTATTCTTGATCAAAAGTGATTATTTATGAATAGTATTTTATATTTATTAACAAAGTTGTATGCAGCAGATCAGTCATTCTGAATTTTGAGTTTTAAATACATTGTGAGAACTTATTTTAGAGAAACACAGACATCAAGAATCAGCAGCAATTCAATATGAATCTCAACAATGGTGTCATACTTCACGCCACAATGCATGCTGAGAGCCATCATTTTAATACTATGTTGGCTTCCAGCATGCATTGCGGCGTGAAGTATGTCACCATTGTTGAGATTCATATGCTGATTCTTGATGTCTGTGTGTGGAAAAACACTTTTCCCCCCTTGTAATGTATTTCAAATTCAGAAGGTCTGATCTGCGGCAACAAATTTTTGCTGGTAAAATGTTGGTCAGAACTGACTATTGACTTTGAGGCTGAATTATGAGGCTGAAAACTTGATCATCTTGGTTTCTTTCTTAGCAAAAATTATGTTTCTTTGCTAAACACTGTTACATAGGCCACAAACTCACACAATGAGGCTAACTGCCCAACCAAATGAAACACTCATCACCAAAATGGTGATAACCAAATGATTTTCAATTTAAAAATCAACATCTAAACCAAGATGGACAACATTTATTAAATTGGCTCAACTACAAAATATTTGTTACAGAATAGTTGCTCCAGAAAACAAATAATGTCAAGTTGACTCAACTAAAATTGTTTTGTGTCACAGACAACTTATTTCCAGTTTGTGTAACTGTCATTTACAAAAGTTTAGTCAACAAAAAAAGCTAGTGGAAATTGGTACTAAGATTTTTTTTGTTGTACATCCTATTTTTTTTTACAGTGTTATCAGAATAAACCTGGGGGCTAACTTGTGGTTTATTCCACAATCTCGATAACTCATTATAGAGATTGGAGAAAAATAAAAATTTACTCAGTGGATTACTCAGTAAATATACTTCCGTGAGATATGGCTTACATTACTACAGAAAAAAATATTAACAAAAATCACAAGTTTGGTTGAGTTGACAAGGAGTGACCCAAATGCCATCGAAAGTCATCTAACTTCAGAGATACATTTATATTCTATATACCCTAATCATTGTTAACAACACGTATTCTTATTTCACTTAGCCCATGGTTTGTACCTTAATTTATTTTTTACATTGTTTAATAATACATTGTTAGCTAACTGTGAGCTTTGTATATGAACATTGCACAGTCATAACTTGGACACTGTATCCTCTAATAACAAATCACTTTAAATTGTAATGTAGACGCATGCGGTTTCTGTGAAGCTGCTTGGAAACTATACGTATTGTGAAAAGCGCTATACAAATAAATGTGAATTGAATTGAATTGAATAATTTTTTTATATAATCTGTGCTCTCCTCTTTGCATCCGTCTTCAGCGTGTCCCGTCTCTGGTCTGTGTTAAGGTCCAGTTTAGAGAATTAGTAATATTTACACATAATATAATATAATAAGGAGTGACCCCGAATAGTCGAAGATTGGATGCTTCGATAGGAGGAGCCTGATTCAACTTCCAAATATCACAGTGGAATCTTCGCAGAGGTGTAATGAAACGAGGATCATGCCATTTTGGCTATATGGGGGTGCTCAATAGTCCCGAATGGAGATTACATGATTACTCTGTGCTGTTTACAGTAGGTTTTAATACCTTTTCTACTTAAATATACTAGAACGTGTCACACTGGAGACGCAGCCTTCTTTTCCATTCATTGCGCTCTGCAGTTTAATATTGTTACGTGTGTTTCATAGGAGCAAACAATGGGCTAATGTCTGATTTCACATAGAACTACCATTTTTTTTCCTCACACATTATTTGAAAAGACCGAAACGGACACAGGCAGAGTGATAGTGTAAATAGCATTTTTTTAAAAATCCAGTCATCTAAGTGCAAATAGTGATAGATGCTATTTATTGGCACCTCAGTTTTGCTGCACTGGCATGCTCAGGGACTGACTCGGAAGTGTCCTCCTGGGCTTGACTGGCGGGCTCAGGGACTGACTCGGGAGCGCTCTCCTGGGCTTGACTGGCGTGCTCAGGGACTGACTCGGGAGCGTCCTCCTGGGCTTGACTGGCGGGCTCAGGGACTGACTCGGGAGCGTCCTCCTGGGCTTGACTGGCAGGCCCTGGGGCGGCCTCCTCTGAAGTGGGCTCTGGGGGCCTCCTCTGAAGCGGGCTCTGGGGCGGCCTCCTCTGAAGCGGGGTATGGGATGGCGGGCTCTGTGGCGGCCTCCTCTGAAGCGGGCTCTGGGGCGGCCTCCTCTGAAGCGGGCTCTGGGGCGGCCTCCTCTGAGCGGGCTCTGGGGCGGCCCCCTCTGAAGCGGGCTCTGGGACGGCCCCCCTCTGAAGCGGGGCACCGGGACGGCCCCCTCTGAAATGGGCTCTGGGACAGAAGGTGAAGCCCTCACTGGGTTAGGAACAGGAGATGGAGCTGGCCCTGGACTAGTGCAGGGGCTGGAGCCGACACTGGACTTGGCGCAGGGGCTGGAGCCGCTGCGGGCTCGACTGGCTCTGGAATGACCGCTGCGGGCTCGACTGGCTCTGGAATGACCACTGCGGGCTCGACTGGCTCTGGAATGACCGCTGCGGGCTCGACTGGCTCTGGAATGACCGCTGCGGGCTCGACTGGCTCTGGAATGACCGCTGCGGGCTCGACTGGCTCTGGAATGACCGCCGGGCTCGACTGGCTCTGGAATGACCGCTGCGGGCTCGACTGGCTCTGGAATGACCGCTGCGGGCTCGACTGGCTCTGGAATGACGCTGCGGGCTCGACTGGCTCTGGAATGACCGCTGCGGGCTGGCTCTGGAATGACCGCTGCGGCCTCGACTGGCTCTGGAATGACCGCTGCGGCCTCGACTGGCTCTGGAATGACCGCTGCGGCCTCGACTGGCTCTGGAATGACCGCTGCGGCCTCGACTGGCTCTGGAATGACCGCTGCGGCCTTGACTGGCTCTGGAATGACCGCTGCGGGATTGACTGGCTTGGTGGAAACAGAGACTGATGCAGCACTCCGAGCAGCCCTCTTCCTTCTCAACCTACGTTTCTCTGTAGGATTCACAAGAGGATCAATACCTTGACTTGACGAGGGATGAAGGGTGAGGTGGTTACTACAGACAGGCTCGGGTGGTGTCAGGATCTGCCAATCCCTGCGGTGGTGCAAGTAATTGGAGAAGTTCCAGAAATCCAGAATCCTAAGTTGTTCCATCTCCCACTGTGGTAGGGGGTCATCCAGACAGATGTTGAACGCATCCTTGAGGGCTGCATCATCATACTCAAGGCCCTTAGCCATTGTCCAGAAGAACTAGGCGAAGGACCGCACTTCCCGGCCCTGTTGGCGAAGGGATGCCACACCCTGCTGGAGTGCCAACCTCTCTTGAGCAGTCGCAGGAGAAACGATACGGAAGCTCATTCTGCTGGGTCCGATCTGGGCTGGTTCGTTCTGTCAGGAATCAGGAATGGAGGACCCAGATGCAGAGGGAACAATAATGACGGTTTATTAACAAGACAGATCAACAAGACACATTCGGGTAGTGGATGAGTGACAGTCCAAACACAAGGGCAGGGGTCAGACACCACGATGACGGGCAGGGGAGGATGACCACTGAGACCAGTCCAGGCAGCCAATGAACTTGACGACAGCTTGGGAGGCAACACCAGGCAGGGCGATGGTGGGACAATCCAGGCAGGAACCTGAGGCTTGATGTACTCACAGAATCAGCTCCCGTCTTAGCTGACAGGCAGTGGAGACAGCGGCCAGGGAAAACACAGGGCATGAACCAACACAGAACATACACAAGACAAGACAACAAGAAATAACAGACCAACAAACACTATGGCTAAAGAAAAACGAAACCTAAATAATAACTGGAGCTAGCAAAAGAGAAAAATAAAACAAAACCAATCTCTATAAAAGCCTGTAGTAAAAAGGAAAAACTGGAGAGAAATAAAATAAAAGGTAATTATCAAAACAAGAAAACTGAACAAAAAAGGCTAGGGAGAATACCAAAATAAAGCCTGGAAAGAATTAGCAAAAATAAAGTCAGAAACTTAACTAGACAAAAAAATTCAGGAACACAGAAAAAACTGAAAATAAAGCCAAAGCAAGAGAAACAGGAGACCCTAAATCTAGAACTGACTTGACACAGAGCTAGAGAATATGCACGTACAAAACAAATGCAACGAACCAGCAAAGACATGAGGAAAGGTAGCACAATATAAAGGGACCAGAGCACATGAGGAACAGGTGAGCACAATTAGTGAAACGAGGACTAGACAAGGAGGCGTGGTAACAGCAAACAAGGAGGCAGGACAAGAGGAACACATGACAAACACAAAGAAAGACAGACCCATGTACTAAGACACAACACAAACATAGAAACATTAAACAAACACAAAACAGACAAGACTGCCAGGGCAGAACCCTGACAGACAATACATGCCTTCTCTATACCTATCCTAACTCTACCCAATAAATACTTTTAATATTATTAAACACTTTGTTAGGCAATTTATTTCCATTTTTAGACCATTTTCTTAATTTATATTGAAAGTAAATGCTTTTATAAAAAAATAAAAAAATATATATATATATATATATATATATATATATATATATATATATATATATATATATATATATATATATATATATATATATATATATATACAGGTCCTTCTAAAAAAATTTGCATATTGTGATAAAAGTTAATTATTTTCCATAATGTAATGATGAAAATTTAACTTTCATGTATTTTAGATTCATTGCACACCAACTGAAATATTTCAGGTCTTTTATTGTTTTAATACTGATGATTTTGGCATACAGCTCATGAAAACCCAAAATACCTCAAATCTCAAAATATCTCAAACAATTAGCATATCATGAAAAGGTTATCTAAATGAGCTATTAACCTAATCATCTGAATCAACTAATTAACTCTAAACACCTGCAAAAGATTCCTGAGGCTTTTAAAAACTCCCAGCCTGGTTCATTACTCAAAACTGCAATCATGGGTAAGACTGCCGACCTGACTGCTGTCCAGAAGGCCATCATTGACACCCTCAAGCGAGAGGGTAAGACACAGAAATACATTTCTGAACGAATAGGCTGTTCCCAGAGTGCTCTATCAAGGCACCTCAGTGGGAAGTCTGTGGGAAGGAAAAAGTGTGGCAAAAAACGCTGCACAACAAGAAGAGGTGACCGGACCCTGAGGAAGATTGTAAAGAAGGACCGATTCCAGACCTTGGGGGACCTGCGGAAGCAGTGGAATGAGTCTGGAGTAGAAACATCCAGAGCCACCGTGCACAGGCGTGTGCAGGAAATGGGCTACAGGTGCCGCATTCCCAGGGTCAAGCTACTTTTGAACCAGAAACAGCGGCAGAAGCGTCTGACCTGGGCTGCAGAGAAGCAGCACTGGACTGTTGCTCAAATTTTGCATGTCATTCAGAAATCAAGGTGCCAGAGTCTGGAGGAAGACTGAGGAGAAGGAAATGCCAAAATGCCTGAAGTCCAGTGTCAAGTACCCACAGTCAGTGATGGTCTGGGGTGCCATGTCAGCTGCTGGTGTTGGTCCACTGTGTTTTATCAAGGGCAGGGTCAATGCAGCTAGCTATCAGGAGATTTTGGAGCACTTCATGCTTCCATCTGCTAAAAAGCTTTATGGAGATGAAGATTTCGTTTTTCAGCACGACCTGGCACCTGCTCACAGTGCCAAAACCACTGGTAAATGGTTTACTGACCATGGTATTACTGTGCTCAATTGGCCTGCCAACTCTCCTGATCTGAACCCCATAGAGAATCTGTGGGATATTGTGAAGAGAAACTTGAGAGACGCAAGACCCAACACTCTGGATGAGCTTAAGGCCGCTATCGAAGCATCCTGGGCCTCCATAACACCTCAGCAGTGCCACAGGCTGATTGCCTCCATACCACGCCACATTGAAGCAGTCATTTCTGCAAAAGGATTCCCGACCAAGTATTGAGTGCATAACTGAACATAATTATTTGAAGGTTGACTTTTTTTTGTATTAAAAACACTTTTCTTTTATTGGTTGGATGAAATATGCAAATTTTTTGAGATAGGAATTTTGGGTTTTCATGAGCTGTATGCCAAAATCATCAGTATTAAAACAATAAAAGACCTGAAATATTTCAGTTGGTGTGCAATGAATCTAAAATATATAGGTTTCATTTTTATCATTACATTATGGAAAATAATGAACTTTTATCTCAATATGCTATTTTTTTTAGAAGGACCTGTATGTATATATATATATATATATATATATATATATATATATTATTTTCACTAATGGTCACTAAAATATTTTTAAGCTCACCATGTCCAGTATTCAGAATTCAAAACATTTATTTACAAATATGTTCTATTATTTTTTGTTTGCCTAGAGTGTCGTATGCAAATTATCCATGTGCGCAAAACAGAAGAAACATTGAGAAGTCATACTAAAAATGGCTAGCAAGCGAAAGCTAAACCAGAGTGTCTAACTTTAGATGTAAGAGGCTTTTTTTCAGTCTTTGCAGTGAGAGAGAGAGAGCACCCGCTGTGGTACTTTTTTTCAAATTTGAGAGATGCCATGTTTGCACGGTTTCTGTTAGGTGAATGTGCTTTGCCAGTCTCCGATAGGTTGTACCTGGCATTTATTCAGTTGATTGCTCTTAAGTGCACCAGATTGGTACCAATTATTGTCATGTCTGCACTGTAATGCACGACTTTGCCGTTCCTTGTCCAACGTGCATCCAAACAACTTTAGCCAATGCAACCTCCTATATCAGTTGTGTTTACATGCACACTTTTTCGTCATTCCAATTAAAATCATTCAGATTGAAGGATTCCGTGGACTGTTTACATGAGACGTCCTATAAACAGATTTGGTGTTTACATTAGCTGACGCTTTCAACCGGAATCATTTTGTGACATGCGCACACAGTTTGTCTGCCACATCAGTTGACGCTGTCCTCTCCAGCAGCTGGAATGTGTTCCTAGTTGCCATGGTCACTCTCAATGGCCACCAGGACTTTTACAGTTTTATAAAAGCTATTTATTTGCTGTAAAGTGTAAGAATCATCTCAGAAAAAAATCAATTCTTCTCTCAGGCACAGTTGAAGTAAAAAGTTCCTGGGATAAACAATGTCAATATGAGATGGTGTAGCCAGGCTATATCTGTGTCATAATTCCAACATTATCTTCATAACTTGTTACGAAATAAAGTTTAACACCTCAGAAAATGTAACTTTCCTCTATTGCCAGCATTATAACCTGGTGTGAGCGTGGCGCGTGCCTTTCAGTTGTGAAGGCGCACGCTGGATATCACGTAACAGAAGGACGTACACTCAAAAGTAATCAGGTCAGGTCGTCCACATGGTGGAATTTTTATCTGATCGGTTCCTGAAAATGTTTATCCCACCCCTCTCAATCCGATTACAATTTAATTTGGTTTGGCCATTTTTATTCCGATTGAGGTGTTTAAATGGAGCATTTTCATTTGGATTGGGCTTTTAAACCAATTACAGTGCTCCATGTAAACTCACCTAGTGTTGCTTTATGAATACTATAGCTTATCAGATTATCAAACAATTTTAATTGTGTGCGTGTGTGTTGTCATGAAGGCTATAGATTGATTGTCTTGGCTTGCAATATTGTAACGTATAATAGGCCTACTGCATATTGAGAAAATTTAGATCTGTATTGCGCAACAATACCCCCCGGAATATTGAAGGGTATTTCGCACACTGGTAACATTCCTGTTTTTGAATCAGTTAAACTCACCGCTTCACTGTTAATTGAAAAACACGGCACTGACCGAGGCAATTCATGCATGCATAATCTCTCTCTCAGGTATCTCTATTTCTGTGAATATAATATCGAACTGGAGAACCGCAAACTTACCAGTGTTTTCAGAAAGCCATTCACAGTGGCGACAGAACATGTGCACATGTTTGCCAGATTGAGAAAAAAATAAGTAAAACACATTTTTTTATTGTGCAAATGTGAAGCTCTGACTGGGGAATGGTCCACTGTTGTGCACGTGCTGAGGAATTGATACAGAAGCAGTTTAATTGATACTCGTATCTATAAGTAGTCCATATTGATGTATCAAACACAGCCATGCCATTTACACAACACGGGTTTTCTGAGAATGCGGTTGTTAGTCCTGAAAATGTACTGGTGCGAAATTGGTTGTAGAATCGAGGTTATAGAATCACTCCCGTAAATAACTGAACTGTGTGTGAACATAACCGTATTAGGGACTGATTAATTCCCACCACTAACATACAAAGTGTTTCTCAATACCAGGTATTTATATTAAATATTATTTTAATAAACAATAATAATGTTTATTAATTAACAATAATTGTTATTAAAAAACAAAAAGCCAAAAGATCCTAAAGAGCTTGATTAGCTGGTTCAGGTGTGATTGATTAGTTTTATTGTTCAGACAGTTTGGGGGGTTTAAGATAATAAGACAAATTAAATGTACAAAAAATGTATTCAAACTAATATGTTTTATAGAATAAAGTGATATATGTCATAAATGTATCGATTTATTTTACAAGGAAATAATGCTTGGACACAAAAATTGGCACGTGATGTCACTGACCCAAATAAAGACATACCCAAAAGGAGGTTTTGAGAGATTGGGTCAGGTTTAGCTCAAAATGTGTCCCCAAAATATCAGTCTAGTGTTTGACTCTGTTTCTGTGTGTGGTTTGGTGCAGCTAGGGGGCAGTGTTGTCCTGTATCTCATCATCTCTCTCACCTCCTTTTGCTCTGTTTCTCATTTAGCCCCATGCCATATTCAAATGCAACTTGATTAGATTTTTGCCCTTCCGCTAAAGAGGGATAACAGCATGAGAGAGAGAGAGAGAGAGAGAGAGAGAGAGAGAGAGAGAGAGAGAGAGAGAGAGAGAGAGAGAGAGAGAGAGAGAGAGAGAGAGAGAGAGAGAGAGAGAGAGAGAGAAAAGAGAAAAGAGCAGGACAAAGATGAAAATGAAAAGTGGAAATATCAGAAAATGGGAATGAACAGGCAAATAGACAACCAAATGTGGAAAAGATTAAGAAAATTCTGAATTTGAGAGTGAAAGAACAAGAGAGGGGATGTTGTTTAGGAACTATGTTTATTTTTTTATGTTATATTGTAAGTATTATAATTCTTATGAAAATAATAAAATGCAAAAATGTTTTCAGGCTTTGATTTGGGGGAAAAGAACTATCATTAGCTCAGTGTAAATACAATAGAAGACAAATGAACTAAGAACATATAATTATGGAACTTAGCATGTATCATATGCATCCAAGGATAGTAATACAATAAATTTGGTCTCCATGAGGAAAACAGCTTATAAATCATACTAAATGCTGTAATATATTTTTAAAATCTAAAAGTGCAGAATGATTTCTGTGAGGTTTGGTTTTAAGGGTAGATTTGGTGTTAGGGGATAGAGTTAGGGATCAAATATCTACACTATAAAATCATTACGTTTATGGAAGGTCCCCATAAAACATGGAAACCAAATGTGTGTGTGTCAGGGTAGGCAGAAGGTTGACATGAGTTAACAATGAACAATACTTTTACAGCATTTACTAATCTTAGAATCTCATAATTTACCAATGAAAAGTTTTATCTGTTGAAGTTAGATTTTGCACTGTGAACCAACATGACAAATGAAAATGTTTTATTAACTAACATTATCAAGTTTAACAAATGCTGTAAAAATATATTGTTTGTTGTTAGTTCATGTTAGTTAATAAATTAACTATTGTTAACAAATGAGAACTATTTGTAAAGGGTTACCTTTTGTTTCTAATAGTAATTCTTTATGAATGGTTGACATTGGAGTTGCTATACTAATTAATATTTCTAGCCTCGTTAATATTTTTCAGATGGATTTTGTTGTCAAAACCAGTCAGTCGCCCACACAAAACTTGTTTATTCTGACGGTGCATCTTCTTTCAGTTTTGTCTATCACTATATCTGTTTGTCGCTTTGCACTCCAGGCACGTTATATTTCACCGGTGACTTTTGATCTTATAAACAATTCATCATTTAGCACAACAACCGCACTTGTCTGTAAACATGCACCATCTGTGTGAACCTGATAGACAGACAGGCACCTGGCCAGAGTGACAGCGAGATACTCTCAAGCCCTGCGGCGAGAGACACATGTGGCACCTTAGTTTTTCTACAATTTTAGCGCTACCTTTTGAGCCAAAACCTCCGTCGCTCCAGATCCAGAAGCTTGTCATCGCTGCCAGCTGCGAGAGGCAGAGGTGGAGGGTCAGAGATCACGCACGTCAGAGGCAGTAGTCGCCCACGGCGCCGCCATAGCTTGCAGGTCTTGCGCATCTGTCGGGAGGAAAGCAGCCATGCGTGCGTGTCTTTTGTTAGTAGCATTTGCACGGGTGGTTCTTCCCTCGGGCGACTCGATGAGAATATTAAAGAATAGCTTTATTAGTTTCCCCACAGTAAACACGTCTTCATAGTGTCTCTGGTGATTTGGTGCAGGAAAACCTCTCAGAAGCTACTTTCAAGTGTGCAGACAGAAACACACAAACCATCAACACACTGGTAAGCAACATATGTAACACTGTATAATTTAGGGTACATTTAATGTATATTGATGATAATTATATATTTTTTTTACATCTTATATTTAATCAATTAACAGGCACTTTTGTCCAAAGTCACTTATAAATGAGAACAATTAAAGTGATCAAGCCAAAAATAGGGCAACAATATGCAAGTTATGTGACTGTGTGATCCCAGTTAGCCTAGAATAGTTAGCTTTTTTTAATAGATATATAGAATACTAAGTGTTATTATTGATGGGTCAAGAGTTGAAGAAAAAAATATGCCTCTTTATCCATTTCTTGAAAATGGCTGAAGACAGCAGCTCGGGTTAAGTAAGGCATGACTCCAGCAGGGAACAGTTTCAAGGTCTATGAAAGTGATGTTGTGCCCCTTTTGGATAGCACATTGTTTTTCTAATTTACTTCAGAAATATCATATTTTATCCATTGAGATAATGCATACTATACCCTCACACATACATTTTGTGCACCCTGTTTTTCAGTTTAAATTGCCTTTATGTCCCTTAAATTACAGTTTTTTGTAATGTACACTTTTCGAAGTGAGTGGGTCTTGAGTTCAAAATAATAAATAAAAAATGACATTCTGAATGACATGCAAAATTTGAGCGATAGTCCAGTGCTGCTTCTCTGTAGCCCAGGTCAGGCACTTCTGCCGCTGTTTCTGGTTCAAAAGTGGCTTGACCTGGGGAATGCGGCACCTGTAGCCCATTTCCTGCACACGCCTGTGCACGGTGGCTCTGGATGTTTCTACTCCAGACTCAGTCCACTGCTTCCGCAGGTCCCCCAAGGTCTGGAATCGGTCCTTCTTTACAATCTTCCTCAGGGTCCGGTCACCTCTTCTCGTTGTGCAGCGTTTATTGAAACACTTTTTCCATCCCACAGACTTCCCACTGAGGTGCCTTGAAACAGCACTCTGGGAACAGCGTATTCATTCAGAAATTTATTTCTGTGTCTTACACTCTCACTTGAGGGTGTCAATGATGGCCTTCTGGACAGCAGTCAGGTCGGCAGTCTAACCCATGATTGCGGTTTTGAGTAATGAACCAGACTGGGAGTTTTTAAAAGCCTCAGGAATCTTTTGCAGGTGTTTAGAGTTAATTAATTGATTCAGATGATTAGGTTAATAGCTCGTTTAGAGAACCTTTTCATGATAGCTAATTGTTTGAGATAGGAATTTTGGGTTTTCATGAGCTGTATGCCAAAATCATCAGTATTAAAACAATAAAAGACCTGAAATATGTCAGTTGGTGTGCAATGAATCTAAAATATATGACATTTTAATTTTATCATTACATTATGGAAAATAATGATCTTTTATCACAATATGCAAATTTTTTAGAAGGACCTGTACAGCCATGAGTCTTTTTGGGGGAAAAAATGTCACACCTGAATTTAGGAATTTTCTGCCATTCCTCCTTGCAGATCCCCTCCAGTTCTGTCAGGTTGAATGGTAAACATTGGTGGACAGCCATTTTCAGGTCTCTCCAGAGATGCTCAATTGGATTTAAGCCAGGGCTCTGGCCGGGCCATTCAAGAACAGTCACAGAGTTGTTGTGAAGCCACTCATGCATTATTTTAGCTGTGTGCTTAGGGTCATTGTCTTGTTGGAAGGTGAACCTTCAGCCCAGTCTGAGGTCTTGAGCACTCTGGAGAAGGTTTTCGTCCAAGATATCCCTGCACTGGTCGCATTCATCTTTCCCTCGATTGCAACCAATCATCCTATCCCTGCAGCTGAAAAACACGCCCTCAGCATGATGCTGCCACCACCAGCATGCTTCCCTGTTGGGACTGTATGAGCAGTGTGGACACGTGATGAGCAGTGCCTGGTTTTCTCCACACATACTGCTTAGAATTAAGGCCAACAAGTTCTATCTTGGTCTCTCACCATCTTGGAGTACTTCAGGTGTTTTTTTAGCAAACTCCATGCAGGCTTTCATGGATTCCATCGGGCCACTCTGCCATAAAGCCCCGACTGGTGGAGGGCTGCAGTGATGGTTGACTTTCTACAACTTTCCCCCATCTCCAACTGCATCTCTGGAGCTCAGCCACAGTGATCTTTGGGTTCTTCTTTACCTCTCTCACCAAGGCTCTTCTCCCCCGATAGCTCAGTTTGGCTGGATGGCCAGCTCTAGGAAGGGTTCTGGTTGTCCCCAAACGTTTTCCATTTAAGGATTATGGAGGTCACTGTGCTCTTAGGAACCTTAAGTGCAGCAGAATTTTTTTGTAACCTTGGCCAGATCTGTGCCTTGCCACAATTCTGTCTCTGAGCTCTTCAGGCGGTTCCTTTGACCTCATGATTCTCATTTGCTCTGACATGCACTGTGAGCTGTAAGGTCTTATATAGACAGGTGTGTGGCTTTCCTAATCAAGTCCAATCAGTATAATCAAACACAGCTGTACTCAAATGAAGGTGTAGAACCGTCTCAATGATGATTAGAAGAAATGGACAGCACCTGAGTTAAAAATATGAGTGTCACAGCAAAGGGTCTGAATACTTAGGAATACATGTGATATTTCAGTTTTTATTTTTTAATAAATCTGCAAAAATGTCAACAATTCTGTGTTTTTCTGTCAATATGGGGTGCTGTGCAGTGCCGCCGCTCCCATAACGCCCATCACGCACCAAGTGCTCAGGGGGGCACCACAAGAACATTCTCTCAGCAAATGTCTTGTGCATTTGCATTTCCTTTAGCCTAAGTCTTAGCCTAAGGAAATTTTATTGAACTCCACCTGAGATTTTCAGTTAATATTTCAATAATTTAATAACAAATTCACAATTGTCTGATTTCGGTTATTGGTCATATGACATGCGGGTCAAAAAATAATCTTTAAAGGTGCAGTATGTATTATTGGCAGCTGGCGGTTAAAATGGGTATTGCAGTCCAAATTTAAAATATTAGAGATATCCCGCTCATCTTCCTCAGACTCCATAGTCACGCTGGTTGCAATATTGAGGATGCAACAGGAATGGAAGGCATCAAGCCTTACACTGTAAATTGATGAGTAGATTTATCGACATTTAAATATGCCTTTGGACAGAGAGCTTTTTAGATAGACTTTTTAGGTTGGGTAGAATCTGCGATCTTTGACCCAATTCGTTTGCTGGCTTTCATGGCTGCAAATGCGCTGTGTTTTCTGCCAACTTGCAACCTGGGGTGTCGAAATACTACTGGATAAATACATAGGCCTAGTGTTAAATCAGATTGCTACCAAGCAAGAAACATGCCGTTGAGGATTACAAAATATTGTGCAGTGCCTGGCTCAACAATAATGCAACATGTAAGTAACTGTGTTGATACTAATGCCTTCTAAATCTGAAATGTGATTTATGTATAGTAGTGTTGTCAAAAGTACAGACCGCAATACCAAATCGGTACTGAAATGTAAAAAAAATTACGCTTTGAGCGCTGTTGAGCTGTAATCGTAAACACCTCTAACTGGCCACTTTGCTCACGCGCTCATGTGCCTGTAGTTGGCTACAATGATCAACGCACAGGAGCGGTTGAAAGCAGACGGAAGTGTTTGAAAGTGTTTCGAAAGCCGGAGCGGGAGCGTTTGAAAGCACAAGCTGGCGTCAACCAGCGGACCGGTAGGCTGACAGACGTCTGCATTAAAAAGCTATGTGTATATCTGTCTAAGCGCTCTGTGAAAAGGGTGATTGATGTATATTTATAACATATTTGTGAAGCGCTGATCGTTGTAGCCAATCACAGACATGTTTGATGAGCGTGTGTGCACGATGGCCAATCAGAGGTGTTTACAATTCCACTCAACAGCGCTCAAAGCGGCACATTTTTAAAATTTCAATTTGGTATCGTGGTCAGTACTTTTGACAACACTAATGTATAGTCAGATGTTCTTTGTCTTTGTGTCAGTAGATAATAACCAGTGACTAAATGTCAACTTGCAACTTGCATTGTTTCTCTTAGTAGGATGAAAATAATCTGTTATTTAACAGTGATTAAATTCTATAAAGAAGAAAAGAAGAAAGCTCCCTTTGCAATCGTTGCAGCAGTGAATGTCTGTCAGCTGTGTAAACAGCGAGAGTTTATCACTGCTTGCTTGCTCAACGTGTGTGTGATCGGCTGCAATGAACATCACTGCAACCTTTCATGCCACGATCTGAATATAATTCCACAGATCTGAATATAATGCCATAGATCTAAATGTAATGCAACACTTTTCACAATTAGTTAACCATGATATCTGTAATAGTAAAAATGCATAAATAGTAAAAATAGCTAATTGAAATATGTTAGCCAGTCACAGTAGTGGGTTTATACACTTAAGTCTCACAGCAGACGCCCCTTAAAACAGAGCGTTCAGACCAGAGGCTAAAATCAGGGTAGGAAAAATGCCTTTTATTTCTCTGTTACAACTAATGACAATTTTTGATGACATCGACAGTGCCAAAAACATCGACAGTGCCAAAAAAATTATAATACTGACATCAGGATTTTACTCTATTGATTATAATAATTTTCATTATTCAACTATTTATTGTGCAGTTTATGTAGATTTAAAAGGCTTGAAGTTTAATTCCGAATGACAATTCTGATATATATAATGATATTAGTGTTGTATGTACTTGAGCTAAATTCTGCACTGTATGTTAGGTACATCTTGATCCCTGGGGTCCACAGGTGTTTAAATTTTAACATCAGACATCCTCTCCCAGGTGACCCAGTCAGGGTTGATCAGGCCCCAACCCGGTTCCATTAGCAACTGCCCATGGATTAGCCACCTAGTGGCTTTTTCTGCTGCTTCGCACATTGATTGATATGATGATGATGGCTGTTCTCTTTGCCTCAGCTGAATGCTCTGCAAAGTGATTGCCCTGGCAAAGTCTCCACCAGATCCTAGTACTTTTCTGCCCATTTGCCTCTTTCATCCACTCTTCCCAGAGCACTGTAGGTTCCAGCATGATCAGCTGTTTTGTGGCCTCAGAGCTAATGATCATGTCTGGCCGAAGTAATGGTTTTGTACTGTGAACATCAACTGTTTGCCCAGGTCATTTTTAAAAAGCCAGTCAGTGGCTGTGTAGAGGAGACCTGACCTTGTTTTAGCATGTACCTGGTGTTTCCTTCCAGCTTTCACAAAATGGATTAACTTAATGGGGGCTAAGTGGTTTTTGCCGACATTTATGGCCTTAGCTATTTTATCAGCATTGCGCTGAGCACCTGGTCATGGCACCAGTGGTAACGGCCTTCCTAAAAGGCCTTTGGGCAAGGGAGAAGATGTTCCAATGAGCCTTACTTGGTCGTGTGTCACACATAGCCTGGAAAACTTGACATTAAAGTAGTCTGCCTGCATGATGTTTGTCGAGGTGGTCTTGCGCTGAGATACGCCTTTTTCGTCCATGCTCCATGCTCCCTGTTGCCTTTGCCCCACTACTCTACCAACTCGCTCCTCTTCCACACCTGCTCTGACTTCCCTTAAGCCTTGCCAACGTGCACCTTTGGGAAATATCCCAAGCCTGCTCTGCCAGTTGCTACATTTCCCTTCAATGCCTTAGGCGGGACTCTGCCATCTCTACTGCATTCTCCGCCCTCCATTTTCTGCCTGTCCCCACCTCTATACTGGTGTGACAGTCATGGAATGACCGCAACTTAACTTAGATTCATGAATGCACTCACACATACACACACAGAGACTGTTTACTGGTACAAGAGTTTGGGGTTGTCATTTGTTTATTATGATTATCAGTTACAGCGAAATGAGTCAATTAAATACCTGTTGTCTTTGTGCAGTGTTGTCTATCCCATAGCTTTAAAATCGTGATGGGGAAACATTGGTGGGAATCCTTCGTTCGACCAAGTTTGGGAATCTACTATTTATTGTTAATTAAGCATGGGAGTTTCAGGGACAAAACAGCCAAGTTGCTTCTGTTATATTTTCTGTTCAATGCATTGTACAGTAAATGCAATCAGTTTTTCCATAAGAGAGTAGATTCTTTATTTGAACGCTATGACCAAATGTTTCTTCTAGACTTGGTATTTATGGAAAAATGTGTAGTGTTGTATGCAAATTTGTCCCTCCCCATGGGGTAATGGTGCTGCTGCCAGTATAAATGTGCTCATCTTTGTTTAATGGAGTAAGTCTGTGTTTGTTCCTGCAGTGGAGAGTGTGGCCTGAGGGCTGCAGGTTGCACTTTATATTTTGTTGATTTCTTTTTGGTATTCTTTCTGGTTTTTGTTGTTGTGTGTTTGTTTGTTTGTTTGTTTTTGAGTTATTTTTGGAAAGTAATTTTTACATTATTGTTTCGAATCAAATTTGGATGTTTTGGGGGTTTTTTTGGATAAGAGTTTTTCCAAATAAATCGTTTGTCTTATTATGTTAAACTTTTGGTTAGGATTATTATTTTTTTTTTGTCTTCGTTAATTTATTAATAACTCAGCATCATCTGTATTAAAGAGAAAGGGATCACATCATCCAATGTTTAAAGTGAAATAGATTTAACAACCTAGGGGGGGGTGTACTGCAAGATGTACTGCTAGCAACTCGAGGCAGTACATGCCTGTTGTATGTGGCCCCTCAGCCCATGGCAGAGGCATCTGTGAATACAGATAATACAGATTTTCCCAGCTGACCCGAAGCCCAAGCTGGCCAAAGTGTCTGAGCACCAGGTCTCTGTGTTCGCATAACTGATCCCTGGACCATGCTAAAATGAGCCAGTCATCGAGATAGTTGAGGATGCAAACGCCCTGTTCTCTCATGGACCTTCAAGACCTCCGTAAGGGTAGGACTTTATACTGACATGCTTGTCCCTCGAATGCAAAGCGTAGAAACTTCCTGTGTCAAGGGAGAATCAAGACATGAAAGTACGCATTCTTCAGGTTGATCACTGCAAACCAATCTCCGGTATGGATACATGTGAAAAAGTGTTTCTGCGTGAGCTTGAACAGTATCTTTTGAAGGCTCCGTTTCAAAACTCGCAGGTTCGACAGCTTCGACAGCTTTCACCAAAGTGAAGCAGATGCTCATTAACCTGGGGGGTCGCTGGGCAAACTGAATCATGTAACCGAGCCTGATGGCACGAATGAGCCAGCGAGACGGACTGGGAGTGCTTTTGGCAGGCTCAACCACTTGGCCCAGAGATAGAGGAGCTGCTCTTTTTGTTTGTCGAGAATTTGGGTAACCAGAATTTTGACTCAAAAGATTCCGCCTTGCCCTCCTCCGAGGAAAAGCAGCCTGACCCATTTCCGGTTCACCTGTCTCAGGGGTGATGTTTCACCGACTGCTTAAACAGCATTGTCGTCTTCCTGCGGTGTACACAGTTAGAGCAGGCTGTGCCAAAGTTTTGTTCTTGTTTTTAACAGGGGGGCAATGCCGACAAGCAAACTGAGGGGTGACCCACGAGGGACTCTGATGGTACATCAGAGGAAGCTCTTGATTTCCTCAGCCTGCTACTGATTGCGGAGAACTTCTGGGCCCAGTTCTCGACAGTGTCACCAAAAAGGCCAACTTGTGAGAAAGCATACTTTGACGACCAATCGCACCTCAGCAAGGCAAGCCAGGGGGTATTTCTGGACGACTGAGGTGGACATTATCTGGCTGACGGCCTGCGCCATGACTTTGATCATGGTTAGTCAACATGGCCTGCGCACAGCCACCCTACGTTGAGGATACTGAGAGACGAAAAACTTTTATGTAATTTTAGCACTTTTGGCATTCCATGATTTTGGCACCAAAGTAGTTCCATACTGTGAAGTTTTCCATGAGTACACACCATTACAGTGGGCTCCAAATCATCCTAATTTTAAGAGTACAACAGCCCTCTCTCCGATGTAGCGATTGACATCTGATCCTCAGTTGGAGCCCCGAATGAAACGCTAGGTTCCTCCATAAGAAGGACCAGCAATTCCATCCAGAAGCTGCACAGCTTGCGGTGCGCTAGATGAGGAGGGGCCCCAGGGGGTTGGTTCCCTAGGGGGTTGAAGCCCTCCCCTTCTAAGGTCACCCAAGCTATTTCACCGAAGTAGACTTCTCCTGTTGACCACCAGAAAGGGCACTACAAAGTGAAATAGTCAATGGAATAGCACACCTAGAGCGCTGAGCGAGCACTGGGTTGCCTCAGCATGCTGCAGCCCGGCAGCTCAACGGCACACGACATGCTGAGAAGTGAGAGGTCTGTACGGGTTTTCCACAGCGGAATGCGCTCGCTGATCACCTTGGTCTCCCAGAGTGTCGAACAGACCTGCGGCTGTGCTTTTACACAAGAGCTGCGACTGGCCAACAGCAAAGGGGACTCAAGCGTCCCGGAGAAAGAAGAGTCGTGACCTGCATGTCGACGTGTTCATGTTCTCATAGAAAACATTAGGGGTTTCATGATTCTCCAAATCCTCGATTCGATTACATTTTCGATTCTAAGGTCACGGTTCGATTCGATTCTCGATTTTTACATTCTATTTTTTTTAAAGCACTGGTTGCTATGCCATTTTTAGACTAGATTTTATGCAATATAATATCTGACCTTTGTTCGCAATGTACTACACTATATTGTCAAATTAAACAAAATTATTAACAACATAATGTAATAATAACTTATATCTTCAGTCATTTGAAAACTTAAGCAAAATAACCCAGCAATCTGTAGTCAAGGCAACTAAATGTGTGCTGCTCAGACCTTCAATAACTTTCTCCTACATTATTGTACATGGAGGGAATCACCATAGCTGTGAGATGCGTTCTACTTGGGATTTCTTAGTGTAGTTCTAGCATGCTAATTAAATGCCTAAATACACATTGACTCTTATTTTGAAATGCCTGCGCCTTAACTATTGCAGTAGCAGGATGCTAATTCAAGTTCAGATGAGGAGAAAAAATATGCATTGTTACAACCGTCTAAAACGTTCTGACTGGATCTCTTCCCTAATCGTCCCTAACATCTTGTTTTTATTTGTTGATGAAAATGACAGTAGGTTTTCATCATTGCGTTTTTGTCATCCAACACTAGTTTTTATATAGTTATCGTCTCGTTTTCGTCTGTGAAAAAAGGTTGTTGACCATTAACAATGCTTCAGTGAAACAGGAGGGGGGTTCAAGTTATGTTGATGGGTCTCCTGGGTCCGTGTCAGATTCTCCTGCATCTGCAGTTGCCATGATATCTTTTTAGTGGCTGAAGCTAGGTTAGAGGAGGTTGACTCGCAGCACTTCAACATGTGTTTTTTTCCAGCTTGGCAAGCAAATGGACGTGACATGGGGGCGTGGCAGCATCGACGATTCAATTTTTTTATTTGATGTTCGAGATTGTGACTTGATTTCGGTCAATTTCGATTTAAAATCGAAATCGTGACACCCTTAGAAAACATGAACCATCCACAAACGCCATCTCAGCATGCATACGCACAGGCATGTGAAACAGTGATTATGGCTGTCAGTGAGGACAGGAGGCTGTCTGGCGAGATTCCTATTTGTCGGTCTCCCAACATGGCGTCGAGAGTGATCAACTGAATGGAAACACAGGACTTGTGGTAAAATACAGTGCTGGTAGATCTAAGCTTTACATCTGCCAGGTGTAGCTGCTGGACAATCAGACACACAATTATTCATTATATTTAATTAATAATCCACCAGACCCCTCAACCAACAACAAAACTAGGTGCAAAGTTGTCTGAGACAACCCCTAAAAGAGCAGAACAGATCGATCAAAGAGACCTTGAGGTACGCTCAATTGAGGATGAACTTTCAGTCTTAGAATTATGAATACATAGGCTACTGGAGAAGCATTCACAGCTTTGTGAACAGAAAATTTTGTTGGAAACATCCCAGGTCGTGGATACCTCACAGGAGCACCATTTGAAGGACCGTCAACATCTACACCGGGGATTTTCATTCATGAGAGGAATGCACCTTCGATAAAGACAGCTTAAATTTGTTTTAAACCTGCTCCATCGTACAATGGACCTTGGCTATACCAATGGAGGAAATCCCAGTTTGTTTATTGAACTTCAATGTTCCCGAAGTTTGAGCTCACTATCAGCAATCGATTTGAGCAACTACTCAGATCTCCAAATGCCACAATTTGGCGTCAATCTCTTCACCCGGTAAAAACACTTATCATTGGTGACTCTATCACCCAACATCTAGAGGTTAAGACAAATCACACAACAGTGCAAAAACATTGCATTCCAGGAGCTTGTGTACTTCACATTGCTGCCTACATCCCAGCGATCTTAAACCATGACAAAAAAAGTGGACAAAGTTGTTCTGCATGCTGGTGTGAATAATATTAGACAATATTAGAAATCTTAAAAAATAATTTTAATGAACGGGTGGAAGATGGACCTGGAACAAGGATTTTAATCTGGATTTGATCACTGCCAACATATAGAAGAGGTAACGGATACTTCAACAGATTTTTTTACATTAAATAACTGTCTGGAATCCTTCTGCAAGAAGCAGAACGTGTTTATTTCATTAACTTCTGGGAGAGAGTGCAATTTTATTGTGTAGACGGAAAATATTGTAGCAGGACTAGAGCACATTTCTTGTCGCGAAACATTAAACCGGAACTGTGCATTAGTTAAGCATGAATTAATGCCTATTAGTGCACCCGTATTGTAAACTGTTACCAAAAAAACAATCATCAGTGGAAATCAAATTTGGTGAAGATAGTAAGAAAGGATTTAAATAGTACATGTAAGGCTTCTTTGAAGGAAGACTAGATGACGCTTTTTAAAGTAAGATCAATCTCAGGGAAAACATCTCTTATTTATGATATTTTATCTGAGAAAAAATTAGGATTTCTGTTTTTAACTGAAACCTGGCTTGATCAGAATGGGGCTATATCTCTTATTGAGGCATGCCCGCCAACTTATACTTTCTTGCAAAAGGTTCGCTGTAGTAAGGGGGTGGCAGAGTAGACGCTATATTTTTGCAGTCATTGGCCTGTAAAGAGATTGTTTTTGGATGATTTTATTACTTTTGATTATTTGGTATCGATATAATAATTATGTCGATAACAAATCTGGAATGTCAATGGAGAAAAACTAAATTAACTGTTCACCATGAAATTCTCTTGATTAACATATCAG
Source organism: Gobiocypris rarus (assembly GCA_023029165.1). Taxonomy (NCBI): domain Eukaryota; kingdom Metazoa; phylum Chordata; class Actinopteri; order Cypriniformes; family Gobionidae; genus Gobiocypris; species Gobiocypris rarus. The sequence continues at coordinate 12,707,795 of CM040912.1, forward strand.
AATATTCAAAAACAGTGCACTCTGAACGACAACAATTTTATAAAAAAATACTGTATATTGTATATTTTTTAAAATAAAAATAAAATTAAAACAATTAAAAAAAAATATTAACAACATAATAAAAATCCCAGAATATGTTCTACTGTTGATTGTCTATAACAAGCCATATAATGGGCTAGGTCAGCCCTTTGTAACTATCTGTGAATATTTTGCTAAATTTTTTAATAATAAAATAATACAGATTAGTGCAGCCGAGTGTGAAGCGGCTGGGATGAGAATGAGCACCTCCAAGACCGAGGCCATGGTTCTCATTTGGAAAAGGGTGGATTGCCCACTTCAGGTTGGTGGAGTGTTCCTGCTCACAAGTGAGGGAAGGATGGAACGGGACGGTGCAGCTTCTGCAGTAATGCAGTCGATGTACCGGTCTGTCGTTGTATAGAAGGAGCTGAGCTGTAAGGCAAAGCTCTCGATTTACCGGTCAATCTACGTTCCTACTCTCACCTATGGTCATGAGCTTTGGGTCATGACCGAAAGGCCAAGATCCCGGATACAGGGAGCCGAAATCAGCTTTCTCCGTAGGGTGGCTGGGCGCTCCCTTAGAGATAGGGTGAGAAGCTCGGTCACTCGGGAGGAGCCAGCTGAGGTGGCTCGGTCATCTATTTCGGATGCCTCCTGGACACCTTCCCAGGGAGGTGTTCCAGGCACGTCCCACCGGGAGGAGGCCCCGGGGAAGACCTAGGACACACTGGAGGGATTATGTCTCCCGGCTGCCCTGGGAACGCCTCTGGGTTCTCCCAGAAGAGCTGGAGGAAGTGGCTAGAGAGAGGGAAGTCTGTGCGTTTCTGCTTAGACTGTTGCCCCCGCGACCCGGCCCCGGATAAGTGGAAGAAATTAACCATAACATAAAATAGAAATTTTCAAATAAAGTTAATAAAGAGAATCTTCTGCAAATTTTTTCTCAGTTAAATTCATCCTCCAGCTATCTTGACCCTATACTAACAATATTTTTTAAAGAGTTGTCACATTGTTTGATAGACTACGTCCTTGATATAGTTAATTGTTCACTGTAGACAGGCATTTTTCCTAATGCTTTTAAATCTGCTAGTGTGAAGCCACTTCTAAAGAAAAGAAACCTGGATTGTTCTCTCCTTAATAACTACAGAGCAATTTCTAACATATAATTTCCAGCAATTTCCACAGGGCTTGGTGTTTTTCACAGATCCCCACACTGGGGTGTTGAGATCTTGGAAACAGCCCATATTTTCACTGTGTTTAATTCCAAGGAGAAAGCACACTTCAGAGATATAGCCCCGGATCTGAGGCGCCTTAGTGCCCAGGGCTGTGAGGGTTTCCCTCTGCGGGTGGACGGTGCTTACCGCTGCATACAGTACCCGTATGTCTGCGGTTCCCGCACAGGGTCAATCCACCAACCCCGTCCGAGTGCCGGGGCGTGGAGGGCCCTCACGGGTCATCCATAGGATGGCTTGCGCCCTCCTTGGAGGGAAACCGCGCAGTTGAGTCAGTTGTTCCCTGCCGGTTCACCGCTTCAGGGCGCTGCACTCACAGTGCAGAGCACATCAGAGGCCAGTCCTGAGGGGCTGGTACCCTTAGCAGATTTTGTGTCGGAGTGTGCCTGCCACATTATCTCTGTGGGTCCTGCAATGTATTAAATTTGGGTACGTCATCCAGTTCGAATGTCGTCCTCTCGGTTGTAACGGGGTCTTCTCCACTGTGGGGGACCCCGAGCAGGCTCTGGTGATGACTCAGGAAGTACAGACTCTGCTGCGAAAGAGGCTTTGTGTGGGTCCCTCTTCCAGAAAGGCTTTCTTTGCCAGTACTTCATTATGACGAAGAATGATGGGGAGCTGCACCCTATTTTTAGATCTGCAAACACATCGTGTCTCAGACCAGGTCGTTTTCGGGGGACAAGCGTACCAATATCAGGTGCTTCCCTTTGGTCTAGCCCTTTCACCCCGCATGTTCACGTAGTATGTGAATGTGGCGCTAGTTCCCCTGTGTATGCAGGGGATCCGCATGTTCTATCTTTTTGACGACTGGCTGATCCTAGCACAGTCAGCTTGTCAGGCGGCTCAACATTGAGGTGTTGTTCTCGCACATCTGAGGAGATTGGGGCTGAGACTCAACTCCGTAAGCAGTGTCCCTTCGCCAGTTCAGCGAACAACGTATCCGGGAAAGGGTGCAGAACAGACAGGTTCAGTTTTTAATTGTAGCGTCTCTAACTGAACTGATTTTATGAAAATGAATGCGGTGGGCAAGTAAACCAGTAAGCCTTGCCTAGAGCAGCCTCGGGCAGCAAAGTGCATTTTGGGAATTGATGTCTTTCATCCCCATGAGACAAAAATACATTTTCTGTGTTTTTAGTCTAGAAGGCACCAAATTCAAAAATAATTTGATATTTCTACTACATTAATGACCGAGTTTAAATACAGATTCATCTTCCCAGCGCTGAAGTACCTCTTGAAGCCCTGTGGAGAAAATCAGAACTACTGTTTGTCTTTTAGTCTGGTATCGTATCGAAGTCATAATTTTGGTATCGTGACAACACTAATCTACCGTTTACAGAGTTACTGTAATATTTTAGAAAAAGTTATATTGCAACAGCTTAATCAATGTTTAGATAAACTTAAAGCTGCAGTCCGTAGTTTTTCCTCTTTGTCACCATCTCTGTTCAAAATCTGCAATTGCAGTTGTTCGCGGAATGATCAACTCTACGTGAGTTGTACCTCGACACTGCACAGCGCGTATAAATACAATGTTTTGAGGAGACAGTCGTCTGTCATTAGAAGGGCTGTCAGTCACCGCGCCGGTGTGTATACTGTCATTCGGTATCACAGATTCTACTGTTTGAACGTATGACCAACAAAAGAATGTCATCTGAACAAGTAAGCAGCTAATATCCACTTTTGTGCTGACCAACTAGGCCTACGAGGAAAAAGCATTGCAATAAATCGTGATGAGTAAATCTAGTGATAGCTTATCATATCACGTCAAACCGTGCAAATTATACTTTGTTTTCAAATAGTTAACATCAGCATTGCGTGACTACACTTACTGTGTATTAGGACTAACGTTACCTGTTGTTCAGTTTCCATTTCTGTGCAGTCTCATTTTTAATCGTCATCAACAAATTAATGTGGAGTAGAGATGAACTGCTCCGTCTCATAGCTAGCACAAAATAATGGGTATTTACCATAATGCACGTAGCAAAAAGAGAAAGGCACAACAAAGGAAACTCTGTAACTTTAACTGTTTGAATTAAGCGAAGTGTGCTACTGTTTCATAATAACCATTGAAATGTCTGACCTGTCCAGCAGAAAAAAAACTGTCTCTGCATCCGTTTTGAACCCCTTCAAAACACGGAGTTCACGCCAACCTTTCAAACGCCCTTTTTATCCTTGTTTTGGCTCAGTCGAAGTCTCTTTTTTTCTGTAGCCATTCCGAAAGTCCGAAGTCTTTTGCATTTTACAACGGGCGAATCTCCAGATGTCACTGTAACTGAATGACGTTTCAACCTTTCTGGATCTGCTATCAAATTTATAAGTTCTACTAGAAAGATTCGGAAGCCAGATGAAGTGCAAAAGTAACCAGTTTATTGAAAGTCCAGCAAGTATATTAGTTAGAGGTTCTTTGGCGTAGGCCCCATCCTAAGCTCTTGTTTCGAGGGTGCCGGACTATGCATTTCCTGCCTAAAGATGAAGACTGGGGTGTAGTCGACCCCCGGGAGGTATAGGCGGGGACCATCCTGGTGGTGGTGGGGAGGTTGGAGGTAAGTCGGCATCAGCATCTGGAAACTCAGACATGTGTTAAGTGACCATCTTTTATACTCTGTGAATTAGGACATGATTGGTTACGTCTCAATGTGATTGGTGACATAACATTGAATCTTCCTGGCAGAACTTTGCGCTAGGCTTTCATTTTAATTATATCAAGCGCTTTGAGAAAAGACTATAAATCTCCACCTCTAACATCCTCACATGCGATATAGCCTTCTAGATGGTACACTTTCTTTATGTGTACAGATGTGACACAATGACGCAAAGATATGCTCACGGAAATCTCCCACGGAAATCCACCAGTACCACTGGAATTAAAAACATTATTACAAGCTTACCGTTGTAAATCGAGTTAGGATAAGCAGATCGTTTTGAACACTGGCTGGTTATGTACTTTTGGATTGTTGATTTTGGATCATTTTTAAAACCAAAAAAGTTACGGACTTCAGCTTTAATATTTGGGAGAAATATCAGTCAGGTTTCAGACAAGGTCTTAATACTGAAACGTCATTACGAAAGATAGTAAATGATCTGAGATTAAATACATATAAAGGCAAGGCTTCAGTTTTAATCCTCTTGGATCTAAGTGCTGCATTCGACACGGTTTATCATTGTATTCCATTACAGACTGGAAAAGCTTGTAGGTCTCTCTGGTAATGTTTTAAATTGGTTCAAAGCCTATATAAGAGAAAGGAACTTTTTAGATAATATAGGTGACTGTAAATCAGACACATGAAATATTGCATGGTGTTCCACAAGGATCAATCCTTGGGCCTGTCTTATTTTCATTATATGCTCCCTTTGGGTAGCATAATTCAGATATATGACATGAACTATAATTTTTTTTAATGTTATTTATGTAAGTTCAGAGACACTGTTGTATTAGAGAGGTTGTCTGTCTGACTATCTGTCTAGCATTGTAAATTAGATGAACACACATTTTTTTTGGATTGAACGAAAAAAATAAAATAACAATAATATTTCTGTGGGCCCAGAACATGAGCGGGAGAGGAAGCTGTATTGGGTAGCTTAATCCTATAATCTAAGAAAGAAGTAAAGAATCTGGGTGTCATTTTGGACTGTGACCTGAGTTTTAAGTCTCATATTAATCAAGTGACAAAATCTTGTATCAAAACTTGTAAAAAAAGCTTTTATCATCTGAGAAATATTGCCAAGGTCCGTCCTTTTTTTATCCCTGGATGATGCTAAAAAACATGCTTTTCTCTTCTCTTATTTTAATGCTATATACACTTGCTTACCCCTAAGGGTTCTATAGCCAAATTACAACTTATATAAAATGCAGCAGCCAGAGTACTAATGCAATTAAAAAGGAGAGAGAGCATATTACACCTGTTTTAATGGAATTACATTGGTTACCAGTTCATCAAAGGTTTAATTTTAAGGTTATTTTATTGGTTTATAAAGCATTGCATAAGCTGGCACCTTTATACTTATTCAGACTGTCTGTCAAGATACGTTCCAAATCGTAGTTTGAGATCCTCTAGCGCTAATCTTCTGGTACGTAACACAGTAATTCATAAACAATACTTCTTTTAGCCACTATGCTCCAAATATTTGGAATTCTCTACCAAATGAAGTGAAAGAGGCTCAAAGCATTCCTATTTTTAAAAGGCGGTTTAAGACATATCTTTTTAAAGTTGCTTATCAGTATAACAAAATATATAGAAATGTTTTTTTTTTTTTGTCAGTTTTAACATTGACATTGAGGTGACATTTTATTTCTTTATTTTACATGTTGAACCTTTCTGTTGTTTAATCTTTTTATATTGACTTTGTGTGAATTTGAATTCATATTATTTGTTTTTATGCTTGTGAAGCACTTTGAGTTGCATTTCATGTATGAAAAGTGCTATACAAATAAATGTGTATTATTATTATTATTATTATAGGCAAAACTTACTATGAATGTACATGCATATCTTCAGGACATTGTGTGTATTATTATTACTGTCTTGAATCTCTTGTATTGTATACTGTTTTATGCACATATATAACGTCTTTATAACATCCATTGTATACTTGTTATATTAGTTATATTAACCCTTTAAACCTTGTAGCAATTGTGGCGCAACAGACACAAATGAATCTTACAGACGATTCATTCAAACATGAGTCCACACAAAATTAACTCAACATTCCAGGGCCAGTTACAGCCTGGATCCCCTCTCCCCACAACAAGCGGACAAAGATTTACGACACCTGTGGTACCAAGCCAGGAAGTAAGGGACTTCTCATTGGTCCACAGGCAGTTTCTTCCCTTCCCCATCGACAAAGTAACTTCTAAGTCCAGCTCTGTGACACCATAAATTCCTTAAAGATTCCAGCACTCAGTAGAAAATCAAGGAAACCTACAGAAACCTTGATACGTATAAACTGCATCAAATCACTAAACCAGTGATTGCCGAACGGACGTAACCCAGCCATCTGTCGAATGCCCAAAGACACTTTACACCCACACGACCCATGTGGCGACCTCTGAATCATCCCCACAGTCCCAAGACATGCGGACTGTCTCTTTACCCACATGAACACATATATGGATCAATCGTTTTATACGATGGATTAAAATGTCTAGGGTGTGTACTTTATGTAAATCAAACGATGTATTCTAGTTACTGTGGAATTCTTGTATCTCTGTACTCTCAACTCTTAATATTATAGTGTTTAGTACCGTCTCATTCATTTAAACTCAATAGTACCGAATTCTTGTAAAATAATTTACAGGAAAAGTTTTATTATTAGAATACCAGCTTTATGCGGATAAACTGCTCCATCTATCCAGCAGCCAGGAGGTGTAACCGAACTGAACAAAGAACTTTGCGCCAAAAACTGACAGACACGATTGGGTCAACCCGAAAGTGGGCGGTGCTCGAATCTTATCTATAAGAGCAGAGACCCCCTCACCCTGATGTAAGCCTGAAGAAAAGCCTGATGTAGAGCCTGCTGTTCGCCTGTTCGTCCTTCCTGCTGTTCCTGATTTCGTAGTCCACCTCGAAGAAGGAGTTGGAGAACTCCAAAGGTGGCAGACCAGAATGGGTTGAATTTCATTCAAGCCATCCAGACCTCTCCTCTCACTTTCCTTTCTTTTACTTAAGTTTATTTTCTTTCCATGAGTCTCGTGTTCCAAGTTAAGTTTCGCGCAAAGCTTCACAACGAATCTCCAGCGATCGCGCTTCAACTTCAAACAACCACGAGACCCCTCATTCAGCAGCCAACACGCCACGTGGTTGGCTCCCAAGATCCCCAAGGCGCCCATCAAAGACACGACCAGACCTTCCGCGAATCACAAAGAACCGGAAACCCCTTTCCAGCCAGGATCGAGAGGGAATCCCGTTCAATGATGACACGCACGACAAAAGCAAGTAACCTCCAGATTCTAAACTGAACTGGTGCATTGATATCAAATTGAATAATCCCGCCTAAGCAACGATAGGAGGGTTTAAGTCAAAACCGTGGTTCATTCAGGTCATGTGTTATAAATGCAGATACTGCTAGAAACTTTCTCTCTCTCTCTCTCTCTCTCTCTCTCTCTCTCTCTCTCTCTCTCTCTCTCTCTCTCTCTCTCTTAAAACTCACTCTTTCCTCCTTTCTGCAACGCGTGTGAATGTTTGTATGTTTGTTTTCGTTAGATTCTAGTTTACGTGTTAGAGTAATCAATAAAGCTGTGTTTATAAATTAAAGATAAGTGTTCTTGTGTTATGTGCTTACAATTTTAATGTCTTGTACTGCCGATCTAAATTACCTGGCTATTAAATAGTGTTTCACTATTCTGTGGATATTAACATCCGCTGCAGAGTTGATAGTTACCTGTTCAAATGAGCGTTAGACGAGTCATTTGCTCGGTCGTAAAATACACTCAAAAAAATTTAGGCCCAATAAATAAGATTTATGTAATTTGATTGCATATAAATTTTCCATCCATTTTGATTACATATTTTTACAAAAAAAGTAATAAACTTTATGTAATATATATGTGTAAGTCATATATAAATTAAACAAGTAAGAATAATATTTATATAAAAGCATCAATAAATCCAATTAGTTTTAAATGAATAAGAAAAAGGATTTTGTATTATTATGTAATAAACCCAATTTACTTAAAATGCTTTATGTTTAAGTAATTTTTATTATAAACCCAATGTATTTTAAAGTCATATTTATGTATTTTAAATATGTTTCCTCCATTTTACTCCCCAATCACAACATATAATAAAAATGGGCAGACCACCTTGTTTCACATTATATATATTCTTTAATAAAAATAGTTTTGCCACAAACAAGCTCATTTCACAAATATTATATATATATATATATACACACACATGGAAAGTATTCAGACCCCTTAATTTTTTCACTCTGTTATATTGCAGCCATTTGCTAAAATCATTTAAGTTCATTTTTTCTCATTAATGTAAACACAGCACCCCATATTGACAGAAAAACACAGAATTGTTGACATTTTTGCATATTTATTAAAATAGAAAAGAGTGAGAAATTTAAGGGGGTCTGAATACTTACAAACAATGAATCTCAGTTTAAAATTTTTGATTCAATAAAAAGTATAACATAACACGTAATCTTGTCCTTTTTCATCTTTCAGGTCAATAATTTTTTACAATATTAAGGGCATTCATCAGTCCAAAAGGCATCACACATCCAAATGTGATACTTCACACAAACCTTCCAGAACAACGCCAACATCTGAAGGTCCCTCTGCCCGAAAGGCATATATTCCCATTGTTGTCTGTGCTATCCCATATCAGCCTCTTCACTTTCACAGTCCTGGAGAATAGACAAAGATAATGAGTTGTGTCCCAATGCCAGTCATAGTGTTATATTCAGAAATATAAAGGCACAATGTTTTGTAAACTGACATTTCAGATATGTAGACTCAGTCAAATGTAAACACGTAAAAATAAATGGAACACTTTTCAAAACGTATAAATACAATCAGAAAGACTTGAACACAGATCACCCACTTGTCTAACCATCCAGTTTAGAAAAAAATCCAGATAGCTAGCCAAAGCCCTTAAAGTTTGCCACCAAATTACTAAAATACTTTTGTAAACCTGCAAGCCAACCCAATCTAAATGCATCACAGTTCTAGTTATTGTGATCAATTGGCTTAATTTGCAGAAAAACTTCAAAGTGGTTTAATTGCTGCAAAATTCAGTTTTCAAGTTAAAGGGATAGTTCACCCAAATATTCACCCATTTTTGCTTTTACTCACCCTCATGTTGTTCCAAACCTGTATGAATGCATTCCTTCTGTTGAACACAAAGATGATTTTTAAAGCACTGGTAACCAGACAGTGGATGATAGCGATTGACTTCCATTGTACTTTTTGTTTACCTGCTATGGAAGTCAATGCCTACAGTCAACCATTTGGTTACCAAAATTCTTCAAAATATCTTCAAAAAACTTGTACATGTTTCGAACAATTTGGAGGTGAGTAAATGACAACATTTAAATTTTTGGGTGAACTATCTATTTAAACTTGCTTTTGCAGCAAGACGGTTTATTTCCTATTGATTCAGTCAACTCATGTAATTTAAGTGATAGTTGTACTGTTATAGTTTTTCCATGAATTATGTATTAATTTCCCTATCTACACCAATGTTTAATGATTCTTATTTCAAAATTTCCTTACTTTGTACATTAACATAACTATCAATGTATATATATCAATAAGACATTTAAAACAAAGAGAGAAGGTTGACGACACTTACCACATATTCTTTGATGAGTGTCTCTGTGTCTTCGTTTAGGTAGACACTTAGGCACCTCATGATACAATCACGCTTGATGTCTATGTCTTCATTCTTAGATAAACTTAAGAATAAGAAAAAAAACATGAAGGTAGTCATTAACTTAGTTTAAATAAGGCTGAATTTTAAAAGGATAGTTCGCCCAAAAATGAAAATGCTATTTTCGATGCTTCAAAAAGTTCATAAAGAGATCGTAAAATACATATGAATTGAGTGGTTTGGTCAACATTTTCATCAGCGAACATAAACAGAAGCTCAAACTAACTTGCTTGACGCATGAGAACAAACCTCATTGGTTCTTGAGAAGCTCAAACGTGATGCGTAACACCAGAATGAACCTCATTGGTTCTTGTTGAAGCTCAATCATGCTGCGTAACACCAGAATGAACCTCATTGGTTCTTGTTGAAGCTCAATCGCTGCGTAACATGAGAATGAACCTCATTGCTTCTTGTTGAAGCTCAATCGTGCGTAACATGAGAATGAACCTCATTGGTTCTTGCTGAAGCTCAAGCGTGCTGCGTAACATGAGAATGAACCTCATTGGTTCTTGCTGAAGCTCCAACGTGCTGTAACACCAGAATGAACCTCATTGGTTCTTGCTGAAGCTCAAACGTGCTGCGTAACATGAGAATGAACCTCATTGGTTCTTGCTGAAGCTCCAACGTGCTGCGTAACACCAGAATGAACCTCATTGGTTCTTGCTGAAGCTCCAACGTGCTGCGTAACACCAGAATGAACCTCATTGGTTCTTGTTGAAGCTCAATCGTGCTGTGTAGCACCAGAATGAACCTCATTGGTTGTTGAGAAGCTCAATCGTGATGCGTAACACCAGAATGAACCTCATTGGTTTTGTTGAAGCTCAATCGTGCTGCGTAACATGCGAATGAACCTCATTGGTTCTTGCTGAAGCTCAAATGTGCTGCGTAACACCAGAATGAACCTCATTGGTTCTTGAGAAGCTCAAATGTGCTGCGTAACACGAGAATGAATCTCATTGGTTCTCACACTTCAAGCTAACATGCTTGAGTTTATGTTTACTACAACTGATGTGTGCATTGTTGAACGTATATGTGTGAATAAAATCTTCAGAAAATTTAGTTTTGATTCATATTGAGTTTGTTTTTGATCTCTTTACAAATTTTTGGAGCGTCAAAGTGGTAGGTGCATAGCAGTTTATGTAGCGACAGAAAGTTCTTAGATAAAATTTAAAAAAAGACAAAATGTCAAGACAAAAGAGTAACCAGTGTAATATATGAAGCAATACATAAAAAACACACTTACTTTAGCTTTTTTCTGTCCAGCATATCCTCCTCATGCGATGGAAAACCCTTATCAAGTCATCAGTGTATTTGTCCAGTTGACCGATGAATTTTGATGTCAGTGAAACCGTAGTTATATGCATGAAGCTGACCTGAAAGATGAAAAAGGACCAGATTACGTGTTATATTATGCTTTTTAATGAATCAAAAATTTCAAACTGCGATTCATTGTTTGTAATTTAGTGTATTGAATTTTCTATGCATTATATATCAAACTTTGTAGCATACATACAAGGTCTAGGAGGTTGTCCACCATACATATGTAAGAAAGGGTGATTTAGGTATCTGTGAAATAAAAATTGTTGTAGTTAGAAACAAAATGCATACTGTTGCTAATGAACTAATTTTTGGAGAATTATTAAAGGCTACTATCATTATGTTTGGTCTACAAAGTAACTGCACATGTTTTGCCAAAGGACAAAAATGCGGAGCATACATTTTCAAAATGGTAAAAAGAGAAAAAATAATGCAAACTGCTGAGTAAAGTTACATTAAGCTGTTGTAAAGCATCGCTCACTCATGAAAAATTCAGAAATTCATATAAACACAGGACAAAAATGACATACCTGTTAGATTTAATTAGTTTACGTGTAACACTGTCCAATAATGAAGGACGTTAGCTAAAAAAGATGCTAAAGTTAGCTTTTATTTATTAGCACCATATGCAAGTTAGCTATCTAGTGGACTAAACGAAAATGTGATAGTCGGTTCATTGGTATTAGTGTAATACAATATAAACAGTACGAATAACACATGTATATGAAAACAGTCAAACAAAATACAATGAACACAGATGTAACTTACCATGGTCTGATGAAAGATTAGAGGAGAACGTTTTTCCATCTGCTCCTGGTGCTTTTTCTTTGCAGGATTATTACCATAGACACGTCAATGTGCAGTAGACCTACCGACTGGAGTATGGATCGGCATAATTTCCATTTTCCATAAACTAAACTTTATGCAAACCAATCTCATACAATCTAACTAACTGAATCTGGCTCGTTCCACAGCTAGCTCTATTTAAACAATATTCATACTTTTTAAATGATTAAATCTAATAGTTTTCACAATTAACAAATTTACATTGACTTTAAGCAATCTGGCTACATACATTTTAAAAACACATAATTTAAATAAAATCAAAAGGATGCAAATACTTAATTATAAACTATGCCATGAATCATTTATTAATTAATTCATTACTTTGAGCTAAATAGACCTGTTCCTTATACAGAGTCCCCTTGTTACATATCATATATGTAATACATGTTACAACCTGAAGTGTAATAACCAATACAATACAACCAATACGGTACACCAGTAACCACTCCATCGTGCAAGATCTGCCCCCAAGTTCCTTTTGATAATTGCCTTGATTTTATAAGGGCTTCAGACAACGGAGTTGTTCCCATATCGTCAGCTACTGATGCAGCGTCAGGTGAATAACTGATAACAAAAAAAACTAAAACATTTTCCAAGAAGTCCAAAAAATTATTATTAGTTGGTCACCATATATAGTAAAGGAACTTGGCGGTGAACAGGTGTTTTTTGTAGCCATGTATATTAAAAATACAATTGTTTAAGAAAAAAAAAAACATTATAAATAAATATTAAAATATTTGTGTTTGTGTGTGTATAATTCAGATGTTGTCTTCTGGTTTTCATTATGTTTCCATGCAATCTTCTATATGAAAAAGCCACAAAACACATTTAGAGTCTCCAATCAGCAAAGTTCATTAACCTTTATGGACGTCTGAGCAATGGGTTCCGCTGACTCACCGCAAGATCACTGCAGCGTGATAATGAAGAACATTTAGATCTTAGATGCTAATGACTGAGGAAGGATAACCTTCCCTTGATCTTTTACCTCTGAGAAAATGTGAGGCCAGTAACGGCAGAGAAAGAGATATTGAAAGATAAGGGCTCAAAACTGGCAAATATGAGTTTAATTGGCAGCTTGAAGGGATCTCTCTAAAACAAAATACTGTTAAAATAAAATAAATACAATACAAATAATACAAGCGGAACATGTAGTATGTTTTTGGAGTACATGTAAAAGTCATTCATGGTACATAAATATGCAGTAATATCAGTGTCAGGGTTTAGGTAAGGGATGAGGCACAGGCAAGTGGTGCCTGTCAAAACTGCATTTGATTGACATGGGCGGGAACAAATCACACAGTCACACACATCTGTATGAACCTAATTCCCCACAAAGTTTATGCATCTTCACCTTCTGGGTTTTTGTGAGAGGAGAGAGATTTTGTGATAGGAGTGATTTTGTGATATAAGTGAGATTTATAGGGCACTTTGGCTAGTTATATTTAGGGTAGATTTAAATTAGATATACTGATTGATAGGCTATAGACAGATAGTTAGGATAGATATAGTGACACATTCATATAGGCTAAGTTAGATAGTGACAGATAGCACAGCATACATTTTGAGATATATAATTATATAGAAATAGATTTATAGGTGATACAAATGCTGATCATATAATTAGAATATAATCAAAAAGTTGATTTATTTGACTATTCAAAAAGTGAAACTTGTATATTATAATCATTCATTACACACAGACTGATATATTTCAAATATGTATCTTTTTTTTTTGATGAATTTATAACTATCAACTAAGGACAATCTAAAATTCCGTATCTCAGAAAATTAGAATATTACTTAAGACCAATACAAGGAAAGTATTTTCCTACTGAAAAGTATGAACATGAAGTATGAGCATGTACAGCACTCAATACTCCTTTTGCCTGAATTACTGCAGCAATGCGGCGTGGCATGGAGTCGATCAGTCTGTGGCACTGCTCAGGTGTTATGAGAGCCCATGTTGCTCTGATAGTGGCCTTCAGCTCTTCTACATTGTTGGGTATGGCATATTGCATCTTCCTCTTCACAATACTCCATAGATTTTCTACGGGGTTAAGGTCTGCTGGCCAGTTAAGAATAGGGATACCTTGGTCCTTAAACCAGGTACTGGTTGCTTTGGCGCTGTGTGCAGGTGCCAAGTCCTGTTGGAAAATGAAATCTGCATCTCCATAGAGTTGGTCAGCACCAGGAAGCATGAAGTGCTTGTTGGACTCGGCATCAATTCCTCGAGTCCGCGTGTTCGTTGAATGAGGAGAGCAGGAACAAAATATAGTTTAACTCTTTTAATGAATAAGTAAGTCAGATGAAGATAGTATACAGAGCTCTGGGTCAGAACTGTCCCTGATTTACACAATCCTATGCAAGGTTTGTTCAGGAAGTCTGCAACAAACTTGCCTTTCCCTGACCCAATATTTATACACAAAAAAATACATAAGTTGTCTTTCTTTGGGAGTCAGATGATTTTCTGGTCAGCTGTGCTTCGTTCGCAACATCACCCTCCAATTTCCTGGACAAAAGACTGCTTCTTTGTTAACACATACAAAAGCACTCTAAGAGCACAGCAAAATGCATAGCAAAACACTTTCTCATATGGATCTGTTATACCTACCACACCCTCTGGCTGTTGCTCTGGTGACTCTTATGTCCAACAGAAAGCACACATAGTCTTAAAGCAAAATCATTTCATAAGCTAACATTATCTTAAATTTACTATTGTTAATGATTAATTTCTACAAGCGTTGTTAGCAATAATGCACAAACAAATATTTATTCTCAACAATCCCCCTTTCGATCTCCTGAAACAGGAGATCGACCTCTTACAAAGTATCCTCTTCCTCATACTCTTCATTGCTTTCCATCAGCAGTGGCATCATATATTTTGGGGAAGCCTCCTTGCCCTCCACTGCTGTTACGATGAGCCTGTTACAGAGAGATCTAATACATGGTACACAACAACCACAGGCAACCAATATTCCTATGAAGGTTGCTGCGGAGACGAGCAAAGACATCATAATTGCTTTCCATTTTCCAAATATATTCGTCATCCATTTTTCCAGTGGATTGTCTATACCTGAATGCTCATGCATAGTCTTAGATAGGGCCCTCAATCCTTCTAGGGCTCTGGTGACAGACCCATCTGGAGCTGTGTTATTGGGAATGAACGTACAGCATGAATCTCCAAACATTGAACACACACCCTTTTTCAGCTAACAGCATATCTAAAGCCATCCTGTTTTGAACTGCCATCAGTGACGTTGGAGCTAACTGTCCCGCTAATCCCTCTACAGCATCTCTGGTCAAATTAGATAACCTTAACACATTGTAATGCACATAGTTTATTCTATCCACATTTTTATTAGGTGTCACTGGAAATAGAGCTGCAATGATTGGAATGTTTTCAAATCCTGCTGCTATCTGATCTGCTAATTTATATTCATTTGGGACTCCTCGGTATTCCAACTGCATCTATGTAGGTGGTGCTGTCTTTAGTCAAGTCAAATGCTCCCAGGTCCCTCTTACTTAACACATGTCTCTGTCTGTGTCTGTTAAGCTCTACTATACTTGCCTTACCTTCCAGTCTCTTAGTCACTTCTCCAATCAGTACTAGTGGTGCTCCCAGCCTTACCATCGCACACATCCCTTTGGCCTTCTTTGGTATCCTTACAAACAACCTTCTATCACCATCTTTACACTCTTTTACACCTCTAAATAACCAAATGATAAGCACAAACAATAGTTTAGTACAAGTTAATATTACTCTCAAAATTAGAATGTTCTGTCTGTGAGTTTTTAGTCTGTTTTTCTCTATCAAGTGTCTCTGTATCCTCCCCTTTTGGTCCTGCAGTTCCTGCAGGGCCACTCTTGTGTCCTCCAATGTCCTCGATGGTGGTTCTGCCACAACACATCCAATGGTACCACGTGTCCCCTTTGCCTTCTAACCTTACACTGTGTGATGTTCTCTCCGTTACCTTATGAGGACCAGTCCACCTTGGTTGATTCCACTTCCTCTTGAAGACCTTCAGGAGGACCCACTCTGCGGCCTGACCAAGTCCAGCCTTAGGATCTGGTGCCTGTGATCTGTCAGCAATCTGTTTTAAAAAACTTAAGACAAAAGATGTTAATTTATCTGTGACAGCATCCATCAGTATACAGATCCTGGACCTCTCCTTCCAATCTCGTAGCCTCTAAATCAGTCCTGATTTTACCTTCCATTTCTACAGTCAGTTCACACACATGGGACTGCCCTTCAGTAATATAATCTGCCATGTTGATGCCTTCATGAGTAAAGGTCAAGTTCGCCATGATAGGACTTTCAGGATCCTATCCTGTCTCAATGATGACATTGTGAATGCTGTTGAAGTCACATAAGCCATCACTGTGTGAGATGTCAAAATGGTTAATGCATGCCCCATGACTACATGTGCTGTTTTCTGCACAATTTTTGCCAAGCCTGCTGCATATCTTGTGCATGGATGCTCCTTTGCTCTGTTTTATCTAGCAATATACTCACATACATCAGAACTTTTCTTTTGCTATCAGCTTTCTGAAACAGCACTCCATTGACAGTTTGTTTTCCTCTGATACATCTAAATAGAATGGTTTGTCATAGTCAGGGTGGCTAGGTCAGCTGCTAATGCTAAAGCGGACTTGAGGTCAATGAACAATTGTTCAGCCTCCGTTGTCCAATCCAGTACAGCTTTTAGCTGTCTGGCTCCTTTATGCTGCACCAGCTGTCTTAGTGGCGCAGTTTTATCTGTATATGCAGGAATAAACTGCCTGCTGAATCCTGCCAACCCCAAAAATGACAACATATCTTTCACCGTGACAGGTTTTGGATGATGTAAAATGGCAGATCTATGCTGTGAAGAAATTCCTGCCCCTTCAGCTGACACTACTCTTCCGAGGAATGTGACCTGAGGTCTACACACCTGCAGTTTGGATTTACTAACCTTGAAACCTGACTGGTAAAGCTGTAGTAAAACTCTTCTTGTCGCCTCAACGCATGCCTCAGGTGTCTCTGCTGCGATTAGTAGATCGTCCACATACTGAATTAAAACTGTTCCCTCAGGCATGTCACACTCCTGCAACATCTCTCTCAATGTGTAGTTAAAAATCCCAGGGGATAAAATGAACCCCTGTGGAACTCTGCTATGTTCTGAACCTCTGTCCCCTGAATGTGAAAGAAAATAAATCTCGTAGGTGTTCTGCCAGTGGTAAACAATAAAAAGCATTCGCCAAATCTATACATGTAAACCACTTCTGTTCTGGTCTAATAGTAGTTAGTGCAGTGTACGGGTTGGGCACAGGAAGAGTAGGTGTTTTTATAACTGCATTTATGCGCCTTAAATCATGTGCCATTCTATACTTTCCTGTATTTTGTTTTTCTACAGGTAGAATTGGCGTGTTCCATTCAGAGCTAGAAGGTTCCAGTACACCTGCCTGAATCAGGCCTTGAATGGTGTCTGCAATACCCTCTTCAGCCTCTGGTTTATGGGGATATTGGGACTGCCAAATTGGTACATCACATGTCAATTCAAAATTCACCGGTTTCATAGATCTACACCACCCCACATCCGTGGGTCCTGAAGACCATAGGTCCTGTGGCAGTTCCTCAATCATGGTGTCAGCCAGGTCATGATCAGTTTTTTCTCTACCATGCCATCTTGTGACCCATTTGTGTTGCAGTGTCACTGCATTTTTAGTGATTTTATTAATTCTGAATCCCTTTTGTTTTGGAGAATACTGTACCCCAGGAATTTGAGTGTTTAGCCAATCAGTCGCATCTAGCATGCGTTTGTCATTGGGCCCAGATCTTTAGCCTGATGCTCTGGGTGAATGGCTAACCTGATGTGAGGCCAAGCCTCCTTATGCATCATGTACCATTCTTCCTGTTCAAGTGTCAATTGCACAATTCCTACTACTCCTTCTGGGCCTACTAGTATCCCTGTACATTCAATTTCCCATTCTTTACCCTCTAAGTCTCTATTAAATTCTTCCTGATACCATTCATGTTGGTTTCTATCATAAAATAAAGTTACATGTGGGGGTCGTGGAGGCATGTATGGAGCAATGTTCAAAACCCACGGCTTCCAGAGCGAGTACAGCTCAAGCAGACCCTGCTCTTCCCTAGCCTCAGGATACAATTCACCCCAATAGATGTCTGCCCCTCTGGATCTTTGGCATCTGACAATAGCCATTGTCCACGTGTGTTTCCATGGGGAGTCAGTGAGCAGTTGACCATCTTTCCCCTTTGAACTTAACTATCACTCCTCAGAACTGCAAAGGATTGAAGCTCCTAGTTTGATCAATAAGTCTCTCCCCAGCAGGTTGGTTGGTGCTGATTGAGATAACAGAAAACAGTGGTTAACAGTCTGTTGTTGCACTCGTACAGATAGAGGTTTAGAAAATGACAGTCTTTCACAAGCCCCAGAGAAACCCATCACCCTCGTGGTTTTGTCAGAAATCAATGTGTGGTCCATGTGGATGTTTAAGGTGGAAAATGTGGCTCCTGTGTCAACCACAAAGTTCAGACGGTCTTTGTTGACCTCCATACTGAGCAGAGGTTCCCTCCTAGCCCTGCTCGGGTCTCTCTGTGGGCTGTGTCAATAATAGTCCAGCTCAGCTTCCTCCGCCTCCCAAACTTGGTATTGGGTGCCTGTCTGGTCTGGAGCTAAAGCTGCATGCGGTGCTGTGTACTGAACTGTAGGTGGGGCATAGAAAGCCCTGCCTCTTGGTGCTCCTCTACCTCTTGCTGGGGTTCCCCTTCCTCTCTGGGCTGTCTGTGCCTGAGGACACTCTCTGGCAAAATGACCCATCTGGCCGCAGGAGAAACAGTGACCACTCTGCCTTCCCACTCTGCCACCTCGGTTGCCCATGCTCATCATGCCCTCACACTATAACCCACACTTGGCTGCTGCCAGATTTGACGAGCTCTAGGTTGAGCCATGACATGAGAATTAACCTCTGGCCATGCTGGTTGATCAATTATTGTAGTTGGATATTGAACCAACTGTTTTGGTTTCTCTTTTTGTTTTCATTGATTTTTGTCTGGCTTCACCTAACTGCAATTTAAAGAGCTGAGCTTTTAATTCTTCCAGCTCTGTTTGTTTAATCTTAGATTTTTCAAGAGCCCTGGTCATGTGATGTATCAAATGTCTCTCCCAGATTTGTGTTTCACTTCCTGGTATGTCAGGATTGTCTTTTAAGGCTGCTTTCACACTCTCAGTGGTCCCATCCAGTACTGCTACTCTAAACATTTCCTCATGTACCTTATCTGAATGTGGGTGCACACCTGTATGGGCCTCCCATTCCTCCTTACACCTCATCAGAAAAGCTGCTGGGTTCTCTCCTACTTTAGGTGAAAATCGAACATTATGGAGAGCCCCAAGGGGTGCAGGAAACAACTTCCTTATTGCGTTTCCCCATTTAGTGGATACTGAACTATACCTCACATCAGATCTGGAATTTATGGTTCCTGCAGCTGTCTCAATTTCTATCAATTGTCCGGCCGTAATTACTTGTCCTAATAAGGCTCTCATATCCCCAAGGGCCAGTTTGTGACCCTGGGTTAAAGTGAGCATTTTATTCAACCATTTGCCACCTCCCTCAGTGATGTGTGGTAATTTGTTTAAAATAGCACCCATATCTGTGAAGGACCAAGCCTGATATTCCTCCTGACCATTTCTAACCACTAGAGGGAAGTTGGTTACTGGTCCTCTCTCTGGACACCTGCTGTTGTCTATTCTTGCTCCTTGTATAATATTCTGACCTAAGTGGTCCCTGTACTTGCATTTTTCCTTCTATTATTATCTCCAGTTCCTGTGTATCATGATCTCCTTCTCTGTCCCTAACTGTTCTCTCCTCCTCTCTTTCCTGTATCATACTTTCCATATTCATTGGTTGTGGACGCTCCTAGATACCCCTGTCTCAGTCTGAGCCTATCTTCCAATTTTTTCTTAGCTGACCACGTACATCTGTTCAATAACTCATCAGATTCCTCATGAATCCACTCTCTCCCCATATTATCTGCCTTACTTCCTTGTTTATTAGCTTTGTCACTTCCTCTCCTGATAACTGTGTTCTGACATCACACTATTTCCTCCATCTGCTCCATCTAGTACTTCCTCACCTAGTTCTGGAGAATCCCTCTCTGTCTCCCTTTTTCTGACTTCTAAGTGTCCTCCTTTCACCTGCCATTGTCTTGCTCCTCCACCCTTAGTAACATCCAGCATTCCTCCATCTACATCATATACTGGAACCTGACAGTGAACTCCTCCCTCCTGATAGAGTGGTGGCGCTGTAGGTAAAACTGTATATATTGACTTACACTCTGTCTGTTTTCTGCTTTCCTCTGCAGATATTTTGTTCTGCTTTTGCGCCGTCTTCCTCTTTTCTAAATTATCTAGAGCTGCAGCTGCTAAGGTCAAATTATGCCACTTAGCAAAATTGTTCTGCAGTGTCTCTTCCTCATTCTTCCACTTTCTTTTTTTAACACTCCTTTTTTCTCTTGCTGCCTGTGCGCATTCAATTTGTCATAACTGACTTTCTCTGTTTTTTTTAAAAGAACCGACAAATCTATTTTACTACTATCCTCTAAATTATTTATCTTTTTGAACTCCTCATACAGAATGTTTATTTCTTTTATCTTTTTATCCCTCCTTTTTGATTCAATTCCACTTATCACTTGTGCTGAAATATCTTCCCACTGGGTTTTAATGGACCATATTTCTCACACTCTATATCAAATTCCCCTCCATTCTGACTCCCTTGTATAGTATTCTGTTGATTTTATATATTTTTATTTATTTTTATAGTTCCGTATGTGACTGATGTGGGTGTTTTCCTCTATGTGGGCTCTCACAAGTTTCCCTGATCGCCCCTAGAACACCTTCTTTTAGTGGGCACTTTCCTATGTGGGTTCTCACCTCGTCCCCCCAGCGGATATACCACCAAGGTTACTCGGATCACCCGTAATTTTAGTGCCTTCTTTTAACCAGTCACACACAGCACCCTCCTGTCATATAATATTTCTTCCTTTGTATATAACAATTTATCCTTTTATTTTTATTATTACTTTATCACTTTATTATTTTTATTATATCTATATATATCTAATTAATTTAAATGTTTTATTTATTATATTATTTATTATATATCTATTATATTATTTATTTATCTCTTTTTTTTAAATCCTTCCTAACTTTTTTCTAAACTTTCACCTTCCTCCTATAATCTTTTATTCGACTATACTCACGCACACACTTTTTATCATATTTTATCTTTTTCTCTTTTTTAGTTTGTACTACTGTACTTTTCTGAATGCAATCTTTAGGGTCGGACCGTGTGGTAGATTTCTCACCCCACTCCCTGGGATCTTCCCCCAGGTACCTTTATTCACTCGTCAGTGACATAGGCCCCCAGCCCTTTGGCCCTGGCCCAAATCTTTGTGTCCCAGACACTGCGTCCCTGACGCTAATTACTTTGTGTCCCAGACACTGCGTCCCTGACGCTATTTTTATATTTTATACTTTCTTCATATGACTTATCCACACATAACAAAATGTTTCAATCACTTCACCACTCTTGACATCATAATTTAGAAAATAGCCAATTGCAGACTTTGATATAGAAAACAGGTGTCTGCTTACCTTTCTTTTTGGTTCAGGCCGGCCTGATGTCAAGAGAAGATCAGAGATTGTCCACTCCTCCTCGGACTCCCCCTCATCACGTCGGGGTCACCAATTGTTGGACTCGGCATCAATTCCTCGAGTCCGCGTGTTCGTTGAATGAGGAGAGCAGGAACAAAATATAGTTTAACTCTTTTAATGAATAAGTAAGTCAGATGAAGATAGTATACAGAGCTCTGGGTCAGAACTGTCCCTGATTTACACAATCCTATGCAAGGTTTGTTCAGGAAGTCTGCAACAAACTTGCCTTTCCCTGACCCAATATTTATACACAAAAAAATACATAAGTTGTCTTTCTTTGGGAGTCAGATGATTTTCTGGTCAGCTGTGCTTCGCAACATCACCCCTCCAATTTCCTGGACAAAAGACTGCTTCTTTGTTAACACATACAAAAGCACTCTAAGAGCACAGCAAAATGCATAGCAAAACACTTTCTCATATGGATCTGTTATACCTACCACACCCTCTGGCTGTTGCTCTGGTGACTCTTATGTCCAACAGAAAGTACACATAGTCTTAAAGCAAAATCATTTCATAAGCTAACATTATCTTAAATTTACTATTGTTAATGATTAATTTCTACAAGCGTTGTTAGCAATAATGCACAAACAAATATTTATTCTCAACATGCTCTAAAACCTCCTGGTATACGTTGTGTTGACCTTTGACCTCAGAAAACACAGTGGACCTACACCAACAGATGACATGGCACCCCAAGCCATCACTGACTGTGGAAACTTTACACTGGACCTCAAGCAACGTGGGTTGTGTGCCTCTCCTCTCTTCCTCCAGACTCTTTGACCCTCATTTCCAAAGGGAATGCAACATTTATTTTCATCAGAGAACATAACTTTGGACCACTCAGCAGCAGTCCAGTCCTTTTTGTCTTTAGCCCAGGTGAGACGCTTCTGATGCTGTCTGTTGTTTAAGAGTGGCTTGACACAAAGAATGCGACAGCTGAAACTCATGTCTGTGCGTAGTGGTTCTTGAAGCACTGACTCCAGCTGCAGTCCACTCTTTGTCCTTAGTTGTCAGTAATAATGAAAATAAATAAACATTTGAAATATATCAGTCTGTGTGTAATGAATGAATATAATATACAAGTTTGCCTTTTTGAATGAAATTCTAATTATATGACCAGCACCTGTATATAGAAAGATATATTCATAGAATAGATACAAATGGAGGCTCCGCATAAGAGATGCCGTACATCTGTGGTGTGGGAGCATTTTCATTTGGAAACACCAAATAAAGTGAGATGTGTACTACAACAGTACATCATCCATGATTCGCCATTTGTGGAGCACTCATCCTGCCATTTTGGAAGGTGCAGAGGATGGTATCATTCCCCCTGTATATACCTGCTTCTGACACTGCTGGGCCGTCTAAGCAAGATATGCATTGTTTGAAATATAATACAGATAAAATCACAAAGTTTTGGGACACTGTTTATAAAGTCCATTGTTTTAAATAGGTTTAGGCATGTGTAACTTCACGTCACGTCACTTGTAACGTCCCAATCACAACTCCCAATCATGTTAAACACATGTTAATATTCATTTAATGTGAATATTAAATATAACACATCACAAACTTAGCCACTGTATTAAATGAAAAACATTTATATATATATATTGATAGGATAGCATCTTGCAGTTGATGGGGATTTGTGGGATGCACATCCAGGGCGTTCCACCACATCCCAAATATGCTCTATTGGGTTGAAATCTGGTAACTGTGGGGGCCATTTTAGTACAGTGAACTCATTGTCATGTTCAAGAAACCAATTTGAAATGATTCAAGCTTTGTGACATGGTGCATCATCCTGCTGGAGTAAGCCATCAGAGGATGGGTACATGGTGGTCATAAAGGGATGGACATGGTCAGACACAATGCTCAGGTAGGCCGTGGCATATAAACAATGCCCAATTGGCACTAAGGGGCCTAAAGTGTGCCAAGAAAACATCCCCCACACCATTACACCACCACCAGCAGCCTGCACAGTGGTAACAAGGCATGATGGATCCATGTTCTCATTCTGTTTACGCCAAATTCTGACTCTACCATCTGAATGTCTCAACAGAAATCGAGACTCATCAGACCAGGCAACATTTTCCAGTCTTCAACTGTCCAATTTTGGTGAGCTTGTGCAAATTATAGCCTCTTTTTCCTATTTGTAGTGGAAATGAGTGATACCCGGTGGTGTCTTCTGCTGTTGTAGCCCATCCGCCTCAAGGTTGTGCGTGTTGTCGCTTCACAAATGCTTTGCTGCATAACTCGGTTATAACGAGTGGTTATTTCAGTCGAAGATTGTCTTCTATCAGCTTGAATCAGTCAGCCCATTCTCCTCTGACCTCTAGCATCAACAAGGCATTTTCGCCCAAAGGACTGCTGTATACTGGATGTTTTTCCTTTTTCACACCATTCTTTGTAAACCCAAGAAATGGTTGTGCGTGAAAATCCCAGTAACTGAGCAGATTGTGAAATACTCAGACCGGCCCGTCTGGCACCAACAACCATGCCACGCTCAAAATTGCTTCAATCACTTTTCTTTCCCATTCTGACATTAAGTTTGGAGGTCAGGAGATTTTTTTTTTTTTTTTCAATGTATCTCTGAACGTAGGTTCCTATCTGGGAACTCGAGCTGCGTCGAACGCTGTGAGAACGCCTCTGCGTGATCGCGTCATGAAGCGTGTAGAACCAATCCAATCAGGAGATAGAACGTCATCGGCTGGGTGACGTCATCGACCGGAAACTATAAAACATCCGTGAAAACAAACAGGAACTAGCTTCTGTGCCTTCAGTAAGCGATCTGTGTGAACCTTTCTGTCTATTTGGTGTTTTTGTCTGTCTATGAGAGAGAATTTTCCACCTTTTGTTAAATATATTACAAAGAGAAAAAAAAAAGGAGAATAATGGCGAGTGAACAGTTCACGAGGTGTGTTTATCCCTGCCCTCGTTTTATCACGGCTGGGGATACACACTCTCTGTGTGTGATCTGTTTGGGAGCGCAGCATGCCCAGGCAGCCCTTGAGGGGGCTGCTTGCGAGCATTGCGAGCGGCTTCCGCTGAGAACGCTGCGCTCCCGCCAGGCACTCTTTGAGGAGGGTGCCTCGGCGCGTGTTCCCCGCGGCTCGGGTCCCGCTGCTGCCGAGGCAGAGCGGCGGCTTCAGTCGTGGGGTTCACAAATGGACCTTGCAGAGGGGTGTGAGACGGGCCCAGCCTTATCTCAGCCCTCACCTGCATCGTCCAGCGCCTCGTCTCGGGGTTGGAAGCCCGCCCTGCGGTTTCTTCCCCCCTGGGCGGGGCGCCGGTGCTCCAACTATCCAGCTCTGAGGAGGTGGACGTTGGGAGCATCGCGACTGAAGACTCGCCACTTCAGTCACCAGCAGGCGAGGAGCTAGTTGAGGTGCTCACGAGAGCGGTGGCCAGATTAAATATCGACTGGCCAACCGAGAGATCAGAATCCCTTCGTACCAGACAGAGTAAATTAGATGAGCGATTCCTGCCCTCTCGTGCAGCAGAGCCTCAACGTCGGGCCTGCTGTTCTTCCCTGGCCTGCACACCGAGGTGTCTAGGTCCTGGAGGAAACCGAGGCCAGTCCTGAGGCTGGTACCCCTAGAGGGCAATCCACCAACCCCGCCCAAGTGTTGGGGCGTGGAGGGCCCTCGCGGGTCATCCTAGGATGGCTGGCTCCCTCCTCGGAGGAAACCACGCTGTTGAGTCAGTTGTTCCCTGCCGCGCTTCAGGGCACTGCACTCGAAGTACAGAGCATATCGGGGCCAGTCCTGAGGGGCTGGTACCCAGGGTCAATCCACCAACCCCGCCCGAGTGCCGGGCGTGGAGGGCCCTCGCGGGTCATCCTGGGATGGCTTGCGCCTCCTCGGAGGTAAATCGCGCTGTTGAGTCAGTTGTTCCCTGCCGGTTTGCCGCTTCAGGGCGCTGCACTCGCAGTGCAGAGCACATCAGAGGCCAGCCCTGAGGGGCTGGTACCCTTAGAGGGTCAATCCACCAACCCCGCCTGAGTGCCGGGGCGTGGAGGGCCCTCTCGGGTCATCCATAGGATGGCTTG
This sequence comes from Gobiocypris rarus, assembly GCA_023029165.1. Classification (NCBI taxonomy): domain Eukaryota; kingdom Metazoa; phylum Chordata; class Actinopteri; order Cypriniformes; family Gobionidae; genus Gobiocypris; species Gobiocypris rarus. The sequence continues at coordinate 12,733,341 of CM040912.1, forward strand.
CGCCTCCTCAGAGGAAACCGCTGTTGAGTCAGTTGTTCCCTGCCGGTTCGCCGCTTCAGGGCGCTGCACTCGCAGTGCAGAGAACATCAGAGGCCAGTCCTGAGGGGCTGGTACCCTTAGCAGATTTTGTGTCGGAGTGAGAATCTGCCGCATTATCTCGGTGGGTCCTGCAATGTATTAAATTTGGGTACGTGCACATCCTCAGGACGTTCCTGACGCCAGAAGCGTCAGGACGCTGAGGGTTGTCCCCTCCGCAGGAAGACGGTGCTTACCTCAGCACACGGTACCCGTCTCCCTGCGGTGCCCTCTGGGAGTGGTCCGCTTCCTCCTCGGGAGGTTCCCGAGCAGTCAAGTCAGGCGTTCCCTGCCGGTTCGCCGTTTCAGGGCACTGCACTTGTTGCTCAAAGTACACCAGAGGCCAGCCTCGAGAGGCTGGTTCCCTTAGTAGAGTTTCTAGGCGAGTGGAAACGCTTCATCGAATATATCTCGTTGGGTCCTGCAGATAATAGAGAGGGGTACGCGATTCAGTTCAAAGCGGCCACCTCCTTTCAGCGGTGTCCTACCCACAGAGGTGGGCCCGGAGCAGGCTCTGGTAATGGCACAGGAAGTAGAGACACTCCTGCGAAAGGGGGCTATAGAAAGGGTTCCTCCTCCCAGCAGGGAGTCAGGCTTTTACAGCCGTTACTTTATCGTGCCAAAGAAGCCGATATTAGATCTGCGTCTAAAAAAAAAAAAAAGAAAAAACTCTGTGGCAAAGCTCAGATTCAAGATGCTTACAGTCAAAGAGAACCCGCACCTTCACCAAGTGTGTGGATGCAGCTCTGGCACCGTTGCGTCTGCAGGGCTTCCGCATACTCAATTATATCGACAATTGGTTGATTCTAGCTAGAAGCACTCCGAGCAGATGGCGGTTCAGCATCGAGATGCTGTTCTCGCGCACATGTCAAGGTTGGGGTTGAGACTGAACGCAAAGAAAAGTGTGCTTTCTCCGGCTCAGAGGACCACCTTTCTAGGCGTGAAGTGGGATTCGATAATTATGCGGGCGCAATTATCGCAGAAACGCATAGCATCGATCCTCATAGCAGTAAAAGAACTGAAGCTAGACCGTGCTATCACTGTAAAGCAGTTTCAGAAACTGTTAGGCCTCATGGCAGCTGCGCCCAACGTGATACCTTTGGCCTGCTGAACATGAGGCCGTTACAGTGGTGGCTCAGAACAAGAGGGTTCTCCTGAGAAATCCACTCCGCGACGATCAAAGTCACGCGACGATGCCTTCGTGCTTTGGTCATGGAAAGATCCGGGTTTCTGGCCCAGGGACCAGTGTTGGGGGCTCAGGTTCGTCGCGTAACGCTAACGACAGATGCTTCCCTCACGGGGTGGGGGGCGATCATGAGTGGTCGCTCCTCTATGGCAGGAACATCAGCGGCTATGGCACATAAATCGGCTAGAGATGCTGGCTGTGTTTCTTGCATTGAAACAGTTCCTGCCAGACCTCAGGGGCCACCATGTGTTAGTCAGGACAGACAACACATCGGTGGTCGCCTATATAAATCATCAGGGGGGTCTGAGGTCTCGCCCCTTATACAAGCTGGCACGTCAGATCCTCCTGTGGGCCCAAGGAAACTGTGTTCCATCAGGGCAGTTTACATCCCGGGGGTCTTGAATCAGGAAGCAGACATCCTGTCGAGGCAGGGGCCGAGGCCCGGGGAATGGAGACTTCACCCCGAGGCGGTCGAGCTCCTATGGCAAAAGTTCGAGAGAGCAGAAGTAGATCTGTTTGCTTCGGCAGAGAATTCCCACTGTCCTCAGTGGTTTTCTCTGTCACTTTCAGCCCCGCTGGGGCTGGACGCCATGGTACAGGAGTGGCCGAGGCTGCCCCTGTACGCATTTCCCCCGATTGCTCTGCTTCCGGGAGTTCTGGAGAGGGTGCGCCGGGACGGAGTCCGTGTGCTACTAGTGGCTTCGTGCTGGCCGACCAGGATCTGGTTTTCGGACCTGATATCTCTCCTGGAAGGCTCTCCCAGGGAGATTCCGACCAGGAGGGACCTCCTTTCCCAAGCGGGCGGGAGATTCCTTCTTCCCCGCCCGGGGTTGTGGAAACTGTGGGCCTGGCCTCTGAGGGGGCTAGGCTCCTAGAAGAGGGTCTCTCGACTGAGGTCGTGGAGACCATCCTTCACTCCAGAGCTCCGTCCACGAGGAAGCTGTACGCACTAAAATGGAGATTGTTCTCAGTGTGGTGTAGAGAACGCCAGTTGGACCCAGTTAACTGCCCGGTTGGTACAGTGCTGGAGTTCCTGCAGGCGAGATTCTCAGCAGGTTGACCCCCTCCACAATAAAGGTGTACGTGGCGGCCTTAGCTGCTTTCCACACTCCTTTGGGTGGAGTGTCTTTGGGAAGACACCCTTTAGTTACACGTTTCCTCCGTGGCACTTTGAGGTTGAGGCCGGTGGTACATTCGAGGGTCCCGACCTGGGATTTCGCTTTGTTCTGCAGGGCCTGTCTGAGGCTCCCTTTGAACCATTGGAAGAAGTGCCAGATAAATTTCTGACACTTAAAACCATCTTTTATTGGCCATTTCGTCCCTTAAAAGATTAGGGGACATGCAGTCCCTGTCGGTAGGGCCCTCATGTCTAGAGTTTGTGCCTGGCATGGTGAAGGCTTTTCTTCACTCCAGACCAGGGTATATCCCCAAGGTTCAGACGAGCCCGAGGGGTCCTATTACTCTGCAAGCCTTCTGTCCTCCTCCTTTCGTGACGTCAGACCAAGAAAAAATTAATCTGCTTTGCCCGGTTAGGGCGCTTGATGCCTATGTCCACAGAGCTGCCCTGTGGAGAAAGACGGATCAATTGTTTGTCTGTTTCGGAGCCCCTAAGAAAGGGGCGCCAGTGTCTAAGCAGAGAATGAGCAAGTGGTTGGTCGAGGCCATCTCTCTTGCCTATGAAGCGGTCGGACAGCCGTCTCCTCTGGCTGTCCGGGCGCATTCTACTAGGGGTATGGCTGCTTCTAAAGCACTTCTGTCGGGGGCATCCCTCCAAGATATCTGTAACGCGGCGGGTTGGTCCTCGCCGCTGACCTTTGTAAGATTCTACGAACTTGATGTAGCATCTACAGTTGGGGCACAGGTGTTATCGTAGTCGCAGGCGCTACGGTTTCACACATACTGAAGCACTTGGTCCTATGGCGATGTGGGTATAAGCGCTTCACAGCGTTCGACGCAGCTCGAGTTCCCAGATAGGGAACGCCTCGGTTACGATGTAACCCTAGTTCCCTGAGGGGAACGAGACACCGCGCCGCCCGCCATACTCCCGGCATGCCCGTGATCACTTACTTCAGGCTTTTGCAGAAGCTAGTTCCTGTTTGTTTTCACGGATGTTTTATAGTTTCCGGTCGATGACGTCACCCAGCCGATGACGTTCTATCTCCTGATTGGATTGGTTCTACACGCGCTTCATGACGCGATCACGCAGAGGCGCTTCACAGCTGCTTCGACACAGCCGCCTCGCTCTCAGGGAACTAGGGTTACATACGTAACCGAGACGCGTTTAAATCTTTTATCTTTATCTGCTTTTAAAAGGCACACATGGAAATTGGATGAGGCTTTTGTTACTATTGTGGTAAAGGATTTGCAGGCCTTCACCGTCGTGGAGGATAAGGATAAGGGTTTTATGGCCTTTGTGAACAAGCTTTATCCAAGCTATGTTCTCCCATTCTGAAAGGTGCTTAAAACTATGGTCACCGAAAGGTACAACAACACCAAGGAAAAGACAATGGAGGACCTTAAAAGGCTGACATGTGGTCCTCTATTAATATGCACGGATACCTTAGTGTAACTTGCCACTACATAACACCAGAGGTAATGCTCACTATGCTGTATCAATGCTCACTATGCTGTACTGTTCACCAAAACTTGCTGCAAACATCTGTATAGTGAAACTGTCCTGTATCCGCTTAAGCCATTCAAATGCATCGACATAGCACTAGAAGTAGCCTATTGAGTGCTCCATGAACCACATGACAGTGCGCGCGCCACGAGAGATGAGAGCATGTCGCAACTCCGTTTTTCAATGCCTCTGGCTTTAACATTATGCCACATTGGTGCCAAAACACTATTTATTGTTTGAATTTCGCATTAAAACTTAAAAAAAGTAAATGCTTAGCTTTGTTTAATATCAAAAGCAGATTTGGCAATTTGGCGTGAGATTAAGTTGGGCAGCGTGAGAGCATGAGATAGAGCTTCAAAGCGTGTGTGTCATGCCAAATGCGTGAGAGTTGGCAACCCTGAAATTGTGTTATTTACAATCCCCTGTTATTAAAAATTGTTTAGATAAAACCACATTTATAAACGGGGCATTTATACCTAAAAGCGCCAGTGGGTCAAATTTACCCATATACAGTATTGTTCAAAATAATAGCAGTACAATGTGACTAACCAGAATAATCAAGGTTTTTAGTATATTTTGTATTGCTACGTGGCAAACAAGTTACCAGTAGGTTCAGTAGATTCTCAGAAAACAAACAAGACCCAGCATTCATGATATGCACACTCTTAAGGCTGTGCAATTGGGGTATTAGTTGAAAGGGGTGAGTTCAAAAAATAGCAGTGTCTACCTTTGACTGTACAAACTCAAAACTATTTTGTACAAACATTTTTTTTTTATTCTGGGATTTAGCAATCCTGTGAATCACTAAACTAATATTTAGTTGTATGACCACAGTTTTTTAAAACTGCTTGACATCTGTGTGGCATGGAGTCAACCAACTTGTGGCACCTCTCAGCTGTTATTCCACTCCATGATTCTTTAACAACATTCCACAATTCATTCACATTTCTTGGTTTTGCTTCAGAAACAGCATTTTTGATATCACCCCACAAGTTCTCAATTGGATTAAGGTCTGGAGATTGGGCTGGCCACTCCATAACATTAATTTTGTTGGTTTGGAACCAAGACTTTGCCCATTTACTAGTGTGTTTTGGGTCATTGTCTTGTTGAAACAACCATTTCAAGGGCATGTCCTCTTCAGCATAGGGCAACATGACCTCTTCAAGTATTTTAACAAATGCAAAATGATCCATGATCCCTGGTATGCGATAAATAGGCGCAACACCAAAGTAGGAGAAACATGCCCATATCATGATGCTTGCACCTCCATGCTTCACTGTCTTCACTGTGTACTGTGGCTTGAATTCAGAGTTTGGGGTTGTCTCACAAACTGCCTGTGGCCCTTGGACCCAAAAAGAACAATTTTACTCTCATCAGTCCACAAAATGTTCCTCCATTTCTCTTTAGGCCAGTTGATGTGTTCTTTGGCAAATTGTAACCTCTTCTGCACATGCCTTTTTTAACAGAGGGACTTTGAGGGGATTCTTGAAAATAGATTAGCTTCACACAGACGTCTTCTAACTGTCACAGTACTTACAGGTAACTCCAGACTGTCTTTGATCATCCTGAGGTGATCATTGGCTGAGCCTTGCCATTCTGGTTATTCTTCTATCCATTTTGATGGTTGTCTTCCGCTTTCTTCCACGCCTCTGGTTTTGCTCTCCATTTTAAGGCATTGGAGATCATTTTAGCTGAACAGCCTATCATTTTTTGCACCTCTTTATAGGTTTTCCCCTCTCCAATCAACTTTTTAATCAAAGTACGCTGTTCTTCTGAACAATGTCTTGAACGACCCATTCTCCTGTTCAACAAGTGTTGGCTTCATCCTTAAATAGGGGCCACCTGATTCACACCTGTTTCTTCACAAAATTGATGACCTCAGTGATTGAATGCCACACTGCTATTTTTTTTAACACACCCCTTTCAACTAATTCAACTAATTGCCCAATTGCACAGCCTTAAGAGCGTGCATATCATGAATGCTGGGTCTTGTTTGTTTTCTGAGAATCTACTGAACCTACTGGTAACTTGTTTGCCACGTAGCAATAAAAAAATATACTAAAAACCTTGATTATTCTGGTTAGTCACATTGTACTGCTATTATTTTGAACAATACTGTATAATTCCTTTAGTTTTGCGCTGTGTTTGAGCAACGCTGGCTTACTGTAAACGGTCACACAACATACATTCAAAAAAAGATGTTTTAGCCTATTTATAAATGCGTGGATTAATTACACATTTTTGTTATGCAATTTTATCGTTTATTGTTTGCTACTTTGTTGCTATTTATTCAATTCTACACTTTTCCAAAAAAACAATATTTACGATCCACGATGTAATGAATAAAACAATTTTCATGATTATTATTGGTGTTGTTTTCTTATTCAATTGAAATAACATGGATTATCTTTATATGTAATTAATGACATTTTATTATAATATTACACCACCCAAATATGTATTTATTTCCTTATTATTCTCATTGTCATTACAGGCTATAATCACCAAAAACTGATTAGTGTAGGCTACCCTGCTTAAAATAACAAAAAACAACAGGGCAGAAACATAGTTAACAACTAAAAATATAATTTCATGACTCTATACATTACTTTGTGAAGATAGTACAGTGACATATTAAGTTTTTTAGCCGTATCAAAACAGTAAAAATCTCCATGGGTAAATTTTACCCGCTGGTGGTTTTAGGTATACAGCGATCCCTGGTGGTTCTAGTGTTAAATATTATCATCTGCATGCGATAATGCAGTTATCACTCTCGACTTGAGCACACACACCCAACGCATACACACAGAACTGGATGTTGGTGCAAGTAGGCTATTAAACTAGACTAGTTCTCTTTCATGTGTTATTGCGATTAAACTGTCAAATGCTCACAAGGTTATGTCAGAAACACACAAAGTTCACATGAAAAGAGTCGGTTATGTCTGTGCACTTATGCAGTAAGTGCAGAAATCCTGTGTGGTGTGTATATTAGATCTGTGTAACGTTACTAAAGTGAAAGCAGTGTAATATACAACACCTACTGCTATATCTGCTGTTAATATGAATCAAACAACAAAAGATAAACAGAAAATCACTCACTGCTCATGACTGAATAACTTTAGTAGCTTTATTAAGAACACATTTCTTACTTGAATGCGGCTGTTAAATGCTCAGGCTACAGCTCTCTGAGGGCGGGGTCTATGCTAATACGGCAGTGTCCATCAACACTCATGGACGGGCCTGTGAAATGTGACCTCACATTCCCAGGAATCTGCAAATGACTTGTTCTGAGACACTGCTTATGATTTATGGGGATAAAAAAAGGAGGGGATTTTGACCATTATAGGTTAGGTGTGCCAACACACATTTATGTTTAAACACCACGTAAAAGTGAAATTTGCATAATAGCCTTTAATGCACTGTAATGCATGTGAAGACTTCGATGCAAAAGTCCGTCTGACATTATTATTATTATTCTTTTTTTATGGGGCTCCTATGTTTATGTTCAGCAATTTCACTTTAATGGCAATTCAAGTTAAATGCAAATTTTAACATAAAAAAATGCAGATGCAATTTTTAACACTAATTTTGGCTAGTTTTGAGTAGCAATTGGGCAGATTGTGCTGTGAAAACCTGCAACTCTTATTCACAAGTCAGAATATGAGTATGATACTGCTCCGTTGGGTTGTGATTATGGGGCGTGTTTCAACCAAACCAGGAAAGAAAATGCCTCTGCACTCAATTGTATAGACCTACAACCAATCAATGGAGTAAGTGACACATGTTGAGCAGCGCATAGTTGTCAACAGAACTCAACTAACTGCACGCACACTGGAAGTAGAAGAAGAAGATAAGTGTAAACAATCTTTGCTGGTGTTGTAAAAAATTATTTAAGCATACATGGAATACTTACCAACACGATCATCCTTTTTGACAGAAATAGTAAAGGTGAATGCATATTTTTTAAAATGCAAATGAAATGCTGCGCCCCCATCTGCTTGGTTTGGATTATCATCTATATCGTAGATTTTCTGAGAGCACTTATCTGAAGCACACACACGCAGACGACTGCTGTGAGTAATTTTTCTCTCACTTTTTTTTTGTTGTGTTTAAACTGTCAAATGGCAACCTCCCCCAGCTTCTATTGGAGCCAATACGGAAGTGATTTAAACTGCAAATCTCATTGCGCTCCATGTTAAAATGCCCAACTTTACAGCAAAAAACAAAAAAACAAAAAAACAAAAGCCTTGTACAAATTATGATTTTGGTCTAATTTTGCCCTTCATGACAACTATGATTTTTTTTTTTTTTATAACTCATTAATTTACATTATATAAAGCCTTAAAGTTGCACTCAAATATTGGTGAGCAATAAGCCATATTTATTTTTTCTTTAATAAACTATTATCTTTATAGTTTATAATAATAATAATAACAACAACTGATACACAGTAGGGGAGAGCGGGGCACAACCTAACGTCTCAGTTTTTTTCACATTAATTTCACACATATCTAGTACAATTATGTTATTTTGTTTCATTGATACAGTGTATTCTTTTTTTCTGGATTTACCCCAAAAGAATGGAAGTGAAATGTGACAATATGCCCCGTAGGTGGGGTTCATTGTGACATGTGAGGGGCAGCTTAGAGGGATCATTGGCTGACATAATACAATGATATGATATTATGTGATCACTGCAGTCTTTTCTTTGATTTATGTAACAGCTGAACCATTTAATATTCCACTACTGCTTATGTTATGACTGTACTTTTCATTTTGACTTCTTTCTATCTACTGTATATGGAGTGATTTCCCGAACAATATTCAATAGGAATTGCAAATTGTATTTTGCTACGAAACGAATATGAGCTTTAGTATGTTAGTCAACACATCAAAATAAGTGTACTTCTTTAAAGCACAGAGAAAAACAAATTTAAAATGTAGGCTACTTTTAAATTAAAAATATATATTACTAAGTACTAAGTGTACTTAAGTGTGTTAAGAAATATAGTCTTGAAAGTGTACTCTCTGTAAGTACATAACCTTTTATTTCAAGTCCACATACAATTAAGTACACTTCTTTCTCACAAGGCAATTCCAAAGCTAACTCATCTGAACTCTGAAGTCCCCAGACTGAACCTTGAGTGATATTTGTTGAGGCAGCCTTCAGGGAGTCTGTGGGCAAAAGTGAACTGACATAAGATACGTCTGACCTGTAGACCACAATTGCAGAACTAAACCAGAAACCACATAGTGATCTTCTCAGGCTAATTGAAACGGGACAAATATTCTATCTGAGACTACTCTGTGGTTCTTCGTTCCATCACGAGCAGCAGGATTTCCCAAATTGTCAGGCCCCTCTGTGTTGACATTATAGGAATATGTGTTAGTGTGAGAGATCAAATGCTAGAGTTAGCTTTGAAGTCTCCATGCCAGTTGGTAGAAAATGCTTTTGGTCTGTGGAACAAGCAGAAAATTACATGCTGAAAGACTGCGAGTTCAGGGAGGAAACATTACCTTTTTATTACTTATTTTCAGGAAAACTGATTTCACTTTGATACAGCTTAAATATAGAGAGTAGATCAGTGTAGAAAAACTACAGTCCTCATTAGATTCATATAGTAATCAAGTTTTTCTTGCAGCCATACTTCACCAGTGCTGATCAATAAGTCCATAGCAGAATCTTGAAAAATGATTGTTGTCACAGTATAATATCGGACAGTCAGAAAATGGCATGCTATCATAAGATTCATCAGCATCCTGCTCGCTTTGGTGTTATTTACGAATCCCCCGGCGATTATTCATCAATATGGTTAGGCAAGAATCAGCGTTTTCTTCTGTAAATCAGCTCCCTAGGTTTGGATGAGCATTAGATTATTTATATCATGGACAGTATAAGTATTATTATGTTATCATAATAGTATATCACAATTTAGCTGACGTTTTTTAAATAGCCGTGGATTTAGATCTCATTTGATTATTTTAATTATTTATTTATAGGGTGTAAAAAGGGTGGCATGAGGACTGAGAGGGGTGGCAACACCAAAGCAAACAAGCATGCAATCATCTGTACTACTAAGCCTACTATGTTTAAATAAGTGTCACCCGTCTTTTTTCGCATAGACATGAAGATGCACTAACCAAACTTAAATGGTTGTAATTCAAGAATGCTTTGAATATACACCTAAGCGTGGTCTTTTTTATTTTTTTTTTAAAGAAGACACTTGGCAGATTATTGTAGAAGTTAAATAAATTATGAAAGTGAAATTGAAAAAATTGAAGCCAGAAATATGAACAAGTTGTGTTACAAAGTTTAGGTAGGTATCTCCTAAAATTAGCTTTCAGTGAGATTTGGTTTGGGTCCATATATCCATTCCAGTGATCTAAACCATATATTTCCATATTTTTCATACATTTTAAGAAGTAGACATCGTATGCAGAAGTAGGATGGGCAGTTTGGCAGTATTTGATTTGAACTCAATCACTAATGAACATAAAAAGAACATGTATGTGCATTATAGCTCGCGCCACACAACCCATTCTCACTCCAACGGCGTCAAAATCTGAAGCATGGTCAAGTTTGTTGATACTTTATTGATTCTTTACAGGAAATTATATTGTCACGGCAGATTCGCCTCTCGAGAACACAACACCGCTCTCAAGTCTTTTACAATGTACAATGCAAAAAAATGTAAAATAAATATTACCACCAAAAAATGTACATGAATACAATAAAAATGAGCACTAATATACACGTAAATACCCTAAATATGCAATTCCAATAATAAATCCTATTATATTCATAGCACATTAAACAATCAAATATCAGTCGATAGAAAGGACTCCCTGCTACGCTCAGACTTGCATTTTGGTGCAATCAATCTATGACTGAAGGTGCTGGTGTTAGGCAACCCAAGAGTGTGTAGTGGATGCGAGGAGTTGGCCATTATCAATCTCAGCTTAGAGAGTATTCTTTGCTCCACCACCAACTGGACATTATCAAATTCAGTCCCTGCAATGGAGCCAGCTTTCTTGATCAGTTTATCGACTCTGTTTCGATCTCCTGTATGTGCACCCTCTCCCCAGCACACCACGGCAAAGAAAAGTGCGCTGGCCACCACTGTCTGATAAACCATGTATAGAAGTGGACGGCAGATGTTAAAAGACCTCAGTCTCCTTAAAAAATAAAGTCGGCTTTGACCCTTTTTGTACCGTCTCCATGTGGCTTCTCCAGTCCAGCTTGTTGTCCATCTCCACTTCCACACCCTGGATGGTGATCGGAGTTGACTGTGTCCTCTTTCTCCTAAAATGAGGTGTTGAGATGTTAAGGTGTAGATGGTTGAGATCACTCCAAGCCACAAAGTCCTTAATTGTTCTCCTGTACTCCTCTTCCTCACCTCCCTTAAGTAATCCGACAACTGCCAAATCATCAGAAAACTTCTGGAGAAAGCCGCTGCCAGTATTATGGAAGTCCGCAGAATAGATGGTAAACAGGAAAGGAGACATGACAGTTCCTTGTGGTGCCCCCGTATTACTCACAATGGTATAAGAGGCATTATTCTGCAGACACACCTATTGTGGTTTGCATGATAGGTAATCCATGCACCACAGGACCAATGAGGAATCCACCTGCATTCTCCTCATCTTCTCACACAGCAGACGAGGCTGGATTGTATTGAAGGCGCTTGAGAAATCAAAATATGCTAACCTCACAGATGCATCAGGGGTGTCCAAGTAGGTCCTCTGTAACATGTAAATAAGGGCATCATCTACGCTCATGTAGGGCTGATATGCAAACTGTAGAGGATCCATGTGAGTTGACATGCCAGTCTTTATATAAGAGAGGACCTGTCTCTCAAACATCTGCTACAGGTCTGTAATCATTGTACTCAGAAGGGTATTTCTTCTTGGAAATCATCAGACAAGATGTTTTTCACAGCCTAGGGACCTTCTGTAGCCATAGACTGAGGTTAAACAGGTGTGTGAAAATATCACACAGCTGTGTAGAGCAGGTATTCAGCAGTCTATGCCTAATGCCATCAGGCCCCACTGCTTTCCCTGGCTTCAGTCTGTCCAATTCCCTCTTGACCTGAGATGGGAGTATTATAGATTGAGCTACAGATGGAAGAACGAGGGAAGAGGGAGAGGATTCTTGGGAATTTATGTCTTGGTTAAGATGGTGGGGAGATGATGTCATGAATGGAATACTAGGAGGAAGCAACACAGCACCAGGCAGCGGACTGGATGGGACCGGCTGAGGTGGCGTGGGGTTATCAAATCTATTAAAGAACCTGTTCAGGCCGTCAGCCAGGTTCTGGTCACCATCTAGTTGCTATGGTTTATTATTGGGAAAACAGTTAATCTCTCTGGAGGGCATGATGTCATCATTACAGAATTTAATGTAATGTGTGATGCAATCAGTTAATCCATCAATGTCATCCCCATAATCCTCACAGAAAACATCCCAGTCTGTTGTCTCAAAACAGTACTTAAGAGCTTCTTCTCCCTCTGAAGACCAGTGTCTTAATGTTCTGTTAATGACAGGCAGCCTTTTGACAACTGTAGGTGGGTAAGTGCCTTCTGCGTCAAAATGAAGACGCTAAAGGTACCCCTACGCGTCACTATATCAATGCGCAGAGGTACGTCATTGATTTCAGTTGTTTTCTTAATGCGTCTCATCAAGATGCATTTAATTATTTGCATTTGTAAAAGCAGATTTTATGAATATTTATAGGCTACTTTTATATTTTGGAGCCACTAACCCAGCTCCTACCCTAAACCTACCCACTTCTAAACAATATAAAACACATAAAAGGCAAATAAAAGTACAGTCACAGGTATTATAGCAAAAACAGACGACAAACAGCATAAAAGTATTAACTAATGTTGCATTCCAGGTCTTCTAAAGTTATACGATATCTTCATGTCAACAGAGTTGATATTAATATTTTAATCGCTGAAACGATGATCCTGCCACTCTGTGAACGCACGCATGGGGTTTTGGGGTTTTTCCTTTACACAAATCAATCATTTGGCCTCAGAACACTTGGAATCTTTCTACTTTTTGAATGAATTGTGTATGCAGTCGTGTCTGCCTGTTTATATCATATAATACACAAATGGGTAGGTTTAGGGATAGGATAGGTTTGGGTTATATGTTCAAATGTGTCTAAATAGCATAAATAAAATAAATGTAAACAAAAGTATGCTGGCTGATTAAATTGAGAATCACACTCCGAAATCCGATGGGTTTTCCCAGATCGCATCACATATATATTATCTTAAAAAAGACAAGTAAAAATGTATTTTCATTTTAAATGGACAGCGATATATTTAACGGAGTGTGCAAATAGCCCTCCCTTGTTTTCACAGATTCTGTTTACTCTAGTTAAATAAAACAATATTATCAGTACACCATAGTTATACAAGTGAACTAGATCAATGCGTTTATTTTTATTCAAAGGGATGGAAATGGACTGAAAAACAAAAGGCTTAAAAGATTCCTTATCCTGTGGCTCCCTCTAGTGGACAACATTAATATCACAGATTTAATCTTTCAGTTGAAATGGCTGATGGTTTAGAATTTGTAGTTAGCAGGCATTCAATCCACCTTTGGTGCCCTAATAACAAAAAACAAAACAAAAAGAAAAACATAAAAACCAAAGGCACCAAGACACTGTCTATTTAACACATCAACATCAAATTATAATGTGTCAAATTATGCTCAGAAACTGTTATGAACATGTCCAACTCTGATATTTTTGCATTTGCTCTCAGGAGTAAATACAATCCCAATGACAAACAAAAGAATACATCTAGTGTGGTAGCTATCAATGGTATTGCAAATATGTTTTTGAGACATTACTTACATTAACATATTGTTTTGTTGCCATACTATTCACATTCATCCAACACGTTTTTAGGATGCAGATAGATGCGATGATATGCTCATACGTGCTTTACTGTTTTCTTTTTTTTCTCCTGGCAAGTGTTTAATTGACTGGAGATACTCCCGCTGACGACCTCGGGAAACTGACAGGATTAGAAGTGAGACTTCCTGTAGCACAACTGCTTCACGGAGGTGCATGTCTCTGCCGCGTGCCTTCATAGACGATAAATCAACAGGAGCTGGATAATGTGGCTGAACGAGATGCTCGGCCTCCTCGCTCGCTCCCTCGTCTCCTGGGAGGGGCAGTAATCCTCTTAAAACACTCTTAAGCAGCCATTTGTCATCCAGCGTGTTACTGGCACATCCCCAGGCCCTGAGAAGCATGCAGCATCGCATTTGCATCTTCTTCACTGCAGCATTTCTTAAATATTGTCTTGTTTTTCAACAAAAAAATAAAATAATTTTAAATAAATGTTTGCTTAAAAAAATCTGTTATGAAGTAAGAAAAATAAACTAATAAATGAATGTAGGCTTATGAAAAAAGTGGTCAGTATGCTGCTTTGAATGAAAACTATGACTGAAAATATTCAACAACTCCAATGAGATACACCCAGATCAGAATCAGATTAAAATGGTCATTTAAAATGGTGTGACTTAATTATTTTGAAAATATCCCCAGAGCCACGTGGATTACTTTTTTGATTCATTCATTAATTCATTCATTCAATACTGCACATATTAATAAATAATAAAGCCCTATGACCAAAAAAAGTTTTTTCTTCATCATGATAATCTTCACAAACGAAAACCTATAGTTTTATGAATTTTGAATCCTTAATTCAAACAGCTGAAATAAAAATATAAACATGGGCTATTATAACAACATATGGTCACATGACTTCAGCATAATTTCCCCTGAAAGTTTGAGATTGATTAGTTTGTAACAAATACAACCCTAGGTATTTATTTGATACAGTGGCTAAATTAATGAGAAATACTGAACGGCTACAGACAGCACATCAGTAGAGATGACTTTATGAACTTCTTTACTTGCAATATTGATAATATTAGCGAGAAAATTATAACCATGCAACTGTCTACTACAGTATCACATCAGACACTTTAGAGCATTTTAGTTTCCTTGAGGAAAAATTCCATTCATTCGTTGCTATAGGAGAGGAAGAATTGGCTAAACACGTAAATCAACAATTACAGTCATTACAGGCCGATCTTGAATCTACTTTTTCTGTCATCAATACTAAGACAGTATCCTCACAACTATTTTCTTTTTTTTAGAAATAAATGGTATCTGCGAGTATTTAGACCATATCAAAGTACGGAGTATGCTCTCATTAGAGTTACAAATTATTTTCCCTTATCATCCGATCATGGTTGTATCTCTCTGTTAGTGTTACTCGATCTTAATGATTTGATACTATCGACTGCAGCATTCTTTTGAATAGACTCTCAAATGATGTTGGCATTAGTGGAATCGCATTGGCATGGTTCAACTCATACTTACCTGACCTTTATCAGTTTGTAGCAGTAAATGAAGAGGTGTCATACCGATCACAAGTTCATTATGGAGTATTTCAAGGCTCAATACTAGGACCTTTGCTTTTCAACCTGTACATGCAAGCTATGGGCGATATCATAAGGATATAAACAACTTGATGACTAGCAATTTCCTTCTACTTAATTCTAACAAAAACATAGATTCAAATGATTGGACCAAAAACTTCTGCACGTAATAACCTAGAATACTGTCAAACACTTGATGGATGTTCTGTCAAGTCTTCGTCTTCAGTTAGGAACCTGGGTGTGCTCTCTGATACCAAACTTTCATTTGAAAGCCACGTTTCTAACATCTGTTTAACAACATTCTTCCATCTTAAAAATACATCTAAAATACTACATATGCTCTCAATGACAAATGTGGAGTTAGTTCATGCATTCACAACTTCAAGGCTAGATTTTTGTAATGCTCTACTGGGTGGTTGCCCTGCTCGCTTAATAAACAAACTCTAGTTGGCCCAAAAGGCAGCAGCTAGAGTTCTTACTGCAACTTGGAAGTATGACCATATTAGCCAGGTTCTGTCAACACTGCATTGGCTCCCTATTAAACACTGCATAAATTAAAATCTTGCTAATTACTTACAAAGCATTAAATAGTTTATCTCCCCAGTACTTTAGCAAGCTGTTAATGTAATTAGGTCCTTCACTTCTCAATTTCAAAATTCTGGCAAGTTGATAATACCTAAGATATCAAAATCAACTGCTGGTGGTAGATCATTTTCCTATTTAGCACCTAAACTCTGGAACAGTCTTCCTAGGGAAGCAAACACATTCTTGTCAGTTTAAATCTAGACTAAAAACTTAACCTGACATATACATAATACATTATCGATTTCTATCATTCAAATCATATAAAATGATTTTGGCTGCAGAGAATAGGTTAGTTGGAACTGGGAACACTTCCCATAACCCCTGAAGTACTTGTTACATCAGAAGAATTGCATACGCTAATAGTCTCTCTGTTTATCCCGAGGTTTACTGTAGTCAGCCGGGTCTGTTCAGCATCAGGGCTGTTTCCAGAACAGAGGAAGGACTTTGTTGCATTCATTTTCTATTATCAATGTAAAGCTTCTTTGAAACAATCTAACAAAGCACTATATAAATGAAGGTGACTTGACTTGATGTTTAACGTCCAATAACCTCTTTAGTCACATTTAGCCACAGGGAGTTTTACTGATGCATTTCATGGTGTAGAATAAAATGTGGAAATATATTGAGCTTGTGTTCACCACAGACCTTTTTTAAGGCATTTATAGGGGGTCCTATTATGCTTTTTTATGTGCATGTTCAACTTTCTTTAGAGCGTAATGTTCCTGATTGAGCATGAAAAATGTCTGCAAAAAGTCCACTCCAAAGGGAGTTATTCTCTATATCAGTAAACTGTTACAGCACTGTTAAATTCCCTGAAATGCCTCAATTATAGTCCTGAGTATATTTCTTCTGTGAACGAATACATCACAATATTTGGTAACACTCTAGACTTATTTTCGGCCTAGAAAATCGCAACTTAGTCTCTGTCAGTCCAACCCAGTCTCCTGCTACTGCGTATCTATACCACGAGTTTGCATTTTCATTCGGCGTAGTATTTACGCCAAAGTCACATTTAGGCGTATATATGATGCATAAAACCCTCCGTTAAACTTCCATTGATGGAAAATGCGTATGTATTGCAGAAATGTATTCTAGGCTATAGGCAATGTCATCATCATCGTCCCGGCCCTTCAATCGAACAAAGAGTCACGATTTCATCTCGTGCATGTGCAGCATATGCAGTAATATTGATTTAGAATAGGCAAGAATAATACGCTGAATCAGAGGTGATTGTTTTTACAGTTTAATTCTAGCAATCCCCGTCCGGGAAAGATTAATGCTCGAATAATTTATGCTATTTATAGTAGTTGTATATCTCTGCTCAGTGCAGATTTTTTTTTTCTTGCACGCATTTTTATTTGTTCGTGATTGTATTTATAATAGTAAAAAAATTAACAATAAATAAATACATAGTCATTTGCTGCTTCAGGAACCACCCACTCCCTCTTGGAAACCAATCAAATGTTTAAACATTTCTTAGTGCCATCATCAATATCCCGCCCCCTCATTGTACGGCACTCAAGACAGTCTCAAATTCACCTCGTGCGATCTCGCCAATCATCAAAAAGTTGACAATCATCTGAACACCCACGTAAGTAAAATTGCAAAAGCATAGATATATATATATGTATTAGGAGAAAAAAATATCAGTTCTTGCTAACTCAAATGATTGTAAATACAAACTTCATTAAGTGAGCATGCACCGGCCTACAGTTGTCAGGCGGTTAATATCAGTTTAAAATAATTTATCATTAAATGTTTTAGGATAACATTTGGTGAGGGTCAGTTGTCTTATAGCGATTACTTTTTATTGGTGCATCATATGTTTTTTGGTTACGTTATGATGAGATCACAATACTTTATGTCCATGCCAGGCATTATGTGTCGATCACAGATGTGTGGATTAGTCAATTCACTGTAAACCTGATTTAGCCCAACTTGTTTTTATTTTGTAATTGTTCCCCTATTTTACATTTGTTCATGCAGAATGTCCACATGCTCTTTAGAAGCAGCACTTCTTCTTGGAGATGTGTTTCTTGATCAGATACAGGTAACTTTAGAAATTGTATCTTAAATATTTTTTTTATTTTGACTTCATTTTCTCTGTCAAATAATTGTAAAGAAAACTACAAATTAATAGTTATATAGGCTAATATATTATTCATGAAAGGTAAGTATAAACTATTTTAAAACTTGTTAAATATACTATTTGCAATTTAGAAAGGAGAAAAAAAGAAAGCCAAGAAGATGTCTAAGCCACAGCCTATGACTGTGAAGTGGAGGCAAAGGGACAGAAATGGAAACGTTGTTAGGCCACTTCGAAAAAACTCAATAAAAAGAAACTGAGAAGCAAGGCTCCTAACCACGGTGAGACAGTTCTAAATTTACAGTTATTGTTTAAATTTACTGTTATTTACAGTTGTGATTTATATTTCCCACATGAAAAAATACTAGTACTTTATAATAAATACCATACTATAGTAAAGTACTTGAATTAATGTGTTGTGGTAATTCTATAGTTGATATGGTAATATAACAATATTCTAATACTCTACAATACTCTACTAAGTTTTCTACAACTATAGGATATATTATACATACAATAATATATAATACAGTTAACTGTACTAAAAACTAAAGTATACTACAGTATTTATTATAGTTTATCACTTCACTGTAGTTAATACTAAAGTAGGCTTAGCATAAGCTGTCGCACAAGTGTGGTAAATACTATTATATATACTTTTTAGATAAGTAGATAAGGCACTGGCCTCCTAAGCTAGGGAATGTGGATTTGAGTCCTGTCTAGGGTGGTTTACAGCAGAGTGGCGCAGCGGAAGCGTGCTGGGCCCATAACCCAGAGGTCGATGGATCGAAACTATCCTCTGCTATAAGACCGCTTACCTTACATTCTTTTCCTGTTGGAGATGGGTGGTTTAGTGGATTAAACCAGGTTTCTGGTTTGATCCCAGCAAACGACACTACCAATGTGTCCTGGAGCAAGGCACTAAACTCCATGTTGTTCATGGGGGATTGTCCCTGTAAGTCGGTTTGGATAAAAGAGTCTGCAAAATGCATAAATGTAAATGTAAATTTAATATAGTATGGTTAAAAAACACTTTAGTATTTATTATAAATTACTATAGTATTTTTTTCATGTGGGTTTCTCCATATTCAGTAAATGTTTAGATTAATGCAATCTGTTTTGATCTTTAAGTGCACTTAATTACATATATATCCAGATATATAGAACCCCAAAGCACAATGTATTAATTTTATTTTATTTAAAAGGTCCTACCAGTGTGCCCATCCAAGAGGAATGTGTTTATCGAGCAGAAACTGGTAACTGTACAATATGGTTATATGGAATGGCATCTGGTTAATAGAGTTTAAGTAATATTCTGCCAGCTGCAACCTACATAATTGCATATTTTTTATTTATAAATGAGATCCTGGTAACACTTTAGAAAACAGATCCTGCATTAATGAGTAACTACACAGAAACAAGATTATTAATGCATAATTAACACTCTAACTACTATTAACTAACAAGAAACTCTGATTAATGAATAAGTGAGTTATAGTGCTCTTTTGAAGGTGGCACTTCACTATTAGCTAATCATTAACTTTTCAAACCTCCAAGAGAACTACTAAGAACTTCTATACCGGTTCATAATCAACATTAATGATGCATGGAATCACTATTATTCACATTAATTGTGAATCTGTATATAGTAGTTCTTAGTAGTCCTCTGGGAGCTATGGGAAAAAACAGTAGGTACTGATTAGCTAATAGTGAACTGCCACCTTCAGCTGAGCACTGATACTTACTAATTCATTCTTGTTAGTTAATAGTAGTTACTAGAGTGTTAATAATGCATTATTCATTTGTTCCTGTGTAGTTATGCATTAATTATGCTGATTGTAAAAACTGATTGTATTATGTATTATTGACTAATAACACTGTTTTTTTTATTTCTCCTTCAATGAAGCCTCACTCATTGAACTGGAGAATATCCTGAATGACAACAAATGTGTCCAGCATGAAAATGTGTCTTTGGCCACAACCTGGCAAAAGAGACAATCCCTCAGCCATGAAAGATGGCAAGTTGCAAGGGATGCCATGGTCAAAAATCTTTTGGCAGCTGAATGTGTTCAGGCACGCATCTGCCAACACTGTCTCGCTGCAGAGGCCATTTATGCAGTGCAGGGACTGTCTACCCAGGGAGTCTCTATGTACAGAGTGTGATCGAAATGTTCATCTGCACCTACCTCTCCATAATAGAGACTCTATGGCCCATGGATTCTTCAAGCCATTGTGTCCAACCACTGCAGTGAAGAGACATTCCGAGGCCATTGAGTTCTCTGAACAGGGTATGCTTTTGAGTCCCATCATTCTTTTCTGTCTGAAAAATTTAAATGGCTGTTAATTATTGTATAATTATAATATATGTTTAAAATAGTTATGATATATTACCATATATTTAATAAATATATTGGATTATATTTAATTTTGCTTTGTTAATGAATCCTTTGCTAAGGAGTTTTTTATCATTGTTTTGCTTTTGAATTTTTAGTCCGATATCTTCCACTACTTTTGCCTGAGAAAATTTGTGCCTGTTCAGAAAGTTCCTGTAGGTTGATCAGTGGCAAGCCCATTATTTTAATAAATTTTAATGGTAAGATATAATTTTTTCTCTTTAACAACACAAATTAAGGTTAATATAAGAAACCAATGCTTGCATGTTATATCTGTGATTAGGAATTTTAAAGCTGTTGTGATGCATGGGAACTTTTTATAGGACGGTACAATCTCACCCTTCCATCACTGGAGAGCTCATGCTGCATGAAAACATGGACAGTGGGGCTCAGTGATCTGCTCAAGTCTGGGTACTGGCCAGCCTCTATACATTTTGAGACCGTGTATGAGACTGGCCCTTTTTAGGTCGTTTCTGGATTTAAAACTTTTTGCTCCTGGTCTTTCACGTCAAGCGTTCCTTGGAATGCTTGACCGGAGAACAGAGTACAATGGCAGGGTAAATATTGTTATTCAGTGTATATTGTTAATATGATGCTTGTTGTTTAAAGTGTTTGATTGGTATGGTTATTTCAACAGAGTGGTAAAGTATGTGGAGACACATTCCAGAAAGCCTTGCTGGAGTGGACCTTTGCCCAGCATGAGGTTGAGAGGCTTTGTGGTGTACAGCCATTTAAATGTCCTGCTTGCAGTCCTTTCATGCATGCCATCTCAGTGGATGGTAACAGGAAGCTGTACAGGTTCCATAATGCGCATGGGTATGTTTTTTTTTCTTTATTTTTTTATTGTACTACTTAACTGTCTTCATCATGTTTTTCTTTTGTCCAATAAAATTAAGCACAGAGAAGGGCTACTTCGATGGAACATTTATTATGAAAGATGAAGATGTTTCCTCCTTTGTGGGATATGTTCATGAAAAGACCAAGCATGTAATAACCCTCAACTGATTGTCATATTGTTTATTCCAGTCCAGCTACCATTATTGAAATATTATTAATAATTGTATTGTAATGTCTTGTAGGCCACAGGTAAAGGGGTGTGTGGCTCTTCTCAATGGACAGCAGCCAAGGAGTCTGCAAAAAAGTCGACATCAAAGATTGATGAGGAAGGCCTTGAGATTGCTGTTTGCCGACACGGAGGACTTTTAAAAGGCCTAAATATGTTCAGAGGGGAAATATTTGCGTATCCCCTGTTCCTTCAAAATGCCCTCTCAAAAGAAAACGTGTCATTCTTCTGCTCAGATGTTGCCTGCAAGTACTGGCCATACTTGAAGAGAGTGGTGGGACACTGTCCAGAGCTAAGACCTTTATTAAATATGCACCCACTATTATCAGTTATGCATGCCAAAGCACATGAGTGGAGTTGTGAGGTAAGATTCTTTTGTTACATTATATTATATTAATTATATTTTGGTTATGTATTTGAACAGCCATGGTTTGTTATGTTTTTGTTTTTTGTAGATAAAATGGTCTGGAAGAAACCAAGAGGGAGCTGGTCTTACAATCGGTGAAGAGGTGGAGCAAGTCAACTCCTTCTTGTCGAGAGCTGCAATATGTACTAAATACATGTCCAAAGCAGGTGAAAATATTATATAAACACTAATTTTAACATATAGTTATTTCAGTATCAATGAATCATGACTATAACTTTTTAATGTTTTCTTTGACCAAATATCTAATAATAGCACGTTCAGACATGCTCACTGTTCTTGCTTCTGCATGGAACAAACGGAAGTCTGAAAACCTGGCCAAATGTTTGTCTCAAAGATACATTAAGGTATTTTACTGATGCTAAAATCAACCTTGTTCTTATTGTTCAAAAAGTACATTTAAAGGGATAGTTCACCCAAAAATTAAAACTCTATCATTAATTACTGACCCTCATGCCATTCCACACCTGTAAGACCTTTGTTCATCTTCAGAACACAAAATAAGATATTTTTGATAACAGAATGCGGTCAGATTTCCTTCCATCGACTGACTGCCTTTGTCATTGAAACTTTGATGCTTCAAAAACTCCATAAATAGAACGGAAAAAGAATCCATATGAATTGAGTGGTTTATTCCAAATTGTCTGAAGAAAACTGATTGTTTGTAATGACTAACAGATTTAATTCAGGCTTGTACCTAACTTGAATAATGCACAAGAGCAAACCTTTACCGGAGGCTAAAACGTGCTACATAACCAATGAGGTTCATTCTTCATCTGTTCATCATAACAAGTGATCGATTCTCTTCAGAAAATGTGGATTAAACCACTTGATGAATATGGATTAATTTTACGATTTCTTTATGAACTTTCACAGCGTCAAAATGGTAGTTGTCTGTGGAAGGAAATCTGACAGCATTGTGTCATCAGAAATATCTTAATTTGTATTCTAAAGATGAAAAAATGTCTTACAGGTGTAGAAAGACATGAGGGTGAGTAATTAATGACATTATTTTAAATTTGGGATGAACATATAACATAATTTGACCAATTACGTCTATTGCATACGTTGTTGAACTATAAACCTTTATGATCAAATACATTAATAGTGTTTTGATATGTATTTAGACAACCGAAAGGCTGAAAGTGGAAAAAGAGAGCTTTGAAAGTCTGCAGGCTGAGCTTAATGTCAGTGATGATGACATACAGCAGTGGGTCAGTGATGTCCAGCAGTGGGCCACAGGTAATACATTTTAATGGGGCTTTTTTAGTTGTTTTATGTAATAACATTTTAAACATGTAATAAATGTTTTTCACAGAAAATGTTTTATCACATTTGTAAGGCTAATTCATTTGTTTGAGATGTAGTATCAAGTGCAAAGGATGACACTGGACTTGAGGGCAGAATTCGAGGCCTTTATGTCAGCATTAAGCTGAGAAAAATGTATCTGTACCATCAAACAGGTCAGATAAGATGATAAAAATAATTAATATAGCTAAGGAATGAACTTGAGTGCTGCTATAATAATATATGTTGTGTATTTATTAGATAGCAACAAGAGAAGGCACAAAATAAGGAGGAAAATTAATGATGACAAGTCAACCTTGGCAGCTGCCATTAAGGACTTCAATGAACAGTCAGTCCACCAGCTTCCTTCCGTGGATGAACTGCTCACAGCTGATAATTTCCAATGGCCATGGGAATGCCCTGACACTAGTAATTAACTATAAAATAAAATATGAATCGCATTTGATAAGCATTGTTTGATGTTAATACAGTCCTCCCCAGTGT
Source organism: Gobiocypris rarus (assembly GCA_023029165.1). Classification (NCBI taxonomy): domain Eukaryota; kingdom Metazoa; phylum Chordata; class Actinopteri; order Cypriniformes; family Gobionidae; genus Gobiocypris; species Gobiocypris rarus. The sequence continues at coordinate 12,757,034 of CM040912.1, forward strand.
TTAAAAGATGGTAATTTAGGACCTTCATTAATTGCAGGTAACGGCAACCTCTCAACTAAGAAGATGGTCTTTGACCGGTTCATGATGCTTTCCCGACTGAAGGAGGAGGAGCAGATCTTAGTGATGGAGGTGAAGCAACACTGGCAGTCATTGAAGGAAGCTGAACGTTTCCTGAGGGATCTCTCAGTTCAAATACAAACTAACAGTGAGTATCCATAACAAATTCAATAACCAATGCATTGCTGGAATTAAAACATTAGGGATTGATTTTATTTATCCTCTTCAATGTTTTCATTTCTTTTTTTTTGTGTAGACAGTGACTTTGAGCTTTCAGAGGAGAGTGCCAATGGACTACTGTGCCTTCTCAAGAGAAAACTCGAAGACCTTCAGTTTCTGCAAAATAATGCAAGGAAGTTATACCAACATTGTGTTCTGGGACAGGCTTCAGACAGCATTCTATTTGATAACATTTCAGATGAAGAAACTGAGGCAGTTAACTACAGCTCTGATGAAACAGACAGTGATGATGACTAAACCTTAGCATATAGAATAGACAGATACTGAAGAACACTTTTAATAATAAGCTGTATTTCTTTTCTCTTTTTTTCACTTTTAGCATATTAACATAGAATCTATTTAATATTTTCCCATCCTAATGGAAATGAGATTAAGGTTCAGCAGTACAAGTGTTGACTATTTTTTTTGTATGTAAGACTTCCTATTATTTCAATTTTCCTTAGCTCTGAGACCATGCAGTGTATATCTGTGAGGGGTGTTTTGCAGTGTGTACATATCTTACATTGATAGAAAGTATATAAGTATACATAAAGTTTTCAACCAATATTTTTTTTCCTTACTGTAAGCAAAATAAAATATGTGTACAATGATCTACAAAATCGTTGTTTTATCTCCTTTCTGTTCAGGCAGGTTTTGCATGGGATTTGCTGATAATTCTGCAGTATATTCTCTTTTAATTAATACCTACTGTTTTGATAAATACAATGACAAAGTCAGTGCAGTTCTTACAAATTGTAGCCTGTTACTAATTCCAAATTACATGACAAATTGTAGTTTTTTTTTACATAATCCATTACATTACACATTTAGGTTAATAGACTATGATTTGTTTATCTGCCATGTGACCATTAATGGACATCAGAGAAAAAATCTCAGGGCTAACTTCAAGTAAAATTATTAGAAGGTCAAAGAGGCTCATCTGACAAAAATTGTGGGAAACATTGCATTGCATGTTATTATGAAATGACATGAATTTGTACATTTAGTGTGTTTTAAAGACAAAAGCAAGGAGAGTGATACATGGTTAAATGACTGTCAGTGTTGTACAATTAATAATGTTTGCATCAGAAGCCGATAAGATATGCAACAATCAATAATAAGATAAGAAATGAATACAATAAAATACATATAGATAGATATATATATATAGATAGATCTTGTAGACTGATATATTTCAAATGTTTATTTAAAATGTATATAAATATATGTATATTGAATCCCAAATTCAATATCTCAGAAAATTAGAATATTGTGAAAAGGTTCAATATTGAAGACACCTGGTGCCACAATCTAATCAGCTCATTAACTCAAAACACCTGCAAAGGCCTTTAAATGGTCTCTCAGTCGAGGTCTGTGGTCTACACAATCATGGGGAAGACTGCTGACTTGACAGTTGTCCAAAAGATGATCCTCGACACCTTGCACAAGGAGGGTAAGACCCAAAAGGTCATAGCAAAAGAGGCTGGCTGTTCACAGAGCTCTGCTTAGAGCTTTAAGAACCACTACGCACAGACGTATGCAGCAAGACATGGGTTTCAGCTGTCGCATTCCTTGTGTCAAGCCACTCTTGAACAACAGAAAGCATTAGAAGTGTCTTGCCTAGACAAAAAGGACTGGACTGCCGCTGAGTGGTCCAAAGTTATGTTCTCTGATGAAAGTAAAATTTTGGGGTCCCAGAGTCTGGAGGATGAGAGGAGAGGCACACAATCCACGTTGCTTGAGGTCCAGAGTAAAGTTTCCACAGTCAGTGATGGTTTGGGGTGCCATGTCATCTGTTGGTGTTGGTCCACTGTGTTTTCTGAGGTCCAAGGTCAACGCAGACGTATACCAGGAAGTTTTCGAGCACTTCATGCTTCATGCTGCTGACCAACATTATGGAGATGCAGATTTCATTTTCCAACAGGACTTGGCACCTGCACACAGTGCCAAAGCAACCAGTACCTGGTTTAAGGACCATGGTATCCCTGTTCTTAATTGGCCAGCAAACTCGCCTGACGTTGAAGAGGAAGATGCGATATGCCAGACCCAACCATGCAGAAGAGCTGAAGGCCACTATCAGAGCAACCTGGGCTCTCAGAACACCTGAGCAGTGCCACAGAATGATGGACTCCATGCCACGCCGCATTGCTGCAGTAATTCAGGCAAAAGGAGCCCCTGTTAAGTACTGAGTGCCGTACATGCTCATACTTTTCATCTTCATTCTTTTCAGTTGGCCAAGATTTCTGAAAATCCTTTCTTTGTATTGGTCTTAAGTAAAATTCAAATTTTCTAAGATACGGAATTTGGGACTTTCCTTGTTGGTCCTTTTGAAGTGAAGAATGAGCACATTAGTTAAGGATTACAAGCAAGGCCCAACACTGGATAAGGATATGCAATGAAGTGTCACTATGTATTAGTTGTTTAAATTGGTGTCTTTGTTTACTGTCAACACTGTATTATTGTTCTTGTTCTAATTAAATTAACAGAAGTCCATTCCAAATGGGCATTTATGATGATTTTGAGGGTCTGTTCTTATTCTGTTAACTATGACTAGATGAACTTACAACAATAATGGCAAGTTGTCGAAAAGACAATGTAATTGTGATTCAACACAATTTGTTGTCCATGATGAGAATATTGGACATACTTTTCAAAAGGATATATGAAAAGATGGCACAAAGGTGTTTTAAAACATGTTCATAATAAAATACCACATTTCATCCTGCCTTTCAAATATGTCATAGATGTGTGCTCAATGAACTTGATTAAATATCATTTTGTTAATTATAGTACTTTTTCCAGTTTGTTATTTCACGTTTTAAACTACATTACCCAAGAGCCTCTGTCGTTATATCGAAGGGACACAAAAAATATGACGCTGCTATTTGTAGTTCAGTGAAGATATGCTAGGGTTAGGGTTAGGATATCAGGTACGGATTAATTCCTCACAACACAGCAACACCGAATTGTTAACTGAATGTATTATTGACGTAATAATATCAGCAAAGCGTACTTTGCAACATTAAACGTTTTTTATATGGGTACAAAAAATTATCCAATCACAGCGAATCCCGCGCCTGTGGTAAGGGAAGATCATAGTCAAATGACAACCCATTTGAGCAGAAGCGACATACGTGCTTATCCATATATGGTCATTTAGGACAGCATCTTCCAGGTTCTTGTAGTGAATGGACAGATTGTGATTTAAACATTTATTTGCCCTCCGTTATATCAAACTAAAAAGACAGATTGCATTGTGGGGTTAACCCGATGCAGCAATAGATTTGTTGATTACAGTGAAACATTTTTTCTTTTCAAGCAAGGGCGTAATGGTTTGTATGCATTTCTGTCCAATGTATCCATATACATACATGTAAATAAATGTATGTATGTGTGTGTGTGTGTATGTTTATATATATATATATATATATATATATATATATATATATATATATATATATATATATATATATATATATATATATATATATATATAATTTAGTTTTATAGTTTTTCCTCCCACAATTTCTTTCTCAGCTGTGACTTTTTGTAACCCAATTTATTTTGCTCAGAAGGGATGTGTAAGCACTAAAATCTGCACTATTGTACTATTTTTGTACTAATAAAAGCATTTATAATTATTCTACTATGGTATTTACTACATATCTCTTGCATTAATGCAGTATTGGTACTTCACTGTCTTTAGACTGGTCCCATTTGGAGCAATCTGTCTATGTGCTAATATCTGACAGTAATATACTTTGTACATCTAGCCTCTAGTCTAGTGAGAATATGGTTGTTCATATCCATATATTAACTGAATAGGCATGAATGATACTGCGCGCACACACACACACACACACACACAAACAATGGGCTTATACCATACTCAAAAATGACTACAAATTAATACTTCCATGGGCCCTTCCTGACTGATAGTTTTCCAAGTGTTGCTGTGGGTTTCCTCTGGGTGCTCCAGTGTCCTCTGCACTCCAAACACATGCAGGTATAGTTAATCAGGAACTAGAGGCTATATTGTGTGTGTCAACTCAAGTTACCCGCATTTATATAGCTCTTTTTACAATGCAGATTGTGTCAACTTTACAATGGTAACTGGTATATAATTTTGGCTACACAGTAGCTCTTAAAGAAAATGGGGTCAGTATCCATCTTAAGTTCAGTATTGATTCATTCCGATGTGAGAAACAATAGTTATTAATTTAGTTAATTTATCTTTATCAGCACTGGAGTAAACAGTGTTGTCATTATCCAGCTCCGTTCGCGTACAATGGTGTCAATGCAGGCAGATCAAAATACTGTTGAATATCAAATATCATCTCTGTGATATCATCTTTTCAACCTTTTGCCTGTGTTAGCTTGAATAAGCTCTATCCCCTGGATATATCAGAAATTATATATATATATATATATATATATATATATATATATATATATATATATATATATATATATATATATATATTAAGGTAAATAAGGTAAAAGACATACATAGACGTAGTGAAAACACAAACCTTTATTTGTCCACTATAACAGTGGCTCAAAAAAAAAAAAAAAAATTGCATCATGTACCGGTAATGTAATTAACATTGAGCTAGTGTAATTTGAACATGATCTTCAGGCTGCCATGTAGGTGGCCATGTCTTCCCACTGGAAAAAAGTCAAAACAACAACTAATAAATGAGAAAATTACAGTGTTGAATTAAGTTGACATGTGGTTTACTTTTGCTTACCAGGATGGACATGGCAACCAATGTACCAGCACCTCTGTACGTCCCTGTAAATTAAGTAAGAAAAAAGAGCCAATTACAAAAAATCGTAACATTTCCGTCTTTGCACATCATTACATAATTTTTTTATAGCATGTAACACAAAAACTTTTAACAAAGCACCATTGAAAGCCACCATCCCACCATCCTCATGTGGTATTAATGTGGTACAGCAACACACCAGCACAATAACAGAGACGGGTAGCTGCAGGTCTGAGTAATGGGTGTACCGAAAGGTGGTGTGCTGAAAAGTGAATGCTAAAAAACCTAAGAATCCCCAACCTAAACAGACAGCTTCCACAAAAAATTATAAAGTCCTTTTTTTTTTTCCACCTTTTAACATGCCCCAACCTTTCTCCACAGCCAATGCTCCTACATGGCATTACACACACCTGCAAAAACACACTAAAGCAGGTTGTCATCAATGCATTCAATCTGAAATTTTTATTGCAATTCATAATTTAGGATTATTAACATCTTAACTAAATCTTAACCCATAAATGCAACAACAAAGCCTAACAGACTGAAGAAAAACTTCAACAACTGCTGTTAACATATTCAAAAGCAATGGAAAAACACATCTGAACTGTACATGCTATATATTTTGATTATATGTTATATTCATATTATACAGTAGAAGCCAAAACTAGTACTGTACAGAACGTTTTATATTAATGTATGAACTCAAAGTTCTTCACCTTATTTATTGTTTTTGTACTAATGTGTAATCTTCTGCACTGCCTATACTCATATTGTAGTCAGAAAGCAAATAAGAGTTCTAGATGTTTATTTTTTTGCAATAAAGTACCCTTCACATTAGCATACATTCAATTTGAAGTTATTAACATTACAAGGCTAAATATTTCAGGATACGGAACTTTATTCATAGTTTGAACAAAAAAATACATTAATTATTTAATTTAATACATTTAATAAAGGATTTAAATTAATTTACTGGAAAGGTCACGGTATTATGAAACATAACTGACAGATTGTACATACAGATTAATACTAACCTTTCTGAGACGTGTCTTTGAAACAAATTGGACTGGAAATACATCCAGAGACGCATGGAATGGACATTCTGTAAAAATGTAATTTGGTTAGAAATGTATTAATTACCTAACTAGAACAGAGAATGTCTAAAAGGTAAAAATTAAGATGATTTTTAAACATCTAAAAATGTAAACAGCACTGTAACAAAAATATAAACATCAATATTTTGAGAACTTTCCAAATGGATAACAATGTGTAATAGACTAGCTATGCAAAGAGCTAAACTACTCCTCTGAAACTCAGTTCCAAGAGGGCCACAGCTCTGAATAGTTTTGCTCCAACTCTAATCAAACACACCTGATCCAGCTAATCAAGGGGCATGTTCAAGCTTAAACCGGTGCGCAACGTTTTGCTATGGTTTCCGGGTTGAACGCAATATTAAACAATATTTTTCCTGGAAGCAGTGTGCAACAGTTTTTGAGATACGTTTTCTCTTGTTTGGTTAGTGTGTCAAAATGCCCAATCAGCAGCAACATGTATATAAACCACACAGTATTAAATAGACAGCTCACACAATGGGTCCAAGTAAAGTAATTTACAAATTTGTTGACAATTGAAGATATTAGAAGACATGAGAGTTGAGCATGTCATAAGAGTTTTATAGTGAAAATATAGAATATCTATTCTTCAAAAAGAATACAAAGAATGGTCTTCTCAGCTGCCATAGTTGCAGTTCAGAGTACCACGTTACCATTTAAAAGCATTATGCAAAGTTTTGTCAAGGCTGAACGCAGCCAAGGTCTTCAGTGTTACTACAAGGTGTGAGTTGGAACTGGTTGTAGCTAAACTGTGCAAGGCTGTGGTCCTTTCAGTTTGAGACCAATAAAAACTGAATTGTATAACATTTCATACCGGTGTCTGTTTTTTTTTGGCGTTTTCTTTTGGCTGCCATGTTGACAGCAGATTTGCTGAAAAGTAAAAAAAAAAGTTTTTAAGTTTTGTTCATGTCAAAAAACAGTATTTATTGAGCCTGAGTTCACATTGTTTATTGCTCATTGTATAGGCTTTACCCAAAGTCCCTTTAAGACCCCCTTTAAGTAATTTCACACTGCGATCTTTGAAATTGGGCTTCCAAATGCAGCTCCTCTCTCTTAAATTTCAGATTTGAAAAATCACCAATAAAATGTTCATAAAGCATTTAAAAAATGCTTGAATTCAGAATTCAGGAGCCAATGCGCATGTGCAGCCAGCCATACACATGTATCTCAGAATAAACTATAGCAACCAGAGTTATTAAAGGCAGCTGGGATAAATGAATTTTCGAATCAATGATTGGTTCTATTTTTTAGTGGGTGGGATTAATTTGCCATGTTGTGCGTTACACTTTCTCCCATCAATGAATAATAGGAATGTAACGTTTTCCTATATCTAGAGTCTTTGCTTCACCCCATCTTCTTCTACTCACCAATCTGGTTTTAATACGACTCCCTCTATCTCTTTTCTCTCATCCCTTTCATCCATCTTAAGTGCACTACTCTTTCGTTTCTCTGCCTGTTTCTTCATCGTCTTTGCCTGTTTAGTCTTTTTTGTCATTTTAATTTCTCCATCTTCATTCACAGGCCTCTCTGGTTCCCTCCCCCCCCGACTTTCTGTCTGATGTTTTTCGATCTGCTCTTCATCCTCCAATCTTTCCTTCATCTTCACTTCTACATTGTTCTCTGGTAAAATGTCCTCTTCATCTTCTACAGCCTCGTTTATGTCCTGACTCTCTGTCCTATAAACCTCTGTGCCCTCTTGTTCTTTTTCTGGACTTTTGAAACTCTGTTCCTCAACAGGCCTGTCTGGTTCTTCCTTCCCACTTTCTATCTGTTGTTCTTCGATCTGCTCTTCATCCTCCAGTCTTTCCAATTCTACATTGTTCTCCAGTGTGATGTCCTCTTCATCTTCTACAGTCTCTTTCAAGTCCTGCCGTTCTGCTTCATTACCTTCTGTGACCTCTTGTTCTTTTTCTGGAACAAAACCTTAAAAGCATAATTAAAGTCGTATTAAAATACATTAAAAAAACTTTAAAATAAACTGCAGTTTAACATAGAAACTTTTTTAGCTGCAGAACTTACCGTACACATTAAAATATTAGACAAACATTTAAGTATCAGTGCTTGCAAATTTGATTTACCTTGTAAAATATGCTCAAAGAGTAAGAGCATTTTTTCCATCACCTTATGTCCCTCATGTGGGAACTCAAAGGGACACTGGACCTCTGCTGTCCACTTATGGGCCTTTGAACACTTTCCCAGAAGAAGAAGAGGAACATATCCAAGTGCTTTAAGTTTTTCCATCTAAAATAGAATGTCAAACAGTACAGCTTTAAAAAAAAAAAGGTTCATAATTCTGAAAGAAAAAGAGTGACATCAGGCTAAGCAGATTTTTTTCTAAGCCAACATGTGTTTTTTCTTGGTTTAACACAAAAATTGATTTTTTTTTAAATGTCCAGGCTTACTATTTATATTTTACCATACATTTAAAAAACAATTCAGACTGACAACATTCAACAATATCCAAAAATTGTGATCCATAAATGCATTCAAGTCTTATATCAGAAAACATCAACTGCCTACAACAAAAACAAATCATGGCTTCTGCTAAAGTTCCTTTCAAGGAACTTCAGTTCACTTGGTGGCCATATTTGCAACGCCTCCAGGCAGCTTTTTTTAAATATTACTTATTCACTTGAATGGGAAACTCCTGGAATCTCAAAACATATTGTAAAATTAGCAATAAATCAGACATGAACAGTGTCATAAGGTCAAATAAATCTGTAGATTTTGTTCTGATTTAGTCATTGTGCGTGTGCAGTAGTTCTACTTCAAATGGCAGCTGCATTGATGTTTGATTTGACCAACTTCTTATTAGCTCTTTTATTTATGTGTTCTGCCCATAAGTGAAAATAATATGAATTACTTTTTATTTGAACTGTCAGTTAACAGCAATTACAATTCATTCATGTACATGTATTATGTATGCATGTAATGTGTTATGCACTTTTAAGTAAAACATTTTTATATTATATAGTCTCTTACATAAATGTTTTAGTTTAGAACAAAGTGTGAGGTAATGAACTTTGCTTACCATGATGGCTAAATTGGCAAGAACTTTTGATTGATTCCGTGACTTAACTGTTGTTTTAGCCCACTGATGTGCCTGGTCACGAAATTTTGCCAAACGCACTGATTGCTTATATTTAAAATCAAGCAATTTTCCACACTACAAAAAGAGAAACAGAATTACATTGAGTATTAAAACAAATGCAATGCCATATAAATAAACAGTGTTAGCTATGCACAATCACCTTAACACAGGACCGGTGTCGGCAGTTCATCTTGATCCGGCAGTGTGGACACTGATGTAAAGTTGAACCTGGCATTTGGACTATAGAAAAACAAAAGGTGTAAATTAGACATAGCATTACAGACAGACATCACATACAAAACTTAAAGATAAATTAATCTTTGATAAATATATCTATAATTAATCTTAAAGAGTATAAGAGTATAATTCTTCTTTAGATTTAGTATAGAGTATAGTTATCATTGAGATGTGTGTGTGTGTCTGTCTGTCTGTATATATATATATATATATATATATATATATATATATATATATATATATATATATATATATATATATATATATATATATACACACACACGTGCACACCTCAAAGATTTTTATGTTTTTAAAGACGTTTCTTCTGCTCACCAAGACTGTTATATAATTAAAAATACAGTAAAAACAGTAATATCTGTTTTCTATTTAGATATATTTTACAATGTCATTTATTTCTGTGATCAAAGCTGAATTTTCAGCATCATTATTCCAGCCAAAATATTGTACACACATATTTTGCCCAATGTACACAATAAATGTTTATTTAGGAGCAAATCGTCATATTAGAATAATTCTGAAGGATCATGTGACACTGAAGACTGGAGTAATGATGCTGAAAATTCAGCTTTGCCATCACAGTAATAAATTACATAGTAAAATATAGTTAAATAGAAAACAGATGTTTTAAATTGCAATAATATTTCACAATATTACTGTTTTTACTGTATTTTTAAATAATATATGCAGCCCTGGTGAGCATAAGAGACTTCTTTTAAAAACCTTAAAAGTCTACCTCTCAAAAACGATATACTTATTAAAGAATAATAAAGAAAATTTTTTCATTATCATGAAAAGTATTTCAGGGATGGCCAATATAAACAACCTAAAAAGTATACATGATTATTGTGGAGGGCTGTTAATCCACACATCTGTGATCGACACATAATGCCTGGCATGGACATATAGCCTATTGTGATCTCATCATAACGTAACCAAAAAACATATGATGCACCAATAAAAAGTAATAGTTGCGCACAACTGACCCTCACCAAATGTTATCCCTAAAACATTTAATGATAAATTATTTTAAACTGATATTAACCGCCTGACAACTGTAGGCCGGTGCATGCTCACTTAATGAAGTTTGTATTTACAATCATTTGAGTTAGCAAGAACTGATATTTTTTTCTGCTAATACATATATATATATCTATGCTTTTGCAATTTTACTTACGTGGGTGTTCAGATGATTGTCAACTTTTTGATGATTGGCGAGATCGCACGAGGTGAATTTGAGACTGTCTTGAGTGCCGTACAATGAGGGGGCGGGATATTGATGATGGCACTAAGAAATGTTTAAACATTTGATTGGTTTCCAAGAGAGTGGGTGGTTCCTGAAGCAGCAAATGACTATGTATTTATTTATTGTTAATTTTTTTACTATTATAAATACAATCACGAACAAATAAAAATGCGTGCAAGAAAAAAAAAATCTGCACTGAGCAGAGATATACAACTACTATAAATAGCATAAATTATTCGAGCATTGATCTTTCCCGGACGATTGCTAGAATTAAACTGTAAAAACAATCACCTCTGATTCAGCGTATTATTATTCTAGCCTATTCTAAATCAATATTACTGCATATGCTGCACATGCACGAGATGAAATCGTGACTCTTTGTTCGATTGAAGGGGCGGGACGATGATGATGACATTGCCTATAGCCTAGAATACATTTCTGCGTGCAATACATACGCATTTTCCATCAATGGAAGTTTAACGGGAGGGTTTGCGTACCATATATCGCCAAATGTGACTTTGGCGTGTAAATACTACGCCGAATGAAAATGCAAACTCGTGGTATAGATACGCAGTAGCAGGAGACTGGGTTGGTCAGTCTTAGTACACAATGCAACTATACACATCACAACATGTAAATAGGAAAATGTTGGCATTATTTTGTCACTTATTGAGCAGTAAGCTAGATGGAGCCGTTTACCTCCAGTCTTTGTGCTAATCAGGCTAGCGGTGGGTGCGACAGACAATGTTATGGCACGCACAGAGATAAAACAGCTATGTATGGACTTATCTGACTCTGGGGGATACGGTAAATAAGCTTAAGTCCCAAAAAGTCGGTGTGTTCCTTTAAGTGGCTGGAACAACAGCTCTGGGGTTGTGGTTAGACGCATAGTAAATACATTCTCGATATCGATTAATTAGCAGAAGTTATTACTATACTACCTGCAAGTGACATCATTAACAGTCATCCTACATTGTTGAACTAACTTGACAAGCTAGTTCGTTTCTACAGCAATGCATAGTACTATGGTGGTAAGCAGTGAGTGGTGTTAATGTAAGGGAAACACACCCCAGAGCATTAGTGACAAATCTGCAGCAATGTTAAATATGTGAAAAAATGTGTGTTTCTAATATTAAGGCATGAAAACCTATTCTAGTAGGTCCCAAAAACCAAATTAAGGCTGAAAAAGGTGATAGGTCCCCATTAACTAAAAACCTATTCAAAAACCCAAGTACTAAAATGCAACCAGTTTCTATCTTTTGAACTAAAAATATGTAATCTCTGCAACACTATAGGAGTGAGTAAATTATGACAGATGTTTAATTTTTAGGTGAGCTGTTCCTTTAAATGTACGCAGACCTTCTGTATCGTTTTGCTTCAGGTGTTTTCAATCCACGTTGTTCATTCCACTGTTTTCTTTTCTATTCATGCCACATTTCCTGCATGGAATTTATATTGACCTGTAGGGAACACTGAGGTCTAAAACACAGATCATCATCATCATGATTAAAAGGAGATTGTTGTGTCTACAAAGACAAACACAAGGCAGTTTCATGTTCTTCCTTCCACTTGGCCACTGGTTTGCGTCTCAAATGACTTGGTAAACCAAATGTGGTTAACTGAAGGCGTCGCCTGGTCCAAGATTGACAGAAACCCACAACATTTTGAAGGCACGAGAGGCCACCAGCGTTTGTGCTAATGACCATTCTTTGACTGAATGAAAGTACACAATGAGAGAATAAACAATGGGAGCCCAGGGGTACGAACGCCACTCTGCCAGCATTTTTTTTTTTTTGATGGTACAGTTCGGTTCATTGGAACGCTCTTGCTGGCTTTTGCCAGATTTCAATAGTGTCAACAATGCAGGTCTCAGGCAACACAAACAGGCAGCGCAGCAGATAAGATGCGGTAATCAGAGCAGCACAGCCAGCGTGTAACGCGATTTAACTCAATTTATATGTAAATGAAATATTTTGATTATAATGAGCTTACTGTTCAAGTTGTATGGAATGGAGTTTGCTTGTCTTCCTGTGCAAGCATGAGCAAATTTATTGCCTGAATCTCTCTCACTATCTCTCTCCTTTACAGACTGGCTTCCCAAACTTGGCTGGTCGGAAATAAATGGGAGGCGAACACAGTAAAATTGCCTGGAACGGAGGGCGGAAGCACACTGCAATCGCTTAGCCTGCATGTTTTTAATTGACTTGCGGCGAGATCTCAGTGTCTTCCGTTCGCAGTAGATGCCACATGCGGCGTCATTAGCGCAGAAGCTGTCAGATTAGTTTGAAGCGCAGAAATGATGCGGTTTTATTTTTCCTTGCTTTTGACGTTTGCACGCAAGCAGAAATGCTCTTGGCACTTTCCCACAAGCAGGATACAAAACCGAGCCTGAAATCATAGAAAACGTCATTTTTTAATTGTATTTTTCCATAAATGCTGCTTAACCTGAACATGCAGAAGACGTCAAACTCAGGAGGTCACATTAAATATTACACTCCATTTTTGTTTTTGCACACCAGAAATAGGGACAGAGTCTTAATGATTTGTTATTTTGTAATTTTCTAGTAATAAACATTAGTAATCAACACAAATGATTTGATTAATCAAAATGAAAAAAAAAAAGTAAAAAAAGACTTTTTAGCTTCAGTTCATTTGGTCAGTCACAAGCATTTTATTTTATTTATTTATTTATTTTTATCTCAACTCAACAGATTATAGAAATTATTGTTTCAATTACATATTTGTTTTTAAGTGGAAAATGCCACTCTTCTATTTGCAGTTTAAAACGTAGAGAAATAAAAAAATTTAGCTAGCGCAGTATTGTGGGCGCTCAGTTTTAATTGCTACTTTGGAGGCTCAGAATATCCGCATATGCATCATTGTGCTACAAACTAATGGTGTGTGACGTTACCGCTGACTCAGCGCTTCACAGCATGTTGGAATCACAATAGCGAGAGGACACAAGAGGGAATGGCCTTTTGCCGAGCATGAAATGAAAATCGAGTTCTGAGAGCAGGTTGACACGCTCTTTTCATCCATTTCCGAAACAGGAAAAGCAGCACAGAGCAAGCGACAGCAGCGCAGCTGTTCTCAAGGGAGATTGTCAAATGTTTTTCACCCATTTCAAGAGAAAATTCGCCAAATTCATTCATTGCTGTCAAACATCACATGACCATGCTTCACTATTTTCCAAAACTATAAGGGAACATCAAGAATATATTAGAAAATAGTTCATGTTTGACTGTGCAAAAAATACATTATAAAAAAACCCTCTTTGAACACATACAACCTCAATCATTAGTCTTAATGTTTTTTTAACATGTACTTGTGTTGGTAACATTTTAGAATAATGGTCATTAGTTAACATTAGTTAACAGTAGTTAACTACATTCGTTAACACACACTAATAATTGACTGCACTTATAAAGCATTTATTTATCTTTGTTAATGTTAATTTCAACGTTTACTAATCTTATTAACATTAGTTAATGCACTGTGAACTAACATGAACAAACCATGAACAGCTGTATTTTTAATAACTAACGTTAACAAAGATGAACAAATACAGTAACAAATTAACTTCTCATGGTTAGTTCATCTTAGTTAATACATTAACTAATGTTAACTAATGTGTTTGTTTCTGAGAACTCTTATTTTGTTTCTTCAGTTTGTCATCAGATATTGTTTTAGATCAGATCATGTTTCATTTAGGAATTTTGGATTATATCTTCTTCCAACTGTGATAATATGATGCTCCTGTATAATTGTCATATGTTGTGAATGCTATATGTTGTGAATTTACACATGAAGCACATATATTCGTCAGGGCTCGAAGAGATATAGAGCCGAGTATCGTCAGCATAACAATGAAAACTAATGCCATGCTTCCTAATGATATCTCCCAAGGGTAACATGTACAGGGTGAAAATCAACGGTCCTAGCACTGAGCCTTGCGTTACTCCTTGTAGTGATCGGTATAATATCTCTTAATTTACTGCTACAAACTGATTGTCACAGGGTGGTTAGGTGTAGGTTCATGTTTCATGTTTTAAGTTTATCATGTTCACAGTCATGTGTTGTCATGCACTTCCTGGTTTGTCATGTGATCCTGCCATGAGCTCCCTGGTCTTGTGTTCTGTTGTGTCATGTTGTCATTGGTTCATTGGTTGATTGTTGTTCACAGGTGTGTCTTGTCCTCAGTCTGTGTATTTAAGCCCTCATGTTTGCCATGTGTCTTGGTCTGTTCTTGTAGGTGTAACCTGCTGTGTTGGTGAGTGTTTCTATGCCACGTTAGTTTGCAACTTCTTTGTTTTATGGTTGGGTTTTGTAAATAAAGAACTGCTTCTCAACTTGCCTCCAGCGGATAGTGTTATAGAATAACAGACCACCAACGATGAACCCAGCAGTTGCCATCCTGCGTGTGCGCCAATGCGATCGAACTTTGTGGTTGCGTGGAGTTTAATGACGTGGCACTTAAAGACATCTTTAGATTTGGGCTGACAGAACCGATCCGCTCGCAGATGCCAGGGGGGGAGATCCACTTTTCCCTGGCCCAATACCTCGACCATGCCCTGGTCTTGAGTGGGTCCTTGTTCACTGTGGGAATGGTGGACGAGGAGCCCCACAGTCCCAGTCCAGCCCACGAGGCCATACAGGCTCCAGCCCACGTCCAGGACCCGGCTTCAGCCCACGAGGCCATCCAGGCTCCAGCCCACGAGGCCATCCAGGCTCCAGCCCACGTCCAGGCCCCGGCTCCAGCCCACGAGGCCATCCATGCTCCAGCCCACGAGGCCGCCCTGGCTCCAGCCCACGTCCAGGCCCCGGCTCCAGCCCACGTCCAGGCCCCGGTTCCAGCCCACGTCCAGGCTCCAGCACACGTCCAGGCCCCGGCTCCACCCCACGAGGCCATCCAGGCTCCAGCCCACGAGGCCGCCCCGGCTTCAGCCCACGTCTTATATATATATATACACACTTACCTAAAGGATTATTAGGAACACCATACTAATACTGTGTTTGACCCCCTTTCGCCTTCAGAACTGCCTTGATTCTACGTGGCATTGAGTCCATAAAAAGTGCATCTGCCCATCAAATAACATCCTCCACGCGGCTCCGGGCTGTTTATAAAGGCCTTCTGAAGTGAATCGTTTGTGTCAGAAAAATATCCATTTTTAAAACTATCAGGTAAACTTTTGGTCAACCGCCTTCAATGTTGAAAGTGAAACTCAAGATGCGTACATGAAGTCATGACGAGGCTACCTGGTCGCATTAGTCTTTCGATCGGCAGGGGAATTTTCAACAATTTTTTTAATAAATTGAACAGGGAGAAGGACCTAGTGACCCCCATGCTGGAAATCCTCACAGATTCCATTTCTTTCTAAAAAGGAGCATATTTGTGAGGATAATGCCTTTTATAGTATTTTTTGACAGAAAGGATAGATTTGAGATTGGCCTGTAATTGACTAATTCTGTAGGATCAAGTTGCAGTTTTTTTAATAAGAGGTTTAATAATAGCCAATAATAGCTTAAAGGTTTTCGGTACATATCCTATTGGCAAGGATGAATTAAGGATCTATGACCTCTGGAAGCATCTTTTTTAGTAGTCTAGTCGGTATAGGGTCTAGCATACATGTTGTTGATTTAGATGATTTAACGTGTTTAGCCAATTCTTCCTCTCCAATAGCAACAAATTATTTAAAATGTTCCTTAGGGACACTAAAATGCACTGTCTGATGTGATACTGTAGTAGATGGTTGCTTAGTTATATTTTTTTTCCCTAATATTATAAATCTTGCACGCAAAGAAGTTAATAAAGTCATTACTGCTGTGCTGTTTGAAAACGTCAGAAGTTGAAGCTTTATTTCTTGTTAATTTTGCCACTGTATCAAATAAATGAGAGGCTGCTAGCTGCAGAGAAAATTGGTGGAGCTTACGCCTAGCTCCTCCTCGTTTGAGAGCGCTCCAGCAAGGAGGAACCAACGGCTCTGGGAGGAGCTACGCTCTACTTCAGCTATATATGCGTAAGCTCCACCCATTTGCTCTGCAGTGAGTACCAAATGGATTTAAGGGCCCGAGGCTCACAATCTAAGAGTTTCTGTTGTAACAGAGTTCCTCTAGGCTATCTGGGATGCTGAGGAGATGGAACTGATGAGGAAGATTATTTTCAAAGCTATTTTTAGTGATAGTGGTGATGGTCCTACCAAATTTGTAACGAGGGGATGGCTTTGCCTTGGCTAAATAAAGTATACACGATACTAGATAATGATCTGAGATGTCATTGTCATCGCTCTGCTGCATAATTTCAACGGTATTAACAGTTATCCCATGTGACAATATTAGGTCTAGAGTATTATTATGACAATGACTGGGACCTGACATGTCATGCCTTACTCCAATAGACTTTAGAATGTCTCTAAATGCCAATCCCAGTGCGTCTTTTTCATTATCTACATGGATATTAAACCAGATAACACACAATACATTAGCCTGACCATTTTTTCAATGATAACATTCTCCCGCTTATATACTCACCTAAAGGATTATTAGGAACACCATACTAATACTGTGTTTGACCCCCTTTCGCTTTCAGAACTGCCTTGATTCTACGTGGCATTGATTCAACAAGGTGCTGAAAGCATTCTTTAGAAATGTTGGCTCATATTGATAGGATAGCATCTTGCAGTTGATGGAGATTTGTGGGATGCACATCCAGGGCACGAAGCTCCCGTTCCACATATCCCAAAGATGCTCTATTGGGTTGAGATTTAGTGACTGTGGGGGCCATTTTGGTACTGTGAACTCATTGTCATGTTCAAGGTTGTGCGTTTTGTGGCTTCACAAATGCTTTGCTGCATACCTCTGTTGTAACGAGTGGTTATTTCAGTCAAAGTTGCTCTTCTATCAGCTAGAATCAGTCGGCCCATTCTCCTTTGACCTCTAGCATCAACAAGTCATTTTCGCCTACAGGACTGCCGCATACGGGATGTTTTTCCCTTTTCACACCATTCTTTGTAAACCCTAGAAATGGTTGTGCATGAAAATCCCAGCAACTGAGCAGATTGTGAAATACTCAGACCGGCCCGTCTGGCAGCAACAACCATGCCACACTCAAAATTGCTTAAATCACCTTTCTTTCCCATTCTGACATTCTGTTTTGAGTTTGTCTTGACCAGTACTACACCCCTAAATGCATTGAAGCAACTGACATGTGATTGGTTGATTAGATCAGTGGTTTTCAAACCTGTCCTGGAGGACCACCAGCCCTGCACATTTTGTATGTCTCCCTATATCAGACACACCCATTTCAGGTCTTGCAGTCTCTAGTAATGAGCTGATGAGTTGAATCAGGTGTGATAGATGAGGGAGACACACAAAATGTGCAGGGCTGGTGGTCCTCCAGGACAGGTTTGAAAAGCACTGGATTAGATAATATATTCTCCCACACTGTTTTATCCAAAACAATCTGATTGGGTATTTTGCACTGTAAAATCGTTTTCCCCAATAAGAATCCTCAGTAAAGTTACACTGAATTGTTTCACGTAAGTTAATCACAAACGCTAACACGCAGCAGGATTTTTCGATGCGATAGCATATAGATATAGCTATAGCTATAATTTTGCTACGGTAGGAAAATCTGACAACAGAACACAGTAATTTATCCCCTTGGGTTTTAGGTTTGGGGAAGGAAAAAAATTCCACCCCCTGTCCAAACTTATAGGATACCGGGTATCAGATTTGGACAATCCATAAGCACAATGCTTTGGCATATTTCAGCACTACCTCCTTTGCCAAGCTCAGGTCTCAGGGGCTGCTTGGGGGGTAACGGTCCACACTTCATTATACTGTTCCCGTTTCTCCTCTGTGTCCTCAGGGGACTGTTCTGCCAACCCCACCACATTTGGTGCTTGGGGCACAGCGGTCACCAGCAAGCTGTCTGACCGTTTTTTTGCAGCACTGTGATACTCACTGGTTTATCACAATCGATCTCAAGGAGGCATAATTCCATATATCTGTCCTTCTAAAACACAGGAGATTCCTGAGGTTTGCTTTCAGGGGAAGCATACCAATATCACTTTTCTAGGAGTGGTGTGGTTATTGTCCCAAGTTGCTGGTCACAGGATGCTTACGACGCATCTCTATTGGGCTGGAGAGCGATTATGAATGGTCGCTCAACCCAGGGTCTGTGGAGGGATCATCTTTCGTGGCACATAAACTGCCTTGAATTGATACCGGTCTTTCTAGCTCTGAATCTCTTCCTCTCAGACCTATGGGGCCATCATGTGCATGGTATGAACAGATATGGAGGGAGTAGGCGGAAGTGGACCTATTTGTGTCTGTTACTATTACTGTTTTGGCCGGCCCGGGTATGGTTTTTGGATCTTATGTACCTCCTTGATGGCTCCCCCTGGGAGATTCTGTTCAGGAGGGATCTTCTGTCTCAGGTGGGGGGCTTTAAACTTCACCCCCGCCCAAAGCTATGGAAGCTGTGAGTTTGACCTCTGAGGGGGCCCAAGTCATATACTCAGGTCTCTCAACTGAGGTTGTAGAGACCATACTTCACTCCAGAGCCCCTTCCACTAGGAAACTTTGCTCTCCATTTTAAACGTTGGCTAGTCGTTGATGACATCATTAATTAACAAATAAGCCTGAACCTTAAGCTGTTTTCTTGTGCACAAGACAGTTATGGCACAGCGCTGCCCACAAGGTTATAGATTCTTCATAACAGCTTTGTTATCTTTGGGTCATTATATTTCTCACAGATTTCTGCTCATTCTGAATCAGATACAGATAAAGTTGCACAATAAATTATAAATCTATATGAATGCATTAGTGTGTGTGAGAGAGAGAGCGAGAGATAGATTGTGTGTAAATTAATTATACTGTGAGTTTTAGGTATCAAGAAATATAAGCTATAACTTTTCAGTTTCTAAGCTATTTTATTGATAAATCACAGAAACAGAATACATTGACAATACATTACTGTGCTACTGAATGTTTCTGTGTGCGGCTCTCACAATCTCTGCGTCATGTGCAAACTATGTGTGTGCATTACAATGCAGCACCGCATTAGTTTAGAATGGTGATTAACTTACGATTTAACGTATGAGATTAATTTAAAGTCGTTAACGCGTTAAAATAATTTATCGCAATTTACGCAAATAAATTACAGAAGTACGTGAAGCTGCGACATTAACGTAATTTGCATCACACAGTCAATCATAGAAGTCAGGAGTTTATCACAATCACACTGAGCATCTGCACCTGTAACATGACTATTAACTAATTGATTAAGTAATATGTAATTGTGGTTATGGGTTTTGAATTAATTTTGAATTAGTTAATAGTCATGTGCCCCAACAAGTAAAGTCATAACATAATGACACCTTTGGAAATCATAAGGTAATTATTAATTAAAGCAGACAACTGGAAGTTGAAATGCATGGCTTTGACCCATTGTGGTAATTAACACATTAATTTACATTATTAGTTCATATAATATGTTATTAAGGAATTAATACATTATGACACATTTAACTAATAACAATTTAATTATTACTTAATCTATTAATCATGTAGAATCTTCATTAGTTGCTGATGCAGTAATCATTAATAAATGGGTTAGTTAACCATTAGTAACACATTAACTCATTATTATCTGTGCATTAGTTAAGCATGAATTAATGCATATTAGTGCACCCTTATTGTAAAGTGTTACCGAAATTTCCATTCTAACTATTTAACCCGATTCTGCGTCTCTGTTGGTGATTTTAAGCCATTCAACTCTGGGAAAGTGTTCAGTGATCCGAAAGTGTTCAATGATCAGCGCGAATGTAAAGAAGGCCAGGTTGATTAGGCTACATCAGAATCATCAGAGAGAATAGAGACTCACAGTGCGTTTTTAGTGAATTGTTCATTCCAGTGTGTGCTTTGCTTTAAAACACGAGCTCTGCCGTATTCTGCGATTGTTTCTGAAGAGCGAAATTTCGGTGTCATACAGTAAGCATGTGAGAATCTGTTCTATTGATGCACAGAGAACGTGTATGTGTGTGCTCTCGATCACTGATGTCACGCAGCATTCATGTACATTTCGGTACATTCGCATTGTTTCCACACACACTCAGAAACGATAATGTTTGATTTGTCATGTGTGAACGTTAGTGATGACCGGTTCGCAAACAAACCGGTTCTTTTTAGTGAACCAGTTCACCAAATCGGACTGAACCGTTCCAAACAGTTTGCATCTCTAGTAAGCACTAATCCACACACTTCTTTTTGACATGTCTGACTCTCCCTCTGACTCGAAATAAACCAACATCCCCGAGTTATTCAGTTAACAGTACACTGACTTAACCTACTGTTAAGAGAGAACCGAGAGAACTGATGATGATAATCAGTATGCATGCGTGCAGTGGAGGGAGCAACGTTGTTGTGTTTAGTAATCATAGGTTTTTAAGCAATACGGCCTGCCGATTGGCTGACGTTTTGGTAGCCGTCTGGAAAACACAAAGCCCCGGGACTACTATTACTTATAAAAAAGACGTTTACTCACATAAAGTTTGTTGCACCATTCCTGTCGAATCCAATATAGAAGGCACAACTTCATAAAAAATAAATGAAGTATCACACATTCCTAATATTAGTATCCAAAGGAAGCTTATACAGCGACTGAGTTCTTCCACAATATCTTGCAGTCTTCTTCGACTTGTTTATTGCTGCTGATCCGATGAGTCGGTGGGCGGGGCTACTGAATTACATGTGCTTATTGTTCTGTAGAGGCGGTTTTTCGTCACGCAATGACGTCAGTATGAAGCACGCGATCGTTTTCTAGGCCTGGTGTCTATAAAAGCTTTTCTTTTACTAACAAGAATGTTTTCAGCTCTGAAACTTACAGGATATTCTTATATTACCATGACCTTTCATATATCAAAAGCTCAAGGGAAAGTTGATTTCTCAATTCATCACCCCTTTAAATAAAATGTCTAAAATGAAAACATTCT
This sequence comes from Gobiocypris rarus, assembly GCA_023029165.1. Taxonomy (NCBI): domain Eukaryota; kingdom Metazoa; phylum Chordata; class Actinopteri; order Cypriniformes; family Gobionidae; genus Gobiocypris; species Gobiocypris rarus. Next base: position 12,778,777 of record CM040912.1, read on the forward strand.
CATTACACATTGCTCTACACATACTATACAGTGTGGTGAATTCTGTAAAGGTTCTTTATTTATGTTTTTTTCATGGGTGCTTAGGTGTGTATAAATAATTGAATTATATGGACTCCTTAAATTTGGTTTCCTTTTGTCTGAAAAGATTCCTGAAACTTGCAGAAAATACAGTTTTGTGAGAATCCCCTTAAATCTGATTTAGGGGTGTGCGATATCGTCTGCGATAATATCGTAATTGTATTTTTAACGATGTGCGATCCGACATTATCGAGTATATCCCTCACACACACCCAGAGAGTGTAGGCATACCTCACGTGATGTAAGTTAGTTTGTTGATTAGACTAATGCAGGTGCCATTTCACTTTCCGCTTTCACTGCGTGCTATATTTATATCATATAATATAGTTAATGTGATATTGATTTTATACAAGTTTACTAAACAAGAAGTTAATATTAAGTGACTTACAGTTTAGACTTCCATATTGCCTATTTTTGCTTTATTTCGCCACCGAAAAATTATTCAAAACAAACACACAGCACTGTATCTGCGTCTCTGAGCAACACACAGCGGTGTTTTCATACTGAACGAATCAGCTTTTTGAACGAATCAATTGAATCAATGATTCAATGACTATGATAGATTAAGAGAGTCAAATGCTTCGTTCCTTGAATGAATCAGCTGAACGAATCGGTTGAATCTCAATGACTCACTCATTAAACGTGACTTGCTGCCACCTACTGGTGGCTTGAATTTCACAGTTAAAGTATCTTTTCATGTTTTAAATAATTTCAAATATCAATATTATTTAACATTTTGTTTTAAACATCAAAACATTATTTATGCATAACTGCAGGATATTAATTTGTTACTTCTGAGCTGTGTAAATTATCTAAATGCCACCATCTAGATGCAGCTTCTGTGTTTCCTCTGCACTGCAAAGATACATTTTGTTGATAAAATTATTTAATTTGATGGTAACAGCCCTAGTGTGTCTTATTATAATTGATTTTTATAAATTTTATGAAATTGACACAAAAGATGTAAAAAAAATAAATGTATCAAGGTAAAAAAGATTATTTCTGTCACTTCTGTGAACTGACCACCACACAGAATATGAAGAATATCATAAACTTTAGGAGTCAGCTGACCATGGCAGTCCGACACCTGCCAAAGTACCAGCACAAAAACACACTCAGCAAAAAATCATCCAATTATCGCTATCGAGAAAATCCCAGAAAATATCTTTTTTTGTCAATATCGCACACCCCTAATCTGATTGTATACTTTGATTATAGCAAATTACGACAAAATTAATGTGATTAATAAGATAAATGGCGACTGCTTCATTTTACAATAAGCATGCGATTAATCACGATTAAAAAATTGAATTTATTGACAAAACTATATATATATATATATATAGAAGCGGCAAGTGATTTCAGAATAAACACTTTTCAATACTTAGAGGCAGATATACTAAACTGGCATGAGAGCATAATTCCAAAAGAGCACAGATGGGAGTGGAAAGATCTGTGTGTGATCTACTGACAACGTGCAAATAAAATCCGGCCTTCTGCGGCCTATTCAATCAATCAATCAATCAATCAACTTTATTTATATAGCGCTTTTACAATGACGATTGTTTCAAAGCAGCTTCACAGTGTTAAACAGGACAACATTGCAACAAAATTTGATTTAGCTAGTTTAATTTGGATAGTTTATAGAATTATATATGACCAAATTAATAAATTCTATTTGTATATTTAGTTGAGTAACTTGGATCATAATTTGAGTGTCCCCAACTGAGCAAGCCAAGCCAAAGGCGACAGTGGCAAGGAACCAAAACTCCATCAGGGCATGATGGAGAAAAATAAACCTTGGGAGAAACCAGACTCAGTCGGGTGCCAGTTCTCCTCTGGCCTATTATTAACAGTGTATAATTATTACTCTGGCAACCTTGCAGGTCTTAAATCATATTAGATAGGAATATTCGAAATTTTGGGTATGACGACGAGACGGGCTCATTTAGGATGGTCGATTACACAAGAATATGAATACTTGAAAGATCGGAGTTATTGCGCCGGAGACGGGTTAATTGAGGATCACGTTCGGTGAGGCGAATTCAGAGGAGACACTAATGGACACGGTCTCAGCAGACACTCCAGGATGAGCTGGTCATGTCCAGATGCAGGTCCACCATCCGATCCGGACACGGCCTGGATCCGGCCGACTGCAGTAAACCTCGGGATAAACAGAGAGACTAACATTAGTGTGGATGCCACTCTTTTTATGATGTAACGAGTACATCAGGTGTTATGGGAAGTGTTCCGGTTCCGCTGACCTAGTTAATGCAGCCTAATAATCAGTCATTTGATTTGAATAAAGAAAGTTAAAAATGTTCTATGTGTACAGAGTGTGTCTGCTTCCCGAACAATGCTAGGAAGACTGTTCCAGAGTTTAGGTGCTAAATAGGAAAAGGATCGACCGCCTGCAGTTGATTTAGATATTCTAGGTATTTTCAACTGGCCAGAGTTTAGAGACCGCAATTGGCGTGATGGAGTATATTGCGTTAAGAGCTCGCTTAAGTACTGGGAGCTAAACCATTTATTGCTTTATAAGTAATAAGCAAGATTTTAAAATTTATGCGATGTTTAATAGGAGCCAGTGCAGTGTTGACAGAACTGGACTAATATGATCGTACTTCCTGGTTCTAGTAAGAACTCGAGCTGCTGCGTTTTGGACCAGCTGGAGTTTATTTATTAGGCGAGCAGGGCAACCACCCAGTAGAGCATTACAATAATCTAGCCTTGAGCTCATGAACGCATGTACTAGTTGTTCAGCATTTTGCATTGAAAGCATGTGACGTAATTTAGATATATTTTTAAGATGGTAGAATGCAGTTTTACAGATGCTAGAAACGTGGCTTTCAAATGAAAGATTGGTATCAAAGAGCACACCCAGGTTCCTCACTGACGACGAGGACTTGACAGAGCAGCCATCGAGGGTTAGACAGTATTCTAGGGCACTCTTTGTGGAGCTTTTCTGTCCAATAATTAAAAATTCAGTTTTATCTGAATTAAGTTGCAGGAAATTACTATTCATCCAATTTTTATATCAGCTATGCATTCCGTTAATCTTAATTGGTAAGTTTGTCAGGGTGTGAAGAAATATAGAGCTGAGTATCATCAGCATAACAATGAAAACTAACGCCATGCTTCCTAATGATATCTCCCAGTGGTAGCATATACAGGGTGAAAAGCAACGGTCCTAACACTGAGCCTTGCGGTACTCCATACTGAACTTGTGATCGGTGTGACATCTCTTCATTTACTGCTACAAACTGATAACGGTCAGATAAGTAAGATTTAAACCATGCCAATGCAGTTCCACTAATGCCAACATGATTTTCGAGTCTATTCAAAAGAATATTGTGATCGATAGTATCGAATGCAGCGCTAAGATCGAGTAACACTAATAGAGAGATACAACCACGATCAGATGATAAGAGTAAATCATTTGTAACTCTAATTAGAGCAGTCTCAGTACTATGATACGGTCTAAATCCTGACTGGAAATCCTCACATATACAATTTCTTTCTAAAAAGGAACATAATTGTGAAGACACTGCCTTTTCTAATATTTTTGATAGAAAGCAGTAGATTCGAGATTGGTCTGTAATTGACTAATTCTTTAGGATCAAGTTGCGGTTTTTTAATAAGTGGTTTAATTACAGCCAACTTAAAAGTTTTTGGAACATATCCTAATGTCAAGGATGAATTAATAATATTAAGCAGAGGATCTATGACCTCTGGAAGCATCTCTTTAATAGCCTAGTCGGTATAGGGTCAAGCATACATGTTGTTGATTTTGATGATTTGACAAGTTTAGCCAATTCTTCTCCTCCTATAGCAGTGAATGAGTGTAATTTTTCCTCAGTGAGACTACAATGTTCTGTCTGAAGTGATACTGTAGTAGGCGGCTGCATGGTTATAATTTTATTCCTAATGTTATCAATCTTACTAGTAAAGAAGTTCATAAAGTCATTACTGCTGTGTTGTTTACAAACGTCAGAAGTTGAAGCTTTATCCTTTGTTAATTTAGCCACTGTATCGAATAAATACCTAGGGTTGTGTTTGTTTTCTTCTAAAGAGTTGAGAAATAAGCAGATCTAGCAGTTTTTATGGCCTTTCTGTATGCAATCATGCTCTCTTTCCACAAATTGCGAAAAACCTCCAGTTTTGTTTTCTTCCAGCTGCGCTCCATTTTTCTGGCTGCTGTTTTAAGGGCCGAGTGTGCTCGTTGTACCACGGCGTTGGATTATTTGCTTTAATCTTCTTTAAGCGCCGAGGAGCAACTATGTCTAAAGTGCTAGTAAAGAGAGAGTCAGTAGTTTCTGTTGCAACATCAAGTTCCTCTTGGCTATCTGTAATTCTGAGGAGATGGAACTGATGAGGAAGATTATGTATAAAGCAATCTTTAGTCGCAGCGGTTATAGTCCTGCCATATTTGAAGGGGATGGCTTTGCAGCCTTAGCTATATTAAGTATACATGATATTAGGTAATGATCTGAGATGTCATCGCTCTGCTGCAGGATTTTAATGGTATCAACATTTAGTCCATGTGACAGTATTAGATCTAAAGTATGATTAAGGCGATGAGTGGGTCCAGATACGTGTTGTCTAACTCCAATAGAGTTTATAATGTCTTTAAATGCCAATCCCAATGCGTCTTTTCATTGTCAACATGGATATTAAAATCACCAACAATTAGTACTTTATCTGCAGCCAGTACTAACTCTGATAGAAAACCAGCAAATTCTTTGATAAAGTCTGTATTGTGCCCTGGTGGCCTGTATACAGTAGCCAACACAAATGTCAAACGGGATTTATCATTTACACTACACAATGTTACATAAAGCACCAAAACTTCAAAGGAATTATATTTGAAACTAGACTTCTGAGTAATACTGAAGTTATCATTATAAATTACAGCAACACCTCCCCTTTTCCTTTCAGACGCGGCTCGTGTTTTATAACAATAATCTTGGGGAGTGGACTCATTTAAAGTAATGTAGTCGTCAGGTTTTAGCCAGGTTTCTGTCAAACACAGCACATCTAGGTTATGATCTATAATCATATCATTAACAATAAGCGTTTTTGGCGAAAGGGATCGAATATTCAGCAACCCGAGATTTATCAATTGTTCATCCGTATTATATCTGTTGTTTATTTGTTGGACATCAATTAAATTTTTACTGTTGAATGGTTTTGATGGTTTTTGTATTTACTGATTCGGGAACAGACACAGTCTCTATGTGATAATATCTAGGTGAAAGCGTCTCTATGTGCTGGGATTTAGCTGACTCTGGTGACGTGAGACAGCTAGCAGGCAGTTGGTTTAGCCAGTTTGTCTGCTTCCTGACCTGGGCCCCAGTGAGTCAAGGTTTAGCTCTAAGACTATGTGCCAAATTACTAGAGAGAAGAGCAGCACCAGCCCGGGTAGGATGAATGCCGTCTATCTTCAACAGGTCGGGTCTGCCCCAAAAACTTTTCCAATTGTCTATGAACCCTATGTTATTTTTGCGGACACCACTTAGACAACCAGCCATTGAGTGATGATAATCTGCTAACTATTTCATCACTCCTTTTAACAGGAGGGCCAGATAAACAGACTGCCGGTGACATCGTACTTGCGAGTTTACACCTCTTTAAAGTTAATTTTGGTGATCTCCGACTGACGAAGTCGAACATCATTAGTGCCGGCGTGAATAATAATCTTAGAGAATTTAAGATTAGCTTTAGCCAGCACTTTTAAATTTGCTTTGATGTCAGGCGCTCTGGCTCCCGGTAAACATGTGACTATGGTGGCTGGTGTCTCTATTTTCACGTTCCGTGTAATAGAATCGCCAATAACTAGGGCACTTTCAACAGGATCCTCAGTGGGTGCATCACTGAGTGGGGAGAACCTGTTTGATGTTCTAATCGAACGGAAGAGTGGTTTTTAGATCCGCGACTATGCTGTCTCACAGTCACCCAATTGCCCTGCTGCGGGGCTCAGCCGAACCAAACAATGAGTGTTCACTAAGCTAGTCGCATCCAAAAGAGTATCTAAAGCTGTACCATTCTCACTACTCTCACATAAAGTCTGGATGCGTGTCTCTAAATCTGAAATCTTCTCCGTCAGCCTGATTAATTCCTTACATTTAACACATGTGAAGCCCTGTTCGCCAACGGAGATAGATATGCTAAACATGTAGCATGCAGTGCAAGTGACAATGACAGGAGAAGAAGACATGGCTTACCGTATTTGTTGATGAATCCAAAACTTACCACACAACTTACTCCACTTACTTTGTTTGATGGAGTCTATTTAATAATCCAACTCACCACAGTTGTCTAATGAACTCAGAAAACAGGAGACCCGGGTGCCGGGATGGAAAGCTACCAGGCTAAAAGCTAACACGTGGTAGTGATTTAGATTAAAAGCTAGTGATGTCAAATTTAACTTGATAGGCTATATTAAACAATATATGGTGATGAGTAAGTTATTTTTAGCAGTATAGATAACAAAGAAAATATATCAAATAGAGATTCAAACGCAGCTATACAGAGCTACAAACACTGGCGCATGCAGTAGCAGCAGTAGGTAGACTGGAGCAATCGATCAGGGAGCAATCGATCTCAGCCTCAGCAATCGGAGCTATTCAGAGCTTATTGACGTGCTTTTGCTTGCCACCGAGACGCTCGCGATCGACTGGCCTGACAAACCCGCGAGTCTCAAACCTCTAAGCTCAACGAGAGGTTTTTGAGTGGCACTAGCGCTCGCCCAGTGAGGAGTAAGCTGCTGTTCTTCAGTTATCTGCATAATGAGATCTCCAGATCCTGGAAGCAGCCGTTCTCCGGCCGCCTGACCAATGCAGCATCCGCTGACTTAACCAACCTCGTGGGTTCGGTGGAGCACGCTTATTCTGCCATCCCGGCGGTCCAGGATACGCTGGCCTCTCATCTCTCTCCTTCCTCAGCCTCCACGTGGAAGCCACTTCCAGTTTGATCGGAAAGTCCTACATCGCGGCTGGTCAGGCTGGTTCGGCCCTCCATACAATGGCCATTCTTCATGCCTATCAAGCGGAGGTCTTGAAAGACATGGACGAAGGCGGCGGTGTCACGCCCGAGGCTGTTAAGGAGCTCCACAGGGCCATGGATTTGGCCTTGAGGGCTACTAACCACACGTCGCGTGCTGTTGGATGCTTGATGGCTGAGTCGGTGGCTGCTGAGCGCCACCTTTGGTTAAACCTCACGGAAATCCGTGATAGTGAAAAGGTTTTCCGGTAACACTTTATTTTGATGGTCCCTTTTGAACATTCTGTTGACTATAAGTAACGTTGCACCTACATGTCAACTAACTCTCATTAGAGTGTTAGTAGACTGTCTGCTTAATATCTGTTAACACTTTATTCCACTGGTCTTTCAACAGACATCCTACTGACTATTAGTAACTTTGCATCTACATGTCAACTTATTCTAACCCTACCAGTCTACTAACATTCTACTAACACTCTAATGATATTTAGTGGACATGTAGGTGCAACTCTACTTATACAGAATATGTTAAAGGGACCATCAAAATAAAGTGAAACCGGTTTTCCTTCTGGACGCTCCTATCTCTCAGTCCGGATTATTTGGTGAGGCCGTCAACACAGTAGTTGACAAGTTTAGAACTGCCAAATCCCAGTCGGCTGCTTTTAGGCAGTTTATGCCTAGGACAAGTACTTCCACCTCTCAGCCTAGAGAACGCCCTTCGCGCAGGAGGAATTTCCCTTCAGGAAGGAGCGACAAGGGTCATCCCCCACCTGCCACGGTTTGGGGAGCTTGTGGCCGTCCATTCCCGCACTAGAGACCTCACAGACGTCTCGAGCGGAAGTGGTCCAGCAGCAGACCCCCCACTCCAGCTCCCCAGAGTCATTCCTGACCCTCTGGTCAGAAACGTCGTGTCCGACGTTCGGGGGTAGGTCAGACCACGCAAGCATTTCTGCCCGCCCCTCGGTTGCTTTCCAAGTCCAGTTCTGTCACATTTGCCACCCAGCGCATTTCGATGTGTGGGGTTGGCTCACCCCTTTACACCTCCAGCGTTAGAGAAAGGAGACGTTTTAGCGCTGCTGGGACCGGATGCGTTCACTCATCCTTGGCCAAGGCTGAAACTTTATGCATTTCCGCCCATCAAGTTGATTCCGGCGGTTCTGCACAGGGTGCGACAGAGCGGAGCCTCTCTCCTGCTTGTGGCACCATTCTGGCCGTCCCAGATATGGTTTTCAGAGCTGATTCCTCTTCTGGACTCCCCTCCCTGTGAGATTCCGGTCAGAGAAGACCTGTTGTCCCAGCTTCAGGGCAGGATCTGGCATCCTCGTCCAGAAATTTGGAAGCTGTGGGTGTGGCCTATCAAGGGCTACCCACAATGAGGGATGGTCTTCCTGCAGATGTTCAGGAGACCATTGATAGTGCTAGAGCTCCCTCTACTACAAAGCTCTATTCCTCAAAGTGGGGAGTTTTTGGGACATGGTGTTCATCTCGTGCAGTGGACCCAGTTAACTGCCCTGTCGGCTCTGTACTGGAGTTCCTACAATAGAAGTTTGCGGCCGGTGCGGCGGCAAATACCCTTAGAGTGTACATAGCTGCCATGGCCGCTCATAGGGAGTCGGACGAGGTTACTTTGGGAAGACATAGATTGATTTCGTCCTTCATGAGAGGGGTAAGGCACCTGAGACCAGTATGCCCCCCTGGTGTTCCCTCCTGGGACTTGTCAGTTGTCCTTGAGGGATTGTCGGAGGCTCCCTTCGAGCCACTGGAGTCAGCTCCAGTTCAGATTCTGACTCTTAATGTGGCTCTTGGCTCTTGTTGGCTTTGACCTCTCTAAAGCGAGTAGGGGACTTACAAGCTCTCTCTCTTAGCGAGACTTGTTTAGATTTTACTCCTGGGTTGGTTAAGGTTTCTTTAAGACCCAGGCCTGGTTATGTGCCCAAGGTTTTGTCCACCTCCTTTCGCTCGCAGGTCACCGTCCTCGCAGGTCACCGTCCTCCATTCTTTTCACCCCCACCTTTCGCCTCTTTGGAGGATGAAAGGTTGCATTTGTTATGCCCGGTTCGGGCATTGAAGATATATGTGGACCGTCCGGGAGGTTGGAGAAAGTCTAACCAATTGCTGGTATGTTTCGGAACCGTACCAAAATATATTTATTTTAATGCAAAATATACTACAAAAACATTTACATATTTTTGTACTTAATATAAATACCACGTGATTGTGCTGTTTGTATACTACATTGATATATGTAAAGTCTGCTGAATTAGAACAACTAATTTTGTAATTAATGCACTAGTTATCCAGAAATAGTACTGAGGTCCAACAATAGAAATGTGCATTGTGCAATAAGAAATGCTCCAAAATAATTAATTATAATATTTATATCAGTAGGTCTCAAGTGAAATGTCAGTAAATGGATTAATAGATTTGTAGTAACCTGAGTATGAAACATGAAACCATTTTTTTTTCTTTCTTTTTTTTTCACTAGGGCAGTATTTAGCTGAACAGGTGTTTTGTTGTTATATATGTTAGTATATTGTGTATTTTAGTATGACTGGAGCATTATGTTGATCAATCAGCCTTCATGCCAGTTACATAAAGACATATCAACATAAGAAAATATTGACATTCAGAACAACTGAGTTTCTGCATGTAACACAGCAGACAAAACATTGTTCTCAGATCAGTGTTAGAGAAAACTGCTTTTTTTAATAATTGAAAAAGACGCTAATCAAGGTCATTATGATGAATACATTGAGCCTGCCAATGTGCTACTTAATGGTGCAGATAATGGTGTATAAATGACCCCATCCCAAAGAATCATTGGGACGTCAGTCCAGTCACTCCCTTCCTCCATTCTCCGTCCAGATCAGATGGGGGCGTACAAATTCAACGATATGACAATGAAAACACTCTGCCCATAAAATACAAAATCTAAGCATTGATATTAATCAGTATAATAATACATAATGCATGCATTTATTTCTTAAAGGTACCCTAGAATGAAAAATGTAATTAGCCTTGGCATAGTTGAATAACAAGAGTTCAGTACATGGACATTACATACAGTGAGTCTTAAACACCATTGCTTCGTCCTTCATATGTAAATCTCGTGTGTGAAAAACACCATGGAAAAATAGGCAAATCTTAAAGGATTAGTTCACTTTTAAATAAACTTTTGCTGATAATTTACTCACCCCCATGTCATCCAAGATGTCCATGTCTTTCTTTCTTCAGTCGAAAATAAATTAAGGTTTTTGTTGCAAACATTCCAGGAATTTTCTCCTTATAATAGACTAAATGGACCCCAAACGGTTCAAGGTGCAAATTGCAGTTTCAGCGCAGCTTCAAAGGGCTTTAACCGATACCAGACGATGAATAAGGGTCTTATCTAACGAAACGATCGGTCATTTAAAAATTTTTTTCAAAAAAACTTAAACTTTAGATTGTTTTTTTTTTTTAATGTCCGATCTTTTCGTTAGATAAGACCCTTATTCATCGTCTGGTATCGGTTAAAGTCCTTTGAAGCTGCACTGAAACTGTCATTTGGACCCTGAACCGTTTGGGGTCCATTGAGTCTATTATAAGGAGAAAATTCCTGGAATGTTTGCATCAAAAACCTTAATTTATTTTCGACTGAAGAAAGAAAGACATGGACATCTTAAATGACATGGGGATGAGCAAATTATCAGCAAAGGGCTGATAAAGTTTACGTATGCTTAATGGTCATGTCTATTGGTTATATGACATAGAAGTAGAAGGTTGTTTGAATGAAAGTTCGACGATCACTGTTTTAGTGATTTGATGCAGTTTATGCGTAACATGGTTTCTGTTCTTTGTTTTCCCCTTAGTGCTGGGGTCTTGAGGAATTTTTATGGTGGTCACAGAGCAGGATGTTAGAGATTAAATTCAAAGTGAAGAAGCTATCATTGTAAAATCATATGGTGAAGCATTACAATAATTACAATATTTTTACAATGCTAAAAACAAAGTTGTGACTGCTGACGTTATGAGTTAACGTGTAAAGTTAATGTTATATGCTAGTTCACATGTAGGCTGAAGTTATAGTACTGACCAGTGGCGATTTCTTTAAGACTGCAAGGGAAGCTTGGCTTCCCTTATAATGTCACAAAATTAATGGTCAAATTATGTACTATTGTATTAACATTTTATTGACTAAAAATGCGTTAGAAAAAGTACATCTCAAAGACGAGTTCGTTCAGAATCCGTTACATATAGCAGGTCGGCTGACTCGATTTCCTTCTCATACATTCCCGCAGCGTCACAGTGCATTTCCCTATTGAAGCCCAGCGTCCATTGACTTCAATGGGGCTGCTTTGAATGTTTTTTGGATAAACGCTGCGATTATGTCCCGCCCACGGATGCTCAGCGTCTCTGGGGGTGAATGGGGAGTGGGCTGGCCCGGACTCCGAGCTTCTGCGTGATGATTGGCGGGTCTGTCGAAAGACTGAATCTCCTTTTGACTGACAGCGATTCTGTACTATAAGGAATCACTGAAGCTATTCGCACTCAGTCCCATCGCTGATTTCTCAAGTTCAGTCGAAATAAAAACTGCTGCAACCTATTTCTTTGATATTTGCTTGGCGAAATTGCTTGATTTCCATGATACATTTCACACAATTATACACCACATTCCTTGTTTCAGTTTTACAGAGTTTAATTTTTTTTTTTAGATCGTTCATTCATTCATTCATTCATTCATTCATTCATTCATTCATATAACGTTAGTAGGCTAGGCTAGCGTCATGGGTGAAACTGCGCATGATGGCAGACGGTGCTAATATTGTCGACCTGATTTTGGCGAAGCCATTTGAAAGTGTTCCTTACGAGGAAAAACTTAGAATTAAACAGCAGGGCAGATCAACACCTAAGATTGATTTAGTGCAAAAGATAGGGAAAAATAACAGGTCTTTTCAGCTCTCCTGGTATGACAAAGTTAGCTGGCTGACTGGAAGTGCTGTGACAAATAAAATGTACTGCTGGCCATGCCTCTTGATGAAACCATCTCACGGATGTGTTGTTTGGTCAAAGGTGGGGTTTGGAGATCTGTCTAACTTTGACAGGGCATATAAAAGACATGAAAAGAGCAATGAACATGTGAGTGCATGTGCAAGATTAAGTTGCATGGGCAGGATCAGGGTTGAGCATGCAATAAATGAAGGTGCTCGCATTCAAGTGGCTAAACATAATGAAATAGTCAAACAAAACAGGGCCTTCCTAAACCGCCTTATTGATGTGACATCCTTGCTTGGCCGGCAGCAGCTGTCATTTAGGGGACATGATGAAAGTAGTGAATCATCCAACAAGGGGAATTACAGGGAGTTCACAGAAACATTAGCTAAGTATGACTCTGTCCTGTCCACACAATTCGAGTCCTCAACTGTGTTTTCTGGTATGTCCCATACTATTCAAAATTATTTGATCTCTGCTCTTGCAGCCACCGTTTCTGATCAGATCAGAGATGAAATTTAGGATGCTCCCTTTTTGGATGGCAGGTGGATGAAACAACTGATATATCCTGCCGTGCCCAACTCTCTGTCATTGTTCGCTATGGATAGTGCAGGTAAAATTCAGGAGCGCTTTATTGGATTTTTTGATGTTTCGGGGGGGCGAGATGCCCAGTCCTTTTGAAATATTAAATGAGAACATGTAGAACATGTAGGGCTACAATTTTAAGGACAAGCTTGTGGCACAGACCTATGATGGGGCTGCTGTCATGGCTTCAGATCTCAATGGTCTGCAGGCCAAAGTGAAAGCAATAGCCCCCAGTGCAATGGTTGTGCATTGCTATGCACACCGACTGAATCTGGTGCTGTCACAGGGGGCTAAATGCTTGCCTGAGTGCAGAATTTTTTTTGCATCACTCTCTGGATTTGCCACATTTTTTTCAAAATCCACAAAGAGGACATCTTTTCTGCAGGCTGTTCAAGGTTGCCCAGAAACGCTCCTACTCGATGGAATTTCACATCACGGATAGTGAGCACTGTGGCAAACAATTATGATGGCCTCCTGCAGACATTTGAGAACATCATTGCAGATACAACAATGGATGATGATACACTGGATTGTGCCAAAGGCTTTGTGAGGAATTTGGAGGATTTTGTGTTTGTGTTCATGTTGTACACATATGAACAAATCTTCTCTGAGACTGATGTGGTCTTTGATATTGTCCAGCAGAGGGCGATGGATGTTCTTTACTGCAAGAACAGAATTGAATCTCTTCTTGCATTTGTCAAAGAGAAGAGGTCAGAGGGGGCTTTCCAAGCCATTTATGCCAAAACATCAGATCTCACATCAGACCCACGAGATGAGCCCATGAGAAAGCGCCGTCTGACCCAATTGCAGGATCCCCAAGTGCGATACAGAAATCTGTACATGGCCATCCTTGATAACATCTTGGAGCAGATTCCTCAACGTTTTTCAAATTTGGAAAGCATGCTCTTCTTAGAATTAGTCAATCCAGGGAAATTTGATGACATGACACAGGTATTTCCAGAGGAGGCCTTCCATAGTGTCCTGAAAAGTTATGGTCTTCACTTTGATTCAGGAAGACTGAGGTCAGAACTTCAAGTCCTGTATTCAGATCAGGACTTGCAGGGTAACAGGGGAAAGCTGTGTGATTACTTGGTGTTCCTTAAAGACATGGAGTTGGACAGTGCAATGCCTCAGCTTTACAAACTGTTCTCATTAGTGGCAACAATTGGAGCTACATCTGCAGGTGTAGAAAGGAGCTTCTCCTGTTTAAAGCGACTCAAGCCCTACACCCGAAACACAATGGGCCAAGGCCGTTTAAGCAGCCTAGCTCTGCTGGCCATTGAGAGGACACTGATCAAGTCACTTGAAAAGACTCCTAGTTGGTACGACAGGGCCACAGACCATTTTCTTGAAAAGGAACGTAGGGCAGAATTTACTTTTAAATAAATAGACAATTTTATGATGTAGGCCGAAAATGAGCTTCCCCTCTCTGACAGAACAGTAGCTGCCACTGGTACTGATGTTACGTTTTGCAGGTTCTCACTGAAAATAAAGACTAAACTTACATCTCAGAAGTGTCCATTTCCAATCTCAAAATAATTGGTTGTTCCTCAAAATCTGAATCTTCATCAGAAACAGGATCAAACATATAAGGATGGATGCATAATATCTCATTGTCATGACGGACAGTATAGTAGATGTGTTTCTGTCATATAAATGAGCCGCTCAGTGAAACAGCCAATCAGAGCAGAACTCTACATTAATATGTATGACCCTTTCCAAATTAGGCAAAAACATACATTTTATTTCTAGGGACAATTACTTGTAAATAGACCTATAAAACCGTATCTGGACAATTTTAACCTTTAAATAAGTCACATACCCTCTATGTAGATATCAGAGAACAATTTGAAAATATTGTTTCAACTCATTCTAGGGCACCTTTAACCAAAATGCATAATGAGCGCATTTATTTTTATCCAAAACAGCTTGCAAATCCGAAACCTCAGTATTCCACTACAGTATAAACTTTAATACAAATGTTTAAAGTCCCTGGGGAGGCAATTCGGATATTTGTTTCTAAACACATTATAAATGTTAGAAATGTATTGCTGAAACTATAATAACTGTCCATGACGCACCGGAGCCACTGAGCCTGGCCCTTACTCTAACACTATCATAACTGCCCATGACACACTGGAGCCACTGAGCCTGGCCCTTCCTCTAACACTATCATAACTGCCCATGACACACTGGAGCCACTGAGCCTGGCCCTTCCTCTAACACTATCATAACTGTCGATGATGCACTGGAGCCACTGAGCCTGGCCCTTCCTCTAACACTATCATAACTGCCCATGACACACTGGAGCCACTGAGCCTGGCCCTTCCTCTAACACTATCATAACTGTCGATGATGCACTGGAGCCACTGAGCCTGGCCCTTCCTCTAACACTATCATAACTGCCCATGACACACTGGAGCCACTGAGCCTGGCCCTTCCTCTATCACTATCATAACTGCCCAAGACACACTGGAGCCACTGAGCCTGGCCCTTCCTCTAACACTATCATAACTGTCGATGATGCACTGGAGCCACTGAGCCTGGCCCTTCCTCTAACACTATCATAACTGCCCATGACACACTGGAGCCACTGAGCCTGGCCCTTCCTCTAACACTATCATAACTGTCGATGATGCACTGGAGCCACTGAGCCTGGCCCTTCCTCTAACACTATCATAACTGCCCATGACACACTGGAGCCACTGAGCCTGGCCCTTCCTCTATCACTATCATAACTGCCCAAGACACACTGGAGCCACTGAGCCTGGCCCTTCCTCTAACACTATCATAACTGTCGATGATGCACTGGAGCCACTGAGCCTGGCCCTTCCTCTAACACTATCATAACTGCCCATGACACACTGGAGCCACTGATCCCGCCCTTCCTCCAACACTATCATAACTGTCGATGATGCACTGGAGCCACTAAGCCTGGCTCTTCCTCTAACACTATCATAACTGTCGATGATGCACTGGAGCCACTAAGCCTGGCTCTTCCTCTAACACTATCATAACTGTCGATGATGCACTGGAGCCACTGAGCCTGGCCCTTCCTCTAACACTATCATAAATGTTGATGATGCACTGGAGCCACTGAGCATGGCCCTTCCCCCCTCCATGACACACTGGAGCCACTGAGCCTGGCCCTTGCTCTAACACTATCATAACTGCCCGTGACACACTGGAGCCACTGAGCCTGGCCCTTGCTCTAACACTATCATAACTGTCGATGATACACTGGAGCCACTGAGCCTGGCCCTTCCTCTAACACTATCATAACTGTCGATGATGCACTGGAGCCACTGAGCCTGGCCCTTCCTCTAACACTATCATAAATGTTGATGATGCACTGGAGCCACTGAGCATGGCCCTTCCTCTAACACTATCATAAATGTTGATGATGCACTGGAGCCACTGAACATGGCCCCTCCCCCCTCCATGACACACTGGAGCCACTGAGCATGGCCCCTCCCCCCTCCATGACACACTGGAGCCACTGAGCATGGCCCCTCCCCCCTCCATGACACACTGGAGCCACTGAGCCTGGCCCTTCCTCTAACACACAAAATTCATATTCTTCATAAAAAAAAACAAAAAAAAAAAACGATGTATGATGATCGATGTATGATTTGTTTGAATCGACAAAAAATCACTGAGCTACACCGGTTTGAAGTCGATAGAGTCAGCCAAGTTCATTTTGAGAAAAATCGATTTAAAGTTTTCTGAAGGTTACAAAACAAAATCACCTATAGCAACCATACCTTAAAATTCCTGGTAATGACACCATATTTGACAGACCAAGTCAACATCAAATATCTAAAGATGCATTCATTTTTTCCATGATACCATAATTGTTTGATTAACATTAATTAATCAACAGACAGCCTATGAGACTTACTGGACCACTGAAATCACAGATGTTTTATAATGTTACTCATCAAATGTTTTTCCACAACAGTTCATTGAAGACATAACAGATGATGTTTTGCATGAATACTTTCCAGATATTCTGAAGTACTGTAATTGTGTGTGTGTGTATATATATATATATATATATATATATATATATATATATATATATATATATATATATATATATATATATATATATATATAATATATATGGGATTGTGCGCTGTGAGGGGCATCTCTGTGCGCACATGTCGGATCTGTCAGCGCAAGTAAGATTGTTTTCATTTACAACTGAAAGGTACTCCTCTCTGAAAACGTACACATAAAGATACTTTTAGATATTTTATTGCTATTTGGGGGGATCGCCAGACAATGGCTAAATGAAAAATAATTTGTGGGCAAGTGTAAGGATTTGAGCAAGTTTGACAAGGGCCAAACTGTGATGGCTATATGGATAGAGCATCTCCAAAATTTCTGCTCTTGTGGGGTGTTCCCAGTCTGCAATGGTCAGTATCTATCAAAAGTGGTCCAAGGAAGGAACCTTACTCTCAGGTGTGTGTGGAAGCTTGTTTCCGCCACAAAAAAATAAAATTAAATAAAATACATTTTTTAATTGTTTATATCCTGCAATTCTGAAAGAGGAAATAAAATGTCTGAATTGACAGATATAAACTGGCAATTCATACTTTTTTCAAGTGTGAACTTTTCTCGTTTGAAGCAATTCAAACCTTTTCTCAGAATTGTGAAATAAGAGACGCAATTACCTTTTTTATTTTTTATTCTGTGGCAGAAACAAGTTTCCATAGGTGAGTAGATAGTTAGCATGTTATCTCTGACGGTTCAGGAGCGACGGACACACAAACACGACCGTTTAGAATGCAAAGACACATCCATCTTTCACATGCTGACATTAACACATTACCACCGAAAAAGCTCTGGGTTTTTTATGAGCTCTGTTGTTAGTGTGACTTTTCTCACGCTGGTTCAGATCTGTCCTGACCGCCGGCAGGAACCCCAATAGATTTATGACTGCTCCATTCGGCTCCACGTACAGATGGAGAAACTCATCGCGACCGCTTCAGCTCCGCTCACAGGCCAGCCATTCATCAAAACTGGCGTGCGGAAAATACGTTTTATGAGGATGGAGCATATCAGTATTGGTTATTTTAATTGCAGCATTGCACCAGTAGAAGGCAACATTCTTTATAATGGTGGATATTGTGTTTGCACAGAGCTCTCTAGGCCTGTGTGTGTGTGTGTGTGTGTGTGTATATATATATATATATATATATATATATATATATATATATATATACAGTATTGTTCAAAATAATAGCAGTACAACGTGACTAACCAGAATAATCAAGGTTTTTAGTATATTTTTATTGCTACGTGGCAAACAAGTTACCAGTAGGTTCAGTAGATTCTCAGAAAACAAACAAGACCCAGCATTCATGATATGCACGCTCTTAAGGCTGTGCAATTGGGGTATTAGTTGAAAGGAGTGTGTTCAAAAAATAGCAGTGTCTACCTTTGACTGTACAAACTCAAAACTATTTTGTACAAACCTTTTTGTGGGGATTTAGCAATCCTGTGAATCACTAAACTAATATTTAGTTGTATGACCACAGTTTTTAAAACTGCTTGACATCTGTGTGGCATAGAGTCAACCAACTTGTGGCACCTCTCAGCTGTTATTCCACTCCATGATTCTTTAACAACATTCCACAATTCATTCACATTTCTTGGTTTTGCTTCAGAAACAGCATTTTGATATCACCCCACAAGTTCTCACTTGGATTAAGGTCTGGAGATTGGGCTGGCCACTACATAACATTAATTTTGTTGGTTTGGAACCAAGACTTTGTCCGTTTACTAGTGTGTTTTGGGTCATTGTCTTGTTGAAACAACCATTTCAAGGGCATGTCCTCTTCAGCATAGGGCAACATGACCTCTTCAAGTATTTTAACATATGCAAACTGATCCATGATCCCTGGTATGCGATAAATAGGCCCAACACCATAGTAGGAGAAACATGCCCATATCATGATGCTTGCACCTCTATGCTTCACTGTCTTCACTGTGTACTGTGGCTTGAATTCAGAGTTTGGGGTCATCTCACAAACTGCCTGTGGCCCTTGGACCCAAAAAGAACAATTTTACTCTCATAAGTCCACAAAATGTTCCTCCATTTCTCTTTAGGCCAGTTGATGTGTTCTTTGGCAAATTGTAACCTCTTCTGCACATGCCTTTTTAACAGAGGGACTTTATGGGGATCTTTGAAAATAGATTAGCTTCACAGACGTCTTCTAACTGTCACAGTACTTACAGGTAACTCCAGACTGTCTTTGATCATCCTGGAGGTGATCATTGGCTGAGCCTTTGCCATTCTGGTTATTCTTCTATCCATTTTGATGGTTGTCTTCCGTTTTCTTTCACGTCTCTCTGGTTTTGCTCTCCATTTTAAGGCATTGGAGATCATTTTAGCTGAACAGCCTATCATTTTTGCACCTCTTTATAGGTTTTCCTCTCCAATCAACTTTTTAATCAAAGTACGCTGTTCTTCTGAACAATGTCTTGAACGACCCATTTTCCTCAGCTTTCAAATGCATGTTCAACAAGTGTTGGCTTCATCCTTAAATAGGGGCCACCTGATTCACACCTGTTTCTTCACAAAATTGATGACCTCAGTGATTGAATGCCACACTGCTATTTTTTTGAACACACCCCTTTCAACTAATTCAACTAATTGCCCAATTGCACAGCCTTAAGAGCGTGCATATCATGAATGCTGGGTCTCATTTGTTTTCTGAGAATCTACTGAACCTACTGGTAACTTGTTTGCCACGTAGCAATAAAAAAATATACTAAAAACCTTGATTATTCTGGTTAGTCACATTGTACTGCTATTATTTTGAACAATACTGTATATAGTTCATATGCAAAATCCTTTAAGTACATCTGGCATGTTTTCTTTTAAATTAGCTTTTTATTTTTATCAGGCTCCTGTGTTTAGGTTCAGTAATTTCACATTAATGGCAATGAAAAGGTTATTAGTCAGTTATTGAAATGCCTTATTTAAAAATTTTTTTTTTTAAATCACTAGTCAGTTCATGGGTACTTAACAAATTGAACACATTTTAAAAATCCATGTGTGTTCATGAAAAAGTGCGTCATTCATGTAAAAATAGTACTTACATCTTAAGGACGCACACAGCACTTCTACACACAAGGCTAGCGCAGGATTAACCAAGGATGGCCATTCTCTGCACCATGAATAATGGTCTCATGGCCCAAGACTTCACGGAAGTACAGGCGCCACGAGCGATCAGAACTACAGATGAACACATGCATTATGGGTAATGTAGTCTATATTAGGGCACAGACTTTTAAAAACATGGTTTCTGTGAACTTAGAGGATTTTGCTGACAAAGGGAAGTGGTGTTTAGAGGTTCCTGCCAACAAACTGGTACTTCTTGGGATTTAGCAGAGTTGAATGAATGTGTGGAGAACAGTCGCTCACTATCATCTAATTAGGGGATAAGGTGCGCGTATATATATATATATATATATATATGTATATATATATATATATATATATATATATACGTATATATATATATATATATGCTATATATATATATGTATATATATATATACGTATATATATATATATGTATATATATATATATATATATACACGTATATATATATATATATATGTATATATATATATGTATATATATATATAGTATATATATATATGTATATATATATATATATATATATATATATATATATATATATATATATATATATATATATATATATATATATGCGTATATATATATATATATATATATATATATGTATATATATATATATATATATATATATATATATATATATATATATATATATATATATATATATATATATATATGTATATATATATATATATATATATATATATATATATATATATATATATATATATATATATATATATATATATATATATATATATATATATATATATATATATATATATATATATATATATATATATATATATATGAAAGTGACCATTCAGAACATTCTACAATTTTTTGGGGTAGAAAATGTACGTCTAAGTCCATAGTTAAAAATGTTCAAATGTAATGCAAAATATCCATTAAACCCAAACAGCCTTTTTCTGCTCAATTAGCAGCAACACACTGGTACTAAAATAGTTTTTGTACCTTTAACAGTTACTGACATACACCACCATAACACCGCCAAAAACCCATGTTAGAAATATATATTAAATAAAAGTGCACAAATGCAAAATACCATCAAAATAACACATTAAAATATTGGAATAAACAATCACTCAACAGCATAAACTTGTTATCAAACCTATACAGTGGAGATGAAATGATCTTACTGCAAAAGTCGTTGATAACAGCACACTAACAGAAATGCTCCAGTTTCTCAGGAATACCAAAACTAAGACCAGAACAACCAGAAAATAGCAACATTGACAGACAGCTACAGGACTAAACGCAGGGCTTAAGTACACCACAAACAGAGGAACCAACAATACTAATTAACAAGACACACCTGAACTAAAGACTCTAATCAAATCTGTAACCAAGGAGACAGGCAGGGGACAGAGGACGACTGAACTAATTAACAAACTGGGAGATTAATGCTGCGTTCCAGGCAGGTATTTGAGCCCGTAAGTAATGTCTTCAAACCACGACTCACGACTTTGTAGCGTTCCAAATGAAGTCACGCCAAACTACCTGAGCGCCAGGAATTGTGGAATCTAGATGTAAACAAAACATGACGGACCGTACAGGGTTTATGCTCATTTACAATCATTTATATCACCAAAGGCGCTTACTCCTTGCTTATTTGAGGGAAAAGGAGGAGAAAAAATGGTGCATAAGGCAAGAGAAGCTGTTATAGCTTTTATTTTACATTATTTGTATATTTGGAAATGTATTTGGTATTAATGTAATCTTGCACTCAATGGACTGAAAACTAGCTAATGCTAGAAAAGCTGCTGATAATGCATTACATTTGCGGATAAATAACGTTAGAGCAATACCTTATTTTAATAAACATTTTGGTTTTTAATGTATGACTTCCATAAACACCGCATCCGTAGGGGCTGCCACTGTTGTTGTGCCATATTCGTTGTGACATCAGAACTCGTAACTGGGAGTACATCAATCTCGTATGAGTTCACGGGTGGGAAGTCACGGGTTTGACGGCCGTTCCAGTGCACTTTCATGGGTAGAAGGTTGGAAAACACGGGTTACGGGTTGCCTGGAACGCGGCATAAGGACTGTTTGTGGCTGCCAAGTTTCAGCTATAGAAGCACACAACATCTGGTTGGTGAAGCTTGCTCGCTCTCATTGGCTATCGCGGGTATCAGGTCAGAGGCAGGCCGATTCAAGAGTCATAAATATCAAACATGTTTGACATGGCTCTGATGACATCGGGAGCAGTAAAATAATCATAATGACTCCACAAAACTTGGGGATTTTTTGGACATAAAGTCATTTGTGGCAAACATTGAATCAAGCCATGCCTCTTGATTGCTTGGGGGTGCAAATCGGCCTCAAAATCAGGCTTAAAATCTTGGTCAGCCAACAATGAAACTCAACACTATAAAAACAGAACATATGTGACACTTATGTACTGATAACAAAAAAACAACAACTAAGAAACATAATGTTGATTGCAAGTTTCAAGTAAGTTTCATTCATAATGTTTCTGCTTCATGTAACATGAGAGTTCATTCTGGAGTGAAGCCGTTGAATGTGATCAAAGCGGGAAAACATTTCTTAGGGCGTGGTAGTGAGCCATTGGAAGTAACTACGTCCAATAGGAAAAGTAGCCACCATTCAACCTTAAAAGGGCGGCACTAAGACGTTTTTACACCATATATTGTAGAATTAAAGCACTTTATACCCAAATGTCAAAAATGTACTCTAATCAGTGAAGAGCACTAAAGCCCCAGTCTTGCAGATCATTAACTAAAAAAAGTTGGTTTAGGGTTTAGTTTCCCTTTATTATTAAAAACCAAATGTAAGGTATCACACAGGAAAAATACATTTTTTACTATAAATTATACAATGTTTTTTTTCTATAAACAGTATTTCTTCCATAAACAGTATTTTACTGTAAAATAAGGTTACAATTTTAGTCTTTTACAGTTAAAATTCAAATATTTTTTTACAGTGTTCATCTAAATCTAAATGGTTTCTTAAAGGGTTTGTTCTGAAAGTTATATTTACTTTTTCATCTAATGCAGCTTTGATAAAAATTCTGCTGATAACATTTTGGAAAATTCCATCCTGAAACATTTCACGGATGCAAATTCTTGGATAACAGAGGAGCAGAGATTAAAACAGATCCTTTGGTCTCACTGTGTGTTGTCTGACCAGGCAACCTTCAACAAAAATGGGTCTGAAAATTCAGCATATCCCATTAAAATCATGTACCATTTGATTATGAATAACATCAGCGTGCAAGGCCAACATCTGTAGTGTGGCGGTATGTTTGTGTGTGTGGAGAGAGAGAGAGAGAGAGAGAGAGAGAGAGAGAGAGAGAGAGAGAGAGAGAGAGAGAGAGAGAGAGAGAGCGGCAGTCACAGAGCGTGACTGTTTGACTCAGATAAATGCAGCTCATTCATTGTGACCCCAGGGCTGCAGTAAAAGGGGTTTCTGGGTTGCCAGATCCTCGGCTCCAAAACAACATGCTGAACAGTTTTTATGTGAAACCAGTTTGGACATTTGATTACACTACATTACAAAAGCAAATAATAAAATATAATATTAACAATGAAAAGAAGACGTTAATTTTCATCCATCCATTATTATTTACTCCAAATATCTTTATTTACAACTTTATTGTTGTAACTTTATTACAACTATATTACAACAAAAAATATATATATAATGTAGGCTACAATGCTGTGTCCTCATATGTGCCCTACCGATTCTTCAATGAAGATTGATTACATTAAGATCTTTGTCATGTACAAATTGATTTGTGCCAGGCATTTGACTGTTAGCTTGGAATCTGGTCCACATGGCAGTTTATTCTGGCCACAAAAACCCAGTGAGCTGAAATCATAGCATCATGGAAATACGCCTGATGTGAAGGCTGATCAAAAAGGTACATTGCCAATTATCTGACACAGTCGGATAAGAACAAAACTGACATACTGTCTTCTGTAGAGCTGCTTTACATGCATCTTGATATATTAGTTGATATATGGAAAAGTTTAGAAGTATTCAGTATGGAAGCTTGTTTACGCCACATAAAAACAAAAAGCAATCACAACTTTTAATCTTGCACTTTTTTTTTCTCCCATTTGCTAGTTTATCTCTCACATTTCTGACCTTTTTTCTTGCAATTGCAAGTTTATGTCTTGCAATTCTGACTTTTATTTAAATTTTTGCGATTGAAAAGTCGATATTACCTTTTTTATATTTATCTGTACAACTTTGTCTTGGTCAGTTTTGAATAGTGAACAACCCATGTTGAGAGAATATTTCATAAGCTGTACTTCCATAAATTAGTACTGGACAGAAAATATGATGTTTTGAGTTCTATATAGAAGTTCTGGACTGTCTTATCTCCATACCTTCAGCACATTTGGCCTGAAAGTCCTCCAGGTTGCCAGAGCAGCATTGGCAGTACAACGCTCCGCTTTGGGTTGCCAGGTCAGTCTCAGAGCGCTGGTACTAAGGTCTGGAGAGCTTTCACACAGTCTGTCCAAACAGACCCGAGCGACCACCAGCTGAATGTGCTGAGGGAGGCATTGCCAGGTCTGGCTGGCTGACTGCAAAAGGACTACAGCTGTGGAGTGATTACATTTTCTTTCAAACAATGTTCGCTTGCAGCTGAAATCCACGTCACGTAAAACATTTGTACGTGCGAGACATCTGCTAATCGAGCTTCCTCTTTAGTTTTGAAGCTGGTTAAGACATTAAATTCAGGAAAAAAAAAAAAAAATATATATATATATATATATATATATATATATATATATATATATATATATATATATATATATATATATATATATATATATGTATAGATAACTTCATCCCGCGTTGAAGCATTTTTATGAATATACACATTAAAATATTCTGCACGTTGAAGGCACAAGAGGTGAACTGCTGGTCCATGGTGTTAAAAGGTCTTGTGTTATGTCACTTACTGACTTGACTTAATATTCCAGATTAAAGAGGACACAGAAGAATGGTTAAATCTCATTTAATGAGGAACAATAATGAGGAACACCAGCACGAAATGAACAGTGGATGACTGCATACTTGAAAGGCTCAGACAGTGTGTTGGTATCTCTGGAACAGTCTTGAAGAGGTTATCATCATATTTATAAGACAGAGTTCAGAATTATGCCTAATCAACAACATCTCTGTCCTTTGGTGTTCCCCAGGGTTCTGTTTTGGCCCCTCTGCTTTTTGCATTAGACTGTATTTATTTTTATAAGTACTTATATGGAAAGTCTTGGCCCTTTATCTCGCTCAGTTAAACCTACCCTTTATAATTTAGGTGTTTATATGGGATAGGCCAAAAAAAAAAAAAAAAAAAAAAAAAAATATATATATATATATATATATATATATATATATATATATATATATATATATATATATATATATATATATATATATATATATATATATATATATATATATGTTGGCTTTGGGCACATTAAATAATTTCCTACCTGGTTTGCCATACTCAAAAAAAATAATAACTAAATAATATATATATTATTTATTTATTTATTATTATTTTTTTTTGAGTATGGCAAACCAGGTAGGAATTTATTTAAATAAGTGTGACAGTTGATGCTCCCGAAAACTGAGGTAGCTGACTTTTTGCCAATAACTTTGTAAGCAACGTTTCCGGATGAAGGTAACTCACTTAACTAATTTCTGTCAGGACCACTATCGTAAAAGATGATTGACAGTTAGCATTTAATTTTGATTGGCGTTATGGTTCTGTTCAGGGCAAAAACTCCCTGCGTATCCATGCAGCCTATGTATAAAATCAAGCACCTAGGCAGATGCTTCTACAAAGCTCTCAGGAGCTCAGTGAATTCAAGCATGATACTGTTATAGGTTGCCACCTGTATAATAAGTCCATTCGTGAAATTTCATCACTACTAAATATTCTATGGTCAACTATTAGTGGTATTATAACAAAGTGGAAGCATTTGGGAACAACAGCAACTCATTTACAAAGTGGTGGGCCACGTAAAATCACAGAGCGGGGTCAGTGCATGCTGAGGCACATTTATTCTATAATCATGGTTTTCACTGCAGAATAGTGTGTGATGTTTTGAATTATTTTTCCGGGCCTTGTAATTCAGTGAGTGACACAGTGAGAAAATGAATGTCTGTTCTTTGAATTTGTTAAATTAATATTGCTTTTGTGCAAGAACTAAAATTAGTTGTATTTTTTAATTATTATTATTATTATTATTATTGTATGTGTATGAATTGGAAAAGGTGATAATTGACATGATAATGATTTAGGTCTGTTTTTCTCCTATGTTTGACTTTTTTTTTCCTGCATAAGAATTATTTTATATTAATTATTTTACCTGATTGTTTGAATGTAATTATTTGCTGATTTATTTAGGTGCCACTCAATTATCATTGTTGTAAGGTACTCTCTTCCACCCTCAATACCCACAATTGAGGTGCCCTAAGCAAGGCACCTAACCACTCGTGGAGGGATTGGCCCGCTGCTCTGGGTGTGTGTCCACAATTTGTAATGTGCATCTTCACTATTCACTGCTTTTTGTATGAAATAACAAATTCCTCCTAGTATGGGGTACCATACTTGGCCTTCAAGTCACGTCACTTTCACTTTCGTCATTTTCACTTTAAAGGGTAAATGTTCCTGGAATATATATATATATGTGTGTTTTTGTTGTGTTTTTTTTTAGATATTATATAATGTACTGAACTGAGTTTTAAACCATATCATCATCTTGTTCTTTGTCCAATTTAATATACGTACAAGACTGATTAAGCATATTTCCTATATTGAATGCTCTTGATAAGTATTAATTTAATTTATTAACTTTTTTACCCCAAAGCCAACCTTTTATGGCCAATTACTGGCCATAAGATGCAACATGAACATTCTGCTAAACATGTCCTTTTGTGTTCAACAGCAGAAATAAAGACACGTGTTTTAACAACTTATCCATTGAAAAATGTGCTTTATTATTATAGCCAATATGCTCAACTGTTCCTTCAAATATCTTGTTATTTCTGATGTATATCAAAAAAGAACATTCACCTACACTAGAGGAGTGCTCTGTGTGTGCGTTATTAAATGGCCTCCAGCGGAACATAGAAACATATAACATGTACACATGAATGATCGCTCACTGGAGAAAAATCTATGCCCTAGTGTGTGTGTGTGTGTGTGTGTGTGTGTGTGTGTGTGTGTGTGTGTGTGTGTGTGTGCGCGTATGTGATTTAATACAATCTTCTCAGGGTGTGTTTTAGTCCACTGTCTGCTCCTAATAGCCCCTCCACCTGCTGACGTATCGATTTCTCACTGGTGTAAATTGACAGAAGTTCATAGTGTTCTCTCACGTTTGTGTTTAGAGTAAGTGGGGTAGAATGAACCACAGACCGTGTAAAAATTCCCCTGCGGGTAAAAATTAATTATGACTGTCATGGGTTGCTACAACAGGCAATTCCATTGGAGGTTTCAGACTTGTGCTGCGAGGTCATTGGATCATTCATCTCTGATGGAGTGGTTCAGGTTCAAGCCAAATGGGTTATTTTGAAAATGGCAAGTGTTTGGATGCATGTGAGATAGAATCTCTTAATACCTGTAATGATTAGTCTTAGACACCAGAGATGAGATTGAGAGGAAGCCATCATTTTTTTTGCAGCTGTGCCAATTATTGGCTCATTGGTGTTTTAGGAAAAAGCATCTGAGACAAAGGGGATTCAACATAACTCTTGATTAATAACATTTTCTTCTAGCTCTCGTAAAATGTGTATCAGATAAAAAAATCCTTCAGCGCTGGGTCAGAAATTACATTAGTTTACAATACAATTACAATAGTTCCACATAATGGAAACATGTTTACTTTTACTTTTAACTGAATTTAGTAAACTTAAACATGTCCAAATAACTTGTTTTAATGGCGTTCATCCTACCTAAAAAAAAAAAAAAAATATATATATATATATATATATATATAAATAATTAAAATTTAATTAAAATTTAATTATTGAGTTAATTTAAATGTATTTTTGAGTATTTCTGTAAAATACATACTAACAAGCTAAACGTTTTTTGTTGGGTGTTGTGGCAGTACGAGGAAAAAGAGGAGTTTTTGGCTGTGTGTCCGGATGGAGGAGGGAAATAAATTAACCGGAAATAGGAAACGTGGGTATATAAGGAGGAGTTCTAAGAGGAATGGGAGGAGGAAAAAGAGAGAAAAAGGAAAGAAAGAGAGAGGAGAGAGAAAACAGAGTACCTGAGAACCTGAGACAACCGCTAAGTTGGTGAGACTGAACGCATCACTGCTGTTTGAGCCAGGCTGGGCCGCTAAAGCGGACGCGAGGTCCCAGAACGATCTCTATAGTGCGGCATGCACTTTCGGCTGCTGGTTGCACGGTGACGTGACGTAGTCTTTGTGGCTGACGAGCGCGAGTGAGCTGCCCAGGTGAACGAACTCCTGTTTACACTCCCTTAGTATTCAGAGACTCCATCCGACTAAAAACGGGGTTTCCTCCCTGCCATTATCGGCGAGAGCACAGCTCTCCTGTCACACCCAAACACACACACACACGCACACGCGCACACACATGCACACCTTGCAAACATACCGGAACATTCACGCACGCCAATTCCTCACACCGAAGCAAAGACTTTCTTCTGTTCCTGGTGGATGGGTGGTTGGAACGAGTGTGGATACGTTCTTTGTTTTTTCTTTTTCTTTTTGTGTGATGTAAGGACTGACGGAGTTAATGTTTTCATCTTTGTCCGTTGTTGAAACCTGTTGAAAGTGCTGAATAGGCCAGGCGTGTCCACGAAATACTTAAATAGCACAAACTAATGTCATTGTCTTTTCCTTTATTTTATTTTATGTTTTTCTCCTAGTGATTTGTTCCCCCTTGTTGTGTTGAGTATGGAATTGAAAAGCAGATTTTTCTTAAGTTTTGAAGTGAAAGTGAACTTATCTATAACTATTATTTAATTGTATTTACTGCCTTTGTTGGTGTTGATGTGTTTTTTTTCATTGTTGCTGAAATTATATCCAAATAACTCTGACAACGAAAATGTGAATTAATTGTCTTATTTTTTTTGTTTTGTTTGTGTTTTTGTTAGTTTGGGGAAAATATATTCTTGTGAAAATTGAACTTTCTTTGTGTGAGACTCTGATTTATGTTTGTAGTCGGTGGCTAATAGAGCTACTCAGGGCTGGAAAAAGCCACAAACAGACTCTATCTTTTGACAAGGTTAAGCTTGTCTGGCGCCCGAATTGGTTATTGTTAAGTTAGACGGTTTATTTAAGTTTCTTTGGGCCTGCCACCGTTACAGAAGTGGCGCCCGAACAGGGACCTGAACTGAACTTTTGGAAAAAACCCAAAAATTTTTTGATGAATGTGAACTGGAAATTTTTTTTGGACGCACCCTGTACTACTGTGTTTGACCATTTGTGTTACTTTTTGGAGAAAGTGTATTTGGTAACCCGTGTCCTTTTGTACTGTGGGGGGATATCGCCTGCTTGTAGTAGTTAAGGAGGACAATTAAAGGGTTACCTTGTGTTTGAATGCTTGTGGGAAAGAACGTGCAAATCAGTGTATGGGGGTTAGACTTGTTTTTTTAACCCTGGTACAACATTGTAATCTTGTTGTTTTGATTGTTTTCTGAGTTTTACTAATACTGACACACATACACATTACCTTTTACATAGCATTGTACACACTTTATTGTACTTGCAGACATGACCACTACACCATCCCCTTTGTCCACTTGTGTGGATATTGAAGCACCTCCAGATGTTGCAACCCCTATATGGCCAATTGTCCCACATCCTCAGGTTACTCCTGGTCATCCTTCACCACATGTTCCCCATGCCTCAGTCCCATACCCCCAAGTGCCTCCTGGAACTAGATATCCAGAATCACATGTCCAGTTTAGCACACCAGTACAAACCCTTTGCTGGGAACAGGGCCCAGGCCCCATGCGGCTATGCACATCACCTGACCTCTCCTCTTCTTTCTCTGTGGCCCAGCAGGATTTGCCCGGTGTACTCCCGACTCCTGGAAGAGAAATGCAACAACTTACTTCACAGGTTCAAGGTAATTGGGATACACTACTAGACTTTGTAAAAACCCAGACAAAAGCAGTAGGTGAACTTACCCAGGGGCTGAAAGCAGCTTCGTCTCAGCACTGTGACCAAATAAATAACCTTTCTACTAAAGTGAGGGACAACCAGCAGCAAGTTCTGACGCTATTGGCAACGAGAAGAAAACAGGATGAGTCTGAGGCGGATCAGTTAACGAAAGCCATAAAACTCATGATCTCAGGTGAATTGCAAAAAGTAGAATCTACGGTTGTATCAGAGGTACGCTTCATGGTGGACCAGCTTCAGCTGGAAGTTCAACAAGACCTAAAAACCATGCAACAGCACTTTCAAAAAAGCCATGATCAGCTGACAACAGAAATACAAAAAGCAACAGTCAAACTGCTAGTCTTTGTACCAACTTAAGGAAGTTTGAGACGGAGATGACTGACCGATGCAAAACACAAGACAAGAAGATGGTGGATCTACTTAAGGAGAGACTACCAGCCCCTCCTGATTCTATTTCGTTCCCTTCGCTTCCTCCCTCACCCTCAGTGACTGTACCTGCACTTGCACCTCCATCTGCTACTACAGGGGTAAGAAGTGACCACCTGAAGTTAACGTTTCCCACTTTTGGAAGACCATCCGATGACCCCGATCCATTGCTATATCTGGCCCGTTGTCAAGATTTTTTAGCATTACATCCCTTGGTTAACGCAGACCTGCTGGCCACTTTCCGTACTGTCCTGTATGGAACTGCCCGTGACTGGTGGGAAGTTGCCAGATCCTCTACCACGACATGGGGTGAGTTTGAATCCGCCTTCCTCTCTGCTTTCCTCTCGGAGGATTATGAAGATGAGCTGGCTGATCGGGTGAGAAATAGAATCCAAGGAGAGAAGGAATCCATCAGGGATTTTGCATTCTCGTATCGAGCTCTCTGCAAAAGGTGGAAGCCGGGCCTAACAGAGAGTGACATGGTAAAATTGATCCTAAAAAATATCAAGCCCAATCTCGCCAGCCAGCTACGCAGCAGAGTAAGCACGGTCGAAGATCTAGTGAAGCTGGGTCACCAGCTGGAAAAGGATTATGCGCAGCACATCCAGTATGAAGGACGTAAGGCTATAAAACCACCTACAATGCCACAAAGACCAATTTCTAACCAACCCGGGGGAGAAGCCCCAAGTACAGTGCTGGAGGTGTAAAGGTTACCACTCACCTGGAAACTGCCCCCATTTTACGTCTGCTTCTTCCAATCAGCCATCGTATCAGTATCGTGGCAACAATAACAAGCGTTCCTTCCAACCTTTGAAGTCTGGGGGTCCGCCTCGCCAGCCAACTACCCCTTCCAGCAACGCGGTGTCTGCAGCAGCCACACCCTGGCCATCTATGACCATGGAAGATGGAACCACCACAGGTTTCAATACCCCAAATCAGCCGACTGCGGTACCACAACAATTAGTAATACCCATTAGTATTGGCCCGTGGAGAGGAAAGGCTATACTGGATACAGGCGCAAGTTACACCCTCCTTCATGAAAACCTTTGGTCAGAACTTAACCCACAAGTAAAACTTCACCCTTGGACACTTGGTCCTCTTTATTTAGCTAATGGGGTGGCAGAAGTTCCATTAGGCTGGATAAATCTGCCTATTGTCCTCCATGATAAGAATTTCTCAGTATGGGTGGCTGTCCTCACCTCCAAAGCCCTTGCTTATGCAGTGATCCTAGGTTTGAACGTTATATTCGCTAGTGGACTGCAGATTAACGTGACAGACCAGAAATATTCATTCAAGTCTGCCCCTAATGAAGACTACCCTTTCCAACCAGGTCAGGCCAGTATACCAGCAGTGAAACCATCACACCTGGAAAAGAGACATCAAAAGAGCGTTCAGCAAAGCCTCTCCTGCTTAGTTCCTTTCCTCCACCCAAACCCCATTGCTGTCATGCCCACTTGACAACTTGGATGATCAGGAGTTAATAGACATTGCTGTAAATGGTGCTCACTTACCACTCGATGGAAAACAACAACTACGGCAAATCTTAGAGTCCAACTTTGAGGTGTGTACCCTTCGTCCGGGACGGACAGATGTCCTCCAACACCACCTCTATATCACCCATCCAGTGCCTATTAAACAGCGACCTTATCGCATGAGTCCTTCAAAGCAAGCAGTTGTGAGAGAGCAGCTGGAGGAGATGTTACAGGCAGGTATCGTGGAACCCTCTCACTCTGCCTGGGCTTCACCTGTGGTTCTAGTTCCCAAAAAAGATGGTAAAATGAGATTCTGTGTTGATTACCGGAAGGTTAATGCTATAACAGAGAGTGATGCATACCCTCTCCCGAACATCACTGAGATTCTTGAATCCCTCTCTGGCGCGTCCATTTTTTCGACCATCGACCTCAACAGTGGCTACTGGCAGGTAACAATGGAGCCAGATAGCAAACCCATGACAGCCTTCATCACTCCATCAGGGTTATATCAGTTTAGAGTCATGCCCTTTGGGTTAAAGAATGCCCCAGCGACCTTTCAAAGACTGATGGAGACAGTTTTGGGATAATTGCGAGGTAACATATGCTTTGTCTATATTGACGATATTATAGTGTACTCACAATGTGTGGACCAACACTTCCTCGATCTCCAGACAATTCTCCATCGATTGCAGACAGCTGGGTTGACTGTAAACCTAAAGAAGAGCAGGTTCTGTCTTCCGGAGTTAACATTCCTCGGGCATGTGGTGAACATTCATGGTATCTCCACAGACCCGAGTAAGGTGGAAGCTATACGTGCATACCCGTAGCCCGTAACATAAAAGAGGTTCAGCGCTTCCTTGGACTCTCCGGGTGGTACCACCGTTTTGTGCCAAATTTCTCGTGGATCGCGGAACCCATAAATGCCTTGAAAAAAAGGGTCATGCATTTAATTGGTCACCCTAATGTCAACAGGCTTTTGAATTATTAAAAGCATGTCTCACCTCACCTCCCATCCTCGGACATCCCGACCTTGAACGTCCATTTATTGTGTATACGGATGCCAGCGACACCGGATTGGGTGCTGTGCTGGCCTTAGCGCGGGACCAGGGCTCAGAGCAGGTGATTGCTTATGCTAGTAGGACCCTAAACAAAGCAGAAACAAATTACTCAGCGACAGAGAAAGAATGTCTTGCTGTCGTGTGGGCTCTGGAGAGGTGGCAGCATTATTTAGAGCCCAAGCTCTTCACTGTGGTGACCGATCACTCAGCCCTGGAGTGGGTAATGAGCTCTACAAAAACCACCAGCCGACTTATCAGATGGGTTCTTCGACTGCAGAAATTTGATTTTATAGTTGAGTACCGGAAAGGGAGGCTAAATGTGGCACCAGATGCTCTGTCCCGGATCCACACCCAACCTGGATGTAGCGTATATGCCAGTCGAACTGAGGAATCAGACTTTCCAATCTCTGCTGCTGCCATATGGGTGGAACAACACAAAGACCCAGAAGTCATCAAAATATTCCAAACAATGGCAAGACACGATGATCAACTGAGAGATCAATATAAGGTAATAGAGGATAAATTGTACCATATAACTCAGTTGAAGAGTGGCCAGTGGCATTATCGGATCTATGTGCCCAACAGTCTGATTTCGACAGTCCTGGAACACTATCATGCAAATCCATTCAGTGGCCATATGGGTATTTACAAAACTTACCAGAGGCTGCATAACGTGGCTTTTTGGCCGGGGATGTGGGCGGACGTGAAGAACTACGTTAAAAGGTGTGTGAAATGCCAAACCCTCAAAAGCGAGAACCGTAAACCTGCAGGGAAAATCCAACAAATCAGCACCTCACAACCCAACGAAATGTTGGGGGTAGACATCATGGGACCAATGCCCCGCAGTACCCAACAGAATGAGTACCTTCTTGTCTTCGTAGACTACTTTACCCGCTGGGTGGAGCTGTTTCCTATGAGGAAGGCCAATGCACAAACCGTTGATGATTTTCAGGAGAGAGATTCTGACACGATGGGGTGTTCCAGACTTTATCTTATCGGATAGGGGTTCCCAGTTCCTTTCTTCTGTATTTAAGGAGTTATGTGGTAAGTGGAGTGTCTCACAGAAACTCACTACGGCCTACCACCCACAAACTAATATGACAGAGAGAGTAAACAGAACCCTAAAGTATATGATTGCTGCTTATGTAGACGATAACCATAAGAAATGGGATCAATACTTACCGGAACTACGATTTGCAGTCAACTCAGCTGTCCAGGAGTCCATTGGCACCGGCTGAACTCCACCTGGGGAGAAAATTGCAAGGTCCAATGGACAAACTGTTGCAAGTTAAGGATCTCTCTCCCGATCTACCTTCCTATGATGTTGTCAATAATCTTGTCCAACTGCAATCGAAGGCCAAGGAATGCTGCAAAAAAGCGCAAAAAAGACAGCTCAGGAACTACAACAAAAACAGACGGGAGGTATACTTTAAAGAAAAGGACCGTGTGTGGTTAAAGAATTTTCCCCAGTCCAGTGCACAACATTACTTCAGTGCGAAACTTGCTCCAAGATGGAAGGGCCCTTACCGTATCATAAGGAAGCAGGGTCCATTGAATTATCAAGTGGCATTGGAGTCCACCGGGGAAGATGTTCGCACTGTGCATGTGACTAATTTGAAACCCTGTTACCCCACATCCGAGGAAGTTGAAATTCAAGAGAGGCAACGAATCCTTGAAATATTCCAAGAATCTGCCAGTGAGGATGAAGATTTCTTGGGCTTTTAATCCCCATTTTCCTCCTTCGATCTTACAACCATGGGTTGTTTTCTCCAGGGGAGTGTGGCAGTACGAGGAAAAAGAGGAGTTTTTGTGTGTCCGGATGGAGGAGGGAAATAAATTAACCGGAAATAGGAAACGTGGGTATATAAGGAGGAGTTCTAAGAGGAATGGGAGGAGGAAAAAGAGAGAAAAAGGAAAGAAAGAGAGAGGAGAGAGAAAACAGAGTACCTGAGAACCTGAGACAACCGCTAAGTTGGTGAGACTGAACGCATCACTGCTGTTTGAGCCAGGCTGGGCCGCTAAAGCGGACGAGGTCCCAGAACGATCTCTATAGTGCGGCATGCACTTTCGGCTGCTGGTTGCACGGTGAGTCGGTGGCGTGATGTAGTCTTTGTGGCTGACGAGCGCGAGTGAGCTGCCCAGGTGAACGAACTCCTGTTTACACTCCCTTAGTATTCAGAGACTCCATCCGACTAAAAACGGGGTTTCCTCCCTGCCATTATCGGCGAGAGCACAGCTCTCCTGTCACACCCAAACACACACACACACGCGCACACACACGCACACCTTGCAAACATACCGGAACATTCACGCACGCCAATTCCTCACACCCGAAGCAAAGACTTTCTTCTGTTCCTGGTGGATGGGTGGTTGGAACGAGTGTGGATACGTTCTTTGTTTTTTCTTTTTCTTTTTGTGTGATGTAAGGACTGACGGAGTTAATGTTTTCATCTTTGTCCGTTGTTGAAACCTGTTGAAAGTGCTGAATAGGCCAGGCGTGTCCACGAAATACTTAAATAGCACAAACTAATGTCATTGTCTTTTCCTTTATTTTATTTTATGTTTTTCTCCTAGTGATTTGTTCCCCCTTGTTGTGTTGAGTATGGAATTGAAAAGCAGATTTTTTCTTAGGTTTTGAAGTGAAAGTGAACTTATCTATAACTATTATTTAATTGTATTTACTGCCTTTGTTGGTGTTGATGTGTTTTTTTTTTCATTGTTGCTGAAATTATATCCAAATAACTCTGACAACGAAAATGTGAATTAAGTGTCTTATTTTTTTTGTTTTGTTTGTGTTTTTGTTAGTTTGGGGAAAATATATTCTTGTGAAAATTGAACTTTCTTTGTGTGAGACTCTGATTTATGTTTGTAGTCGGTGGCTAATAGAGCTACTCAGGGCTGGAAAAAGCCACAAACAGACTCTATCTTTTGACAAGGTTAAGCTTGTCTGGCGCCCGAATTGGTTATTGTTAAGTTAGACGGTTTATTTAAGTTTCTTTGGGCCTGCCACCGTTACAGTGTTGCATCATGGTAACATACATTAGTTGCTAGTTTTATAAAAACAACTTAAATTCTAATTAGCAACCTAAACACATGCTCTACACTTTACCATAATGGTAACACCCAAAAGTACCAACACAGCAGAAACTCTTTTAAATGCCTGCATAATATAAAAATACAAATAAATAATAAGTCTTCCCATTTCATTATCTTGATTAAAAACGGCATAATAATAATAATAATAATAATAATAATAATAATAATAATAATAATAATAATAATAATAATAACAATAATAATAATAATAATAATAATTATTATTATTATTATTATTATTATTTATTTTTTTATCCAGCACCATGCTAAGCATTATGGGAAGTGGAAATCCTGTAACTACTTGCAATCGCATGGTCCAAAAGGTTTGTAACTATAGTCTCTTAATGAGTCATGGGTATGTTTTGAATGTATCAGCATATAAACAGATAATAATCAGTCTCATCTTTCATTCCCTTTAAAAGCCAGTTTCGCTTGCAACATGCCGAATTCGCTATTTACAAGGTCGAATTTGCAAGCGGAAAGAGTAAACACTTCTCCAGAGAGGAATTTATTTTTAATATTTAATAATTTTTGTGTGTTGCTGCACACCCCTGTGTGTCAGGGTTCTGCCTTGGCAGTCTTGTCTGTTTTGTCTTTGTTTAATGTTTCTATGTTTGTGTTGTGTCTTAGTACATGGGTCTGTCTTTCTTTGTGTTTGTCATCTGTTCCTCTTGTCCTGCCTCCTTGTTTGCTGTTACCACGCCTCCTTGTCTAGTCCTCGTTTCACTAATTGTGCTCACCTGTTCCTCATGTGCTCTGGTCCCTTTATATAGTGCTACCTTTCCTCATGTCTTTGCTGGTTCGTTGCATTTGTGTGCGTTTGTTTTGTACGTGCATAGTCTCTAGCTCTGTGTCAAGTCAGTTCTAGATTTAGTGTCTCCTGTTTCTCTTGCTTTGGCTTTATTTTCAGTTTTTTCTTTGTTCCTGAATTTTTTAGTCTAGTTAAGTTTCTGACTTTATTTTTGCTAATTCTTTCCAGGCTTTATTTTGGTATTCTCCCTAGCCTTTTTTGTTCAGTTTTCTTGTTTTGATAATTATTTTATTTCTCTCCAGTTTTCCTTTTACTACAGGCTTTTATAGAGATTGGTTTTGTTTTATTTTTCTCTTTGCTAGCTCCAGTTATTATTTAGGTTTCGTTTTTCTTTAGCCATAGTTGTCTGTTGGTCTGTTATTTCTTGTTCATGCCCTGTGTTTTCCCTGGCCGCTGTCTCCACTGCCTGTCAGCTAAGGCGGGAGCTGATTCTGTGAGTACATCAAGCCTCAGGTTCCTGCCTGGATTGTCCCACCATCGCCCTGCCTGGTGTTGCCTCCCAAGCTGTCGTCAAGTTCATTGGCTGCCTGGACTGGTCTCAGTGGTCATCCTCCCTGCCTGTCATCGTGGTGTCTGTCCCGGCCCTGGTGTTTGGACTGTCACTCATCCACTACCCGATTGTGTCTTGTTGATCTGTCTTGTTAATAAACTGTCATTATTGTTCCCTCTGCATCTGGGTCCTCCATTCCTGATTCCTGACAGAACGAACCAGCCAAGATCGGACCCAGCAGAATGAGCTTCCTTATCGGTCCTCCTGCGACTGCTCAAGAGAGGTTGGCACTCCAGCAGGGTGTGGCATCCCTTCGCCAACAGGGCCGGGAAGTGCGGTCCTTCGCCCAGTTCTTCTGTTCTTCTGGCCTTGAGTATGATGATGCAGCCCTCAGTGTTCATTCCAGAGCCAGTCGAGCCCGCAGCGGTCATTCCAGAGCCAGTCGAGCCCGCAGCGGTCATTCCAGAGCCAGTCGAGCCCGCAGCGGTCATTCCAGAGCCAGTAAAGCCCGCAGCGGTCATTCCAGAGCCAGTCGAGCCGCGAGCGGTCATTCCAGAGCCAGTCGAGCCGCAGCGGTCATTCCAGAGCCAGTCGAGCCCGCAGCGGTCATTCCAGAGCCAGTCGAGCCCGCAGCGGTCATTCCAGAGCCAGTCGAGCCCACAGCGGTCATTCCAGAGCCAGTCGAGGCCGCGAGCGGGTCATTCCAGAGCCAGTCGAGCCATGGCGGTCATTCCAGCCCCTGTGCCAAGTCCAGTGTCGGCTCCAGCCCCTGTGCCAAGTCCAGTGTCGGCTCCAGCCCTGTGCCAAGTCCAGTGTCGGCTCCACCCCTGCGCCAAGTCCAGGGCCGGCTCCATCTCCTGTTCCTAACCCAGTGAGGGCTTCACCTTCTGGCCCAGGACCCAATTTAGAGGGGGCTGTCCCGGAGCCCCGCTTCAGAGGAGGCCGTCCCGGAGCCCCGCTTCAGAGGAGGCCGTCCCGGAGCCCGCTTCAGAGGAGGCCGTCCGGGCCCGCTTCAGAGGAGGCCGTCCGAGCCCGCTTCAGAGGAGGCCGTCCGAGCCCGCTTCAGAGGAGGCCGTCCCGGAGCCCGCTTCAGAGGAGGCCGTCCCGGAGCCCGCTTCAGAGGAGGCCGTCCCGGAGCCCGCTTCAGAGGAGGCCTACCGGGCTCGCTTCAGAGGAAGCCGTCCCAGGGCCTGCCAGTCAAGCCCAGGAGGGCGCTCCCGAGTCAGTCCCTGAGCGCGCCAGTCAAGCCCAGGAGGGCGCTCCCGAGTCAGTCCCTGAGCCCGCCAGTCAAGCCCAGGAGGGCGCTCCCGAGTCTGTCCTTGAGCCCGCCCGTCAAGCCCAGGAGGACGCTCCCGAGTCAGTCCCTGAGCACGCCAGTCAAGCCCAGGACTGAGCTCCCGGGCTCAGTCCCTGAGCCCGCCAGTCAAGCCCAGGAGGGCGCTCCCGAGTCAGTCCCTGAGCACGCCAGTCAAGCCCAGGAGGACGCTCCCGAGTCAGTCCTTGAGCCCGCCCGTCAAGCCCAGGAGGGCGCTCGAGTCAGTCCCAGGAGGACGCTCCGAGTCAGTCCTTGAGCCCGCCCGTCAAGCCCAGGAGGGCGCTCCGAGTCAGTCCCTGAGCACGCCAGTCAAGCCCAGGAGGGCGCTCGAGTCAGTCCCTGAGCCCGCCAGTCAAGCCCAGGAGGGCGCTCCCGAGTCAGTCTCTGAGCACGCCAGTCAAGCCCAGGAGGACGCTCCCGAGTCAGTCCCTGAGTATGCCAGTGCAGCCCAGGAGGAGGGCCCAGAATCAAGTCCAGTATCTGTCCCTGAAGTTCTGGAAGATATATCTGCAGTTCCAGAGGGTGTCTCTGAATCTGTCCCAGTCGTCAAGTCCAGTCAGAGGTCCCCACCATCGAAGAGGCCCCGTGCCTTTGTTGGCTGTCTCCCTAATACCCCTCCCATCCCACCCTCCCTGTTACCTGGTCCTTGTGGGCTCGAAGATGGCGCCTCCTGGTCAGCCACTAACCACTCCCCTAGATTATTTTCCTCCCCAGTTCAGCCTCCCATGTTTCCTGTCTGCCCTGGAACTCCTAGTTTTGTTCCCCACCCACCCTCCCAAGTGTTACCGCCTTTGTTTCCTTGTTTAGTTTGGACGCCAGGGGGCGTCCATTTGGGGGAGGGTACTGTCAGGGTTCTGCCCTGGCAGTCTTGTCTGTTTTGTCTTTGTTTAATGTTTCTATGTTTGTGTTGTGTCTTAGTACATGGGTCTGTCTTTCTTTGTGTTTGTCATCTGTTCCTCTTGTCCTGCCTCCTTGTTTGCTGTTACCACGCCTCCTTGTCTAGTCCTCGTTTTCACTAATTGTGCTCACCTGTTCCTCATGTGCTCTGGTCCCTTTATATAGTGCTACCTTTCCTCATGTCTTTGCTGGTTCGTTGCATTTGTGTGCGTTTGTTTTGTACGTGCATAGTCTCTAGCTCTGTGTCAAGTCAGTTCTAGATTTAGTGCCTCCTGTTTCTCTTGCTTTGGCTTTATTTTCAGTTTTTTCTTTGTTCCTGAATTTTTTAGTCTAGTTAAGTTTCTGACTTTATTTTTGCTAATTCTTTCCAGGCTTTATTTTGGTATTCTCCCTAGCCTTTTTTGTTCAGTTTTCTTGTTTTGATAATTACCTTTTTTATTTCTCTCCAGTTTTTCCTTTTTACTACAGGCTTTTATAGAGATTGGTTTTGTTTTATTTTTCTCTTTTGCTAGCTCCAGTTATTATTTAGGTTTCGTATTTCTTTAGCCATAGTTGTTTGTTGGTCTGTTATTTCTTGTTGTCTTGTGTGTGTCCTGTGTTGGTTCATGCCCTGTGTTTTCCCTGGCCGCTGTCTCCACTGCCTGTCAGCTAAGACGGGAGCTGATTCTGTGAGTACATCAAGCCTCAGGTTCCTGCCTGGATTGTCCCACCATCCATGCCTGGTGTTGCCTCCCAAGCTGTCGTCAAGTTCATTGGCTGCCTGGACTGGTCTCAGTGGTCATCCTCCCCTGCCCCTCATCGTGGTGTCTGTCCCCTGCCCTGGTGTTTGGACTGTCACTCATCCACTACCCGATTGTGTCTTGTTGATCTGTCTTGTTAATAAACCGTCATTATTGTTCCCTCTGCATCTGGGTCCTCCATTCCTGATTCGCTGTGCACCGGGGCATATTACTAAAGCACACTTCAAATAACACAAAACTACGGTGTTTTTTGTTGGTTAATGGCGCAGTTGTTTTTAGTTGCCTCAAAATAACATTGGGTGAAAAGATGGCTATGAGTGCATTTGCTGTTTCAACAACGTGGCACTGGACGTGAAAATTATAACTGCGTCTGGCTGAAACTAGTTGAGCTGGTGCCCTCTCAGACCCAAATTTTCCAGATCTCTAGCTTGGGGTGCCTGGCGTTGCATTGCGCAAGGTAGGGTCCATAATGTATACAGTCTACATATTAGCAATAAACTAATTTTGAAATGTTTTTTTTTATTAAAAATGTTAATGCATTCTATTAATAGACATTAATAATCATTAATGTTGATTAATAGAATTGCATGAAAAAAATATAATAAAAAAACTTTTAAATTAGTTT
Organism: Gobiocypris rarus; assembly: GCA_023029165.1. Classification (NCBI taxonomy): domain Eukaryota; kingdom Metazoa; phylum Chordata; class Actinopteri; order Cypriniformes; family Gobionidae; genus Gobiocypris; species Gobiocypris rarus. The sequence goes on from CM040912.1 coordinate 12,819,687, forward strand.
ATTGCTTTTTAGGCATTACAAAATCAAGACTTCACATTGGTTATTTTAGTAGTACAAAACATTTATTCAAACAGTTATTCAAAGTAAACAAAGAATGTTCTTCAACACTAAAGCATTTCCAGTGGTGATTCATTTAAAAGCCTCTGATCTGGTCATTCATGCGCTCAACAGAAATGTGTGCAATTGGTTATAATGCTCAACACTGCAAAACATATTAAAATTCACTTTAATCACAACAGTGTACTAGCCTCCATTCTTTTCCAACCCTGCTTTAGCGGCAGATTTACTTTAGCAAATTTTAAAAGCGTCAGCTAAGCCATTGAGTCCATTTGAGGCCGTTTACAGCTCTGATTTTGAGCTTCGACTGAAGTTTGATTCAGATTTTCCTGTTTCATAAAAGAGGCATTTGATTTATTGCCTGCAAACGAAGCTGAGGTTTGAGCCAAACTTCCAAACTAGAAACCCGTCTCACTGTCCGTGTCTGTCTGTCTCTCAGGTGAGGTCGCTGAGGGTTGTCTGGGTCATCGAGGTCCAGTGCCGCTGTCTCTCTCTCTCCTGTCGTCTGCTCCTCCCTCCATCCCAAGAGTGACACAACAAGTTAGTGGTGTAATAAATCACAGTGCGGCTGGCCGCTCTCATCTTTGATATAATTAATAGGTGCTAAGAGAACGTAACAGCCTGTAATTTGCAGATGCCATTTTGAGGAGGCTGTCAGAAAGCTTCTCCTCCGCCTCGCTGCTTTATTTTTTAAGGAAAAAAAGCAGAGCAGAGTTAAAATGGTCAAAGTTAAATATAATTATTTTTACATGTAGATACATCTGCAAATAAAGAGCTTTTAAAGATAAACAGGAAATTAGATTTTTATGCTTTCTAAAGAAAACATGAGTGGTGTTTGCATGAGGAAAACTATACTGTTGCTAAAGTGCTGTTTTTAATGTGTTTGCAAGGTATTACTCAGTAGTTTATCAGTAGTTTTTAGGTGAGGAGTGACCAGTCCTGCTCCCAGAGAAACCTTCTTTCTGAGTTTTGCTTCTGCCTGGATGTTTCCAATGATCCCCAAGAACTTTATTCGTTTCAGGTATGTTTTATTGGGGCTGGATCTTATCTCTGCAGGACAGTGGCCCTCCAGCAACAGGAATGCAAGTGGTACCATTAAAATTTTAAAAACTTTTTTAAATAATTTTAAAAAAAAATTTAAATAATGTTTTTGTGTAAAGATTATTAATCAGTGTTCCCATTAACGGCATCATTTTGTTCATTCAGACTGATTCGCAAACGCTTCACAAGAGGCAGGAATTATTGCACAAATCATGTCCTATCATAACACTTTCCCCCATTCATTCTTAATTACCCCCACCAAAGCCACTACACACTTTTGGGGGTCTGTTAAAGGGGACATATTATGCAAAATTCACTTTTATAAGGTGTTTGAACACAGATGTGTCCACAGTGTGTGTAAACAACCAGCCTATAATGGTAAAAATCCACCCGATACTTTACTTATAATCCCCATCAATAATTATCAATTTCTTATAACACTGTTTTAGAAGGAAATGTGCCGAATAATGTCGATAAAATATTAGGGAGCGCAGGGCACAACCAAAAATGTGGGGGAGGTTTAATGATAAAAAATGCCATTATTTTATTTTAAAAAGGTAATAATTGTATTTTATTGACAAAATATTTTAGTTTGTCTTGGATATTTTTTGATTATATCAGGTAAAATTTTAACCCTTGTGCATCCATTCACTACCCTTTCGTTACCCTCATGGCTGAAAACAGCCACTAAGTTAAACTGCTGTAAAAATGTATCAGATAAATATGTTTTGGCATTAATCTATTAATGAACCTCAGTCCTGTTCAAAACTACCAAATGTTTTTAAAAAAAGTCAGGATTTTAACCCTTTAAAGTCCCTGTAAAGGCAATTCTGAGATTTGTTTCTAAACACATTAGAAATGTTAGAAATGTATTGTTGAAACACATTACAAAGATTGTGAACTATGTAGTACTGAATTCAGAAGTTAGACCGTTAAGAAGTTTTTCACCATTGCTGTGTTCCGGATTTTTTGGGCGGGGTGTTAAAACGGTGGCTCGATGACGCACTGGAGCCGCTTGGCATGTGGCCCCTCCCCATAACTAGAGTACATTCGCAATTTCGCATCAGTTCACCCGCTAGATTGCGAGTTACTGTCAGTACCGTTAGTTACTACAGCCTACAACTTACAAAACAGCCTACAAAACAAAAAAAAAGACGATATCATGAAGAGGTGGAGAAATTTTGTGAACAGCTACCTTGATGAAGTGCTGACGATCTCCACCAACACCTGCCTCTGCAGTGTCTTTACACCGGATAGTTTTACAAACTTTAATCGGCAACAACTGGGATTCACTGATAATCCGCTGCAGAATGGGGCCGAACCGACTATCTCCCGCCCCAAGCTTCATCCTCCCGTCCCGCCGACATCTGGTGCCGTCGTGACTCGTGAGCTGTACTTGAGTGTTGTTGTTGTCTTGTGTGTTTACGGCCGCTTTCCCGCGAGTGGGTGTGGTTTCGGCGCGGATCATGGACACGCCCCCAGCGTTTGAGAGCAGAGAATGCTGCTTATTTTTTCAAGATTTCGATAAGATATTTTATGTACTTAGCGGATTTTTTTATGATTCAAATTTGGCTAGTTGGTTAATAACGCATTTATCTGTGGTGTGAGAAACTCAGAACACATGTGTAATTTTGACTTTACAGGGACTTTAATTGCCAATTTCATAAATGATGTCACTGATTTGGGGAAAAAAACACACAAAATTACTGATTTTCAATATAAAATGTAATTGAGGTCTGGATTTTTTTTTTTTATGTGATCTCCGCATGCCCAACTCGCCCCCCTCGTCCCATGGTGAGTGCTATCATTCCAGCCATTCCTCAAATGAAACCACTCACTACGATAGTGAACTTTACTGCTGCCAACACTTCCATTCCAGTGGTGGCGCTCCTCGATTCTGGGTCAGCAGGAAACTTCATCTCTGGATCCCTCTGTCGATATCTCCAGCTCAAGACCTCGCCGTCTCCAACCGTCTATCAAGTCCAGTCCATCACGGTCAGATCCGTCATTGTGTGGGAGCTCTTCAACTACATGTCGGGAGTCTTCATGTGGAGGAGATCCATCTGCTGGTTCTGGAGGAGTCCACCGCTGACGTGGTTCTAGGGCGCCCGTGGCTGGTCCAGCACAGTCCCACCATCTCCTGGGCGAAGTCCTGAAGTGGGGCGATCAATGCTTCTCCAGCTGTTTCCCGGTTCTACCTGTTCCCAGATCTCCTTGCCCCGTAAAGGTTTCCTTGAACGCTGCCTCCATTAAAAGCCCGATCGAAAACTGCTCCGTGGAGATTCGAACCGACTACGCCCCCTTCAGTGACGTCTTCTGCCCTCAACGCGCCTCCAAGTTGCCTCCATACCGGCCATGGGACTGTGCCATCGATCTGTTACCGGGTGAACCAGTGCCTCGGGGACGCATATACCCCCTGTCAGTACCGGAAGAGAAGGCCATGGTGGAATATATAAAAGAGGCCCTTAATCAAGGTTACATCCGCCCGTCTAATTCCCCTGCTGCTTCCAGCTTCTTCTTCGTGGCCAAGAAGGACGGAGGCTTGCGGCCCTGCATCGATTACCGGTCCCTCAACTAAAAGACAGTCAAGTTCCGCTATCCACTTCCCCTCGTCCCAGCGGCCCTAGAACTTCTCTGTGGTGCCACTGTGTTCACCAAGCTGGACCTCCGCAGCGTGTCCAACCTCATCCGGATACGTGAGGGGGACGAGTGGAAGACCGCCTTTGTCACACCCACCGGCCACTATGAGTACTTGGTCATGCCCTATGGACTTGCCAACGCCCCCTCCGTATTCCAGGATTTTATCCACAAGGTGCTCCGGGAGTTCCTTCACAAGTTCGTTCTCGTGTACATAGATGACATCCTCATCTACTCCCGGAGCCTGGCCGAACATCGCCAACACGTTGCGGAGGTCCTCCAACGCTTGCGCAAGTTCCATCTGTTCCTCAAGGCCGAGAAGTGCTCCTTCCACCAGCCCTCTGTCCAATTTCTGGGATACCATATTGATCACAGTGGCATCCGGATGGACGAGGGGAAGGTCTCCGCCATCCAGTCCTGGCCCACTCCCACTACCATCAAAGAACTCCAACGTTTCCTAGGTTTCTCCAACTTCTACCGTCGGTTCATCAGGAATTACAGCACCATCGTCAGTCCCGTTACCAACTTTCTCCGGAAACACCCCAAGTCTCTGTCCTGGTCCCCATCTGCCACCAACGCCTTCAACATCCTGAGAAAAGCCTTCACCACCGCTCCCCTCCTTGTCCACCCTGATCCAGAAAGACCCTTCATTGTCGAGGTGGACGCCTCCACCACCGGAGTGGGAGCGGTCCTCTCACAGCAGCAGGGGACACCAAGTAGACTCTATCCATGTGCCTTCTTCTCCCGCAAGCTCAACCCGGCAGAGGTCAACTACGACATCGGTGACCGAGAACTCCTGGCTGTCAAGCTTGCTTTGGAGGAGTGGAGGCATTGGTTGGAGGGAGCTAAACATCCCTTCCAAGTTCTGACAGATAACAAGAATCCAGAGTATCTGAAAGCTGCTAAACGACTCAATCCTCGCCAAGCTCAATGGGCCATGTTCTTCTCCAGATTCCACTTCTCAATCTCCTATCGTCCAGGGTCAAAGAATGTGAAAGCTGACGCTCTATCTCGTCTTCTTGCTCCCGATGAAAAGAACTACGCTCCAGAAACCATACTTCCTGAGTCAATCTTTGTCAGTCCTATCCAATTGTCAGAAGAGACCATTCCCTCCTCCAATGCCTCCGCTCCTACTCCGCCGGGTTGCCCCCAGGCCTTGCAATACATCTCACAGGCACGACGCACTCCACTCCTGCACTCAGTTCACTCTTCACTTGGCACTGGTCACCCGGGGTTTCAATGAAACCCTCTCGCTGCTCAAACAGCGCTTCTGGTGGCCCAATATGGCCAACGACATCAGAAGGTACGTGCAGGGCTGCAGGGAGTGCGCCATCTCCAAAACCCCACGCCATCTTCCCACCGGCAAGCTACTTCCTCTGCCCGTTCTTGAAAGGCCCTGGTCACATCTGGGAGTGGACTTTGTCACGGATCTCCCTGAGTCTGATGGTCACACATGCATCCTGGTAGTACTGGATCGTTTCTCCAAAGCCTGCTGCCTTATCCCTCTGGAAGGTCTACCTACAGCCATGACTACGGCTGAGCTAATGTTTAACCATGTCTTCGTTACTTTGGAATACCTGAAGATATTGTCTCCGACAGAGGACCGCAATTCATCTCTCAGTTCTGGAAGGCATTCCTCTCCCTCCTGGGTGTGACCATCAGTCTATCCTCCGGCTACCATCCTCAGTCGAACGGGCAGATGGAAAGGAAGATTCAGGAGATTGGCCGCTTCCTGCGTACCTTCTGTCACGGCCACCAGGACTCCTGGAACCAGTATCTGGGCTGGGCCGAGTACGCACAAAACTCCCTCCGACAAGCCACAACTGGTTTAACACCATTCCAGTGCGGCTACCATTCCCCACTGTTCCCCTGGGATGGGGAACCCTCCAACGTACCAGCAGTCGACTACTGGTTCCGGGAGAGTGAGAGGGTCTGGGACTCAGCTCACCATCAACTGCAGAGAGCCCAACTGCGCAGACACAAGATGACAGCCGACCTTCGGCGCTCCAACGCTCCCAATTACCAACCGGGGCAGAAGGTCTTGACCCTGAATTACTGCAGACATTCCACGCCAGCCACCCGGACAGACCTCAGGAGCAGGCCGTGGGATGGGGGGGTACTGTCACAGACACGTCAGGTTCTACCGCACTACACGACCCACGATCCCTTTCACCGGCCTTCTGATCACCGCCACCTGCAGCCACTCAATCACCCAATCACCTGGAACCATAAAGCACCCACACTCACACACACTCACTGTCCGGTCTCGTTTGCACTACCCAGATAGTTTGTCTCCATCGTCTCCATCGTCTCCATCGCATCCTTAGTCTCCATCGCCTCCTTCGTCTCCATCGCTCCACGTGTTCCAACCTGTCCGTGTGTGTGAGTGTTCTGTCGTCTGCCTTCTATGTCATATCAACTCTGCTACAACCATTCATCTAAAGGACAGTATTTCTTCCATCTATCTTCCATTCCACTACACATCATCATTACCTCTGCTGATTGTTCATAATAAACATCATTGACTACTTCTACTCCTGCCTTCGTGTCTCTCCCGTAACAGTAAGGATGGCACTTACTATTTTGTGAATGTTTGCAAATTTTCTTTCTGAATGAGCTTTCTAGAATGCTGTACGGCTAATATGGCTAAAGTTACCATAGTCTCTGAGTGTATTCACAGAGACTAGAGCTATGTTGTAGTATTATCCCTAAGTCTCCCACTGTCTGAAACATAAATGTATCCACTAACCATTCAGAAAACATTCAGGTGCAGTCTAAATGTTGCAACCTCTTTCTGAGTCTCTCCATCAGTGTCTGACTCGGGTTCAAACATGGAAGGCTGCACTCCACAACTGGTTATTTCTGACATTTAGGCTGAGTGAGATTTGTCTCTATTTTGATGTTTATGGAGAATCCAAAGCTTGAGTAAAGGATCGGGCCTCTTCTGGAAGGGGGGCGGGAGCAGCAGCTCATTTGCATTTAAAGGGACACACAAAACATCACATTTTTGCTCACACCCAAGTCTAGATAATTGTAATGCTCAACTGGGTGGTTGCGCCACTCAATTAATAAATAAACTGCAGCTGGCCCAAAACGTAGCTGCTAGAGTTCTTACTAGAACCAGGAAGTATGACCATATTAGCCCAGTTCTGTCAACACTGCACTGGCTCCCTATTAAACATTGCATACATTTTAAAATCTTGCTTATTACTTACAAAGCACTAAATGGCTTTGCTCCCCAGTACTTGAGCGAGCTCTTAACACATTATACTCCATCACGTCTACTGCGGTCTCAAAACGGTCTGGCCAGTTGATAATACCTAGAATATCAAAATCAACTGCAGGCAGTCGTACTTTTCCTATTTAGCACCTAAACTCTGGAACAGTCTTCCTAGCATTGTTAGGGAAGCAGAAATACTGTCAAATCTAGACAAAAATCACATCTCTTTACTATGGCATACACATTCATTTTTTAAAATTATATTATTCAAATCAGTTAAATGATTGTTAGGCTGCATTAACTTGGTCAGCCGGTACCGGGGAACACTTTCCATAACACCTGATGTACTCGTTACACCTTATATGGAATGGCATCTATGCTAACGTTAGTCTCTCTTAGCCTAGAAATCTAGACGCACACTAGCAGCAGCAAATCTAATCTGCCGCGGGTATCGTCTAGCAACTCTCAATACCCTTCTGAGCTGTAAAAACTAAACTCTGGTCATGCCAATCACATCATGTATAGAGTCGGTGGGCGGGCTTAACATAATGACGGCAGAGTTGCGGTTCTGTGTGCTACTTGTAAACAAAGAAGCTGGTGAACAGTGGTCTTGGAGTTAAGCTTTTCTTTGAGAAAAGAACAAAGAACGGCACTGAAATCATTCTTAACTTAAGAAGGGGGGATTTGTTCAGAGTTTTACTGACCGGATACGGCTAGCTCCGCTTCACGTTGCTCTGGTTGGTTGTAGCGCTATCATATTGCGTGCAGAGAGAATTTGAAAGACAACTGTTTATCCCACCCCTCGGATTGAGTCCTGCCAACGGTGAGTTTCCAGACCAAACATCTTGATGTGGGTCTGGCTTGTCAGGCTAAGTCTCTCTGTTTATCCCGAGGTTTACTGTAGTCAGCCATATCCAGGCCGTATCCAGATCAGATGGTGGACCTGCGCCCAGACATGACCAATGCATGACCCTGAAGTGTCTGCAGAGACTGTGTCAACTAGACTCCCCCTGAAATTGCCTTATCGACACGGCATCCTTAATAAAGCCGTCCCTGGCGTGATGACTGCGATCTTTTCGAATATTCCTATCTAATAAATTGCCTTATCGACACAATATCCCAATATACCGTCTCTGGCGTGATGACTCTGATCTTTCGAATATTCCTATTTAATAATTGCCTCACCAACAGGGCATCCTCAATAAACCCGTCTCCGGCATGATGACTCCGATCTTTCGACTACTCCTATCTAATAATTGCCTCACCACTGATGGTGTAAATGGGGATTTTCAATGCTTTAGCAATTTTCCTACAGCCACTTTTTATTTTGTTAAGCTCAACAATATTTTGCTGCACATCAGAACTATATTGTCTGGCTTTACTCATTGTAATGAACGATTAAGGGAATTTGGCATTTGTGTTTCCTCATATTTATACTCCTGTGGAACAAGACATCATAGCTGAACAATGTCATGTTCCTAGTCACCTTGGTTTGTTAAAAAATGTAAATATTAATGGGAATTTAAAAGATATTTTACTCATAAAAAAAATCTAGGGACACCAGTAATTCTGTCCAGCATGTTTTGGAGAAAAGCATTTATTTAACAATGTCATTATCCCCCAACTTTCCATTTTTTTTTACTTCAATGAAAGGTTAGATTATTGCACATTTTTTTAATGACATATCAAAAGGATAAACAATGCAGATTTATTTTTACAGCCATCTTTGATCATATATTTACCAGGGGTGCCAATAATTCTGACCACCACTGCATACATTCAGCAAATACTTTAGCTTCAAATAATGCTTTCATAATTTGCAATGTTTCCAGTTGCATCTTTAGTGGTTTAGCAACTGTTTATAATGTCTTGTTGTCCAAAGAGGTGGACTAAGGTTTTGCAAAAACAAAAAGTGTGTGTGTTGTGGAACCAGTGAAAACTGAAACATTGAATTCAATAAAACAAATAGAAAATCATTATTGAGATCTTGAATTAAGATCGGAATCCAATCGAATTGGGACATCTGTATCGATACCCAGCCCTAATATTAAAGTGCATTCTTTGCTGATGGCCTCCAGAAAATCGATGAGAAGTTCATATTCTCAGTATGTTTTTAAAGTTATCACATTTTTCATACATTTTTGGCTGTATTTTAGCATATATTTGTTTTTTGTTTTTTTGACAATATGACGAGGAAATATGAAGAGGATGTTTTTGCCCATTTGGCCTTGTTCTCCTATCTTTCTTGGTTGTGTTTTGGTGGTTGTGTAGGTCCAAGAAATTCACTAAGAACATTAAAATTAATTCCCTGCAGATTTTAATTATAATCTCAGAGCTGTTGGCCTCGTGTAAAGACCCCGGGCAGAGGTTTAACCCACACACATGTCAACATCCTCACACAGGATTTTCATAGGTTTAGACACAGACAGGCGGACAGGTTTACAGATTATATTTTTCATAATTAGAAGAGTAGGAGAGGAAGTGAATATGTGCTTATTAGTACAATTAAAAACAGCAAGACGCACAATCATGGGCTTAGAACAGCATTAACCCCACAGGAAAACACTGCAGATGGGCGGATGCCACAAATACATGCTGAACATGGAGTTGGACAAACTGAGCTGAAGTTTTGACTTCTGGGTGTGAAGATACAGTTATAAAGAGGGGAGCTCTTGATCTCTTAATGTCACCATGAATCAAAATGGACAATTATTTTTATTATTATTTTTTGTATGGAATTTGTTATAAATTATTTGTTTGTGCTCATAATTATTTTGTTAAAATCATATGACCTTGCAATCTTTAACTTTGCCTCCCTCTTGCAGTGACATCTCTTCTCTGATTACATGTTTATTACCGTGATGTCACTCACAATCATCCAACTGTCCATTTCCCCATGGACAAAATGTGAACTTTCTGATGTCAGACCAGGGGCGTTTCCTCCGAGGAGGCAAAGGAGACAATGCCTCCTCAAAAAAATTGGATGAGAAAATAATCCATATTAGAAAAATAAAACTATGCAAATTTGACAGTGTTACAATAATGTGTATAAATCACTAAAATATATCTAAAGTAGCATTGTCCAACAGCGGCACCCAAATACACAAATATTTGAGATGACCATTCAAATCAAAGTAACTGGGCTTTAGGTTCACCCGAATTTCAGTGCAGCTCGACACTTCAGTTAACAGTCAGTGCGAGATAAGAGATGTAAGTAAAAAAACTAAACAAAAATAACCAGGCAAACAAATATATTTTGTCTAATTTCGCCAGTTTTAATTTAATTTAATGTGATTAATGTAATGTAATATAGTTCTGCCAATGCAAGGGAACAAGAAACATTAACAAACAAGGCATAAGATTAATAATGAATGTGTACATATTGTGAATTGAGTAAAATAACCTGTCTAAGAAAATGGTTAACAAAACATAGAGGCTAAATACCAGTTGACCCTATGTTTACATTCTTCACTGACACAGACAGAAATGAAAAGACTATCAGTCAAAGCTCAGTTTTAGGAGGAAAGAGAGTCAAGAGACAGGGCAAGAATAAAGAGACTGAGAGAATTAGAAAGAGTGATGGAGATAAGGAGAGAGAGAGCAGGTACTGACAAATAACCTACTGCCCACTGGCATGGTTTTAAAGCTATTTCTTATCCATTCTTTTTTTGCCTTCTAGAAATGCACATATGTAGATCACACATAAGACCACACCCGGTAAGAGGAGGGCTACTGTCGGGCGGGATCTCCATGGATAGAACATCATCCTCTACTCTCCTTCCGGTTAGACTACTGTGGGCGGCCCGGACCCACACCTGTGAAGCTCTTCTGGATTCCGGCGCAGAAGGTAACTTCATGGATTTATGTTTGGCACGAACTCTTGATTTACCCATCACTCCTCTCAAGAACACCATATCTGTCAGTGCACTCAACGGTCAAAAACTTCCACCTGTCACGTTCACCACTAGACCCCTGACACTCATCACATCTGGCAATCACACGGAACAGATCTCATTTCTTCTACTGGACTCTCCCCTGGCCCCTGTTGTCCTCGGTCATCCCTGGCTACCATGTCATGTGTAGTAAAAGCACAGCCCATGCTGCTTCTCCCAGTGTAACTGTGACTGCTATTACTTGTTACGGTAACCACAACACTTGCAATGCTTTTACCACAGTAGCCATAGTTTTACTGTGGTAAAGTCGTCAAAGCACTGTAAACACAACACATACCATCGTTTTGCCACAGTAACAGTTTTTACTATGTACTGTTTTTAGTTAAAGCACAGTAACCATAACACATGCCATGCTTTTTCCACAGTAATCATAGTTTTACTGTGGTATTTTGTAATTAAAGCTCACTAACCACCATGCTTTTACCACAGTAACCATAGTTTTACTCTGGTATTTGTTGTTAAAGCACAATAAAGACCTATTTCCATGCTTTTACCACAGTATAACCATAGTTGTATGTGGTATTTGTTGTTAAAGCACACAACACCTCTTTCCATGGTTTTACCTCAGTAACCATAGATTTACTGTGGTATTTTGTAATTAAAGCATAGTAACCACAACACTTACTATGCTTTTACCACAGTAACCATAGTTTTTATGTGATAGTTGTAGTAAAAGCATAGTAACACTAACAACACCTTACCATAGTTTTATGACAATGACTACAACACTTGCCATGCCTTTAATGCTCTTTTGTATTTCAATATTTATGTCATTGTAATTTAATATTTTTTGTAATTCATATACACGTGTTTTTGCTCTTTCTTTCTCTTATTCATCTTGGCATATTTTTTAAAACTCAAAACTAAATTTTGACCATTTATGTCAGAAAGCTGCTTGTAATTAACAGGGAACTCTAACTAAAAGCTCCCAATGCTGATCCCGAAGAAGCTGCCATGGAGGCTGAACAAGTCCTTCAAAGGTTCAACCCTTCACAGGTAATGTTGCACACATTTCGCTGTAACAGATTTGCTTTAAGGAATGTATCTTTATTATTTGATGTGTTATTAACTTTCCTTAAAGTCCTTCCTCTCATTTATATTGGTCACAGATCATGTTTAACACACTGTCTCAACATGTGTGTGTATACATATATATAAAAATATATCTTTGTTTTTCTTTGTTTCAGCTGAAAAGGAAGTGATGTCAAGGGCTTGTTAAATCGGTCTTGTCCGTGGAGAAGGATGAATTTGGCCATCTTGTGCGTTTATGAACAAGACAAAAAGCTGCAACTGCAAACATTTCCTGGGGTATGTCTGTGTTGGTCTTAACCCTTGATTGAACATTACAGCAGTTACATTTTGCACAGCATTGGATATTTCTTAAACTTTAAATATCACACTGCCTCATCAGTAAGAACCTAATAAGGCAGGTTTCCTCAAACTGGGTCCTGGAGGGCCACTGTCCTGCAGAGTTTAGCACCAACCCTAATCAAACACACCTTCATGTGATTTTCTAGTGATCCTGAATACTTTGATTAGCTTTGATTTACTTTGGAAGTGGGCCTGGAGACTGAGGCAGAGCAGGTGGCCAGGCCGGAGCAGGCTCAGCTGATGACCAGGCTGATGCAGGCAGAGCAGGTGGCCAAGGTGATGCAGGCTGGGCAGATGACCTGGGTGATGCAGGCAGCCAGGGCGGAGCCCTCTCTGGACTCGGGACACAAGGCGGGCCGGAGCCCTCTGGACTCGGCAGGCGGGCCGGAGCCCTCTCTGGACTCGGCAGACGGGCCGGAGCCCTCTCTGGACTCGGCAGAATAAAATAACAGATATAAGAATACAATAATATTAGATTTGTCTAGTTTTAAATAAACACAAAAACAGAGATGGAAAAAATAAACTTAAGTAAGAAATTTACTTTCGAGTAAAATAAATGTTCAGTGATATCTTCCAAAGATTTTGTTAATTTTGGTGCAATTTTTTCTCTAAATAATGTCGCTATGTTAACTAGAAAATACACAAAGTTTCGTCATCCTGGCATGTGTGGAAAGTGTTAAACCATGTGTGTTACAACTAACCCTGTGTTAGGTTGTGTCCCGTGCTCCCCTACATACCGAACCATCAGTTTTGTGTACCGTTACACCCCTAATAGATAAATAGATAGACAGACAACTTTTTATGCTGTGTTAATCTTATGTTAGATAACAGTCTATGTACTGCATAATGGTTCTCGCAAACAAAATTGTGCTATTTTTTTTACTCTAATGCTTAAAGTCATAGGACAGCCAATTGTAGCATAGGCTACTGTTGGGAATGGCACACGCAGTCGAAACCAGAATTAGGACAGAAAATGCTTGAGATCTGAGCAGACGGGTTCAGCAGATCCACCACCTAATCACAAAACAACACGAAATCCAACTTTAGTCCTGTCGTATTTACATGTTGTGCATCCAGCACTGCCCCAGGGTTGACTGGGGACACAAGTCCGTGTCATCCTGGAGCACTAAATGTTATGAGTCTTGTCTTGTATCTGCTTGTTTCGTCTGTGTCCCGTTCTGTTTTCCAGAGTGAGGCAGTGGATTTGTGTAACGTGCCCTTTGGAGTATCTTGACCTGAAGGAAGTGTTCAGTAAGTCCCGCGCTGCTTCTCTTCCTCCGCATCGTCCCTATGACTGTGCTATAGATTTACTCCCAGGTAAGTCTCCGCCTAGAGGCAAGCTTTACTCTCTTTCTGCTCCTGAGAGGGAGGCCATGGAGAAATATATTTCTGATTCTCTAGCCTCTGAATTCATCTGCCCTTCCTCTTCTCCAGTGGGGCGGGGTTCTTTTTTGTGGGGAAGAAGGATGGCACTCTGCGACCTTGTATTGACTAGCGAGGGCTGAACAACATCACGGTGAAGAATACTTATCCTTTGCCGCTGATGTCTTCAGCTTTCGAGAGGTTACAGGGAGCATCCATCTTCACAAAATTGGACTTACGTAACGCTTATCATTTGGTTCGCATCAGGAAGGGGGATGAATGGAAAACTGCATTTAACACCCCTAGGGGCCATTTTGAATATATGGTTATGCCGTTCGGGCTATCCAACTCCCCAGCGGTTTTCCAAGCACTCGTCAATGACGTGTTGAGAGACTTTGTGGATCAGTTCATATATGTTTACCTGGATGACATATTGATTTTTTCTTTGTCTCTCCAGGAACACATTCAACACGTCAGACGAGTGCTTCAGAGGTTACGAGAGAATGGGCTTTTTGTCAAGGCGGAGAAATGCGCGTTTCATGCACAGTCTGTTCCGTTCCTAGGGTACATCGTCTCGTCTGAGGGAGTGTGTATGGACCCTGACAAGGTTAAGGCTGTGGTAGATTGGCCAAGTCCAGATTCCCATAAGGCCCTACAGAGGTTTCTGGGGTTTGCCAACTTCTACCGGCGTTTTATTCGCAACTTCAGCCAACTAGCCGCACCTCTGACCGCCTTGACCTCTCCCAGAACGACGTTCAGGTGGTCTAATACAGCGGAGGCTGTATTTGCTAACCTCAAAGGTCACTTCGTTTCGGCTCCCATTCTCGTTGCCCCTGATCCCTCACGTCAGTTCGTGGTAGAGGTCGATGCGTCAGAGGTGGGGGTAGGTGCAGTTCTATCTCAACGCTCTTCTTCAGACGATAAGATGCATCCTTGCGCGTTTTTGTCCCATCGTCTGTCACCTGCCGAATGTAATTATGACATTGGTAACAGAGAGTTGTTGGTCGTCAAGTTAGCGTTGGAGGAGTGGCGACATTGGTTAGAAGGGTCGGGGGTACCTTTTATTGTGTGAACCGATCACAAGAACCTTGAATATATTAGATCTGCCAAAAGACTCAACTCCAGGCAGGCTCGGTGGGCACTTTTTTTCGGACGCTTTGATTTTTCTCTCTCTTACCGCCCCGGGTCCAAGAACATCAAACCTGACTCCTTATCTCGCATTTTTGACCCTTCCGAACGCCCGGTTACTCCAGAGTGCATTTTGCCTGAGAAGATAGTTATCTCTGCACTCACATGGGAGGTCGAATCGAAGGTCAAAGTGGCCTTAGAAGGGATAACGCCTCCGCCCGGATTTTGTTTGTTTCATTTGTTTGTTCCGGAGGGGTTAAGGTCCAACGTCATTCAATGGGGCCACAGTTCCAACATTGCTTGCCATCCAGGAGTAAACCGCACTAGCAGATTGATAAAGCAACGATTTTGGTGGCCATGTATGGCTTGCGACATTCGCAGTTTCGTCTTGGCTTGCTCGACTTGCGCCATTGGTAAGACGTCTAACTGACCGCCTGATGGGTTACTTCATCTGCTGGCTATCCCTTCGAGACCCTGGTCCCACATTGCGCTAGATTTTATCACCGCCCTCCCGCCCTCTTAATGGCATGACGGTTGTTTTGACCGTAGTGGACCGGTTCTCGAAGGCAGCACATTTTATTCCCTTGCCCAAATTACCCTCAGCCAAGGAGACAGTGGTGTCTGTCATAGACAACGACTTTCGGTTACATGGCCTCCCGATGGATGTGGTCTCGGACAGAGGTTCCCAATTTGTGTCCAAATTCTGGAGGGAGTTCTGTAAATTACTAGGGGCGACGGTCAGTTTGTCTTCGGGTTACCACCCCCAGAGCAATGGTCAAACCGAGCGAGCCAACCAGGATCTGGAGAGGGTGTTGCGATGTTTGGTCTCCAAGAATCCTTCATCCTGGAGTCAACAACTTTCTATGGTAGAGTACGCTCATAACTCGTTACCAGTGTCATCCACGGGCCTCTCCCCTTTTGAGTGTAGTTTAGGTTACCAGCCACCTATTTTTCCTAGTCTGGATTCCGAAGTCGCGGTCCCCTCCGCTCACGCTTTTGTCCAGAGGTGCCACCGCACGTGGACTAGAGCCTGTGAGACTCTGCTCCAGGTGGGGGCGCGCACTAAGGCTAAAGCCGATCGCCACCGGGCTAAGCCTCCCGTATACGCCGTGGGTCAAAAAGTGTGGCTTTCTACCAAGAATATTCCGCTCCGCTCCATGTCTAAAAAACTTTCTCCCAAATTTATCGGCCAGTTCACTGTCACAAAGATCATTAGTCCGGTGACAGTCCGCCTCAAACTACCTCCAGCGTACAGGAGAATTCATCCCGCCTTCCATGTATCCAAATTAAAACCTGTTTTTCATTCTCATCTTAATCTGCCTGTCCCGGTTCCCCCACCTCCGCGACTCGTAGATGGGGAACCAACATATTCGGTCAATCGTATTCTGGACTCGAGACGGAGGGGACGCGGATTCCAGTATCTGGTGGACTGGGAAGGTTACGGCACGGAGGAGAGAAGTTGGGTACCTGCTAGGGACATTCTGGACCACTCCCTTATTGATGATTACAATCATCAGGTAGGTCCTCCTGGGAGCGTCAGGAGACACTCCTAGGGGGAGGGGTACTGTCACGGTTCATGAATTCACTGTCTCATCCTGGTGTGTGGGTGTGTGTGTATTTGTGGTGTGTCTGTGAAGGGGACGGAGCCACTGCTTTGCTGCTGATCGAACACCTGCCGCAGCTGATCAGCGCTCCAGCTGCAGCTCATCAGCACACCTCATTTAGTCTCCCTGTTTTCTCCTTGTCTTTGTCAGAGCGTTGTTGGATGTTCCCCATGTTCTTGCCTGTTCCTGTGTGTTCCCTGCCGTTGCCTGTGTCCTGCCTGTTCGTCCTCGTCTTCTCCACCGTTTGCCTTCTCGCGTCGGAGATCTGGGCTGCCTGCAGCGTCCCTGTGCTACCGAGTCCTCTGTGCTCTGGACTTACCTCTTGCGTGGTGTCATCGTCTGTGCTGTTGTCGTAAATAAAGCATTTTACTTGCATCTGAATCCTGCCTTCATCGTATCATTACAACATCTTGTTCACTATCTTTGTGGGGACTCTCCATAGACGTAATGATTTTTATACTGTACATATTGTATATTCTGTCCGGTAACACTTTATTTTAGGGTTCAATTCTCGCTATTAACTAGTTGCTTATTAGCATGCATATTACTAGGATATCGGCTGTTTATTAGTACTTATAAAGCACATATTAATGCCTTATTCTGCATGACATTATTCTACATCCCTTAACCCTACCCAATACCCAATACCTAAACTAAAACGCTACAAAAACTCCCTTGCTTATGTGCCCACTGAGAGCAGCTTTAGCTTGGCCAGTCCTTTGGGAATTTGCCACTGGCTCTTATATAGTGGTCAATAATGAGATGTAATTCATTTTGGGTACATCAAACAGGCAATCTTTGGTCTTATTAATCTAGTACTTGTTCCAGAGCAAATCGATTTGGCCAAGGACAAAATTAAGTTTTATAACTGAAGTGACAATGACCTTCTTGTCACTAAGAGGTGTTTGTAGGGTTGTTTCTGATCCGTGTGGCTCCAAACAAGATGCTTCCAGTCCAGTACTTTATCAAATTTATCTGTCACTGTTCCGATGGTCAAACACATTGTAATCCCCTCCAGCTTGCCTGTCCAGAGTCAAAAAATGTGATGCTTCCCGGATTACACCTCAGTACACCTGACTTCACTTCACTAGCTATGTTTATACCTATTAAACCCTCACTCCACCCAGTGTCAAACAATGGAACTACAACAGATTATTAGTAGAACATAATGACTCTTACAATAGCTTGATATGTTTATTTAACTGAAATCCTGTACTAACTAGAGCTACTGAACTGTTTGCTTATGTTTATTTCCTTTTGGACAAACTTCTTATACTTTTATAATGGCTAATGTTGTTTATTTAAATATCATTTTTCAATAAATAATATTTTATATAAATAACAAGCTGTTTATGATATTGAGAAAGGGTCCGTTAAGCCTTGTTGCTAACTGCGCATGCTTCTCCCCAAACTGACAAGCTGTTTATAATTGATACGCTCTCCATTGTACTATTCTTTTAAACAACAGGGGGGCAACTCAGAGAAATTGTCCTCTAAAGCCAAAGTACACTTCATTTTTTTATGCGCATGTGAGCGTATGCGCACAGTCGAACGCACATCCTTGCAAAGTATACTTCTTTTCATGAATTACAACCCATGTAAACACTGAAAAAAAAAAATTGGGTAAACTTGGGTAAACTAAGTAGGTCCCACATGGGCAAACCCGGCTGGGCTCACCATGTGGGACCTAGTTGGTTCACTAATGGAAAATGAGTACATCTGTTAAAAATGGGCTACTTAGTGGTCTAATTCATTCACAATCAAGACAGTCAAAAACAGTCAATTCCAAAGGTTGATTACATTGGTATATACTACACAAATATGCACCCTTGTTATCTTTGCAAAATGAGGTTGCAAAAATATTTAATAAAAGGGTACCAATAATTGTGGCCAATATATTTTGAGAAAAACAACAACAACAAATAACATTTATTTCATAAAGAGATTTTTCCCACATTTTCATTTATTTTACTTCAATGAAAAGTTAGAATTTTGTGACTTAAAAAAAATAAAATAAATGAAGTATTTACAAAATGTCCCACAATACAGTATTTTAAATGTGCTACCAACTACATTTAATGAATTACTTACTGACTTATTTTCCCAATGTTGAATGCATTTGTTTTTTCAAGGCCATTAAAATGAATTAAATTAAATCTAACACACATAAGTAATGAAGAAACGTTTTTTTATTTTATGGTTTCACATGTTTTCAGCAAAACTAAACAAAATTAACTTACTATGTTTTCATTAAAAGAACACTGGAAGATGTTGGAAAACATATTGGACTAAGTCCACTGACCCTCTATACACAAATATAAATTACACATTATATTCCATTTTCTGATGAGCTGCTTATTTTTACACTTGCGTCTGATTGCCGCTTACACATCATCAGAGACAGATGACAGCAAAAACTCATGAATAATAGCATCTGTTAACAGAATATTAACGAGATAAGGTCAGGGGGCATGTCCATACAACTTTTTTTATATTTATGTTTACATCAGTCGTATTAGGCTAATAGCCTAATTCAAATAGCAGGACTTTTTCTCCGGTTCTTTTCGGTATTGTGTAACGTAACAAAATTTATAATGGTTTTAGTTTTAGTTAATTACAATAACTGTGGTGCAGATGTTATGTAAATATATAATTTTTTTTTTTTATTCACTATTGACTAATTCAATCATGAACTTCTAGTTTTGTTTTATAAAAATATGACGAGTCTGTTCTGATCATTTTTAAAATCAATACTCCATTTGCATCATCCTCTGAAAAGACAAGAAAAGAAACAAAACAAATTCAAAAAGCAATTAAAACCTTCATCATTTATGTACATACATTCACAGAGAGATTTCATGTGCAGTTCCTCTCTCGGCCGTCAGGAGAATTTCTCTAATCAAAAGTGAAGAATCATCCATGTCCAAACGAGATGAGACTCCCCATGCTCACTTCCTGTTGCAATACATTATGGATCTTTAATTGTCAGAGGAAATAAGCATAGCGACACACCTGACTGCCTAAACCACTAATAAAAAATAAAAAAATGAGAGCGAATCATTTCATTCAATTACTTTATTCTGAATTTGCCTCGGGGCAGAATGAAAGTGCCGGATGACAGGAGGTGTGAGGGGTAATCTGAAGGACAATAATAAATAAAATTTTAAAAGTATATAATAAAAGTAAAGCCATTTATTCTGCTGTCTGGATGATCACAGACTTACTGAAGAAGAAAAAAACATACACAAACAGTTTTTTATTTCAGGATTCTTCAATGAATAGAAAGTTTGAAAGAACAGCATTTATTTAAAATAGAATAATTTGTAACATTATACATGTCTTTACTGTCACTTGATAGATTTAATGCTAAACAAAAGTATTACATTCAGGTTTTTTTTTTTTTAAGAACTAATGATGAACTGCACTTATAAAGCATTTATTTATCTTTGTTAATTTTAATTTCAACATTTACTAATGCATTAATAAAATCTTGTAACTAACGTGAACAAAGATTAACTAATGCTGAACAGAGGTGTTGTTTATGGTTAGTTCATGTTAACTAATGCGTTAACTAATACAACCTTATTGTAAAATGTTACCAGAAATGCTTACTGAACCCAAACTTTTGAACGGTATGTATAATGCTGCAAAAGCTTTCTATTTCAGATAAATATAAATGCTGTTCTTTTTAACTTTCTATTCATTAAAGAATCATGGAAAAAATTTACACAACCATTTCAACATAAATAATACAAAATCTAAATGTAAATCATAAACAGAAAGTATGACACATATTTGGAATGTATTTTTATGTTTGTTTAATTTTAAATATCTTGTCAACAATACATGTTAAAAAATAAGTTACTTTACCTTTACCGACCCTATTTACAAAATAATTACAGTTAAAAAAATGAATAAAATAATTAAGTGTAAGTCACAGCCAGAGTTTCAGGGCATGCTGTGAAGAAAATGTGCTCTTCTAGCTCGGAGACACACTTATAACGGTCTGATAAGAGTTTCTTGTAGCATTTCATTTTCTTTCCACCATAAAAGTAAAAAATATATTATAGACGCAGAGGGTTTTGTTATGTTTTTTTGTTGTTGTTTTTTTTATCTTGTTGACTAGTTCATTACTTGCACACATAATCTCTAATTATACTGAATGTTTTCCCAGTGCCCAGTTCTTTTTAAGAGACTTGTTTCATACCTGATTTTTGCAAATTTAACAATGGTCACAGTTTGGAAATAAACGTAAATAACAAAACAAATAATTCAAACAAAAAATTGTTTTATAATTTTTTCAAAATTCAAATTAGTAAAAATTCAATTCTGTTCTGCTTCAATATACACTGATTTTACAGCTACTGACTCATCAGAATAAAACACGTAAACCACGTAACTGTACACCAGAATAGTAAACACAATACACTTAAACGCTACACAAATCTGTGTACACATGATTGTCAGTGCCGGCAAACAGACCGTGTTAACATGGTGTCCGTGTATGTGCGTGTGCAATGTGTGTACTCAGTGTCCCAGAGGATATGATCAATCATCCTCTGAAAGGTCGCAAGGGCCTCATGAAGCCCGAAAGGAAGGATCCGGGAATTGATAGTGTCCAAATGGAGTTTTGAAAGCTGTATGTTCTTTGCTGTCTGGACTTACAGTAAGGGCACTTGCCATTTGCCTTTGCACAGATCAAGGGTTGTGAGGAACTTTGCACTACCAAGTTTCTCAATCAAATCGTCCACTCTGGGCATGGCGTTAGGATCAAATTTGCTCTCTGAGTTGAGCTTCTGGAAATCTAAGCAGAATCTAAGTGAACCATCTTTCTTAGGTACAAGCACGATATGGTTATTCCACTCACTAGATGATGGTTCTATAACCTCCCTTTTCTGCATCTTCTCCAACTCTACCCTCATGATGGGCAATAGTCTTTTTGGAACTCGCTAAACTGTCCTTCAAGTAGATGTGATTTTGTACAAGGCCGGTCTTACCAAGTGTGTCCAGGAACAGTTGATCCGGTATGCATTAAAGCAGTTGTTTCCTTTGTTCAAATGTCAGATGATGAACAGGTAAGTACTGCTTATCTGCTCCGTCCTCCTTCGGTAGTGCCCTCACCAAGAGCTCCTTCATGGCAGCCCATGTTGGTTCTGTCTGGGAAGACTGACCATGCCACTTTTTTAACATATTGATGTGTAATGTTTGCAAGAGGTGATTTCTAGATGGCATTTCAATTTCATAGGTTACAGGACCAATTTTACTCCTCACCTGGTAAGGACATTGCCATTTGGCCAGAAGTTTTTTATCCTATGTAGGGAGTAGCAACAAGACTTGCTCTCCTGGTTGAAAGATTCTGGTTCTGGTTCTGGTTCTGGCCTTCTGGTCGTTCCATGCTTTCTGCTTCACTTGCGACTGTTGCAAGTTCTTGTCAGGTCTAATACAAAAGGATCCAAAAGCAAAGGTTATTCAAAAGAAAAGTCTTTAATGTCCAACAAAATCAGCGTTAAGATAGATAGCTCAGAACTGGTACTCAAAGGGTGCTCTCCAGGAAGACAGCTTCACAGTGGGTACAACAGCGGGTAACAGGAAACAGGGAACAACAAGGCGAATGCTGCTACATAAGACAAGACAATGGTAAGATTCCTTTAGCTGACAAAATGAGAGAGCGTTACTCACACAATAATCCGACACAGAACAGAGAGAACAAACACCAGAAGTAGACGGAGTAATCAGACAAGACGAGACACAGGTGTGAGCGCAAAGCAGCGAGAGCGCTGATAGTGATGATCAACAGGTGGAGACAGGGTGTAAACATGACAGTATGTGTGTGCGCTGGAGAGTGAGAGAGATGGGTGTGTCAATTAGTGTGTGAATGAGTGTGTGTGGTGGTATGAGTGTAAGAGAGAACAGAAGAAACCCAGATCCTGACAGTACCCCTCCCTCAACGAGGGCCACCGGGCACTCCCAAGGAAGCGGCCTGGCGAGACCGATAGAAATCCTCGATGACGAGCGGTCCAGGACGTCCCGGGCCGGAATCCACTGCCTCTCCTCTGGACCGCAACCCTCCCAGTCCACCAAGAACTGGGGGCCACGCCCCCGAGGACGAACATCAAGCAGCTTGCGAACTCTGTAAATGGGACCCACTTCGTTGAGAGGTGGATGAGGAAGGGCTTGATACAGGACACGTGAAAAACAGGGTGTACCTGACGTAGCTGACGTGATAATCTTAGTTTGACAGCTACCGGACTAAGAACCTTCAAAATAGCAAAAGGACCAACAAAACGGGGCATAAGCTTCCTTGAGCCCTCGCGAATAGGTAGATTCTGGGTGGAAAGCCAGACCTTTTGGCCACAAACGGGCGGCAGTGGCTCAGTGGTTCATGTAGATTGTCTGCAAACCGGAAGGTTGGTGGTTCGATCCCCGGTTCCACCTGACCAAGTGTCGAGGTGTCCATGAGCAAGACACCTAACCCCGCCTGCTCCCGACGAGCTGGATGGCACCTTGCATGGCTGACACCGCCGTCGGTGTGTGAATGAGTGAGTGAATGGGTGAATGTGAGGCAATGTGTAAAGCGCTTTGGATGGCCATTGGTCTGTTAAAGCGCTATATAAATGCAGTCCATTTACCATTTACAAACGTAGCGAGGGGCTTTAACCCGACGACGATTAGCAGCCTCACGAGTGCGCGCCCTAGTACGACATAGCGCAGATCTCACTCTCCTCCAAGTACGCTTGCACCTCAGAATAAAAGCCTGTATGGAAGGCACGGAAGTCTCACACTCCTGAGAAGCAAAAAGTGGAGGTTGGTAACCGAGACAGCTCTCAAATGGAGATAACCCAGTGGCGGACGAGGGTAGCGAATTATGGGCATACTCGGCCCAGGCTAGCTGGTCACCCCAGGATGCTGGGCTCTGTGAAGTCAAGCTGCGCAATATACTTCCGAGAATCTGATTGGTCCGTTCGGCTTGTCCATTGGTCTGGGGATGGAATCCTGACGATAGACTGGGGGATGCTCCAATCAGTCGGCAGAACTCCCTCCAGAACCGAGAGGCGAATTGGGGCCCCCTGTCAGACACAATGTCCGAAGGAAGACCATGAATCTTAAATACATGATCTACCATTATCTGGGCGGTCTCTCGGGCAGACGGTAGTTTAGGAAGTGGAATAAAATGAGCAGACTTAGAAAAGCGGTCGAGTACCGTAAGAATAACCGTGTTACCGGCGGATGATGGAAGACCGGTAACGAAATCCAAAGCAATGTGCGACCAGGAGCGTGATGGAATAGGAAGTGGTCTGAGGAGACCTGCAGGCGGGGTATTGCTTGACTTAGTTTGGGCACAGACAGGACAAGAAGCTACAAATCGACGTATGTCACGTTCTCTAGTGGGCCACCAAAATCGCTGACGAATAGTGGCCAAAGTACCCCTAACACCCGGATGGGCGACTAACTTAGAGGCGTGGCCCCACTGAAGGACGGAAGAATAAGCGGTCATGGGAACAAACAGCCTCCCTGTCGGGGCACGAGGGGGTCTGACAGTGAGTGAGAGAGCCCTCTTCACAGTCTGCTCAACTCCCCAGACGGCAGCTCCGACCACGCAGTGCTGGGGTAGGATAACCTCCCTGGTCGAAGCTGCCTCTGTGGAGCCGAACAGCTGTGAGAGGGCGTTGGGCTTAATGTTCTTGGACCCTAGCATAAAAGAGATCGAAAAATCAAAACGACCAAAAAATAATGCCCAGCAGGCCTGACGAGCATTAAGTCTCTTGGCGAAGCGGATGTATTCGAGGTTACGGTGGTCAGTCCAGACGATAAATGGAACACTGGCTCCCTCTAACCAGTACCTCCACTCCCCCAAGGCTAACCGAATCGCCAAAAGCTCCCGATTACCAACATCATAATTGCGCTCCGCCGGTGAAAGGCGATGGGAAAAGAAGGTGCACGGATGAACCTTGTCATCAAGAGAAGAACGTTGCAACAAAATAGATCCCACCCCTACGTCGGAAGCGTCGACCTCGACTACAAATTGTCTCTCAGTGTCCGGGGTGACTAAAATGGGCGCAGAGGTGAACAGCCTCTTGAGTCGATCAAACGCGTCTTGTGCCATCTCTGACCAAACAAACTGAGACTTAGTCGAGGTGAGGGCAGATAGAGGGGCGGCAACCTGACTAAAGTTACGAATGAATCGCCTGTAAAAAATTAGCAAAACCTAAAAATCGCTGGAGAGCCACTCGAGAATCTGGAACAGCCCAATCGAGAACCGCCCGCACCTTCTCGGGATCCATGCTGATACCCTCAGCAGAGACCACCGAACCCAGGAAGGTGACCGATTGAGAATGAAAAACACACTTCTCAGACTTAACGAAGAGACGATTCTCGAGTAATCGTTGTAAAACCCGACGAACGTGTTGAATGTGTACTTCGAGTGAGGGTGAGAAAATGAGGATGTCGTCTAGATACACGAAAACAAAGACACGCAAG
The DNA here is from genome assembly GCA_023029165.1 of Gobiocypris rarus. Lineage (NCBI taxonomy): Eukaryota > Metazoa > Chordata > Actinopteri > Cypriniformes > Gobionidae > Gobiocypris > Gobiocypris rarus. The sequence continues at coordinate 12,844,538 of CM040912.1, forward strand.
ACATCGTTGACCAACGCCTGAAATACCGCGGGAGCATTGACAAGCCCAAAAGGAAGCACGAGATACTCAAAGTGGCCAATAGGGGTGTTAAACGCGGTCTTCCACTCATCTCCCTGCTTAATACGAACCAGATGATATGCGTTACGCAAGTCTAATTTAGTAAAGATCTTTGCGTCCTGCAAGATCTCGAAAGCCGACGACATAAGGGGCAAAGGATAGCGGTTCTTGACCGTCATGTCGTTCAACCCCCGATAATCGATGCAAGGCCGCAATGATCCATCCTTCTTCTTAACAAAGAAGAAGCCAGCCCCTGCTGGCGAGGAGGACAGGACGATAATCCCGGCGTCAAGAGATTCGGTGAAGTATCTCTCTAATGCCTCTCGTTCGGGAGTCGAGAGAGAATAAAATCTACCGTGGGGTGGCGTGGTGGCAGGAAGGAGATCGATGCAACAATGGGTGGTGAGGCGGTAGAGAAACGGCCCGGGAACGACTGAAAACCGCCCGCAAATCGTGGTACTCCTCCAGGACCCCAGTCAGGTCACCAGGCTCCTCCTGAAAAACAGAAACAGAAGAAACCACAGGAATAGCAGACACTAAACAATTAACATGACACGAAAGACTCCAGGACAAAATGGTATTCTTGACCCAGTCAATATGAGGATTATGCTGGACTATATAGGGATGTCCTAACACAATGGGGGTATAGGGGGACTGAAAAATGAGAAAAGAAATAGTCTCTTGATGGTTTCCTGAGATAGTGAGACTCACTGGACTGGTGACACGGTGAACCTTCGAAAGAACACTACCATCCAGGGCAAAGACGGTGGTGTTCCCCTTTAAGTCCACCAGGAGGATGTGTTGTTCCCGAGCCCATCTCTCATCAATAAAGTTCCCCTCAGCCCCGAGTCGATCAATGCGGGGCATGAAACAGTGGAACCGGCCCAACAAAGGACGGCGGGCAGGGTGGTACAGGACTTGGATGGAGAGGACGTTACAGTCGCGCTTGCCAGTACTCCTTGGTCTACTGGCGAGCTCTGGACCTTTACTGGACATGAAGCTGCGAATGGCCAGCCTTGTCGCAATAAATACACAGTCTGTTGGAGATGCGACGTTGTTTCTCTTCTGGCAGAAGACGAATGCTACCCAACTGCATGGGCTCTGGATCAGGTCTAGCAGTGACAGGAAAAGAAGATTTGTGAAGAGTGGTGGGAGCTGCATGAGCCTGACGCCGTTGCTCAAAGCCTCTCTCAAGGCGAATAGCCAGCTCTATCAGTTGGTCGAGCTGGGCTGGTGAACCGCGAGCATAAATCTCCTCCTTCAGATCCACATTCAAACCCGACCAGAGCAGGCTCATTCCATTCAGCTGTGGTGGAAAGGGTGCGAAATTCAATCGCAAAATCAGCCACTGTTCTCCTGCCCTGACGAATCGTGGTGAGAAGAAGCGAAGCCTCGCGTCCGAAAAACGATTGGTCGAAAACTTTAATCATCTCCTCCTTAAAGAGAACAAAACAGTGACAACAGGGAGTCCCAGCCTCCCAAACGGAGGTTCCCCACTCAGGAGCGTGCCCAGTCAGTAACAAAATCACATAGGCGATGCGGGCACAATCCTCCGCATAAGTCTGTGGTTGCAGGAAAAAAGCTACCTCACACGGAGTCAAAAAGGCTCTACACTAAGTCGGCTCACCTGCATAACATGGAGGATTGTTCACACGGGGTTCAGAAAGAGATGGATGACTCTGAACAACAGGTGATTCTTGGTGTGCATGAAGGAGGAGAACAGAAAGATCATTAACCTGTGCGGCCAAACGCTCCACCACATCTCTGGCAGCAGATAACTCCTCGTGACGACCCAGCATCACTCCCTGGATCTTTACAGCAACAAAAAATGATTCCTCCTTCGCTGGATCCATAGTGGTCGGATTATTCTGTCAGGTCTGATACAAAAGGATCCAAAAGCAAAGGTAATTCAAAAGCAAAATCTTTAATGTCCAACAAAATCAGCTTTAAGATAGATAGCTCAGAACTGGTACTCAAAGGGTGCTCTCCAGGAAGACAGCTTCACAGTGGGTACAACAGCGGGTAACAGGAAACAGGGAACAACAAGGCGAATGCTGCTACATAAGACAAGACAATGGTAAGATTCCTTTAGCTGACAAAATGAGAGAGCGTTACTCACACAATAATCCGACACAGAACAGAGAGAACAAACACCAGAAGTAGACGGAGTAATCAGACAAGACGAGACACAGGTGTGAGCGCAAAGCAGCGAGAGCGCTGATAGTGATGATCAACAGGTGGAGACAGAGTGTAAACTTGAAGTGTTTTGATTGCACACGATGGAAGTCCAGCCAGAAGCGCATTGCAGTAGTCAAGCCTAGAAATGAACAGGGCCTGGACGAGAAGCTATGTTGCATGCTCTGTTCTGTATCTTCCTGATGTTGTGCAGTGCAAACCTGCATGACCAAGCTGTCTTTGAAATGTGGTCTTTGAAGAACAGCTGGTCGTCAAAGATTACTCCAAGATTTCTAACTGACCCTAAAGGAGTAATTAAAGATGAACCTTGCTGGATGGTGAAATCGTGTTGTAGAGTCGGATTGGCAGGAAAGACGAGAAGCTCAGTCTTTGCCAGGTTGAGCTGCAGGTGATGTTCCTTCATCCATGCCGAGATGTCTGCCAGACAGCTTGAGATTTGTCCATCTACTGTGGGATCATCTGGCTGAAATGAAAGGTAGAGTTGTTTGTCATCAGCATAGCAATGGTATGAGAAGCCATGTGCCTGTATGATGGATCCCAGTGATGTAGTGTAAATGGAGAAGAGAAGAGGTCTGAGTACTGAGCCCTGAGGAACCCCCATGGTCAGTTGATGTGCTTTGGATACCTCCCCTCTCCAGGCAACCTTGAAAGACCTACCTGTGAGATAGGTTAGATTTGACCCAGTGGAGTGGAATCCCTGTGATGCCTAGTGATGAGAGCGTGGACAGAAGAATCTTGTGATTCACAGTGTCAAAGGCAGCAGATAGATCAAGGAGGATGAGGACTGATGATTTGGAAGCAGCTTTTGCTATCCGCAGGGCTTCAGTGACCGACAGTAGTGCAGTCTCTGTTGAGTGGCCCTTTTTCAGCTGATTAAACTGTGAGAGGAAAAATGAAACCTGGTTTAAAACAACTTGTTCAAATGTTTTCGCTATGTATGGCAGGAGAGAAATAGGTCTGTATTTCTCTACAAGTGATGTGACTAATGTGGGTTTTTTAAGCAGTAGGGTTGCCCGAGCCTGCTTGAATGTGGAAGGGAAGATGCTGGCATAGAGAGATGTGTTGATGATGAGTGTGAGTGCTGGTAGGAGTGTAGGAGAGATTGCTTGTAGAAGGTGTGAGGGGATAGGATCTAGAGGGCAGGTGGTGGGATGGCTGGAGAGGAGAAGTTTAGATACTTCTGCATCAGTGAGTGTAGAGAAGGAGGAGAGAAGATGTTTGGCTGTGGATGTGGCTGATTTAAAATCCTGTGTGTGTGGAGGTGGGAACTGACTGCTAATTGTTGTTGTTTTATCAGTGAAAAAATGGGCAAAATCGTCTGGAGATAGAGAGGTGGTAGGATGTGGTGGAGGGGGACAAAGGAGAGAGTTGAATGTTCTGAAAAGTGTGCGTGTGTTTGAGGTGCTGTTGATTTTGTTGTGGAAATAAGAGGATTTAGCTGCATGGACATCATCTGAGAAGGATGAGAGCAGAGATTGATACCCAGGTCAGACAGGTCATTTGATTTTCGCCATTTTCTCTCTGCTGCCCTGAGTTTGGTCACGAAGAACATCAGATAACCAAGGGTTAGAGGGAGTAGGAAGTGCTGGCCTAGAATATAGGGGGCAGATACTATCTAGACAAGAAGTTAAGTTAGAACATAAAGTGTCTGTTGCAGTGTTAGATGATAATTGTGTGGGTGAGGGAAGAGAGGATGACACAGCAGAGGACAGATGAGAGGGAGAAAGAGAGCGCATGTTTCGTCTGAAAGTAACTGGTAGAGGGACTGGGGGTGCAGGAGTAGTAAGTTGTAGATTAAATGTGATGAAGTAATGGTCTGAGATGTGTAGGTGTTTGACCAAGTTGTTATCTGTAGTGCAGTTGTGTGTGTAGATGAGGTCAAGTTGGTTGCCATATTTGTGGGTGTGTGAAGTGATATGGCATTTGACATCGAATGAGGCTAGGAGGGAGTGGAAGTCTGTAGCATATAATTTGTCCTGGTGAATGTTGAAGTCGCCAAGGATTACAAGTGGGCTGCCATCCTCTGGGAATGAGGACAGCAGCACATCTATTTCCTCAACAAAGGTGCCCAATTGACCTGGGGGGCAGTAAATGACTTCAAGATGGATTTTAACGGGAGTTGTGACTGTAATAGCATGGTATTCAAATGAGTTGTTATTGCATAGAGAGGTGTGCGTTGAGTATTTACAATTGTTAGTAATGAGAAGACCTGTGCCTCCACCCCCTCCCAGTCTGGCGAGGGGTGTGAGAGAAAGAGAAGTTGTTAGAAAGAGCAGCAGGGGTTGCTGAGTCTTCTGGACGGATCCAGGTCTCAGTCAAAGCCAAGATATTGAGATTTAAATGAGAGGCGGAGGCTGGAATGAAGTCAGCTTTGATGACAGCTGACTGACAATTCCATAGACCCACAGAGAAAGAGAGAGGAGCATTAGTGGAGGAAGGAATAGGACAAAGATTAGCAGTGTTGCACTGCCGTCTGCGTGTGATAGTGGAGCGTTGTTGAGAGACAGTGGGAATGCACTGAAAGCACATTGTAAGAGAGAGGAAGGAAGGTGAATAAGGACAGAAAAAGGAGATACTTAAGTGCAGAGGTGGAAAGTAACAAATTACATTTACTCGCGTTACTGTAATTGAGTAGTTTTTCTGTGTACTTCTACTTTTTTAAGTAGTTTAAAAAAGCTGTAATTTTACTTTTACTTAAGTACATTTTGATTGAAGTATTGTACTTCGCTACATTTTAAACCACATCCGTTACTGAGTAAAAATAAATCATTAATGCAAAGGAGAGGGAAAAAAACGCGATCCGGAAACGACTATATTGAATAGAGGGCGCGGGACTTGGAAGAGAACAAGATGGAGACGAACAAGACAGACGTCAGTGACGCAGACCCAGCTGAAAGCAAAACGCCGTCGTGAGCCCCTGGCCAGTATGGAAATACTTTGGATATTGAAAAAAATAACGTGGTGTTGTCTTGGAGGATATCAAATGTGCACAAAATGTGGATGCAAATGAAGAAACACATAGAACATGTTCGGGCACACATCCCTCTGTGCAGATAAAGGTATGTTTATAACTTAAGGCCGAATGATTTCTGTGACGCAGAGGGAATCCCGGTATCCAGTCATGAACATTACCTTTACATTATAACGTAGGATTCACGTCATATACACAAACTGATGGATGAACTAATAACTCGAAAGAATAAATCAAATCGCGACATGGTCTGTAAATATTAAAGCACAAAACATTGCTATATGAAGATATGATCTGCTTGTTCAGTCTCTGTGAATGAGCTGCTCCATCTACTACATACAGGACTCTATTATTCTTAAATATTTTAATGAATTAATTATAAAATTAAGTTGTTAATCTAATTCATAATCATTTATTGAATTTAGTTTATTAGACATGTTTTATTGAATTTTTAATAAACAAAACAAACAAATGGTTTTAAGTTTATGATAAAGCATTTGTTCAACCAAAAAAAAAAAAAAAGACCAATCATCTTTAATTATTTAACATCATTTTAACTAACCATAATTTAATAATAGGTACAGTTTATTTATTAAATAATTGTTTAATACCGTGATGTTTTCTGAGATATCGTGAAAATCTCATTCTATCACAACCCTACAGGGGAAAGTCCCCGACCCCCACTGTTAAAAAAAGTAACTAAGTAACTTTTACTGAGTACATTTTAAATGAGCTACTTTTTACTTTTACTTGAGTAAATTTTTAGACCAGTAATTTTACTTGTACTAAGGTAAACTTTCATTGAAGTAACAGTACTTTTACTTGAGTAGAATATTTTGTTACTCTTTCCACCTCTGCTTAAGTGCCTTATCGGTGTCCGCTCTTCAGGGGAGTCGATTGCAGGTAGAGTCGAATGAAGATGTCTTTACCCGAGTCGGTCTTCACATGAGGAGGCTGAACACGAGGGCTGAACGCTTCCGCGCCAGCTCTGACACGCTTATTAAATAGAGGCCTTCTACTACTTAAGTGAGAACAGCTGTGGACGCTTTTATAATTAGGCCAAAGGATCAAGGCAAAAGCCTGTCAATGGCTCGAATCGAAACTAAACTATGACTCACTACCTGTGCTAAAAGCTAGCAATAACAATTGACTGCAGAACAACGCGGCTGTGGTTATAATTCAAATGCAATTTGCTAACACAGTAACATTTTGAGAAGATAAATAAGTGCAACATCGAAATGTGTCCTTCTTCTAGCCAGAGGTGGACAAAGTACTCAACTCTATTACTTGAGTAAAAGTAAAAGTACTACTGGTCAAATATTACTCCGTTACAAGTAAAAGTTCTAAAAATAGATTTTTACTTGAGTAAAAGTACAGAAGTATTTGTTTTTAAAAGTACTTAAGTATCAAAAGTACATTTATTTTTTTCATGTCAATGCATTGTTTTATTATTGTTGTATAAATGCTAATGGTGGTTTAAACCAGTCAGTGATGCTCCATCCAACATGCCAGCATACGACTAGCTTAAACTCATTTCAGTACTTTTATAAAAGTAACAAAGCTCTTTACAAAGCTACTGTCACTTTAAGGCCGAATGCACGGATCCAATACATCATCCCATATTCTCCCAACTGTTTACTCGTCTCTTTCTCCCAGACATTTAAATTTTTTAACATTTTATAAGACATGCATCAAGTGTTTGCCAACTAAACTAATCTCTAATCTTTTCAGAGAACTGAAACATGCTTTCTAAGTATGACCATGTGTGCACTCTGTGCCAAGGAACCGTCTTCTTCCATTTTGCTATAAACTGATCAGTGTTAAAAATTTTTAGAAACTTCACATGACCCTACAAGAGTGATTACTGATAGGCTGTCTGCAAAAAAACTTTAACGTAAAGAAACTTTTAAAGAAGAAAAAAATCATCCACTGATTTTCAAAGCTGCTACAGAAACGACTTTCGACTTTGAGGACCTTGATAGAAATGTAGTGGAGTAAAAAGTTCAATATTTGTCTTTCAAATGTAGTAAAGTTAAAGTAAAAGTTTCACAAAAAAAATAATACTCCAGTAAAGTACAGATACTCAAAAAGTGTACTTAAGTACAGTACCCAAGTAAATTTACTTAGTTACTGCCCACCTCTGCTTCTAGCATGCGATACGCTAAGCAATACAGCAAAACTGATTATTCAGAAAAACACTTACATACGGCTCGCGGATTTTCGCGGACCAGAACGCTACTCCTAATGAGCAAGTGACCGACTTGACTTTAATATATACAGTCCACCCTTATAATTATCCTAAAGGCAAAATTATTATTATAAAGTGTTACCAAAATGGGTTACATTTATGATCTTTCTGTGGTGTATTTGTGGTGTTTTCAAGTAATGGTTAAACAAACTGAGAAAAATGTTGTTTGTTTTAAGATTGTTAAGTGTAGTTGTCATGTCAATTTATTTATAAACAACTTTTATTTATATAGATTAGTGCTTTAAACAATACAGATTGTTTCAAAGCAGCTTCACAGTAATAAACGGCATCCTAAAACTCATGTGTTTGCCTTGTCCTTGTGTGAGCATACAGCTTAGGGCAGGAGTCGGCAAGTATATTTGGCCACGGGCCAAAAAAAAAATTGCCACTAGATGGCGGGCCAGTATATAGTTAAAGGATAATTTAAGAAATACATTCATGACAAATTCAACTAGAATTGCCTGACATACTGTTACAGTGTCTTTTGTAACTGGTAGTTGTCACAAGCACGCCAGGCTCCACCCACTCACAAGCACGACGCACTGATTCCCCGGAGTACTGATCACACGCAACTGCAAGTCAAAGTCATCATCACCTCATCACTGCCTGCACTGAAGCCCCACGCACACAGTCAGTCACTGGTATCAAGACTTATCTGTCTACTTACCACTAAAGGACTTCATTGTGATACGTACCTGCTCCCTCGTCTCCAGTGTGCTCCCTCATTCTCCAGTGTGTCTCATCGTCTTCGTCTCCTGGCTTCCTTGTTTCCCTGGCTCCAGCGATCCATCTTCCTGATTCTCCTAAAACACAAACTGAGTATTACCATCCCGTTATCCACCATTCCTGCATTATCATCTGTCTGACTACTCACCTGATCCAGTTCACTCTCAGTACATTAATAAAACAGTGTCCATTACCGTTCTCTGTTCTCCGTGTACCTCTGTCCGTAACAGAAGACTAGACCAACACAACAGAGTGCAGTAATCATATGCACCCCGGACCCATTCCAGGAACTGATGGATGTTCTTCAACGAACTCTCACTACCATGCCATCTGCTTCACCAACACCACCAGCGAGCACTTTCGACAACAACACCGCATCTCCTTCGCCTCCGGTGTCCGCCAGTCCCATAGCCAAACCGGCGGCCTTCTCTGGTTCGGTGGAGGATTGCAACGGATTTCTCCTCCAATGCTCACTAGTCCTGGAGATGCAATCTCACCAGTACCCCACCGAGAGATCCAAAGTAGCCTTCATCATCTCCCAGCTGTCTGACAAAGCCCTCTGGTGGGCAGAACCGCTATGGTCCCAGAACCAACCTATCACCAACTCTCTCTCCAGCTTCATCACCCACTTCAAAGAGGTCTTCGGCAAACCATCCTGGGATTCAGCAGTGGGTGAGCAATTATACCATTTAAAGCAAGGTACGAAATCTGTTAATGAGTATGCTCTCCAGTTTCGCACTCTCGCCGCTTCCAGTGGGTGGAACGAACAGTCACTACTGACCACATATCGTCAGGGGTTGGATACTCGGGTGCGATTGCATCTCGCTGCATACGAGGATACTATCGGCTTAGACTGTTTCATCGAACTCTCCATCCGCTTCGCCACTCATATGCAGTTGTGTGTGAATGAACCCCAGGCCCAGCTGTTATGTTTTCCATCAATCCGCCGACCAGAGATCGTCAGCCCCCCAGAACCAGTCTATGAACCCATGCAGATCGAGAACTCCTGGTTATCGATGGCTGACCCAGAATTCATGTTTGTACTGTGGATCGCCCAGGCATTTCATCAGTGAATGCCCCATCCGCCCACCTCGTCCCATGGTGAGTGCTATCCTTCCATCACTCAGAAAGATGAAACCACTCACTACTGCTGTAATTCTTAATGCTGCCGTTGTGTTTCTTACAGTTGTTGCTCTCCTCAACTCTGGGTCAGCCGGCAATTTCATCTCGGGCTCCCTCTGCCACCAGCTCAAACTCCGGTCGACAGCCACCCCGACAATCTACAAAATCCATTCGGTAACCGGGAGACCTCTCAGCCGCCACCAAGTTCGCTCTTCCGTAGGCCCCTACTGCTCAGAGAAGGACTTCTCCATGAGGAACAGCTCCATCTATTGGTTCTGTAGGAGTCCACAGCTGATGTCATTTTAGGGCACCCATGGTTGGAGCAGCACAATCCATTTATCTCCTGGAGGACAGGAGAAGTGCTGAAGTGGTGCAACGGCTGTTTCCCAGATTGTTTCCATACACTTCCTGTTCCAGTCTCTTTACGTCCTTTGAATCTCCCAGTATGCCCCATGTCGATTTAAAGTCTGGTGGAGAACCGTTCGGTTGATGTTCAAGCCTTTTACACCCCTTTCGGAGACATCTTCTGTACCACACGTGCCTCTAAGCTGCTTCCACACCGGCCATGGGACTGCGCCATTGATCTGCTGGCAGGTGGGAAGATCTACCCACTATCACCTCCAGAGGAGAAGGCCATAGTGGAATACATCCAAGAGGCGCTCGACCAGGGTTACATCCGTCCGTCTACTAACCCCTGCTGCATCCAGTTTCTTTTTCATGGCCAAAAAGGATGGAGGCTTGCGGCCCTGTATAGACTACAGAGCATTGAACAACATCACAGTCAAGTTCCGGTATCCTCTTCCTCTTATCCCGCAGCTGTAGAACATCTCCATGGTGCCACTGTGTTCACGAAGTTGGACCTCCGCAGCTCGTAAAACCTCATCCGGATACGTGAGGGGGACGAATGGAAAACTGCCTTCGTGACCCCTACAGGCCATTATGAATATCTTGTCATGCCGTATGGATTGGCCAACCGTATTCCAGGACTTCATACATGAGGTGCTCTGGGTGTTTCTCCACAAGTTCGTTCTGGTATATATTGATGACATCTTGATATACTCCCGGAGCCTGGCCGACCATCGCCATCACGTTGCAGAGGTCCTGCAATGCCTGAGAAGCTTCCAACTCTTCCTCAAGGCTGAAAAGTGTTCGTTCCATCAACCTTTAGTACAATTCCTGGGATACGTCATCGATCACAGTGGCATCCAGATGGACGAGAGGAAGGTGGAGGCTATCCGATCCTGGCCCATCCCCACCAACATCAAACAACTGCAACGCTACTTAGGTTTCGCCAATTTCTACCGTCGCTTTATTCAAGACTACAGCTCCATCGCCAGTCCCCTCACCCACCTACTCCACAACAAGCCCAAGTCTCTTACATTACATTAATAAAACAGTGTTCATTACCGTTCTCTGTTCTCCGTGTCCCTCTGTAACAGTAGTGAGCTGTTACTCTGTTAAAAATTAGATAAATTAATAAAGCAGTAGTGATATGTAACCTGGCAAGTATCTTCATTCACCAAATTGCAACACAGACCGCCTTGCTAAAACACACATACGTGGGAGATGCGGAATGGATAACAATAACTCAAAAATAAAAGCCATTTAATGGCATTTTTGAGTCATGCTCTTAACAAATTGTTTTATTTCCTCTTTCAATATTGCGAATAATAAATGTGTGTTTTAATTAGCTTGTTACACAATGGAGCCTAACTTATTATAATGATTATTTGACGTAGCTTACTTTTACACTCATGATTATTCCTTGGCATCCTCACATACTAAACTGCATTTTTTTATTGTTTGTATGCTGGGGGTACGCGATTATGTCGCGTGCAGAGTGATGTTAATATTTAATCTAGCCGGTGAGAGAAAATGGCACTATCAAAGAGTCTAAAGAGGAAAGTCGACAGCGAAAATAGGGTGTCGGTGTGTCTTATCTGCAACAAAGTTGTGGCTGTTTGTAAAGAATATAATGTCAGACAGCACCACGAGATGAATCATGTTATCTGTTTTGCTGGTTGTCTTGTCAATATTTTTGATAAAAAGGAAGCTGAATTTGAGTTGTTATTGTTCACATGTTGGTGCTGAGGCCCCGCGTTATAAGCAAACGTTTCAATGGTTCACTGTAAGTTTTCTCATACCACACATTTCATGACGGCTATTTTAGGGGCCTGTCTAGCGATCCAGTCCACATACTCTTTTGAATTTTGTTCAGAACTTCTCAAAAGCTCTCAATTCATCCCAAAATAAAACACGTTTGTACTTTTTTGAAGGCAAAATCACTAAAGACAGATTGATTGTGAGCAACTGTTGTTGTAATATTTTTAGTTTTCAACACCCGTTCTAAGCGGTGCTCAAACTCTGGTCTCTCCGCATGGGAGTCTGACGCTCTTACAATAATGCTAAAGACTGTAACTTTTGCATAAGCCACTACTAGAGCCTCTTTTGACATTTAGGGAGTTTTCCTGCATAGTTCTCACATGGTCGCCTCTGTTACACTATCATGACAGATATATTAAGTGTATCCAGCTACGCAAGCCAAAATTTGATGGTTCTTTCTCCTTGATTGGTATGCACATGCACATGACGTTTTGTTTGTTTCTGTGTGCCATGAACTTTTCTATCAGTCTTTTGTCTTGGCCCCAGCCTCCTTGTTACCTGGTCTTTGGTTTATTTTCCCCACCTTTCCTCTCTCGTTACCTGTCTTGTTTCCTAGCCGTTTTATTCTCCCTGGCTGTTTCTCAAATCCAAAAAATGGCAAAGAATGGACTTACTTTCCAGCAGAGACCGGTCTCGGAAGGATGCGAGTACACAAAACGCATCCTTGTGATAATTGAGATGTGCTGCGATGTTGTTAATCAACTGACCATCCCAGCTTATTATAGCGGCTGATTCACAATTAATACAACATAACATCACAAACAAATGTCACAATTATAAAATGTCATTTATTTCATTTTATTATAGACATTATTTTTGTATAATTTTGCATAGTACAATTTTAGATTTATAGTATTTATAAAATGAGTAGCCATATGTTACCTATGTTTGTCAATGTTAAGATTATTTTTAATATGCCAATAAAAATACTGCAGGTTTTTAGAAAAGCTAATATTTACTTTTATGAGCCGTCACATATGCAAACTGGCAGTGGGAATCTCTTAAGTGATAACTAAAAGTTTAAAGCTTACAGGCTTCCATACTTCGTCCACCTGCAGCATATTCTGGGATTTCTAACAGTTTAATTCTCTCAAGTCTGCATTCGATGCACCCTCGATATCAAGAACACATCTGGGTACTTCCATGCGTCCTCTGTACTTGCGTTCTTGGGTATTGGAATTTAACTTTGACCATTGATAATGACGTAATAATGACGAATGAGTACAGAATCTCCATATCAAAACACATGCGAGGAAGACGCAGTAAAACAAGCGATTGTATTGAGCAGATGCATATGTAAAATAATGTGATCATCAACATTAAACATCATATGAATCAAAACGATCTAATGTTACTGAATGAAATGTGGACCCAGGGCGAGCTATAGGACTGTGCAAGCATTACAGGTGTTGTTGGACTCAATATACTCCATCTGTGTTTGATCATCGCTCTAAATCTGATCTGGATACAGTCTTTCACAAAAACAAGATTTTCTCAGCTTTTTGTTCAAAATGTTACTTTTTTTATGAAATACTCCTTCCGGTGTCTCACAAGTTTCAGGCCGGAATTTCCTTGTACGGCCGTATGGGCACTTCTCCCAGAAGAGCGCGCACATGACCAGAGCGAGAGAGCAAATGCACGCCCATAAATGCGCTTTGCTCGGCTTTAGGAAGGCCGGCTGCACTGCAGTCACAGGACTTCACAAAATCAACAATGTCACCAAAGAAGTGTGTTTTTGATGAAGCGGTCCCAACGATAAAGGTTCACGGTCATGCATTGGAAGCAGGCAGTGAGTAAAACTGCTTCAAATGTCTATGTTGTTGGCTATCATCACGTAAGTACACATCCGTAAACATGATTGTGTATAGTTAATTTATCAATGGAGCATGCAATGTATGGTGTGTTTAAATACATTTGTTTAGTTGATAGTAGCTTAAACTAAATTAATTATTTCATATTAAACCTAGGCGGCATTCACACAAAGCACGCTTCTTCATTCAAATGCGCTACTATTAAATTGTTTCTCTATGTAAACGCAGTAGTCTGATGTGCATAACCGTTCCGCTTGCTATTGCTAACGTTTAGTTGCATACAATAGTCCATAAACCAATCATGTCCTCATAAACCATGAGTAAACACACACAAATGTTGACAAGCCGCTAAGCAAATACAGTTAAAGTACATACCACATAGAGACATCCTGCAGTTGCTGCTGCTCCTGTTCATTTTCAGCCTCTGGATCAGATTTTGGATCATATATGTATGGTTGAATCTGATTGATAGCCATGGATTATTTAGGATAACGTTTTCTTTTCCACATTTAAGGATGTCACAGTTTCAGACGCTCTCAATGCAATAGCTGCGCGCTCGTGGCTCTTTAGCTTCGCCCACATGATACGCCTCCATCCGCTCTTTTTTTCCCCAGAAAGACTCAGTATAGCGTATCTTTCTTTTTTAAATGCAATGAAAATAAAGAATTTTAGGAGATATGAAGGATGTAATACTGCTCTATAGGTACTCAAGATTGACATGAGATTGACTGAAACTGAGTGTGTGTGTGTGTGTGTGTGTGTGTGTGTGTGTGTGTGTGTGTGTGTGTGTGTGTGTGTGTGTGTGTGTGTGTGTGTGTGTGTGTGTGTGTGTGTGTGTGCGGGCATGTTTTTGTGAAATATCAGGACACAAATGTGTATAATGACATGGGTATGACATAGGTATTACAAAAGAGGGTGAAATATGAGGACGTTGCCCATGTCCTCACTTTTCAAAATGCTTATAAATCACACAGGATGAGTTTTTTCACAGAAAGTAAACTGTGCAGTCTCCTGTGATGGGTAGGTTTAGGGGCAGGGGCAGTGTAGGGGATAGAAAATACAGTTTGTACAGTATAAAATGCATTACGCCTATGGAATGTCCCCACATTTCACAAAAACAAACGTGTGTGTGTGTGTGTGTGTGTGTGTGTGTGTGTGTGTCCCTTTAAATCCTTGTAGGGTTTCTCCCACTACTGGGTGGTGTTATGTTTCATATTACAAAATTACAGCAGTATTTTATAATCAAATCTTTTCCTAATTTTGACAGAACACAAGCTTTGAGAATTTAGCGACAATAATGTGATATAAATTTTGTTGTGACAGAAATGTATTCATTTGTGACAAGAGAATGTGTGAGGAGCGTGTGAGTGTCTATTTTTGGTTAAGTGCCAACACAAAATCTCATTAATCTCTTTTTTGTAACATGAACTTCAAATTTGGAAAACAACACATTTTGGATTTTCTAGCAATAGAGTCCAAATAGTTTTGTAAAATATGTATTTTATACAAGACATTGTTTTTGGTACAGTGCATTTGCTATAGAAAACTTAAACTTCTATAACTTTTCATACAGTGCTTTTCACTAATCTGCTGAGCGTCTTCCCAGCCGAGACCGACATTAGGTCTGTATTCCAAAGCATTCATGAATTACAACTATTAAAGTATTTTCACATATATGCTCAAAAATGGGAGACAGTTAACAGGTCAATGTTTGCTTCTCTTTGGAATTAAATATCCTTCTGTTTTGGCAATTTAACAGTCACGTTATAGTTTGTCAGCAGAGGTGATATGGTGTTTTATGGTGATTTCTTGTTGTATTTTAGAGTGTGACAAACTTGGTCAATAGTAACGCTCTATTTTTATGAAATGCAGATGCATCAAAATGTTCCGTTTTTCATTTCATAGAAAGACTATCAGCATATGGGTTTTGGAATGGCATGCTACTGAGTCAAAATAATGACACAATTTAAATTTTTGAGCAAATTGTTCTTTAAACACCAAAGCGTTCAGGCGGTTTTATGCATAGCCATGTTTTTGAACCATTACATGCTGTGGAGAGAATAATTCTGCATAAATTACAGTAAAGTATGAGTACAACTTTAAAGCTACTATGAAGTTTTATAGCTTGACTTTAAAATTGATTTCTGATGTCAGCATGAAGCAGCTCGTAAACATCAAGCATCGAGACGACCGGGACACTTTATTCTCTTCTGGACTTGATCAGCAAACACAGACCAGCGTGAATTTATGAAAACTGTGTGAAGTACCATTGTCGCTGAACCTGTACATGCTCTCGCTGAAACAACGGCTCATGTTCCCGTCATGCTCCACAGGAAGTGGAAATAAGGGATAGAAGGAGGCAGATAAAAGAGAGGCAATTTAAAGCACCATTTCCTCCTCTGTTGCTTCTGGATGTTACTCAGAGAAAGGTGGTGTGAGTTCTGTGCTGTCAGCTCAAAATTATAAAAGCCTTTTCTCTTTCTGCTTGTTCTCACTGAAAACAAAATGGTGGAGTGAATGGAGAACTCATCTGCCTTCTGGCGTGTCGTTTGTACTTGACAACTGAAGCAAACGGCTGCTAATGTACACAACCTCGTACCCAATTGTATCTCTCGTGAAAGGTTATATGATATTTGTGATAAACTTTAAATGGCTGCCTCTTCAATTTCAGGCACTTTTATGTCATATGTGCAGTATATATTTTTAAACAAAGTGCACATTTTAAATTGACTTCTTTTTTGTCACATCAAGGTCATTTGGTCCTTTAAAAAAAAATAAAAAAATAATCAAAATCAATTATATGTGTGTGAAAAGCGCTAAACAAATAAATTGAATTGAATTGAACTGAACTGAATAGAATTATGAAAAATTAAGTGTGGCATAATTTCCACAACCAACACATTTTCCACCAATTAAAGTATTGTTTGTTTGTTTAGTTGGTGTATTTATTTACCAAGGACACAACAGCGCCAGTGGAAAACATGATGAAATACGTAATGTGTCAAGAAAACAAAGAAAAATCAAGGCAAATATGTGGTACATAAACTGCACAGATAGATAGTAAGGGTTTAACGGAACACATATTCGTACCGAACCGTTTCAGTTCGAACCAGTCGATGAATTGCAGTTTAAGTCACTTCCGAATTGGCTTCAAGAGAAACTGGGGGAGGTTGCCACTTGGGCGTGACACAGATCACTGTACAAGCGCATGCGTCAGTTAAAGCGGTAGCGAGCCATGCGAGTGAACGCGATCATCTCTCCCTAGTCGAAGAATAAACATATGTGTTGACGGATACCTTCACAGACTGACTCTGACCCTGGACTTTTATTTGACTGACTGTGAGTGACCCGGGCAAAATATACCACCCTTATGTATTTGTGTGTTTGTAAACCTGGTGTTGGTGTTGTAACATCCCAATAATCGTTCCAAGTTGTTTGTTTCATTGTTTTGTTTGTTTAATGCTGGAATTTGTTTAAATGTTTAATGTTCAGTGACACATGCTGTTCTAATATCATTACACAGAAAAGAGCACCATAAGAGTTAATTGTATTTAATTCATTTATAAATTTAACTTCAATGCCTTTCAAACAGCTATAAACATACCTTCTGGTGCATCTCTCTTACATGCCAAACTAGGACAATTGGAAAGTAGCCATATTTAAACTAGCATTTGCTCATCAAAGCTTACTTCATCTGGTTCTGACCTCATAGGGGAGGGAGAGAAACTGGGTGTTTTCTTTATTGTTTTGAGCTCTGTACATGTTAATATATGTAAATGATATATATTGTAGAGTTGAAATGTCATGAAGGTTTGTTTGTTTATGCCTTGTCACCTGTTTGTAACTTATATGTTTTCCCCTAAAATGGTATGTTCCAAAAAATAGGAGGAGCCAAAGCCTATAAAACAGGAAGCGATTTTAGGGAAGAGCAGGTTCAGAAAACAGTGGGAAAAGGAGATTGGAATTCAGTATTACGAAGGAAAGAGTCGTCATTATTGTTTAGACTTCGCATAGGACACACAGGGTTAAATTATAGTTTACATAAAATCAATAAACATCCTACAGGGAGGTGCAATAAGAGTAATGAACCAGAAACAGTTGAACATGTTCTAATAAATTGCATAGCATATAAAAATAAAAGAGTTGAGGGATAAGATTTAGGAAATGGAGCATAATACTCTGAATATATAAAAATATTAAAATATAAAATATTCTGGTTAAAAAAAGGGAAGTATTCCTATGCAATATGCAATATTGAGATATTTAAAGGAAACAGGAATTGATGTAAGAATATAATTTTTTTAATTTTTCTCTCATTTCCCATCGATGCTCCACACTCCAGTTCAGTTGGTGGCAGTAATGCACCGAAAGCTGGTCTGCCAACTGCCAATAAATCAACAAGAAGAAGAAGGGAAGAGCAGGTAATGTGGAGAGGTTGAATCTCGTTTGTGGTTTTTGGCTTATACATTGGCAAAGCCAACTTACATTCTTACGTTCTTTGGTTATTTTTCTTTCTTTTCACTGTTGCTACTGTATATATTTATATTTTTCACCTTTGGGAATTAAAACCTCTCTGGACTGTGCATTTTTGTACCGTCACCTATTTAACACCTCTGTCTGCTGGTACATTCTAACAGATACATTACAACTTACTGAAATGTATTATATGTCGTGTAATTGTTCAATCTGTTTCAACGGTGGAAAGACATCAATAAAACAGCTTGTAACGTCACATAGCATTACATTGACAATGTGGGCTTTAGATCAGTAATTAGATCGGTAATTTAGTTAATATGGTTAATTTAGTTTAATCATTAGATTTATTTGGAAATTTAGTTGAAAAATGTAGTGTCCCCAACTGAGCAAGCCAAGCCGAAAGAACGAAGTCATCACGCCAGAGACAGGTTTTATTGAGGATACCGTATTGATGAAACAATTACTAAAGTATAATATTTGAAAGATCGGAGGCAACAAGCCCGGAGACGGGTTGTATTGAGGATGACATATCAATTTAAAGAATTATTAACTAGGAATATTCGAACAATCGTAGTCATTACGCCGGAGACAGGTTTATTGAGGATGCCGTGTCGATGAGGCAGCTTAAGGGGGAGTCTAAATTACACGGTCTCTGCAGACACTTCAGGGTCATGTGTTGGTCACATCTGGGTGCAGGTCCACCATCTGATCTGGATACAGCCTGGATCCGGCTGACTGCAGTAGAACTCGGGATAAAACAGAGAGACTAACATTAGCGCAGATGCCATTCTTCTAATGATGTAACGAGTACATCAGGTGTTATGGGAAGTGTTCCTGGTTCTGGCTGGCCTGATTAATGCAGCCTAATAATCATTTAATTGAAAGTGTTTTATGTGTATGCCATAGAAAAGAGATGTGTTTTTAGTCTAGATTTGAACTGACAGAAGACTTTTCCAGAGTTTAGGTGCTAAATCGGCAGCAGTTTATTTTGATATTCTAGGTATTATTTAATGGCCAGAATTTTGAGACCGCAGTAGACGTGATGGAGTATAATGTGTTAAGAGCTCGCTCAAGTACTGGGGAGCTAAACCATTTAGTGCTTTCTAAGTAATAAGCAAGATTTTAAAATGTATGCAATGTTTAATAGGGAGCCAGTGCAGTGTTGACAGAACTGGGATGATATGGTCATACTTCCTGGTTCTAGTAAGAACTCTAGCTGCTGTGTTTTGGACAAGCTGGAGTTTGTTTATTAAGCGAGCAGGGCAACCACCCAGTAGAGCATTACAATAATCTAGCTTTGAGTACATGAACGCATGTACTAACTGTTCAGCATTTTGCATTGTGAGCTTGTGCCGTAATTTAGATATATTTTTTAAGATGGTAGAATGCAGTTTTACAGATCCTAGAAACGTTGCTTTCAAACAAAATATTGGTATCAAAGAGCACACCCAGGTTCCTCACTGATGAAGAGGACTTGACAGAGCAGCCATCAAGTGTTAGACAGTATTCTAGGTTACTACTTGTAAAGCTTTTTTGTCCAATGATTAAAAATTATTTTTTCTGAATTAAGTTGCAGGAAATTACTGGTCATCCAATTTTTTTATATCAGCAATACGTTGCGTTAATCTTGTGAATTGGTAAATTTCTTCAGGGCATGAAGAAATATAGAGCTGAGTATCGTCAGCATAACAATGAAAACTAACGCCATGCTTCCTAATGATATCTCCCAATGGTAGCATGTACAGGGTGAAAAGCAACGGTCCTAGCACTGAGCCCTGCGGTACTCCTACTGAACTTGTGATCGGTGTGTCATCTCATAATTTACTATTACAAACTGATAACGGTCAGATTGGTATGATGACCAAGGCAGTGCTGGTGCAGGTTCGGAGCCAGAGCCTAGTTTTAAATCGGTTCTATGTCTTTTCACACCCAAAGCACCAGCACTGAACCAGGAAAAGTGGTTCTTAAAGGGTTACTTCAGCGATTAGCATTAAGCTTTGTATCAGTAGAAACCCAGGAGTATATTCAAATTATCGTATCGTTGCAGCCGCAGCCGCGAATCCCGCACTTACCTTAGCTCATGTGATGAATGTAATCCGATCCTGCAGCGTTTGTGCCGTGACGGCCGTGATACTCAGTCGACTCACTCATATTGAACAGACACATTCAGTTTTTAATTGTAGCGTCTCTAACTGAACTGATTTTATGAAAATTAATGCGGTGGGCAAGTAAACCAGTAAGCCGTGCCTAGAGCAGCCTCGGGCAGCAAAGTGCATTTTGGGAATTGTTGTCTTTCATCCCCATGAGACAAAAATACATTTTCTGTGTTTTCTCAGTCTAGAAGGCAGCAAATTCAAAAATAATGTAATATTTCTACTACATTAATGGCCGAGTTTAAATACAGATTCATCTTCCCAGCGCTGAAGTACCCCTTTACGTAGCACCAAAACATTGCTGGTCTAGAAGTAAGAACCGCTTGCATCAGGGGCTGGGGGGCGGGGTTACCGTGACCAACAAGACGGACACAAACTTGTGACCGCCATTTTTGAAGTGGCTGCTAATCGAGCCAATAGCTGCTTGATTGTAATCTCCATCTAAACAAATCACGGTGCGCTACATTGATGCGTTGGATTCGCTGTGTTTTGATGCTGATGCATCGTAAAGCCATGAGCATCAATAGTAACGCAACGTTGACCATTGTTGATGGAAGGCTTGTTTGGGATGCATCAACGCTGTGCAGACTGATCACCGTATGACAAAGAACAATGAGAGCATATAACTCGTTATGCTTTTGAATCATTCATGCTGTATTTTGCAACAAGTCCTCCAACCCATACGACCATAAAGGTCGTGTGTCCGTACCTTAAAATACGACCCAGACGAGCGTTTTCTATATTAGCGCCCCTACTGGCAACTGGAGATATGTCACTCACAGAAACTCTCGCCTCAATGCATTCTGGGTTCCCTTTCGAGAGGTCTCGTATTGCGTATGGGAAAAACTCCTTTTCTCGAGAATATGAAGCAAAAACTTTATTCATAAAGTGTCTATGTAAGCGAGTGCGGCTGCACAGCCGATAGACCAGCGCGAGCTGCGGGCTGATTGGCTGTGCAGCGGGAACTGCATGAACCTATGGCGAGGCGGCAGAGAGAGAGCGAACCAGTAGGGGTCGCTAAAATTCCCGCCGAACAAGGTCTCTAAAATTAGCATATCTGAGGCTATATAGACCGTGTTTTGCCATAGGAAATCAGATTTAATCTCCTTCAGCGATACCTTCGTTGACCTCGAATTGAAGCCCGCCGTCGAACAAGTCACTCAGCGGAACTTCTCTGCAGCCCTGAGGCGTCGGATTCCCTTGGTCTCCGCCTTCAGCCGCCTGCCGTTCCAGCTGCGCCATCCGGCGAGTGAAGCCCCGCCGTCGAAAAGCACTCAGCGGAACTTCTCTGCAGCCCTGAGGACGTCGGATTCCCGCTTGGTCTCCGCCTTCAGCCGCCTGCCGTTCCAGCTGCGCCATCCGGCATATATCCTTTATTCTGTGTCTGTGCTATTTGTGTGTTGCCGTTGCAACTATTTCTAAAAGAGCGCGAGCGTTGTTGCAAATGCCTCGCCCTTCCTGCGCCTCATGCCGAGCACCTCTCCTCGGCGGCGACCGCCACATCATCTGTGTGGCATGCCTCGGACGCGACCACGCGGAGACTGCACTCAACAGGGGCGGCTGCCCCGAGTGTGACGAAATGGCTCTGCAGACCCTTCGGCTCGCCGCCAGCTTCGATGTCTCCGCTCCCACCGCGCCTCCTCGGACCGCAAGAAGAAGCGCCGCGACCAGAGGCCTCCCGAGGCCCCGAGCGATCGACGCCGAGTAACTCTCCACGTGCCTCGCCTCGCCGGTCGAAGTTCATCCAGGAGGAACAGTGCCACTCACCTACTGTGGCCTGTTCCGCTTTCATTTGGTGGACCAATAGCGAAGAAGAGGAGGGGGACAGCCTTTCGCTGGCTGCATCTGGCAGCGAGTGGTCAGACTCTGTCTCGAGCCCGCCGACGCAGACTGCCACTACCGCCAAAGCCAGCTTTGACACGGAGATGGTCCGGGTGCTCACTAAGGCCGTGGAAGACCTCGGGCTCGAGTGGTCCCACCCTACTGAAGCGCCACGGAGTAGGCTGGGCCAGTGGTTCCTACAAGGTCGTCGCCTTTCCTCTCCTCCCAAGCCCGCCCCTTCTTCCCGGAGGTACAGCGAGATGGCGAAGGCTTGGAAAGCCCCTTCTCGTCGCGCGCTAAATCCGCCTTTTCCTCAGCGCTCTCCTCGGTTGAGGCGCGAGGAAAAAGGATACGAGGGTTTTCCTCCTCGAGGAAGCAGTCGCCGCGCACCTTTGTCCGCCCTCCTCCAGAGGATGGCAGGCCAAGGCTCAGCACCCTTCAAGCCATGTCGCTCTACATCAGCTTTCGCCAGTCGAGCATACGCCTCCGCTGGCCAGGCTGCTTCAGCGCTCCACACCATGGCCGTCCTCCAGGTATATCAGGCCAAACTTCTCCGCTCTCTGGACGAGTCTGTTCCTGATTCTGAGGCCTTGAGGACCTGCGCAGCGCCACCGATTTAGCCCTGCGGGCAAGGCTAACGCGGCTATCGGTAGGACCATGGCCAGCCTGACTGTTCTGGAGCGCCACTTGTGGCTGAACCTCACCGACATGAAGGGCGTGGATAAAGCCTCCTTTCTGGACGCTCCCATTACCTCCTCTGGGTTGTTCGGTCCGGCGGTCGTTGGCCGCGGCGTTTCACCGAGGCTCAGAAAGCCTCGCAGGCCATGAAACACTTTCTGCCCAAACGCTCCAACTCTTCCTCTGGCCGCCACAAAGCGCCGCCCACCCAGCCCGCTAAAGCAGCGCCGCCGTCCTCTCGGCCACGCTCGGGATCCAGGATCCGGCAGCGCTCACGCTCTGCAAGCCGCGGCAGGCAGCCCGAGTCCCGGGGACCTCGACCCAAAGCCGCGTTGAGACCCGAGCCACCGAAGCCGTCCTAGCCGCAAAGAGGAAAAGAAGGTGG
Organism: Gobiocypris rarus; assembly: GCA_023029165.1. Lineage (NCBI taxonomy): Eukaryota > Metazoa > Chordata > Actinopteri > Cypriniformes > Gobionidae > Gobiocypris > Gobiocypris rarus. The sequence goes on from CM040912.1 coordinate 12,867,345, forward strand.
CCAGGTCCGCCGGCTGGACCCCCACCCCACTCTCTCAGTCTCACAGTTCCTGCAATCAGGTGACTGCCGACTCAGTTTCGCAGTCAACGAGCCCTCTATCAAAAGCGCTCGCCTGCACACAAACGCCGTTCTCACGGCGACCCAAATAAATCTCAAAAAGAGCTCTTTTTATGTAGTCAATGTGCCCACTGTACAGTCAGCACACCTACGTTCAAACACCCCCCACACAGCTCACACGCTGTCCTGTGCCAAAAATGTAATGCGCGCGCCCACTACACAGTGCACGCCGCCATACATAAACACTATCCCACGGTGTTGCAAGCACAAACACACGGGTTACCGGGTCCCTATCACTAAGCGGCCCGCCCCCCATCCAAATTCAGCCCCTGGCTTCACGGGCCCAGGCCTGGCAGGCCATCCCCGGCATATCAAATTGGGTGTTGAACATAATAAAACGAGGTTACTCGCTACAGTTCGCTCGCAGACCCCCCGCTTTGGCGCGTGGTCGAACCTCAGTGAAAGGCAGCGCGAGTCACGTGCTCGCGCGAGGTATCGAAACTGTTGGAGAAGGAGCGGTGGAAACCGTGCACCCCACTCCAGCGAGTCAGGCTTTTACAGTCGTTACTTTCGTTCCAAAAAGGATGGCGGCCTCCGGCCCATCCTGAACCTCGAACATCTGAACAAAGCGCTTATGACACGCCCCGTTCAAGATGCTGACAGTGAAACAAATCCTCGCGCACATTCGCCCGGGGACTGGTTTTCACGGTCGATCTGAAAGATGCATACTTTCACATTCAGATAGCACCCGTCACAGGCCATTCTTGAGATTCGCCCGAGGGTCAGGCTTATCAATACACGGTTCTGCCATTCGCTTATCCCTGTCACCCCGCACTTTTCGAAGTGCATGAACGCAGCCATAGCCCCGCTGAGGCTGAAAGGCATGCGGATACTCAACTACCTCGGACGACTGGCTTGTCATAGCTCAGTCAGAGGCACAGTTGATGACACACAAGTCCTGGCTCCTCAACCATCTAGAATGTTTGGGCCTCAGGATCAATATCGCCAAGAGTTCAATGTCTCCCAGCCAAACTATATCGTTTCTGGAGTACGGTCATAGACTCAATACAGATGAGGGCGCGGCTTACGTCACAGCGCGCCCTCTCTATTCAGAACATGGCGAAGTCTTTCAGAGCTGGTGCTTACGTGCCCCTCAAAGCGTTTTCAAAGAATGCTAGGTCTTATGGCCTCGGCATCAGCAGTACTCAAACTGGGTCTGTTACACATGCGTCCTCCAACGCTGGCTAAACCCTCGCGTTCGGCTCACGCGCATGGCGATCAGGCCAGTTTCGCATCAAAGTGAACCACAGCTGTGTCAAAGCTCTGGCTCCTTGGAAGGCGAACACCTGGTATCAAACAGGTGTTATGATGGGTACAGTCACGAAGCGGAAAGTGGTCTCGACAGGCGCTTCCAACCTAGGTTGGGCGCCCTACACAAGGGCATGCCAGTCTCTGGCCAGTGGGCAGTTACAGAGAAAAGGCTACACATAAACTGTCTAGAGATGAAAGCGGTCATCCTATCGCTGAAAGCTTTCCTTCCACATAAAGGGCCACCATGTCTTGGTCGAGCGGACAACATGTCAGTGGTATCCTATATAAATCGCCAGGGCGGGCTGAAATCACGCTCCCTACATTCCATGGCGAATCACCTCCTTTTATGGGCAGAGCACTTCCTGAGCTCCCTAAGGGCGGCTCACGTGCCAGGTATTCTGAATCAGGGTCCGGATATGCTATCCAGAGGCGGTATTCCCCCCGGGGAGTGGTCTCTTCACCCGCATACGATTCAGTTGATATGGAGCATCTTCGGCAAAGCGAAAGTAGACCTTTTAGCCTCAAAAGACAATGCTCACTGCCCAATATTTTTCTCCAAACACAGAGCGCTGGCCCATGTCTGGCCCAGTCTCCTCTGTATGCTTTTCCTCCGATCGCGATGTTGCCACAGGCCATCAAAAGATCAGAAACCAATTCCACAGTGCTCTTAATAGCCCCGTTGTGGAAGAATCAAATATGGGTCTCGAACTGGCTCTCATGTCAGTCACAGCCCCATGGCCGATTCCGCTGAGGAAAGACCTCCTCACGCAGGCCAAGGGGAAAATTTGGCATCCCCACCCAGAACTGTGGGCTCTCCATGTTTGGCCCATCAACCAATACCCGCGAACCTTTCTGAAAGAGTTCTGAATACTATTTCTGAAGCTAGAGCACCCTCAACCAGGCGGCTCTATGCACTGAAATGGTCGGTATTCTCTAACTGGTGTACAGCACGGAGCCTCGACGCGCTCGTGCGAGTGGCAGAAGTGCTCACCTTCCTCCAAGAGCTAATGGGCGGTTCCCCTCCACGCTCAAAGTATACGTTGCCGTCATAGCAGCTTATCACGCTCAGGTCGCGGGACAATCACTGGCGAGCTTATAGTGCGCTTTCTTAAAGGGGCCAGAAGGCTGAACCCGCCTCGCCCCCCCTCAGTACCTATATGGGACCTTGCCACAGTGTTGGAAGCTCTAAAGGGCTCTACCTTTGAACCGCTTCAGTCTGTGAGCCTAAAGCACCTCTCGCTGAAAACCGCTTTTCTGCTGGCACTGGCCTCAGTCAAGCGAGTGGGCGATTTACACGCACTCTCCACGAGTGCTTCCTGTCTCAAGTTTGGGCCTACGACTCCAGGGTCGTCCTCAAACCTAGACATGGTTATGTTCCTAAAGTGCTTTCTACTCCCTTTAGGGCACAGGTCATTTTCTTTTGGCCCTGCCCGTCGCAAGGCGAAAGGGCCAATTTGCTCTGCCCAGTCAGGCGCTGAGACTTTATATAGAGCGCTCCGCCCCTTTAGGCGATCGGAACAGCTCTTTGTGTGCTTCGTGGCCGCACTAAAGGCTATGCCGTCACGAAGCAGAGACTGTCACACTGGATAGTGGGCGCCATCTCTATGGCTTACAAGTCTAAAGACCTAACCTGCCCCTGGGCATTAAAGCCCATTCTACTAGAGGCATGGCCTCGTCATGGGCATGGTCACGTGGCATTCCGCTACAAGATATCTGTGCGGCGGCAGGCTGGGCCTCTCCGTCCACTTTTATCAGATTTTATAAACTGGAAGTCCCGCTTTACAAGCCGGGATTATCCCCATTTAATAGGTATAGACCCGATCGTCCGGTCTCCCTGCTATGCATACATGATAAGCTCTCACAAGCACGAGCTTTCATAATATGTCTACACTTATATATTAAGGCCCGACTATGTCCGGTCGTAATTCTATCATATGGCCCGATGCTATCCGGCCTATATACTCTTATGTCCGCTATAGGACCCACTCTGTTGGTCTCCTGTGACTCACTGTTACCCATCTTAGTGCCTCAGGCCACTTGGGTCAGTTAAGCACGCACGGCGTTTCAAATTGGGTTCCCATCATGTCTGAGAGACCTCTTGAAAGGGCGTGCTCGGTTACTCACGTAACCTCGGTTCCCTGAGAGAGGGCAGTATTGCGTAACGCCGTGCTTGTGCTTCTCAGGTATCGCTTCAGTCGATTTTTAACCTGATTTCCTATGGCAAAACACGGTCTATATAGCCTCAGATATGCTAATTTTAGAGACCTTGTTCGGGGGAATTTTAGCGACCCCTACTGGTTCGCTCTCTCTCTGCCGCCTCGCCATAGGTTCATGCAGTTCCGCTGCACAGCCAATCAGCGCGCAGCTCGCGCTGGTCTATCGGCTGTGCAGCCGCACTGCGTTTACATAGACACTTTATGAATAAAGTTTTTGCTTCATATTCTCGAGAAAAGGAGTTTTTCCCATACGCAATGCTCGTTTCCCTCTCTCAGGGAACCGAGGTTACGTGAGTAACCGAGCACGTTTTCTAGCTACTTGTTCAACTCTCTCAGCTATTCAGTTTATCCCTGGTTTAGTTCTATAAAATATGGATTTTGGATTATGGATGACTTCGAGACACATACAGGTAGGAGTTCCTTCCATCCCATAAAGTAGTGGATCGCCCCGTATTTATGAATGAAATAAGGTGTCGTGTTTCGACACAGGACGCATTTTGTCCGATTTTTTTCAAGCACTGTGGTGTTCAAATCATTCAAACGCCACCGTAGTTAGTTTTCATTGTAATATTCATTTGAAATTCGTCTGTGGTGGGAAAGGGATCAAGTTCAAAGTCCACGTTTAACGTCACCATGTTTTTACCATAGTAACTATCGCTCTACCATGTCATGTGTAGTAAAAGCACAGCCCATGCTGCTTCTCCCAGTGTAACTGTGACTGCTATTACTTGTTACGGTAACCACAACACTTGCAATGCTTTTACCACAGTAGCCATAGTTTTACTGTGGTAAAGTCGTCAAAGCACTGTAAACACAACACATACCATCGTTTTGCCACAGTAACAGTTTTTACTATGTACTGTTTTTAGTTAAAGCACAGTAACCATAACACATGCCATGCTTTTTCCACAGTAATCATAGTTTTACTGTGGTATTTTGTAATTAAAGCTCACTAACCACCATGCTTTTACCACAGTAACCATAGTTTTACTCTGGTATTTGTTGTTAAAGCACAATAAAGACCTATTTCCATGCTTTTACCACAGTATAACCATAGTTGTACTGTGGTATTTGTTGTTAAAGCACAAAACACCTCTGTCCATGGTTTTACCTCAGTAACCATAGATTTACTGTGGTATTTTGTAATTAAAGCATAGTAACCACAACACTTACTATGCTTTTACCACAGTAACCATAGTTTTTATGTGATAGTTGTAGTAAAAGCATAGTAACACTAACAACACCTTACCATAGTTTTATGACAATGACTACAACACTTGCCATGCCTTTAATGCTCTTTTGTATTTCAATATTTATGTCATTGTAATTTAATATTTTTTCTGTCTTGCAGTTACTTCAGATCACCTACTCCTCAATCTCCATCTCCCACAACAACTTTAAATCCAACAGCTCTTTTAAGAAGCCATCTCTCACAAAAGCTCACTTACTGTCTGTTTTTTCTGAACTGTAATCTGTAATTCATATACACGTGTTTTGCTCTTTCTTTCTCTTATTCATCTTGGCATATTTTTAATACTCAAAACTAAATTTTGACCATTTATGTCAGAAAGCTGCTTGTAATTAACAGGGAACTCTAACTAAAAGCTCCCAATGCTGATCCCGAAGAAGCTGCCATGGAGGCTGAACAAGTCCTTCAAAGGTTCAACCCTTCACAGGTAATGTTGCACACATTTCGCTGTAACAGATTTGCTTTAAGGAATGTATCTTTATTATTTGATGTGTTATTAACTTTCCTTAAAGTCCTTCCTCTCATTTATATTGGTCACAGATCATGTTTAACACACTGTCTCAACATGTGTGTGTATACATATATATAAAAATATATCTTTGTTTTTCTTTGTTTCAGCTGAAAAGGAAGTGATGTCAAGGGCTTGTTAAATCTGTCTTGTCCGTGGAGAAGGATGAATTTGGCCATCTTGTGCGTTTTTGAACAAGACAAAAGCTGCAACTGCAAACATTTCCTGGGGTATGTCTGTGTTGGTCTTAACTCTTGATTGAACATTACAGCAGTTACATTTTGCACAGCATTGGATATTTCTTAAACTTTAAATATCACACTGCCTCATCAGTAAGAACCTAATAAGGCAGGTTTCCTCAAACTGGGTCCTGGAGGGCCACTGTCCTGCAGAGTTTAGCACCAACCCTAATCAAACACACCTTCATGTGATTTTCTAGTGATCCTGAATACTTTGATTAGCTTTGATTTACTTTGGAAGTGGGCCTGGAGACTGAGGCAGAGCAGGTGGCCAGGCCGGAGCAGGCTCAGCTGATGACCAGGCTGATGCAGGCAGAGCAGGTGTCCAAGGTGATGCAGGCTGGGCAGATGACCTGGGTGATGCAGGCAGCCAGGGCGGAGCCCTCTCTGGACTCGGGACACAAGGCGGGCCGGAGCCCTCTCTGGACTCGGCAGGCGGGCCGGAGCCTCTCTGGACTCGGCAGGCGGGCGAGCCCTCTCTGGACTCGGCAGAATAAAATAACAGATATAAGATTACAATAATATTAGATTTGTCTAGTTTTAAATAAACACAAAAACAGAGATGGAAAAAATAAACTTAAGTAAGAAATTTACTTTTCGGGTAAAATAAATGTTCAGTGATATCTTCCAAAGATTTTGTTAATTTTGGTGCAATTTTTTCTCTAAATAATGTCGCTATGTTAACTAGAAAATACACAAAGTTTCGTCATCCTGGCATGTGTGGAAAGTGTTAAACCATGTGTGTTACAACTAACCCTGTGTTAGGTTGTGTCCCGTGCTCCCCTACATACCGAACCATCAGTTTTGTGTACCGTTACACCCCTAATAGATAAATAGATAGACAGACAACTTTTTATGCTGTGTTAATCTTATGTTAGATAACAGTTTATGTACTGCATAATGGTTCTCGCAAACAAAATTGTGCTATTTTTTTTACTCTAATGCTTAAAGTCATAGGACAGCCAATTGTAGCATAGGCTACTGTTGGGAATGGCACACGCAGTCGAAACCAGAATTAGGACAGAAAATGCTTGAGATCTGAGCAGACGGGTTCAGCAGATCCACCACCTAATCACACAACAACACGAAATCCAACTTTAGTCCTGTCGTATTTACATGTTGTGCTTCAGGACGGCCCTGTGCAAACTAAAGTAGATGTTGTAAATTCACTTTCAAACCCGAGTAAAACAGGAATTATGAGAAGTTGAAGTTTATTGTCGTGTAACGCCTAGAAATATGAGTCTCCTTTCCAGCATCAACCTCTGCTTTAAACCGTAATCATAAAATATATATAAAATAATCCTTCTTCTTAGTGAAACATGGAATTATTAATTTATCAGCTTTCTGGATGCAGTGATTGAAACGGTGCGCTCTGAGCTCCGGTGGCGTCTGTGCCATGCATATTTTGACATAAATCTGATGAAGAAATAAATAAGTAGACTGGGATTAGATGCGTTCCTGCTCAGCAGCCCTGAGATACTGATGTTAATTTCATATCTCATAGCACATCATCTGATCCTGATAGAATTTCATCCCAAAAAAGACAGACCCGGAGACTAAACACACACACACACTCTCTCTCTCTCTCTCTCTCTCTCTCTCTCTCTCTCTCTCTCTCTCTCTATTATGAGTAACTCTTGAAAAGGCCTCTGGCTAATAGTTCATCATTCATACAAGCAAATGAATTATTAAATGCCTCTCTACATCGGCAAGGCAAATAAGTTAAAAACAACTTGTCATCATATTTGATCCTTTGGGAGTCTGTATGGATAGAGAAACCATAAACAGGTGTCTGGACTTGTAAATTTCACAAACAATTACAAAGAAATGGCAAGTAACACATTAAATTAAGTGAAAATTCAGTAGAAAAACTAAAATAATATTTTGCTTTTTTTTTTCAATAACTCGACTGAGCGACCGGGTACTGACTCAGCTCCCCAGCAAAAACTTAATAAGTGAGTCTTGCATGCTTCCTTATATGCCCTCCATGCAGGGAGTGGTTTGCGATCTCAAACGAGATCCCAATACGTCAGTCACTGATGTAACGTCTCTGTTCTTTCCTTCAGGAAATGTGGGTTACATTTGGACATTTTTTGTCCTCAAGAGAAAATAGCTTATAAGTCATGTTTTTTTGAAAATGTTAAAATACAGAAAGTTTTCTGTGATCGATAGGTTTAGGGTAGTGTTAGGGTCATGGGATAGAATATACAGTTTGTACAGTATACAAGTCATTATGTCTTTGAAAGTCCATAATACTTGAAAACAAAACGTGTGTGTGTGTGTGTGTGTGTGTGTGTGTGTGTGTGTGTGTGTGTGTGTGTGTGTGTGTGTGTGTGTGCGCGTGTGTGTGTGCGTGCGCGTGCGTGTGCGCGTGTTTGCAGAGGTACAGTGCTGCTGTGATATTCTCCATAACTCTTCATTTAGTCTGTCCACTCTTCTGTTTATTAGGCCATGAATGACAAAGTAAGAAATTGGCCTCAATTCAAAGGACAATGACTTACCTGCTAGCAAGATTCTATCCCCAGTGGTCACACATTCAGAATGCGAGTTAAAGTCATTGTTAAATTATTATTGACCCTATTTACTTTCTAATAAACATGTTTTTGGTCTATTAACAAAGATGTTTGCCATTGCCTACATATTGAATAAAATATATCAAGTGTTTTAAAATTGTTTTGCAGTATAAAATCCCTTGTTCAATATGTGCTATAACCTGTTTAACTCTTTCCCTGCCAAACACAGAATTTTCCGTTATTTGTTACAAAACGCTTCCTGGTCAAACACGGAATTTTCTGTGTTTCTGTGTTTTCACTGTTAGACACTAGGGGGTCTATTACGCATCTTCTGAATGAGTACTGAATCTCCTGATCAAAACACAGGTGAGGAAGACGCAGTAAAACAAGCGATGTAAACAGATGCATATGCAAAATAACGTGATCTCCAACCTTAAACATCATATAAATCAAAACTATCTAATGTTACTGAATGAAATGTGGACCCAGGACGAGCTATAGGACTGTGAAGCATTAGGGGTGTTGTTGGACTCTGTGTTTGATCATCGCTCTGAATCTGATCTGGATACAGTCTTTCACAAAAACGTGATTTTCTCAGCTTTTTGTTCAAAATGTTGCTCTTTTTTTTTTTATAAAACTTACCCATATTCAAGTGTTAATAAAAAAAGAATGCATTAAGCTAGAATAAAACGGTTTAATTATGATTATTGGTCCCACTTTATATTAAGTGGCCCTAATACCTGTGAACTTACATGGTAACTACATGTGTACATAGTATGTAACTACAGCGTAAGTACACACTGGTACATAGTATCTACAGCCGTAATATTTGTGTACCTACACATATGTAACAACTCACGGAATGGTATGCGTAAGTACAAATGTGTAACAGTACATCGGTAACAACACTTTTTTCACTTCAGTAAGTACACGTGTAACAGGAATTATGTAACTACATTTTGTAACAACAATATGTATTTAATCAAGTTGTTCCAATTCCACATGGAATCCAATGCTGCAGTTACCAGTTTGGAAGACACTGAAACTATATGTAAACAAGGATGGGTACATATATGTATACCATGTATTTATGACTGGCAGGACTAACGTTAAATTACAGTGTACTTACATGGTAACTCCTCAGCAACGGTAAACAATAAAAAGTCTAAAAGGTCATCCTTACTGTATTATTTAAACCATTGTATTTACAGTGTACTTACATGGTAACTCCTCAGGAACTGTCCACTTAATATAAAGTGTAAAACGTTCATAATTACTGTTTAATATGCAAAACCCAAACCTCTGTGAAACACTGTATTTACAGTGTACTTACATGGTAACTCCTCAGCAACTGTCCACTTAATATAAAGTGTAAAATGTTCGTAATTACTGTGTAATATGCAAAACCCAAACCTCTGTGAAACACTGTATTTACAGTGTACTTACATGGTAACTCCTCAGGAACTGTCCACAATATAAAGTGTAAAATGTTCATAATTTCTGTTTAATATGCAAAACCCAAACCTCTGTGAAACACTGTATTTACAGTGTACTTACATGGTAACTCCTCAGGAACTGTCCACTTAATATAAAGTGTAAAATGTTCATAATTACTGTTTAATATGCAAACCTCTGTGAAACACTGTATTTACAGTGTACTTACATTGTCACTCCTCAGGAACTGTCCACTTAATATAAAGTGTAAAATGTTCGTAATTACTGTGTAATATGCAAAACCCAAACCTCTGTGAAACACTGTATTTACAGTGTACTTACATGGTAACTCCTCAGGAACTGTACACAATATAAAGTGTAAAATGTTCATAATTTCTGTTTAATATGCAAAACCCAAACCTCTGTGAAACACTGTATTTACAGTGTACTTACATGGTAACTCCTCAGGAACTGTCCACTTAATATAAAGTGTAAAATGTTCATAATTACTGTTTAATATGCAAAACCCAAACCTCTGTGAAACACTGTATTTACAGTGTACTTACATTGTCACTCCTCAGGAACTGTTCACTTAATATAAAGTGTAAAACGTTCATAATTACTGTTTAATATGCAAAACCCAAACCTCTGTGAAACACTGTATTTACAGTGTACTTACATGGTAACTCCTCAGGAACTGTTCACTTAATATAAAGTGTAAAACGTTCATAATTACTGTGTAATATGCAAAACCCAAACTTCTGTGAAACACTGTATTTACAGTGTACTTACAAGGTAACTCCTCAGGAACTGTCCACAATATAAAGTGTAAAACGTTCATAATTACTGTTTAATATGCAAAACCCAAACTTCTGTGAAACACTGTATTTACAGTGTACTTACATGGTAACTCCTCAGGAACTGTCCACAATATAAAGTGTAAAATGTTCATAATTACGGTTTAATATGCAAAACCCAAACCTCTGTGAAACACTGTATTTACAGTGTACTTACATGGTAACTCCTCAGGAACTGTCCACAATATAAAGTGTAAAACGTTAATAATTACTGTGTAATATGCAAACCCAAACTTCTGTGCAACACTGTATTAACAGTGTACTTACATGGTAACTCCTCAGGAACTTAATATAAAGTGTTAAATACTTGATACCAACCACAATTTACTGTATATGTACGTTAATGTATATGTATATTAACATAATATTAACCCAAACCTCATTTCTAAATACTCAATTTAATGTGGCATTTAAAATGTAGCAAGCATTGCAATGGCAGTTACACTGTGTACACTACACAATTACAGAATATTGTAATTTACTGTAAAGGCAAATTGGTCACCAGAATGTCACATTAAAAAATAGAAATTAAAAGGAAAAATAAAGGAAATAAATGGTAAATCTTTAAAAGTGCTATGCAGTAATATCCCAGAATCTATCAAAGCATAACTATCACATTCATACAGTATTTCAGAGTTTACTATCCACTATGTAACCTTGTTTTGCATACTCCTAAGATACAAGGCATAAATGGTTTGCATGGCATAGCCAAATCTACAAATCTGAAAAAGGTCAAAGCAAAATAAAAATAAAAAGAGAGGTCATCTAGAAATTCATACATTTTCAGCTGATATAACTTTAATCAAATCTAAACCTGTATGCTTTTCTAATATCATGGATCAACTGTGCCAAAGCACCTTTCCTATTTCTTCTTGCCAGCCAGTAGTGCCACTGGATGAATTTTAAGTGTTCTTTTAATAGTTTTTTAGTTTTGTTACCCCTGAATCGTGATACCTGTGCCTTGATGGCTAACCAGGCCCGTTCAATATGTTGTGTGTGGCAGCCAGTTTGGGGATCAACAAAATGTTTACTGTGGTTTACAGTTAGGTGTTTGTATCCTTGTGGTTGTAGCGCATTCAGATATGCCCTCCAATTGTCACTATAAACAGCTGACCCCCTTCTGATGTGCCTTTTGATGATGGGCATCAATGTGGTCCTGGAACGGTCCTTTACCATCTTTAAGACTGGTAGGCGAACTCCTTTAACCTCCATCATCCCAAACACCCAGCCTTTTTTTCTCTGCCAAGTAGTACGACAGCGGCCACGATTAAACTGAAAATGCATAAACACAAGAAACATACCAAATGTTATCAGCAGTTAAACCTGGATTGTGTTTGATAAAACATACACTTGGATTCTGATCTCCCCATGAGATCAGGGTCATTCAAGCCATTGCTCAGCACACATGAATATAGAAGGTGATATCAATTCTTTATAGCAGAAATAAACTGCTGCAGAAAAAGTTAGGTGACATGCAAAATGTAATGTGTACTTGCATTACTTATCACAAATGTATTGGAGTAAAAATTACTTTTACTTGTTCAAAAATGTTGTCAAATAGAGAGTAAAAGTTGCTAATATTTGATACTCAGTACAACTACAACGTATACTTAAGTACAGTAACTAATTACATTTACTCAGATATTTTACACCTCTGAGAACTTATTGTTCAGCTATTGGCACATCATTCAATCACGTCTTTTGATTGTATGTGGTATTTTGATGTGATATTAACAATATTAGTTGAATGTCAACTTTAGTATTTCAACATGGTAAAAAACAAACTTTTTTTATTTCTCATGTCAGATGTACCTTTCTCTTGTGAGCAAACTTAGACTCATCTATGGCCACAAACTTCCCGCCAACTCTAAGACCTGTTTTTCTTTTTAGTTTACTCAATGCATTAATGCAAACCTGTAAAAAATATGTGGATTTTAGTACAAAATTAATTACAGTTCAATTAGCTGAGCAATGTAGTACTGAAGAGTTATTACATTTAAGATACCTTCCTGAGCAATTTGTTCATTCTGGACAATGTTGTGGATGTTTTGGCAACACAGTCTTCCATCAAATCAATTTGTCTTAGATGTAGACCCTGTGAAAACCTTAAAGGAAATAACTTTAATTAATAAAAAACAACAACCAAAATGTAATGTACAAAAAAGATGATTAGAAATAAATATTAATTTAAAGGACCCCTATTATGGATTTTTGAAAATGACCTTTCTTGTAGTGTATAACATAGCTACAAGTTAATTAACACAGCAGGGAAAACTCAAACCAACAGCTGATTTCTGTGGACACTGGACAGTATCAAGTTGAGAAGGCGGCTTTTGCTGGTGAAGGTAAAGACAGTTTTATTACCCTGCCCAAGGATGAGCATGTGAAGAATCAGTGGTTAAAGTTCGTCTTTACCATGATATCACAGGAGGAGTATAATCATAAACTCTTGCTGTGTTCCCTTTATTTTACTGGAGACTGATAAAAGATGATTTTCAAAATACTTAGTTTTGAGTTCACTTGTTAATGCTGATGGGGAGGAATTACAGTTGCAACATCTTATAATGTACCTCAAACTGAGTAGTGAATCACTGAGAAATGTTCTGTTTTGGGCTGAATGACTAGCTCTTCCAGTGTTTCATCATTGCACTCGCACTCGGATTGATATGGTCAAATCGATGTCATTGTTTGTTACTGTGTTTAGGAAGCCTCAAGACACAGAGCGGTAAACCAATCACAAGATACTGAGCTGTCTGGCCAATCAGAGCAAACAGAGTAGCTAGCGGAAAGGAGGGTTTTATAGAGATTGGATCATTTGACGAGTCGTTTGAGAATCATTGAAAATTTGATGGTGCAAATGTATATTATGAAGAAGTTTTTTTTACCTTTAATGCCTATAAACGTTGTAATAGACTCCACAACAGCATTAAGAAACTTTAAAATAGCATAATAGTGGCCTTTTAAACAGTAATACACGCTCTTAAAAAAGTTATTTTATAATAGCTGAGTCTTATTTGTTTTTTTAGGTAATACACAAGTTAAAATCAATGTGTAATATGGAGCAGCCTAGGTGGAATGTCATTGCAAACTTCTATAACACATTAATGTGGAGAGTTGTAAGAGTGAGTTAAATTCCTACTTTTGGAGAGGACCTTGGTGAGCATTTGCAAGATGAATAACAAATTCTGCTTGCAAAAACTATGTAACCACATTAACTAGCTATGTTATTGTTACAGGTGAAACTCGAAAAACTAGAATATTAGTTTTAAACATATAAAAGTTAATTTATTAAAACTTAAAAGGTGAAATTAATATATACTTTTCACATACAAAGTGAAATATTTTTTTTTATAATTTTGATTATGGCTTATATAGCTAAGAAAACTTTTTCACAATATACTAATTTTGAATTTGGGGCCACAATCATCAAAATTATAACCTGTTCATGTATTTATTAGGTGCCTGGGTAACACTATATTTTACAGTGTCCTTGTTACATATGTTACTTGTACTTACAATAGTATCAACAGTTAAATATGCATAATTACATGCAACTAACCAACCAAACCCTAATCCTACCCTAACCCTATAGTAAGTGCATGTACTTAATTAATATTACTCAGTACTTAAATATATAATTGCACTGTAACAATGACACAGTAAAATAAAGTTTAAACAGTGCCTGGCTACCATACGTTACCTGTATATGTACTCCATCCACTTAACCAGAGGAACTCTCGAGTTATTAAACAGTGATCCATTGCGAATGGAGAGTGTAATTCTGCGATGAGTGTTTCTTCGACATGTCCTAAAACAGTGCAAAATATTAGTAAATCTAAGAAGCAAGTTCCCTAAAATTATGTTAACGTTAACTAGGCGGTAACACTTTACAATACGGGTGCACTATTATGCATTAATTCATGCTTAACTAATGCACAGATAATGATGAGTTAATGTGTTACTAATGGTGAAATAACCCATTTATTAATGATTACTGCATCAGCAACTAATGAAGATTCGACATGATTAATAGATTAAGTAATCATTAAATTGTTATTAGTTAAATGTGTCATAATGTATTAATTCCTTAATAACATATTTTATTAACTAATAATGTAAATGAATGTGTTAATTACCACAACGGGTCAAAGCCATGCATTTCAACTTCCAGTTGTCTGCTTTAATTAATCATTAGCTAATGATTTACAAATGTGTCATTATGTTATGACTTTACTTGGGGCACATGACTATTAGTAGTTCTGTCAACGTTAACACAAATGCATGCCATTTAATTTTTGTCCAGCTTTAACGCAATTAACGCAGCATCTGTTATTTCTGTCATCCTTTAGTTATACGATTGCGCTCTTATTCACGCAAATGGTTTTAACCATGCATGACAAGACAAAAAAAAACATCCTGACACACACACAACACTCAGAAAGACTTGCACACCAGTATCGCGCTTGAACGAACAATAACACACACATTTATGCCAAAATGTTTGTTTTGTCGAGGAACATACTTAAAGGGATAGTTCACCCAAAAATGAAAATTATGTCATTAATTCCTCACCCTCATGTCATCTCCGGAACACAGTTTAATATATTTTAAATTTAGTCCGAGAGCTTTCTGTCCCTCCATTGAAAATGTATGTACGGTATACTGTCCATGTCCAGAAAGGGTAATAAAAACATCATCAAAGTGGGTTAGTTACAACTTTTTGAAGCATCGAAAAGATTGGATTGACAACAGACCTGGAAGAGAAGACAATGCTGAATAAAGTGTAAAGTTTTTGTTATTTTTGGACCAAAATGTATTTTCGATGCTTTAAAAAGTTTCTAACCCACTGATGTCACATGGAGTACTTTGATGATGTTTTTATTACCCTTTCTGGACATGGACAGTATACCGTACATACATTTTCAATGGAGGGACAGAAAGCTCTCGGACAAAATCTAAAATATGTCTAAATCTAAAATATAAAACTGTGTTCCGAAGATCCGAACGGAGGTCTTACGGGTTTGGAACGACATTTTCATTTTTGGGTGAACTAACCCTTTAAATGAGTTAAATAAAATCTAAAGAGTAAAGAGTACAGTAGTGAGAGAATGAGATGCGTGAGATCCTGTCAGCAGATGCAGGTCTTAGTGACAGCAGCCTCTGTTTATCTCTGTCAGTAAAGTTAACCGAAGAACAAAGGGAACAGAGAAAATTACTTATTGCTCTTGACTAAAGAAAGCTTGTAGTGTAATAAGATTCATCTATATTTTTAATTTATGCAGTGCAGTGTTTTTATAACCTTATTTAATATGATAGGAAAGGTACAGGTAATTATGACATTTATTATGTTTTTAAGTGAGAATTATTTTAAGTTCACTTAAATCAAAAATGAAAGTTTTTGAAACCTGACAAATTTTTTAAATTTAGACTTTTTAGTTTTCATCAAAACATTAGTATAAATTACTAATATCAGTGATACTGGCCTTCATATATGAAAACTGTGATACCGCTGATTTTCTATTACTTGTTCATAAAAAAAAATGTTGTTGATATTACATTGTTTATAAAGGAGGACATGAGGAGTCTTCCTCTTTGGAGGACAAAGACAAGCTGATGGTCATGGCCCAGGCAATAAAGGCACTTGAAGAGGAACGAGATTTTCTCCGTCAAACTGTCCTAAAACTCTCAAGTAAGAAACATAAATCTGTGTTGCTCTATTGACTGTTTTATTAAAGGGTTACTTCAGCGATTAGCATTAAGCTTTGTATCAGTAGAAACCCGGGAGTATATTCAAATTATCGTACTTTCCCCCCTCATATGACCCTGAGACGAGAGAATTATGTATTTTATTTCTGGAAAAATTCCTCCGATGACGCAAATATCATCATTTTGCGTCATCGGAGGAGTTTTTGGCCAGAGGCTAAAGACTACAGCCAGCAGAGGGCGCTGTTTCCACATGTTTTCAACATCGCACTCACAGCACTCGGCTCGGGAGCTGCGGAGATTCATGTAAACGGAGCGGTGGAGACCAAAGTGAGTGTTTTAACTTTTAAAATGAACTTCCTATGAAAGTTAAGCTTCCAAAGACATGAACTGAACACGCGCCAGACTGAACACGCGCTGTGAATGCAGCCGCAGCAGCAAATCCTGCGATTACCTCAGCTCATGTGAAGAATGTAATCTGATCCTGCTGCGTTTGTGCCGTGACGCTCAATCGGCTCACTCGCATTATATCGAACAGACACGTTCAGTTTTTAATTGTAGCGTCTCTAACTCAACTGATTTTCTGAAAATGAACGTGGTAGGCAAGTGATCCAGTAATCCAGTAGCAGACTAGCCGTGCCTAGAGTAGGGCAGTGAAGCAGTGCATTCTGGGAATTGTTGTCTTCCCCATGAGACAAAAATACATTTTCTGTGTTTTCTCAGTCTAGAAGGCACCAAATTCAAAAATAATTTCACATTTCTACTACATTAATGACCCAATGGGAAGGTGAATCTAAATACAGATTCATCTTCCCATCTTCCCAGCGCTGAAGTACCCCTTTAAATAATTTAGTAATTACTGATAGTGATTTTTTTTTTTACTTCCACATCAATCATGAAATGCTGATTACTTCTCTAAGCATGTTTGACTTTTTGTCTAACTAAATGTGTTATTGTGTTCTTAGACAGAGGGGCAAAAAAGAAAGTTAAGAAAATCTTGGACTCAAGCACTGAATGCAGCACCAGTGGCACTGATGAGGAGTCCCTGAGTTCTTGCTCCTCTTCAGAGTCATCTGATAGCAACATTCCTCGGAAGAGGAAAAGAGGTCATAAAAAGAAGACCAAGAGTGCTACCAGGTCAAATTCGAAGCACTGCTCACGTGGTAAGTGCAGGGCTCTACATAGCGACCATTTCGGGCACATTTGCGCCTGAAAATTACTGCGTGCGACTTCCAAAAAATATTTAGGCGCCCTTGCGAGTGACCCGATCGATTCTCATGAATAGATGTATAATACATCGGAATAAAAACTACAACTGCCAAAGTGCATCAACACTGACTGAGCAACTGTTATGTTTCGTGCTGCAATCAACTGCTTTTCATGCCTTCTGTCAGCAGAGCATGTGTAAAAGACGTGTACTACGGACTACTACACTTCACAGATTGTTTACCAGGTGAAACGGGTGTGACGCAGCCATGCACACTCACCAGACTGCCTCACGCTGATGTTTATTTGCTGCCAAGTCCAAATTAACTAGAAATACCACATTTGGATTATCATAAACAAGGTCAGAAATTAACGGGGTTTGGGGCAAAAATGCCACCAAAAATTATTTAAAAACACCCCTGTATGAGTTCTTGATTTAATCTTGATCAGCTGCTGCAGTCCATAACTTTTATTGTGTTTAAAAATGACTAGATGTATGACTGAGTAGTATATAATGAATCCATTTTCCAAACCGTGTTTTTGTCTAACCCTGAATCACTACGGTACGCATATAATAAGTGTTTATATTTTGACTATCCAGTTCGGGTCGCAGCGCTGCGGAGGAGCACAGTCCCTGCGTGACTCGCCATTGACACAAACAGAGAGAAGTAGCTCCGGCTGCAATGTGCTTCCGCGAGACGCATGTAGTTCTGTTTATTAACCACTAGAGCGCCTAAAGTCACGGACTGCTATTGCTCCGAGTGTTGGAATGATTGCAAATGTGATACTGATCTTGCACAAAAGTCCAATAGACAAGCTGATATTAATGCCACGTTCCAGGTAGGGCTGGGCGATATCCAAAAAATATATATATCTCAAAATTTTGACGATATTCGATATATATCTCGATATGTTTGCAATTGCTTTTAAATTTAAAAAAAGATTTTCTTTTGCCCACATTAAAACAACAAAAACTATTTGGATAGAACCAAATTAAATACAAAATGTTTATGTTTACTGAACAGGTTGGGATGACCAAAATCTTAAATCATGATACGAGTAATTTAATATTTTTTAAATGTACTTTTATAATTACAATATAGATTTTTAATTTGACCTTTAAAAAAAAGAAAAACATAAGTAAAACATGCAAATTTCAAACAATATGACACAAAAAGTGCTTTATTTTCAGCTACAGTGGGTCTATTTAACAGCTGCAAGTCAAGAAATAAATCAAAAATCAAATATATATATATATATATATATATATATATATATATATATATATATATATATATATATATATATATATATATATATATATATATGTATTAGGCTACACTGATTCTTAATAAATATTTTAAAGTTGTTTAGCCAAGTATGGGGTGGTTTTCTAATTTTCGTTGTTGTTTGATTAACATTATATCACACAGAATATGAGCTCCGGCCCTTTAAGAACTCGACGGACCAAATTCATTGTAACACACGATTTCTCACTCAACTCTGACGTTCCACTGATCTATATAAATTATATAGATCAGTGGTGCGTTCACTAAATACACACACTACTGTGTTTACCTGAATACTTGCCAGCACGTGCATTTTTACATTTGTTTGACCACTGAAACCCAATAATCCAAGAAGGAATTGAATCCCGATCGTATGTTGTCTGAAAGGCGTGTGCGCGCGCTTCAGATCAGAGTCCGGCAGCGCGAGCACGTCCCGCGCTGCGCTATTATTTCTCTCATGCGCATGTTTCTGTTGCTTTCTTTTTCATACGCTGTGCGTATATATTTAACTCTTCAGCTTCCGATGTTTAGTGAATGGTGGAAGCAGAGCTCTGCGTTATCTGGTAATGTTATTTGGGAAAGTTTGCATGTTGAATTTGAAATATTCGATATTCACGATATTTTCAAATTTTACATCGTCGTCAAAATTATTGCGATAGTATCGCTAATATTCAATATATCGCCCAGCCCTAGTTCCAGGCAACCCATAACCCGTGTTTTTCCAACCTTCTACCCGTGAAAGTGCACTTGAACGGCTGTTAAACCCGTGACTTCCCACCTGTGAACTCGTACTAGATCCATGTACTCCCAGTTACGAGTTCTGACGTCACATAGCCAGAGAAACAACAATGGCAGCCCCTACATCTCCCTTCTGCAATTCCTGGCGCTCAGGCAGTTTGGCGTGACTTTGCCTGGAACGCTACAAAGTCGTGAGTCGTGGTTTTAAGTCGTAATTTACGGGTTCAAAAACCTGGCTGGAACGCAGTATAAGTAACAACGTTTTAAGCTACAATACTGTCTATTCCGTGAATATTGGGCACATCTCCAAGCGGTTCAATTCGAGTGACTCTGCATTTGAACGGTTGAATGAATGACTCGCACATAGACTTGCCGCCACCTACTGGCTGTTTTATTTTCATATTTATACTTTGCATGGACTTTTTATTTAAAATATAAATCTTTCAACTAATGGGGCTTTTCCATTACCAGTACCAGCTCAACTCGCTCGGCTCGCCGCTCCGTTTTCCATTGCCGATAGTACCTCCACAATAGTACCTGGTCGTCATAGCGACGCCGCAGGAAACTGCCATGGCGTAATCTTCTACGCGACAAACACCCGCTACCCACACACACAGGACAATGGAGGATATCGAGTGTATATCCTCATTGCCCCATCAAGCTCTCGCTGGAATCCTCTCTTCGGCAACCAAACAAAGGAAAGTCTGCACCTCCTCATTTGACAACAGCGTATTCTTCCGAGTTGCCATAATAGTAATGGGTATATCACGCAATCTCTGGCCAAACTATTTAAAAATGCCGCAGTTATTCAGGATACTCCGTCTGGTGCGTACAATGATGACGCAGTGAATAGTGACGATTCTCTCTGACCAATCAGCAGTCTGCGGTGTTTTCACGTCACATTTTAGTATCACCTCAGCTCGCTCAGAACCTCGCTGGAGGTGGTACCTGGAAGCAGGTACAGGTACAACTTTTACACAGTGGAAAACCAAACAAAGGCGAGTTGAGGCGTGCTGGTACTGTGTAGTGGAAAAGCGCCATAAGTTTAAGTTTAACTTGTACATAGTCTATTTCTAAATTCAAAAACTTAAAACATTTATTCAACATTATTTACCCATGAGCTGCATTGAGTATATGTAAATGTCTAAACAACACTTCAGATAGAGCTGCTGTGCCACTCCTGCAGTGCAGAGATTGATCTTTTGATGCTGATTTCATTAGACTGGTAACAGTCTGGTTGTGTATTATTGCTCTAACTGAAAATATTGTTTAAATTAACATTTTAAAAACAACTTTTCTATTTAAATTGAAGAAATTGACAAAAGATGATGCATACATTTAATAAGATTAGAAAACATTGCTCTTATAATGGTAAAAATGCCCCTGGACATTAATTTAAAGGGACAAAGATCATCCTGTAATGGGAACGTTATAATTGAAATGCGTGTTATTGACCAAAAGTGCTCCTAAATTTTTGACTGTGCTCCTAATTTTTTTAATTAGGAGCACAAGTGCTCCTCAAGAAAAATGTTAGCGTGGAGCCCTGGGTAAGCGCATGTTCTGTTTTTGGATCTCATCTTTCTGTTGATGTGTATTTACTCCATATAACACATTGCACATATTGGTTATCAGTCTCCCTGACTACAATTGGTACTGATATCGTCCCTGAAAAAATCAGCTGACCCCTAGTTTGGATGTATTTCCAATATTGTTAGAACATTAACATATTTAGAAAATGTCTGAGAAATGCGAACATGATTTGTATGATAGGAAACTAATTGTAAAAAACGCTAGCAGTTCAAGAACACCAAGATTTTTTTATATGTTTGTGTACTGTGTGTTTTAACTGGAAATTGATCAGTTTGATGCAAGTCTTCTTTTTTTCTGGTTTAATTTTGTTATTCTTTCTACAGCAACAACCCCAGAAGATGTACTGAAGCGGTACAATAAAGTTCTTCACGCCTTCAAGAAAGAAGGGAGTATCAGTAAGGCATGCACCAAAGTCGGGGTTGACCGAAATACACTGGCATTAACAGCTGTTGTGGCTGAAATACAGCTTGTTGATCCAGAGTTTTACAGAAGCATCTCAAAGTTCAGAGTCAAGGAGGAGAAACTCTGCGACTTTGCAAAGAGGTGCCTGCAGTCACTGACAGCAGACCTAAGGTCTGACATAGAAAAATCAAAAAAAGAGCGTAAACTGCTGCCGATAAAATATAAATTGAGATAGACAAAACCTCCAAGCCACTTATTTAATTATGGTTGGATGTTATTGTTAAGGTACATTTTGTAATTCACGCCAGTTCACTGTGCTACACAGGGATGTTCCTTAAACCATGATGAAAATTGTCAAATTAACCTCAGTTACCATTTCAGAACAATAATTAATATCAAGAATTATACATTGCTGTTCTAGTGTTAACCCAGCTGCAAGTACACTGAAGTTTTGCTTCAGAATCTGTTAAACTTTTGAGTTTAATCTGTGTTAATAAACATTGTTTAGCTTTACAAAATGCCCCCCCCCCCTCTCTTTTTTCCAGTCCTCTATACTTGATTTGCCGAGAAGTAATCCAGGTTTAATACTTGGACATTTTACCCATGCAATTGTTAAATTACTTTCAAGGACCCTAACAATTACACTTTATATTAAGTGGACAGTTCCTGAGGAGTTACCATGTAAGTACACTGTAAATACAGTGTTTCACTGAAGTTTGGGTTTTGCATATTACACAGTAATTATTAACGTTTTACACTTTATATTAAGTGAACAGTTCCTGAGGAGTGACAATGTAAGTACACTGTAAATACAGTGTTTCACAGAGGTTTGGGTTTTGCATATTACACAGTAATTATGAACGTTTTACACTTTATATTAAGTGAACAGTTCCTGAGGAGTTACCATGTAAGTACACTGTAAATACAGTGTTTCACAGAGGTTTGGGTTTTGCATATTACACAGTAATTATGAACGTTTTACACTTTATATTAAGTGGACAGTTCCTGAGGAGTTACCATGTAAGTACACTGTAAATACAGTGTTTCACAGAAGTTTGGGTTTTGCATATTACACAGTAATTATTAACGTTTTACACTTTATATTAAGTGAACAGTTCCTGAGGAGTGACAATGTAAGTACACTGTAAATACAGTGTTTCACAGAGGTTTGGGTTTTGCATATTAAACCGTAATTATGAACGCTTTACACTTTATATTAAGTGGACAGTTCCTGAGGAGTTACCATGTAAGTACACTGTAAATACAGTGTTTCACAGAGGTTTGGGTTTTGCATATTACACAGTAATTATGAACGTTTACACTTTATATTAAGTGGACAGTTCCTGAGGAGTGACCATGTAAGTACACTGTAAATACAGTGTTTCACAGAGGTTTGGGTTTTGCATATTACACAGTAATTATGAACATTTTACACTTTATATTAAGTGGACAGTTCCTGAGGAGTTACCATGTAAGTACACTGTAAATACAGTGTTTCACAGAGGTTTGGGTTTTGCATATTAAACTGTAATTATGAACGTTTTACACTTTATATTAAGTGGACAGTTCCTGAGGAGTTACCATGTAAGTACACTGTAAATACAGTGTTTCAAAGAGGTTTGGGTTTTGCATATTACACAGTAATTATGAACGTTTTACACTTTATATTAAGTGGACAGTTCCTGAGGAGTTACCATGTAAGTACACTGTAAATACAGTGTTTCACAGAGGTTTGGGTTTTGCATATTAAACCGTAATTATGAACGTTTTACACTTTATATTAAGTGGACAGTTCCTGAGGAGTTACAATGTAAGTACACTGTAAATACAGTGTTTCACAGAGGTTTGGGTTTTGCATATTACACAGTAATTATGAACGTTTTACACTTTATATTAAGTGGACAGTTCCTGAGGAGTGACAATGTAAGTACACTGTAAATACAGTGTTTCACAGAGGTTTGGGTTTTGCATATTACACAGTAATTATGAACATTTTACACTTTATATTAAGTGGACAGTTCCTGAGGAGTTACCATGTAAGTACACTGTAAATACAGTGTTTCACAGAGGTTTGGGTTTTGCATATTAAACAGTAATTATGAACGTTTTACACTTTATATTAAGTGGACAGTTCCTGAGGAGTTACCATGTAAGTACACTGTAAATACAGTGTTTCACAGAGGTTTGGGTTTTGCATATTACACAGTAATTATGAACGTTTTACACTTTATATTAAGTGGACAGTTGCTGAGGAGTTACCATGTAAGTACACTGTAAATACAGTGTTTCACAGAGGTTTGGGTTTTGCATATTAAACAGTAATTATGAACGTTTTACACTTTATATTAAGTGGACAGTTCCTGAGGAGTTACCATGTAAGTACACTGTAAATACAGTGTTTCACAGAGGTTTGGGTTTTGCATATTACACAGTAATTATTAACGTTTTACACTTTATATTAAGTGAACAGTTCCTGAGGAGTGACAATGTAAGTACACTGTAAATACAGTGTTTCACAGAGGTTTGGGTTTTGCATATTAAACCGTAATTATGAACGTTTTACACTTTATATTAAGTGAACAGTTCCTGAGGAGTTACCATGTAAGTACACTGTAAATACAGTGTTTCACAGAGGTTTGGGTTTTGCATATTACACAGTAATTATGAACATTTTACACTTTATATTAAGTGGACAGTTGCTGAGGAGTTACCATGTAAGTACACTGTAAATACAGTGTTTCACAGAGGTTTGGGTTTTGCATATTAAACAGTAATTCCGAACGTTTTACACTTTATATTAAGTGGACAGTTCCTGAGGAGTTACCATGTAAGTACACTGTAAATACAATGGTTTAAATAATACAGTAAGGATGACCTTTTTAGACTTTTTATTGTTTACCGTTGCTGAGGAGTTACCATGTAAGTACACTGTAATTTAACGTTAGTCCTGCCAGTCATAAATACATGGTATACATATATGTACCCATCCTTGTTTACATATAGTTTCAGTGTCTTCCAAACTGGTAACTGCAGCATTGGATTCCATGTGGAATTGGAACAACTTGATTAAATACATATTGTTGTTACAAAATGTAGTTACATAATTCCTGTTACACGTGTACTTACTGAAGTGAAAAAAGTGTTGTTACCGATGTACTGTTACACATTTGTACTTACGCATACCATTCCGTGAGTTGTTACATATGTGTAGGTACACAAATATTACGGCTGTAGATACTATGTACCAGTGTGTACTTACGCTGTAGTTACATACTATGTACACATGTAGTTACCATGTAAGTTCACAGGTATTAGGGCCACTTAATATAAAGTGGGACCTGATTATTATTATTTATTTATTTTTATTTTTTAAAGAAGAGGGTCAGCTCTTTCTTTTGATATATTGCATGCTCAGATATTCATAAAACAAAATATTCTTTGGGCTATTACATTTTGGTGAAAATGGTCAAAAACCCTGGCGGTGGCTGGCAACTTTTTTTTTTTTTTAAAAACACTGGCGGGGAAAGATTTAAGTAAAATAATCTGATAGCAACTAGATTATATTTACACTCAGTTAAAATAACATATTTTCTTAGTGATAGATATTTACACTAAGTGCAAATAGCTGTATAGATGCTATTTACAAAGTGAAATAGCATACTAAGTTTATATATTCTATTTACACCATAGCAGTTCTTTGCAATAAGTGTAGTACTTACATGCAATGTTATTTTGACAGATACATACCATTTGCACCTCAGTATTGTTGTACATTAACATGATGCAATAATAGCATAGAGTGTAAAGATTATATTTATAAAAATTATTAAATGGATGCCGCCTTAATGGGACAATAAATGTCCTCCCTACACCTACCCCTAACCCTACCCAATAAATGCTTTTATTATTGTTAAACATTTCGTTAGGCACTTTATTTCCACATTTAGAATATTTTTTATTGAAAGTAAATTCATTTCTGGTGTGATTTGTGATGAGAAACGAGCGAAGAACAAACTCTGTAAAAGGCGTATTCGAACCCAGTCAATTGCGTCAAAATCAAGATCCATAACCATACGCTATACTGATTGCGCCATCAAAGACGTTTAAATGAATGCGCTGTTTTAAGTCTTGTTTGGCCCAACGAGGCATTGTTAGGCAGAGCTAGTTTGAATAGCTCTTGCCAACAAGGCACGCTATTTGCACTTGGTGTGAATAGACACTCGTTTTTGGCTATTTTTTATATTTTTTTATCATGTTTAACTGACAGTGGAAAGGGTTTGCAAAGTTGCAAAGCCCAAATTCATTCCAAAGAGAGTTATTCTCTAGTCAAGTCAACTTTATTTATATAGCGCTTTTAACAATGCAGATTGTTTCAAAGCAGCTTCACAGTGTTAAACAGAAAAATAATGCAACAGAATATATTTTGATTATCATACAGTGACAATGTGGGCTTTAGATCAGTAATTAGATCAGTAATTTGGTTTATATGGTTAATTTAGTTTAATAATTAGATTTATTTTCAAATATATTTGAAAAATAGTTTTTCCCCAACTGAGCAAGCCAAGCCAGAGGCGACAGTGGCAAGGAAACCAAAACCCCATCAGATGACCTAATGGAGAAAAATAAAAAATTGTGAGAAACCAGGCTCAGTCGGGGTGCCAGTTCTCCTCTGGCCAATTAACAAACAGCGATTTTAAAGGTCAGAGGTCATAATAGATCTGAATATTCGAAAGATCTGAGGCAACACGCCGGAGACGGGTTTATTGAGGATGATGTATCGATTAAATAATTATTAAAAATAAATAATTTGAAATATCGGAGTCATTACGCCGAGACAGGTTTTTATTGAGGATGCCGTATTGATTAAACAATTACTAAAGTGTAATATTCGAAAGATCGGCGGCAACACGCTGGAGACGGGTTGTTTTGAGGATGACATATCGATTCAATGGATTATTAACTAGGAATATTCATAGTCATCACGCGGAGACAGGTTTATTAAGGATGCCGTGTCGATGAGGCAGCTTAAGGGGGAGTCTAAATGACACGGTCTCTGCAGACACTTCAGGGTCATGTGTTGGTCACATCTGGGTGCAGGTCCACCATCTGATCTGGATACAGCCTGGATTAGGCTGACTGCAGTAGACCTCGGGATAAAACAGAGACACTAACATTAGCATAGATGCCATTCTTCTGATGATGTAACGAGTACATCAGGTGTTATGGGAAGTGTTCCCGGTTCCGGCTGACCTAGATAATGCAGCCTAATAATCATTTAATTGAAAAAAGTGTTTTATGTGTATGCCATAGAAAAGAGTTGTGTTTTTAGTCTAGATTTAAACTTGACAGAGTGTGTCTGCTTCCCGAACAATGCTAGGAAGACTGTTCCAGAGTTTAGGTGCTAAATAGGAAAAGGATCGACCACCTGCAGTTGATTTTGATATTCTAGGTATATCTATATGAGTACTGTTTCTGAACTCCCTGAAACAGCTCTATTGTAGTATATAGCCTAGTTTTTTTTTTTCTTCTTTTCTTCTGAAAACAAAAACGTCACAATATTCTATATTTGAATAATTCTCGCCCAAAAGATACACAAAAGTAGCCTGACGTGGTCATACTCAATTCTAGTCAGAATATGAGTCTGATATCCCTCCATTGGGCTTTTATTATGGGGCTGCTGTTTCAACCTAACCAGGAAAGACCTCAATTGGATAGACCTACAACCAATCAGAGCAACGGAGCGACGCGTAACGTTAGTTGTCAAATGTCAACAGAACTCGACTGCACTGTGTTGCCAAGTCCGTGTTTTTCCGGGTTGTTCTCCATGTCCGCGGGTTGGAGCGACCCCAATTATGTGATACATAGACCCAGGAATGCAAATTTTAGCAGGCAACCTTGCCAAAATAACATATTTTGCCAACCAAATGCAATTTTTTTCAGGAGAACCCCCCCGGAAAGCTATTTTTGGGCTATAGTTTTGAGTAGCAATTTCGCAACATTGCAAAAAAACATGGCAACCCTGTCTGCACGCACCCTGGATTAAGTAATGTTAGAAGAAAAAGATGAGTGTAAACTATCTTTGCCAGTGTTGTAAAAAAAATAATTTAAGTTTACACAGAGTACTTACCAACACGATCATCATTTCTGAGAGAAATAGTGAAGGTGAATGCATATACGAACAAGTTCTCCGTTTAGGATAAGAGCAAATTAAACCCAAGCGCCTTTGATGACGTGGATGATTACGTTACTGTTGATCATCTGTCCATCATCGTCTAAAGCCCGCCCTGACAATTTCATTGGTCCGAACAGTTTCTGTTCAGGCATAATAACTCCTCTATGGATCGAGTCCAGAACGAATTTCCTGAGCAAAAAATGTTGTGGGCGGGCTAAATTCGGCTGGCATCCAGGCTAACACAAAAGGGGTGCT